>CM076580.1:499756475-500406303 GCA_034641835.2 Pinus albicaulis
GGGATTATAATAAAAAATAGAATTAATTAAAATGGAATAGATTTTATAAATCATAAAAGTATTCCAACTTTTTTCTAAATCATAAAAGAATTCCATCTTTTCTAATTCATAAAAGCATTCAAGCTTTTCTAAATCCTAAAAGTATTCCAGCTTTTTCTAAATCATAAAATAATTCCACATTTTCTAAATCATAAAAGCATTCCAGCTTTTCTAAATCACAACAGCAATCCATAAATCCTCCATAAATCTGATTTTTCCTAAATCAGAAAAGCATTCCATAAATCCCTCATGCTTTTATTTTTAAAGGTAGATTTTCTTTTTCCTTATGAGAAAAATATCACTTATTCATACTTTTTCCAAATCTATTACTCATTATTTCTAAAACTCATAAAATATACCAACTTGGAAATATAATTTATTTCCATGGAAGAATATAAATTATTATAAATAAAATAATTAAGAATTAATTCTTCCAATATTCTTATAATCAACAATTACAAGAATATTCTTAATTTAATATCAATATAATAATTAATAATATTTAATTATTTAATAACCCTCATTTTATGAGAGTTTTTATGGTGGCTTATGCGAGGGATATTACAAACTCCCCCCCTTAAAGAGAACATCGTCCTCGATGTTCTTCTCTTGTTGGAACATTAACCTTTAATTTTCATTCCCAATTATTTAGGAAATGTAAAATAATACCTAAATCCTAATACTTTCATAAAAACTCAGGGAGCACTTAGCCCTTTAATCATCAAAATGATAAGAAAACTCTATCAAGTGCACATTGCATTTTATTTAGGAGTTACACTAGTCTTTCTCTCCCACTAGTGTTTTTGCAAATTATTGTCTTTCTCTCCCACAATAATTTCAATCCAATTCAAACTCATGGTATTTATCTCCAACCATTTGTCCCTGCTATTAACCTATTGGATTTTCAGCTAATAGCTCTAATTTGCAATTGCATGAGGTACTGAACAAACAGTCAATCTAAACTTTGCATAAGAAATCATAACATAATGATTCATATAAACTTTGCATAAGAAATCATAACATAATGATTCATATAAACTTTGCATAAGAAATCATAACATAACAATTCATATAACCTTATATAAAAATTCATAGATAAATCTCCAAATTTATGTATGCATACCAATACTATGACCAGTCCTCCCAACCTTAGAGTTCGTCTATCTCCAGAACTCACCCCCGAGCTGAGATCCTCCAAGAATAGACTAACCTCAATCTGTTCTGGAGCAGCTTATTTAAGCTATGCTCTCCCCCAAAGCTTGTTTCCAATTCTGCGTCCAGAATTTCAGGATGTTTTTATTCCTGTTTGCCTAGGCCTCCCTTATTTAGGGACTTTAAAGTTGCTTTCTATTTTTCCAGCTTTTCCAGCTTTTTACCTCTTCCCAACTACTTTCCTCATCATTGGGGAATTTAGATTTTTCCTCAAAAATCTAAATTAGAAATAACTTCTTTCAAGGATTTTTGAAAGATTTTGGGGAAAGTCTTTACCTTTTCCATAACCTCATGGATCAGGCATGTGATCTCAATTTCTCATTTGGTCATAGTGCATACACAATATTTTATTTATTTTTCATAAATAAATAATTAACCACATCCACACAATAATTATCCATTTGGGTCCACTCCCCTTTGGATTTATGTTCAAATGTCTAATTTGAAAAGCATAGAACTTGGGGGTGTTACAAAAACTCTAGAGTTATTTCCTGAATACCCCAACTAAAGTATTCATTAATTCAACAATAAAATAAAATATTACCTCATTACATCAATCCCATCATAGCTTCCATAGCCATTGAATCCAATAAAAATTCAATGTCTAAAAATAGTCAATGTCTACAAATCCATTGTAATTTACATAATTTTCCATTGCATATTATCATTAAGGCAAAGGAACATTTATGTACACCATGCATCTATACTTGGCCCACAACATGGGGTCCAAAATTTGTCAAAGCACATTGACAACAATTCATCGCATGTAATATAGGTGGTATACATTCAAAATTTCCACATAATAATAATCATCATGTAGCTTAGAAAAAAGACATTAACATATGTTGCATACCATAGCATGATACTTTATTTAAGGTCTCACCTTAGCAGCCATCAATATTGTAGAGAACTAACAGTCCCATTGAACACTAGGACACAAAATGTGATTCTTTTTTTTTTTTTTTGCTTACCATTAGCTTGCAACCATATAAGCGACAACCATTGAGGAATTTTGTGAAAATAATTTGCAATCATGAAATCTACAATCACTGTAGACTTTTTTTCAAATAGTATGCAAGCATGCAATCTACAACCAATTCGACATTCCATCAAACAATTTTCAAGCACGCAATCTACATACATTGAGGAATTTTAACAACAATTTGCAAGCATGCAATCTATGGTGGATAAGGCATTCTTCCAAATAGTTGGCAAGCATACAATCTACTACCATTGAGGGACTAGTTAGCAGAGATGAAATAAATTTCCATAATTATGTTTATACTCTCATAGAGATAGTAAAACTAGAATTTCTAGAACATCATGAATCATATTAATATCATCAATGGTAAAATTTATGCTAATAACAGAACCAACAATCCCTACAACAACGTCTAATCAGGAAATTTGACCAAATTATGGATCCATTTCTAAACATAACTTTTTCTTGGAATCACCATGGGGGTTACATGATCTCAAGGTATGAAAACCCCTTGATATTAAAGATTAATCACATCCAAAACTTCCACGGATGAAATTATTTCAAATACAAAACCGTGGATCTCAATTACCACTTTTTGTCGAACACATTGAATGCAAACTTTCCTCTACAACTCTAAATGAAGAAAGAGAACCCACAATTATGCTACTATGATTTTTCATTGAATTTAAGTTCACTATGTGAGTTCTATTTCACTCGTTGCTTATTTTTAACAACTAAAGAGTTTCGTTCAAGTATATATATATTTTGTTTTCAACATTCCATTGTCCTCTTCAGGTTCAAACCCAACTTCTATATTATTTATTTATCACACCAACCATACATGTATTCATTATTTATAGGTAGTGCATGATAACTTTAGCCATGTTTTTCCATTTTTTTTTCTTATGCACCATAATAATTTTTCTCACATTATGCATGCAAAGGTTGGTAATTAATCTACACTATAAACAGTGAGTGCTCAAGATGGTTCATAGGTACAATAGAAGTTTTATTGTCTTTTATCCACATCCATGGTATGCTCTTTCATGCAGTCATTAATCATGCAACATGCATCTCATGTTAATTGTAGTATACTACAAGTTTAATTAAAATCATACCTGAGATGATGCCCACTAGCATCATACCTCTACTTCCTTTTTGCGTAACGATTCCCAAAAGGCGCCAGTGTTGCAACCTTTTGCTTTGATACCATTTGTAACATACCCCGATAACCTCGCAGGAAAAATGCATGGAGTTAGGAAATTTTTTCCACATTTACGAATGTGTAACCTTATAAATTTCTTTATATATTTCTGCATTAACCATCTAAATACCCATTATCATCACTTAGAGAAATATTTAGCAAAAATCATAGTGAGTTACACAACCATTAATTGTCCTTGTTGTAGCATATTAACTTAAATTTCCTGCTATAACTATGCATCGATCCCATGATCATTTTAATTCAATTAGTATATCACCTAATTGATAATATCAACGTCATATCATGAAAGAAATTAACATCATCAAAACGACACAATGAACAATCACATAAATAGACACCGATATACCCTGGAAACCCCATAGGGTGAAAACCAGCAAACGTTTAATTTTATTATTAAACGCTCGTGAGGGTTGTCACCCCTCACTCAATGGTTATAAGGGAGTCCATCCCTTGACCATTGTCATAAAATTTACATATAAAAATAATCTTAAACAAAACATAACTAGCTATAAGCTATTACAATCATCATGATACCATTTACCCACGAATCATCAATCTATGTCTTTGTATTCAGACTGTTTCCTTCAGGGGATCATTGTGCAATTGGAACTACTAAACCTGCATGGACTAACAACTCTTTATCTTCCACAATGTTAAACTTGAAATTTCCTTTTCTCAAGTCATCCTTCTTTCCTACCATTTCTATCGTCAGCACACTTGATATCATGATTAGATAAAATATTAATAAACCAATAATCGATCTCTATTTGTGACACTTCAACAAATATTTGTATGCATTTATAAAACATAACCACATTGACATTAGTTTCCTTATTTAACATCATTTCACATGCATTAGTAACAAATAAATCACTATCAAGCATCCTCTTTCCACCAAACACTAATAAAATCTTGCATGCACTTTCCTATTATTTCCAAAAGAAAGCTAACATACTATATAATAATACTGTGCATGCAAATGCATAACAAGATTTTCAAGATAACTATCCCAACAAGCAATTTCTCTTCTTGCCTACTCGTATGTTTTCTCTTCAATATGGATTAATGCAATAGATGTTATACTTATGCATGTGAATACATGTTCTTTTCCAAAAACATATTTTCCACCCAAGATCTATTCATAATGGTTACTATGTATAACAATTCCAACTCTATTTCAAACAAAGTTAACATACAAGTTATAGTTTTGTGCATGCAATAACATATCTTGTTCTTCCTGCATGTAAAACATATATTTCTTTCCAAAAGAAACCAAATAAATATTTCCTGGAAAAATAAACACATTTCTTTTCCAAGGGTCAAACGCATACCACTTATCATTTCATGCATGCAAAGTGACATTTCCCTCTCATCCAAAAGATATAACCAATAACTATGCTTAATATTCTCCCAAGATAAAGCTAATACCATAGCTAATCCATTTAGGTTGGAAAAATACATATTATTTAGCCCAAAAGAGGGCTAACACAATAAATATTATGTGATTGCATCTTCCTTTTCTCTATAAATCTAATACTCAAAAATATATTTTTCCCATGCATGCAAGCATATATGTTTCTCTAAATAATCTTACATAATAAAGCATGTGATTACTCTTTTTCCTCTCTAAGAATCTAATCCAATAATGCATACAAGGATATATTTTTATCTTCTATTCATTTTGAAAAGTTTTAACACAATAATTATTTCCTTGCATACAATTATGCAATGTTCCAAATGGGAAAATATAGGCTCAGTAGGGAATATCTTAAGATATTCCACTATGGAATCACAGAAATATGGAATTACACCAATACATCTAAACCAGAGATAGACTGGCAGGGCATTTACTAGATGCATCACCTTCACAAGGAAGGGTGAAATCCAGAGGCTTCCTGGCCCATTCCAGACTCTGTCTATAGAAGAATGGTGGAACACGGCAAGTGTGGGAATGACACACTCATCTTAGAGTTTTCTGCTCTTAGGAACCTTAGATCTATAGATCTAAACAATGGATCCAAAAGAGAAGTAAAAACCAACCAAGGAAGAAGCGCTAAATTCCACTCTCAGGAAAATCTGCAATAGGCTCAAGGAGGACATTGTATAAGCAAGCCAGTGTGAAAATAATGTAGAACAGGGCTGGGTTCCCTTATTTTAGGCTGTGTCAGACCTCAAGAAAAGTTTCAGCAAAAATAAATGAGTTTAGAGGTTTTAATAGATCTCCCACAATCAACACTAGCTGAAAATCAGCTAAAGGAGAGAGTTGGTAAATAGAGAAACCGTCCTTTAGAAATTGCGCAGTTTCTGTTGGAAGACACTAGAAATCAGCCATTAGACTCATGTTATAGTATGGCATCAAGAAATCAGATCTATAATCAAGTTCCTTTGTAGAAGCATTGGATTTACTTGAAGCAAGAGCAAGAATCCTTCAAAAATAATAGCAGAAACAATTGGAAAAGCTGTAGAAAGACTTCACAGCATTTTATATGAGGAGCTTCAGCTGCTGTAGGTTAATATTCATATCTACAACTGATATATGGCTGAAACATCAGATCCATATCAGATCTGGAACTACTCAGCCTTCTAAACAAGATCCCCCTGGGGTTTTATCAAAATAATGCTTAAATAAATGTAGATCTAGCTTTTAATACACTGAAATTTTTATTGCAAATAAATTCAATGATTATATAATCATGGTCCATATGCAAACAAATATATTTTCAAAGGATATGGTTACTCATCTCTTGATGCATGCTTGAAATACTCTCTTCCTCTTCCTTGGCTCCATTCTCCATGTATTCTCCCATTTCCCTCTTCTATTTCTCTCATGGGATTATAATAAAAAATAGAATTAATTAAAATGGAATAGATTTTATAAATCATAAAAGTATTCCAACTTTTTTCTAAATCATAAAAAAATTCCATCTTTTCTAATTCATAAAAGCATTCAAGCTTTTCTAAATCCTAAAAGTATTCCAGCTTTTTTCTAAATCATAAAATAATTCCATATTTTCTAAATCATAAAAGCATTCCAGCTTTTCTAAATCACAAAAGCAATCCATAAAGCCTCCATAAATCTGATTTTCCTAAATCAGAAAAGCATTCCATAAATCCCTCATGCTTTTATTTTTAAAGGCAGATTTTCTTTTTCCTTATGAGAAAAATATCACTTATCCATACTTTTTCCAAATCTATTACTCATTATTTCTAAAACTCATAAAATATAGCAACTTGGAAATATAATTTATTTCCATGGAAGAATATAAATTATTATAAATAAAATAATTAAGAAATAATTCTTCCAATATTCTTATAATCAACAATGACAAGAATATTCTTCATTTAATATCAATATAATAATTAATAATATTTAATTATTTAATAACCCTCATTTTATGAGAGTTTTTATGGTGGCTTATGCGAGGGATATTACATTGGTCCACTTCTATTTTTGTCATTAATCCAAGTGAAAGCACCCTGAATTTATTTCTTTCATCGATTATCTATATTGTACAATCTGTTACATGTTATTGATAGGAATTTTATTGTTATTGTTCATTACTAGGGTTTTATGAGCGACAGTAATTTTATCACTAAAATAACATCTATTTATTAAAGTAATTTATCAATACATGTTGTTCAAATGAAATATTGGATACTATATTTTCGGTGGAAGATAATATGGGAATATCATTTTATTTATCATTTTAATTTACTTTGATGCATCCAAAATCTGTCTATATGTAATTGTAAACAACTAATGCGCATGTATTTTTTTTAAGAACTAGCACCCTTAGATTTTTTCTATTATAAACCCTCTGATACTCGTGACTTGTAGTTGAGAAACCAATGATAATGGTATACTCAGTGCCATTGGTATCGGATTTACTCAAGGATGAATAATTCTCTCACATGACACAACTGATGATAACCAAGGTGTAAGACCTATATATATAAATATTCTTTTGTCGCTACTTTTTTATAATTTTTGAAATGTGTTACTCTGTGTTACTTATAATTCATTAAAATAAATAGGATGTAGGAAAAAAGAAAGGCTCAATTATAAAAATCAAGCATGGTTTTGTTAAGGTGCAGTTATCTTATATAAATATATAAATTTTTGACTATATATAATTAATTGATATTTATTGATGTTAGTTGAAGTTAGTCTACTTAATTTTATTTAATTCAAAATATGTAAAGAAATTTTAATATAATTATCAACTAAATTTAGGTTTTTGATAGATAATTTTAACATTAAATTATAAAATATATTACAATATTAAATTATATTGAAAATATTTTATATTAAGAAGCTATGATTCAATCTATGTTAAAATATGAAGTCTATCTACTTACCTTAACACAAATGTAGTTTAAATCAATTATGATAAGTGAGATATTAAATTAAAAAACTACATGTTTTTACTTTTATAAAACTCATTTAAATGTTTATAATCATATAATCATATGTTTTTTAGACATATTATTTACAGAAAACTATAAATAATGTATATATGGAACATATAGTAAAATTTTCAGAAAATATTTATAATATTGAGTATTTTAGATATCTTAAAATATATGATAATACGTATTTAAGATGTAAATTAAATTAAAAAATACATATAAATAATATAGATTATTAATGAAACAATAAATTAATAAATAAGAAAAAAAAAAACACCTCAACAAATAAATATTTATTTTGTGATATATAGCAACTATTTTAGTTATAACGAACTTTTAAATTTTATTTATTTATTTACATATAACCATTATTTTAGTTATAACTAATTTTTAAATTTAAGAAAAATATTTTTTAAAGTTTTTAAAAAATAAACTTCCATTTTATTAACAATTATATATTAGCTCATCTTCAAAGAAAAATAAAACAACTTTAACAAAAAAAAATACAATTACTAAACCATTCTCATTCCATTAGTCTTAATCTATGAAAGTGCAGTATGATTCAGTGCATACATTTCATCCATTACCACACAATTTCGGCATAATGCTATAGTTCGTTATAGTTCTCAGCACAATTGAACTTTCCGGCATAATGCTATAGTTCCTCTTTTATTCTCAGCACAATTGAACTTTCTTGAAGACAAATATATAATAGGAATAACAGAGTCACCATGAAACCAAAGATCAAGAGACAACACACAGTGAAATTTGCATTTGAAGACATCTTAAAAATATTGCAACCATGACCAAAAATCAAGGCATCAGAAACAATAAATGAAACCTAACATAGTAAAAAATCTCCAAGTTCATAGCTTTATAGGAAATCAAGAAAACTTTTTTATGCTAAATTACAAACCCGAACGACTCTCAAAAATTGAAAAATAAATGTACTTCTACAAAAACCATAAAATACCTAAATTATCAAAACTTTATAGAATTTATAGGATTACAATACTCTGGAATAAGACAGTGTAGATATTGGTTTTTCCAATAACAGTCATGGGTACGTCATGAGAAAAACAACACGGTTACCCTAATAATGCTCAGCCATAATGTTTCAAATTTGTCAAAATTTAATGAGAAACAACAAATATTCTTCCCAAACACACATCAATCCAATCTTATAAAGAAATAAAGAAGGCTGAGTTGCCATACCTGTAAATAAAAGCTGTCGAAAATATTCACAATGAGATAGAAAACCCAAGCGCGTCTATGAAGATCACGGGAAGGGTGGGTTGTATTTATAGGAACCAAAGTTGTATTTATAGGATCCGTGAATGCAAATCGTAGGAACCAAGTTCATCTTTGTAGCCCCAAAATGTAGAACCACACACAGATGGAGCCGCACAAGTGGATTGGCATGCTGCAACCTTCTGCATTGCCTGAATCGTATCTTGGCATCCTGGCTGATGAGGCTGTAGTGCCAGGGTTTTGACATCCGCTTCGTCCAGCTCCCTCGGGTCTAAATCGAAGGAGAGGCATAGAACATGAAGGTAGAAACTCTAGTATCAAATATTTTGGAGAAATCAAAGGATTCTTAGACATTTCTTTCAATTTCATGGCCACACTTCACTTGTTTAACGATTTTCTTATTTTAACTAATTAATAACCATATTTAATCGTAAGGTCCATAGTGTTTCAATAGTCCAACATCCAAATCAACGTTACACAATAGTACATGTGGCATTTGAGGAAAGTTGTTTTCAAATAAGAATGCTTTACATCGTAAATATTTCTAAATTCATATTAGGTTCACAATTTTGGAATTTGGAGGGTAATATTAGCTGATCCTGGTGACTTTTGATGTCAAGGCCACCTAGTATTTATGGAGGGCTATGTAAAATGGCTTCACTTCTATTATTTTATTTAACTTAAAAAAAATCATATAATAGAGATTATCTTATATTTTAAATAACATTATGTCCACTTTTAATCCATTGGTCACTTACATGTCTATTTCCACTTTTGTGGTGCATATGTTAGCTGTTTTTATTAGGGTAGTACCTTTTAAGCTAGTGGTAGATCCCAATTAAGAGAGTGGAGGTTCAAAATTTGTACACCCATTTTGGGCAATCAAATAAAAATTCCTTAAAAATTCACAATATTATCATACAATGTTGTGACAAAATTTTTCATTAGTAAGCTTTATAAAACCATTCCTACCACAATTGGAGGTACCTTGTTTTAGTAATAAGATAGTTATAACAAATATATATCATACATAATCCTTAATATCTATGGTCCATAATCTATTAAAGTTAGGTCTTATTATTTTAATTTTTGTTTCTATCCATAATCGATATAACCTTAGACTTATTATTTTAATCGGCTTTGTATTAAATTTAATGACCATATTAGTTTGTTTTTATAATATTTAAACTAAAAATTTCATATATATTATTTAAAACAAATATATTTTAATTAGAACTAAATGATAAAATTGTAATATTATGAAATCTAATATGTTTAAGTACAATGTAATGCTATTTTACATTTCAATACCTTTATTCGTGTGTCCCTATCAACATATGCAACAACTCTTACCATTATCTTTTAATAAAAATATTATAATTTTAATATAAATATTATAATTTTATAATAATTCTTTTATATTTTAAAAATATCCCTAAGCAAGCTCACATTATTGAGATGGAAAATTTTATGCTTTGTTCCGTGACTTCATAATAACTACATGCCTTATCCCATCACCATAATTGATGTTGATGACCATGTAAGTGGATAGAATGTAGTTATGAAAACAATATTAGAAAGTGGATTGTTATATTCCTTTTAACAATGAACAAAAAAATCCAAACAGGTAGAAATGATGTGATGCTATCCCTTCAAACGGCTAGAAATCAAACGGCTAGGGAGGACATGGCACGGCCACTCACAAATTAGTCGTTGATTAAAAAAGCTGCGAGGAAGAGTTATATAATAAGGATTTTGATTATGATGTTCACAAGTTAAATTACTTTTGATTCTCCTCTGCAAAGCTGGACACAGAAATAATGTTTTTTTTAAACGACTTGGTGAAGGAGACCGTGCGAATGGATCCTCCCCTACTTGGTGAAGAAGGAGAGCCTGCAAATGTTTCGTGTCACACTGTGACTACATCCCGGCGAAGGCCAACGTGGAGTTCTACAGTGTGGGGATGGGGAGTTCTTAGGAGAGAAGTTGGGGAGTTTCGACCCCAGCGCTTCCTGGACTAGGAGAAGGACGTTGACATTGCGAGAATGAATAGAATTAAGATGATGACCTTCGGTGCTGGGAGGAGGATCTAGCCATTGGCACTCACCACATCAATCTAATCATCTTATGGATGCGTGCAATATGGAGGAGTAGTATGCTTTCACTGTTGTCACAAAGAATCCACTAGAAGTCCCCATGTTCCATTACTCCTGTGGAATGTAGCGTGGGGATTTCCGGAGGCAAAGTATCGACTGTATATACCTTTCCTAAGTGAGGCCGACATCGAGCTGCTTCCACCGGTGAAAATCTATTTATGAGGTTCTCTCTGGCTCTCTGATTCAATTCGTTTTCTAGTAGGTGCCATTTTTCGATTTCTCGGAGGTGTGAAATATTCATTTATATTGCATATTTTTATGATCAATTTCTAAGAAATATGGTAGCACACAAACATGATCTCTATTCTTGTTTCCATTAATGTATAGTTTTATGAGATTAATTTTCTTGTTTCCATTAATGTATAGTTTTATGAGATTAATTTTCGGATTAATCATATTATTAAAAGATTTGATTGATAGGGTTTGCACCTTCTTTTAATCAGGATAAGGTTTGCGCCTTCTTTTAATTGCTTTATTTTAAGCCGATGTCTGTCCAATTCAATACGCAGGGTCTCCCACGACAAGATAAGATTACAACAAATTGGATCATTGGAAGTAAATAAGGCCCTAAAAAAACCTAGTTCCCGCCAGACAAGAAAGGTAAGTTTTTGCCTCTTCATTTTGTATTTCTTGAAGTAAACCCTTTTCTTCATTTTCAAGTGGTTTTATAATTTTTGGATTAATACGGTGTTAGTAATAGCACCTATTTTTTCTATTAGAACTCTATTTTCGGTGTCTAAACCAAACCCGGTTTATTCATCTTAGTTTTATTATTCCATTTTCTTTATGGTTTCCTGGGCTCGCCATAGTTTCTTTTTAATTCATTTCAGCCAGTTGTAATCTCTTTGTCTCAAATTTCTTGGTTATAATTTAGATATTTCTTTGTTAGATCTATCAAATCAAATCTCTTATGGATGTGCGGGATATGGATATGTGTAATATGGATGAGCAGTATGCTTTCATTGTTGTCACGAAGAATCCACTAGAAAGAATCTCGACGAATGGAGAGCGGCGCTCGAAGTCCCCATGTTCCATTACTCCTGTGGAATGCAGGCGGTGATGCTTGCATTGGGAATTTGCGGAGGCAAAGTATCGACGGTATATGCCTTTCATACGCGACATCGACATCGAGCTGCACTGCTTCCACCGATGCAAATCTATTTATGAGGTTCTCTCTCGCTCTCTGATTTGATTATTTTTCTCTGTTTCGATTCATTTTCTAGTAGGGTGCCATTTTTGGATTTCTTCCAAGTGCGAAATATTCATTTATATTGCATATTTTTATGATCAATTTCTAAGAATTCTGGTAGCACACAAACATGATCTCTATTCTTTTTTTTTCCATTGATGTATAGTTTTATGAGATTAATTGTAGGATTAACCATATTATTAAAAGATTTGATTGATAGGGTTTGGGCCTTCTTTTAATTGCTTACTCTATGAGATTAGATGATTTAGATGAGATTATTGGATTTCTTAAAATGATTTTCAATTATGTTTTTATGATTTACAAATATGTTTTTCATTTATGTCTTATAATTTATGTTAGATTTTATTTTCACATTATTACTTTGGTTAAATTCAATGTATTTTAAATTGTATTTTCATACATTTAAATTACTTTAAAGATTTTTTCTTATATTTAAACTTTTATTAATAGCTTTTAATTAATTTATTTTTTGAATGATTTCTTCATTAATATTCTAATATAGAGTAAAGTACCATAAGCTTGAGTAGCCTAGCCTAAGCTACTAAAGGATAGACTAAGTTAAGCTAGAGTAGGCTAGGCTAGGCTAGAATAGGCAAAAGTAGCTTAGGATAGGCTAGACTAGACTAGGATAGGCTAGGTTAGAGTAGGTTAGGCTAGTGTATGCTAGGGTAGGCTAGAGTAGGCTAGGTTAGACTAGGGTAGGTTAAGCTAGGCTAGGGGAGGCTATGTTAAGCTAGGATAGGCTAGGCGAGGCTAGGTTAGGCTACTATAGCGTAGGATAGACTAGGTTAGGCTAGGTTAGGTCAAGATAGGGTAGGTTAGGGTATCTTAGGATAGGCTAGGATAGGTTATACTATGTTAAGCTAGGCTAGGTAAGAGTACACTATGTTAGGCTAGGGTATGTTAGGCTAGGCTAGGTTGGCCTAGGTTAGGTTAGGTTAGGTTAGGCTAGGGTAGCCTATGTTAGCTTAGGTTAGGCTGGGTTAGGCTAGGCTATGTTAGGTTAGGTTAGGTTAGGTTAGGATAGGATAGGCAAGGATAAGATAGGCTAGAATAGGGTAGGGTAGGTTAGGGTAGGGTAGGATAGATTAGGCTAGTCTAGGCTGGGTCACGATAAGATAGGCTAGGATAGGCTAGGTTAGGATAAGATAGGTTAGGCTAGGTTAGGTTAGGTTAGGCTAGGCTAGGCTAGGTTAGGCTAGGCTAGGCTAGGTTAAGTTAGGCTAGGTTAGGTTAGGATATGATAGGATAAGATAGGATAGATTAGGCTAGGCTAGGTTAGGCTAGGATAAGATAGGCTAGGTTAGGTTAGGATGAGATTGATTAGGCTAGGATAGTTTAGGCTAAGATAAGTTAGGCTAGGTTAGGCTAGGCTTGGCTAGGCTAGTCTAGGCTAGGCTAGGCTAGGCTAGGTAGGTTAGTTTAGGTTAGTTTAGGTTAGGTTAGGCTACATTAGGCTAGGCTAGGCTAGCTTAGGCTAGACTAGGCTAGGCTAAGCTAGGTTAGGCTAGGCTAAGTAGGTTAGGATAGGTTAGGTTAGGTTAGGATAATATAGGTTAGGTTAGGTTACGATAGGTTAGGTTAGGGTTAGGCTGGGCTAGGCTACGCTAGGGTATGGTAGGTTAGGCAAGGCTACGGTAGGCTAGTGTAGGATAGGTTAGGCTAGGGTAGGGTAGGCTAGGCTAGCGTAGGGTAGGATAGATTAGGGTAGGTTAGGCTAGGATAGGGTAAGATAGGGTAGGGTAGGGTAGGTAAGGGTAGATTAGGCTAGGATAGGCTAGGGTAGGCTACGTTAGGGTAGGTTAGGCTACGCTAGGCTAGGCTATGGTGGGCCAGGTTAGTGTAGGCTAGGCTAGCATAGGGTATGGTAGGGTAGGCTAGGTTAGGGTAGGCTAGGCTAGGCTAGGCTAGGCTAGTGTAAGGTAGAGTAGGGTAGGGTAGGTTAGGGGAGCTTAGGTTAGGTTAGGCTAGGTTAGGTTAGGCTAGGCTAGGTTAGGCTAGGGTAGGGTGGTCTAGGGTAGGCTACCCTAGGCTAGGCTAGAGTAGGCTAAGCTAGGGTAGGGTAGGGTAGGGGAAGGTAGGTTACGCTAGGCTAGGCTAGGCTATCCTAGGCAAGGCTAGGATAGGATGGTCTAGGATGGGCTACGCTAGGGTGGGCTACGCTAGGCTCGGTTAGGTTAGGCTAGATTTCGGCTAGGCTGGGCGGGGTAAGGTTAGGCTAGGCTGAGATAGAGTTGGGTTGGGTTGGGCGAGTTTGGGTGAGGCTAGGCTGGGTTGGAAGTAGGGTTGGATTAGGTTAAGCAAAGCTTGGGTTAGGTTATGATAGGTTAGGCTGAGCTGTGTTTAGGCTAAGGTAGTCTATGGGTGGGTTGGGTGGGGTGGGGTGGAGGTAGGGTAGGGGGTGGAGGGAGGTTACGGTAGGTTATGTTAGGCTGGGTTGGGCTAGGTTGGGGCACGTCTTTGGCTGAGCTGGAAGCTGAGGCGGGCAGGCTAAGCTGAGCTGAGGTAGGCTAGGTTGGGCAAAGCTAGGTTGGCGAGGTTACGCCAGCTGAGCTGGGCAAGGCTAGACGCTGGGCTGGTCTAGGCAAGGCTGGGTTGGTGGGGGAGACAGGCCCAGGCTTCAAATGAGATTAACTAATGTATTCGAAAAATTTTATAAACATAACCTCTGTAGAAATACTTTGTTAGTTAATTGATATTTATATCTTAACAAATTGACCAGTGAAACTAGTTTCAACCATTGGTATTAGTATGAGCTAAGTTAATTCACTACGGGTTAATCAACTGAATTGATCATGGACTTGTAATATAAATACAATACACATATATACTATACAAAGCCATATAACTATCACAATATGCATCCATATACAAATAAATTGCCCTTCTAGTAAGCAAGAACACACAGTTATAGGATCTCTTATGAACCCATGTAAACAAGATATCTCATAAAGAATATCAAAAAAAATCCCATAGCAAAAAATTTAAATAAAAGGAAGAAAAAATATCAAACGAAAAGGAATAGACTACCCAACGAATAAAAATCAGCCATAATTACACAACCATTGAACAAAAAATAAAAGAACAAAACACAATTGAGTTATTCATATTTTCCACCAGATCAGACACTTGAAAAAATCAAGTGTTGGAAGGTGAAACTTGAGGAGAAGTACTAAAATCATCGACTTGAAAAACTCTATGTTAGGTCAATTGAAGATGGGTGCAAAACCTCCATAGTCGGAGATAGGGTTTGAGGGTATCTTGTGTACCTGCAAAGTAGATGTCACAATCAACAAACGAGAATGATGTTGGAGAAAAACAAATAATATGCATTATTAAATAATTAGCGAGGGAATTCCCATTTATATTACCCGAGTATGAGTCAATGGAGCTTGTGTTCTTCACCATTTTGCTGAAAATGGAATATAAGTTAGCTCTGAGGTAGGAAAACCATATCCAAAAGAATATGTAATGAAAAACAACCATACATGCATACATGTAGTTGGAAGATCCATTAAATTACCTAAGAAAGTAAAGTAAAACAAAGGATTGATGCCTTTGTGCAATGATTGGGTCTTATGGCTACATAGACACCTTGCAAGGCCGAGTAAAATTGTTATTAGGAAATAATCGAACTTTGAAGAATTTTCCTTTGGCATATATAAAACCCTGGTGCTTATAAGAGTAAATATTGTTCTAATGGAAATTTAAAGCAGAATAGGCATAAAAATTCAATTAGTAACTCACTAGTACATACAAAAAGGGAAGAAGCGAATTTGTCACCTTATGTAGCCATGGTTCTTGGAGATGAACCAATGAATCCAACAAGACACATCGACCTGTTAACCTATGCAATAGAAATTGAGTATTGATGACCATAATTTCACACCTTTAGGAGGATATGGAAAACCAAGAAACCAAATTTCAAAGTGATAATAACCACTCTTAGAAAATTTAAATTTACAAAACGGTCAAGTGTAGAACCCTTACTGTGGAAAATGAAAAAAAATGAAATAGTGCATTGAAACATAATACCTCGACACCATAAATAGTGCACTATCGTTGTGTTGTAAAAATAGTGTTGGTATATTTGAGGCTATTACCAGTTTCCAATTACAGAAGAGAAAAAATAGAGTGACGACAGCGATACGAAAACCAGGAAAAAATGCCGATTAGTTCATAGGAAATGTCTATACAAGCTTAAGGTTTGGGTGGAAAGATAAGAACCATTAGATGGGGACAATGAATCTACGCCCTTCACATAGTCATACGATACCTTGTCCTCATCATGTGTTATCATTCGCTCATTAGATGGGATAGCGTTGGCCACATGGATGCATTAGGGGTAATGTACTTGTCATGTGGTGAGTTACCATACATAATTTATGTGATATGACCTAATGGTATAGGAATTAATAAATCACCATATTACTTGGGGAAATAAATAAGAAATGGGGGTCAGATAGTTAGGTTTAAATGTTATAAGATTCATCTAGGGAGATGATACTTCCATATAGTAATTATGCAAATGATCCAATTATCAGCATAGGGGAAATTAAAGATGCATGAAACATTAGGTAATAAGTGCATAGATATAATTCGTTAGGATCAACTATTTAGAAAATACAATAAGAAAATATAGGAATTATATGCCATGCAATAACATATACAAATGATTAGTAAGGAAGTTAAAAAAACAAAATAATGTGTGATATATGAAGAGAAAATGTGACATTTTAATTTATATTGTAAAATCGATGTTAATTTATAACTACTATCTATATGCTATATATTTTAATGTGATATGATTTTATTTTATCTAAAAGAAATGTTAGTAATTTTATTAATTAGAAACAAAATTACAATATAAAAAAAATGAAATTAAAAAATATTTACATCTAGCTTCTAACATGTAAGATGCAATGTCTACACATCTACTCAATATTGGGTTGTAGAGGGCCTCTCTATGTAATGATTATAAAAGCTATGATTAAATATAGTTTTCATTTTCAACCTTAATTATTTAATGGATGATTGCTAGTATCGATGTCTATTGTGACAAACTCTAATATTTTTAAATTGATTCTCCTAATCTTATTATTGGGCTTATATATGTCAAAGTTTGATAAATATTTAATAGGTGTTTAACTAATGTGTAGGAATTGACCACTAAAACTTTATGTTGCACTCTTTCACATCATAAAGTTCATATGAACCTTGTATATCCCATTTTTTTTTATATAAAAATACATTATTCTCACACACTATATATTCTTTCATTCAAACATAAGCTTAAACACACACAAAGGTCTTCCATACTAGTTTGACCACAATCTAGTTCTTTGTTTCACTTTAAATTCCATAGTATCCACATAAAAAAAGTATTCATTGTTATTCATGACTGATTTTGATTTATTTTATTATGTTTACAAGCTTGTTATGTTCTTGCATAAAACTAAACTCACTCATGGATAGCAAGTAGTTGTCAACTAAGTCACCTAATTCATGTTAGTATTCAAGTTTGAGAATATATATATATGTGTGTGTGTGTGTTTGTGTGTATAGTAAAATTATGTATTCTCCCTAAACATATGATAAAAATATCACTTGTAATCTAGATCATCTAATTTTAATAATAATTTGGTAGGATTTTAAAAACTTCAAAACATAATAAAGATAATAAGTTATTATAAAATTATGATTTTTTTTTTAAATATTATTCTTATTTAAAAAAAAAATCATTATTTAAATATTTTAATAATAATAAAATAATTAATTAATTTGATTTATATAATGTAAACCAGACATAATTTAAACTAAAAATATTTAAAAATTAAAATTTAATATTTAATATTTATATTTATACAAAAATTAATTCATATTGAAATTATTAAATTAAATTTTATCTATACATTGCACCGATTTTAGTGTTATGGAACCAATCAAGGACTGATGGTGATGTCATTAAAATAACATTGTGGAGGTCATTACAATCAGTGAGTATGGTTTTGTTCAAAAGCTAACAGAGAGGTCTCAAATATCACTAAGCTTCACCCCTTTTTTTTTCAAAAAAATAAAATAAAATTGTGGGTCAAATTCTGTTGAACTTCAACCGCTCTTCATAGTTTTTCTAGCATTAATATATGGATTTCATTAGAGATTGAGGTTTATTTAAAATTGAATTTACTAGCAATTGCACCATATGTTGCAAAGGAAACGCTGTAAAGCAGTAACATATAAAATAGTAGTATAGAGGAAAAAATATGTGATATGTTATGTGATTTAATTGAATATTGAACTTATAAATATGAATTAATTTATTTAAAATAAATTATAGGCTTGGAGAATTGTTTGGATAAAAAAATTGGTTTTTTATAACCTAGGCAGGCTCTTCCTTTCATAGTGATGTCTTATTGTGCACTATGGGCCAGATGGCAGACTATTCTCTGGTGAAACAACAATAATAGCATCCATAATGGCCATCTCTTCTTTTATAATACAAAATCAAAAATCAAAACCCTAAATACTTTTGCTGTTGTGAAGCAGAAACATCAAAACTTCCCACTTCAAAAACCTAAAGCTTGCAGTCTATCTTCAAAGCCTTAAAGCCTTAATTTATACTGAATGAAGCCATTAGTGGGATATGATTTATGGTGAATGAGATGCAACTAATATCTAACCAGAATATGAAGAAAAAATTTGTGAGCGTAGCATCCATAATGTCCATATCTTCTTTTATCATACAAATTAAAATATCAAAACCCTAATTACTCTTACTATTGTCAAGCAGAAACATCAAAACGTCCCACTTCGAAAACTCAAACCTTGCAATTTGTCTTCAAAGCCTTAATTTATATTAGAGGGAATAACTAATATCTTTTTATTTGCATTTTTATTATACACTAAAACAACTACTAATATCCTTTTATCCTTTTTAGCATTTTGAGCATGCAATGCTATAAGAGTGTTATAAGTCCTTGCAAACAATGAATGATGAACAATTAGGTAGAAACCCTGCTTCCTACATTTTGCTAATGAAGTAATTTGATTCATCTAGAAGTCCCAAACTTGCAAGTGTCTAAATGACAGAGGAATAACATCTCAAAATTAAATATAACAACAATGACAATCTTTAAAGAGCACGCTCATTTCAAATTCTTGAATAAGAACCATAAAAATAATTAAATCTTCTGCAAAGAACATTTTCATCTTCCATAAGGTATATAAAGTTCATCTTCCATAAGGTATATAAAGTCTTTGTATTAAAAGAGTATTAACGATTGAAAAGTTTTATTGCAGTGCCGAGCAAAAACACTGCAGTACTAGGCCTAGTGTTGGCTTCAGCCCACCACATATACACAAATACGCACGATAATATAGTTGACACAACATAGTAAACACAGACAACCACACATAGAGCACATTAGACACAGACAACTACACATACAAAAGCACCTTCTATTCATACCCTAATAGGTATCACAAAAGACCAACATAACTTTCACTTCGACGAATCACCACCACAAATACACACGATAATATAGTCGACACAACACAGTAAACACAGACAACCTCACATACAGCACAGTAAACATAGACAACTACACATACAAAAGCACCTTCTATTCATACCCTAATAGGCATCACAAAAGACCAACATAACTTTCACTTCGACGAATCATCACCACAAAGACGGAGCACCAGATGCAGATTAGATTCCTTCTCAATGTTATAATCAGCCAGAGTACGTCCATCTTCCAGCTACTTATGAACAAAAATCAGCCTCTACTGGTCAGGAGGGATGCCCTCCTTATCCTGAATCTTAGCCTTCACATTATCAGTGGTGTCTAGTTTTTTTTATTTAATAAATTTTACAGACTTAAAAAAACAATCCTCATAAGATATAATAAATCCTTTGATAATTGTATCAATACCTCATATATATTTCTTAATTGCCTCATATATATTTCTTAATTTCATTGTGAAATACACTTCTCTTCAAAATAGATTTATGCTAACCAAAAATCTTATTATATTTTTTATTTATTTATTTTATTATTGTAATACATTTACTTCATATCTATTTAATATTAATTTGTTTATTTATATAATTTTAAATAATATATATTTATTTAATTAATATTAATCATTCATATATATTCAACCCTATATCTATATATGTTATATCATGTAATATTCATGATGCATTCCATTTAACCAATAAAATCAATAATTTATATGTTGTTAATTCATGTCTTAATATAAGACATTGTTATCTTTATAATGCATTCTATTTAATTAATCGTGATTTATATCGGAGGATAATTTACAATTTTTATTAAATTGGTGATTAATATTTTATTGGACTGAAATGTTTTACGTTATTGTTATATTTAATTAATATTTTTTTATTAAAAAGGGATTGTTTGCAAGTAAATGAAGAACTTAAAGATGGGCTATCATGTGTGTTGCCAAGAGGATATTTGATAAGTGTCCATTTTTTACTAGTACATATCATTGAGTGATTGAAGTGCAGATTTTTAGTCCCCTGCAAGGTTTCCAGGTTCGAGCACGTGGTGTGGATGCTGCATAATTCTAATCCAGAGGCAATATTCATACGGAACCCAGCTTGGGGAAATTGGTCCACTTCTATCTTTGTCATTAATCCAAGTGAAAGCACCCTGAATTTATTTCTTTCATCGATTATCTATATTGTACAATCTGTTACATGTTATTGATAGGAATTTTATTGTCATTGTTCATTACTAGGGTTTTATGAACGACAATAATTTTATCACTAAAATAACATCTATTTATTAAAGTAATTTATCAATACATGTTGTTCAAATGAAATATTGGATACTATATTTTCGGTGGAAGATAATATAGGAATATCATTTTATTTATCATTTTAATTTACTTTGATGCATCCAAAATCTGTCTATATGTAATTTTAAACAACTAATGCGCATGGATTTTTTTTAAGAACTAGCGCTCTTAGATTCTTTCTATTATAAACCCTCTGATACTCGCGACTTGTAGTTGAGCAACCAATGATAATGGTATACTCAGTGCCATTGGTATCGGATTTACTCAAGGATGAATAATTCTCTCACATGACACAACTGATGATAACCAAGGTGTAAGACCTATATATATAAATATTATTTTGTCACTATTTTTTTATATTGTTTGAAATGTGTTACTCTCTCAATGTGGAAGTCAAGTTGACTTATAATTCATTAAAATAAATAGGATGTAGAAAAAAAAGAAAGGCTCAATTATAAAAATCAAGCATGGTTTTGTTAAGGTGCTGTTATCTTATATAAATATATAAATTTTTGAATATATATAATTAATTGATATTTATTGATGTTAGTTGAAGTTAGTTTGCTTAATTTTATTTAATTCAAAATATGTAAAGAAATTTTAATATAATTATCAACTAAATTTAGGTTTTTGATAGATAATTTTAACATTAAATTATAAAATATATTACAATATTACAGAAAATTATATTGAAAATATTTTATGTTAAGAAGCTATGATTCAATCTATGTTAAAATATGAAGTCTATCTACTTACCTTAACACAAATTTAGTTTAAATCAATTATGATAAGTGAGATATTAAATTAAAAAACTACATGTTTTTACTTTTATAAAACTCATTTAAATGTTTATAATCATATAATCATATGTTTTTTAGACATATTATTTACAGAAAACTGTAAATAATGTATATATGGAACATATAGTAAAATTTTCAAAAAATATTTATAATATTGAGTATTTTAGATATCTGAAAATATATGAAAATAAGTATTTAAGATGTAAATTAAATTCAAAAATACATATAAATAATATAGATTATTAATGAAACAATAAATTAATAAATAAGAAAAAAAAACACCTCAACAAATACATATTTATTTTGTGATATATAGCAACTATTTTAGTTATAACAAACTTTTAAATTTTATTTATTTATTTACATATAACCATTATTTTAGTTATAACTAATTTTTAAATTTAAGAAAAACATTTTTTAAAGTTTTTAAAAAATAAACTTCCATTTTATTAACAATTATATATTAGCTCATCTTCAAAGAAAAATAAAACAACTTTAACCAAAAAAAATACAATTACTAAACCATTTTCATTCCATTAGTCTTTATCTATGAAAGTGCAGTATGATTCAGTGCTTACATTTCATCCATTACCACACAATTCCGGCATAATGCTATTGTTCCGGCATAATGCTATAGTTCCTCTTTTATTCTCAGCACAATTAAACTTTCTTGAAGACAAATATATAATAAGAATAACAGAGTCACCATGAAACCAAAGATCAAGAGACAAACACAACGAAATTTGCATTTGAAGACATCTTAAAAATATTGCAACCATGACCAAAAATCAAGGCATCGGAAACAATAAATGAAACCTAACATAGTAAAAAATCTCCAAGTTCATAGCTTTACAGGAAATCAAGAAAATTTTTTATGCTAAATTACAAACCCAAACGACTCTCAAAAATTGAAAAATAAATGTACTTCTACAATACTCTAATTTATAGGATTACAATACTCTGGAAAAAGACAGTGTAGATATTGGTTTTTCCAATAACAGTCATGGGTACGTCATGAGAAAAACAACATGAGAACAACAACATAGTTACCCTAATAATGCTCAGCCACAATGTTTCAAATTTGTCAAAATTTAACGAGAAGCAACAAATATTCTTCCCAAACACACAGCAATCCAATCTTATAAGGAATTAAAGAACGCTGAGTTGCCATACCTGTAAATAAAAGCTATCGAAAATATTCACAATGAGATAGAAAACCCAAGCGCGCCTATGAAGATCACGAGAAGGGTGGGTTGTATTTATAGGAACCAAAGTTGTATTTATAGGATCCGTGAATGCAAATCGTAGGAACCAAGTTCATCTTTGTAGCCCCAAAACATAGAACCACACACAGATGGAGCCGCACAATTGGATTGGCATGCTACAACCTTCTGCGCTGCCTGAATCGTATCTTGGCATCTTGGATGATGAGGCTGTAGTGCCAGGGTTTTGACATCCACTTCGTCCAGCTCCCTCAACATCCGCTTCGTACAGTTCCCTCGGGTCAAAATCGAAGGAGAGGCACAGAACATGAAGGTAGAAACTCTGGTATCAAAGATTTTGGAGAAATCAAAGGATTCTTAGACATTTCTTTCAATTTCATGGCCACACTTCACTTTTTTAACGGTTTTCTTATTTTAACTAATTAATAACCATATTTAATCGTAAGGTCCATAGTGTTTCAATCGTCTAACATCCAAATCAATGTTACACAATAGTACATGTGGCATTTGAGGAAAGTTGTTTTCAAATAAGAACGCTTTACAGCGTAAATATTTCTAAATTCATATTAGGTTCACAATTTTGGAATTTGGAGGGTAATATTAGTTGATCCTGGTGACTTTTGATGTCAAGGCCACCTAGTATTTATGGAGGTCTATGTAAAATGGCTTCACTTCTATTATTTTTTTTAACTTAAAAAAAATCATATAATAGAGATTATCTCATATTTGGAATAACATTATGTCCACTTTTAATCCATTGGTCACTTACATGTCTATTTCCACTTTTGTGCTGCATATGTTAGGTGTTTTTATTAGGGTAGTACCTTTTAAGCTAGTGGCAGATCCCAATTAAGAAAGTGGAGGTTCAAAATTTGTACACCCATTTTGGGCAATCAAATAAAAATTCCTTAAAAATTCACAATATTATCATACAATGTTGTGACACAATTTTTCATATAGTAAGCTTTATAACACCATTCCTACCACAATTGGAGGTACCTTGTTTTAGTAATAAGATAGTTATAACAAATATATATCATACATAATCCTTAATATCTATGGTCCATAATCTATTAAAGTTAGGTCTTATTATTTTAATTTTTGTTTCTATCCATAATCGATATAACCTTAGAATTATTATTTTAATCGACTTTGTATTAAATTTAATGACCATATTAGTTTGTTTTTATAATATTTAAACTAAAAATTTCATATATATTATTTAAAACAAATATATTTTAATTAAAACTAAAAGAAATATAATATGTTTAAGTACAATGTAATGCTATTTTAGATTTCAATACCTTTATTGTGTATCCCTATCAACATATGCAACAACTCTTACCATTATCTTTTAATAGAAATATTATAATTTTAATATAAATATTATAATTTTATAATAATTCTTTTATATTCTAAAAATAGCCCTAAGCAAGCTCACATTATTGAGATGGAAAATTTTATGCTTTGTTCTGTGACTTCATAATAACTACATGCCTTATCCCATCACCATAATTGATGTTGATGACCATGTAAGTGGATAGAATGTAGTTATGAAAAGAATATTAGAAAGTGGAGGTTATGTTAGACATGGCTAGGTTAATCTAGGCTAGGCTATGATAGGTTAGGCTAGGTTAGGTTTTGCTAGGTTAGGGTAGGTTAGGCATGGCTAGGCATGGCTAGGTTAGGCTAGGATAGGCTAGGTTATGCTTGGCTTGGTTAGGGTAAGGTAGGCTAGGCTAGGCATGGCTTGGTTAGGCTAGGCAAGGGTAGGCTATCGGTTAGGCTAGGCTAGGGTAGGTTAAGTTAGGATATGCTAGATTAGGATAGGTTATGTTACGGTAGGTTAGGCTAGGTTAGGTTAAAACGAGTTATGTTAATTTATATGAGTTATGTTAAAATGGCTGACTTATATGAGGAATTTGCATGGAATTAAATAGAGTAAATTATTATGGCTATAATTGCATATTCCTGTGTTTATAATGATTATATTCTTGTGTTATATTTTCTAAGTTATATTTTGAGTTTGAGAGAATTCTAACTTAGGCTTTGGAAAGAGAATCTAAATAACTAGATTCTTAGAGTATCTAATATAAAAAGGAGTAAGGTTAACCCTCAATATTAAACGCATACATAGAAACTACAAATTAAAACTAAAATAAATAAGGTAAAACTTCCACTTACGAGTGAGTTGGAAAAAAATTAAGTGGAACTATTGAGAGTTCTTATAAATGAATATGGGCAATGATTTTAGATACGGAAACATGGAATATATTTAATATTCTTGTATACCATTTATATTAAGGTTTTTTGTGAGTATGGTTAAATATCTTGATTAGGAGTGGAAAAAGTATACTAAATTTGTTATACTAACAAAATCCTTATCTTAGTAAATTATACTAGAGTAGATACTTTAACTTAGTTTTAATAGAATAAATAGTAGGTTAAAGTATGTATACATAATCATAATTATCATATATATGCATGAATTTGTATACAAACACTTAAATATTAAATTTCATGAAGAATCCCTATCAGAGGTAAAGGGACTAGTACAAAGGAGTAGAGACCATGAAGCAACCAGGGAAAGCTTTGTATTTAAACAGTATAAGAAATGTCATATTAAGATGTGTATTTGAAATTTCAGAAAATTACTTTCTTACTGAAATTACTTTAAATTACATAGGTAAATTATGTGGATTATAATGGAAAAAAAAAACCTAACAAATACTCACAATGAGGGAATATAACTTTAGGATAGGAAAAATACTCTTAGAAAAGTTAAGGCCTAGCCAATACAAATTTAATATGAAACGTGCCTTTAACTTCTATTAAATATTGAACAATAGATTTATATTTTGTAGAAAATAAATTGAAAGAAAAGAACCCATGTTGGGTGTAGCCTTCCTATTTTTTTTAAAGATAAATTGTTGGTCAATTACATATAATGAATACAAGAATATATGAAAAATATAATAAGAATAACATTGAAAAATATATAAAACAGTGGTAGAGCA
Source organism: Pinus albicaulis (assembly GCA_034641835.2). Lineage (NCBI taxonomy): Eukaryota > Viridiplantae > Streptophyta > Pinopsida > Pinales > Pinaceae > Pinus > Pinus albicaulis. The sequence continues at coordinate 499,782,830 of CM076580.1, forward strand.
TAATTACATACTAGCCATAGAAAGATAACAATAAACTATGCGTTTACTATCCACACATTACAGAGGAAAACAAGTATACAATTAGGTTCTTAGAAAATAAAAATGTGGAAATGGTATATCAACCCAACAATTAAAAGAGACATATATACAATCACAAGGTCTATAAGGACTTAAAAAATTATAAGATCTCGACCATATATACCTAATACATAGGTTAACCAACGTATTGCCTAAAATCGTTTGAAGGAAGAATAATATTTTGTTCAAAATAAGATGACCCATAATATAAAGGCATTTTTCCTTTCCCGGGAAATCATAGACCAATACGTCTCAAACATATAGATGAAAAGTACTTAATTAAGCATATACGAATGAACTGCAAGGAAGAGAAAGGAACTAACTTAGTCTTGATTGTTGAAAAGAGTCACGAGATAGAAAAAGTATAGTACAAATGCACTCGATTGAATCGATACCTATATGAGAGTAAAAACCACGGAATTTAAACAAGTGTAAAAGAACGTGATTGTATTTATCCGAACAAATGATGATTTACTTTAATAGAGAATGAACCCAAAGTATATATTCTCAAGATTGAATGTGGTGCATCCATTTCTATTACCTTGTAAAGTTCAACAACAAATAAATGTTAGCATAATATCTTAAAGAAAGAGGGTAAGTGAAGAAAGAGGGTAATTATTTTTTAGGAGTGAAGAACTCTATATCAAATTAATGAATGGTGCAACAAACTTATAAGTAATAATATTTTAAATAACCATTTCAAAAGAGAGAATAAAAATAATGGAAGAATTAGGGTTTAATAATTAAAAACCATGAAGAGAGTGTAACTATTTTCTGCCAAGAATATAAGAATTAGGTGATCTACATTGATAATTAAGAAAATATTTCAAGCCTCAAAAGGCATGGTCATTACTAGAATAAAAAAAAAAATCAATAAATAACATTTAGGGTTTCAAGGATAAAAACCCTAGGTAGAAATGCGAAATCAACCTTGTAGTGACAATTGGTTGAATGCAAAGTTAAAGCCAGAATAGAAATTACCAAGGATACCATGGAGAAGTAAACAAGCAACTAGTAAGTCAAAGTGAGGTTGAATTCATAGAGAATTAAGGGAAACAAGTATTGATAGAGGAAATTCACCTTGAATCATTGTATAAGAAGAAAATAATTCGGTAGTGGATCACATTAAGGAAGACTTGAGATTGCTCTAATTAAAAACCCCTTCATTTCTACATTTTCTAATGGATAAAAATACACAAGTCGGAAAACCAAATATGAGAATGAGGTGAGTTGAAGTAACAAGAACAAGAACAATGGAATTCAAGTGAAGAATGTTAGCTCTATGACAAATAGATCCACAAGCATTCCCTTCTCATGTAAATATGTCAAATAATGGAGAAAGTGAGAATAATAGCTCTGGAATAGGTATAAAATAATAAATATAATATTCAAAATATTTATAAAATAATAAAATAATAAGCATTGTACTCAAAATGTTACAAATGAACCTATGAAATAATTAGGTATCTTCGTCTTTAAAACAAATTGAAGGGTTGCAAAATACTTAATTCAATTCTATTTTAGGTATCTTCATCTTTGAAATTGGGTCAAATGGGAGAAGAAAATACCTAGAATTCCATTAGTACATCCAAATAATTCCATTTTATTTATAAATTATTTTTTAGGAGTCTCTTAATAACCATAACATCAAAGCATAAGTATTGGTATTGGATGATTAGCTTTATAGTTTTTTTTTTTTTGTTTTTTCAATTATGGTTTGAGGATTTTGATTTTATAAATTATATAATATTTATTTCTTTCCAAATAAAAATATTTAGAGTATTTATAGATTAATAAAATAATATTTAGAATATTTATAGATTAATAAAATAATAAACATTATGGTGGAAATTTTACAAAGGAATCTATGAAATAATTAGGTAATTTTTTCTGTCAAATAAATTGAGCACCTAATTGTATTGGAAATTGGGTCGAATATGAAATAATTAGGTATCTTTTCTATAAAACAAATTGAATTGTAAATTGGATTTAATTAGAAAAGAAAATACTCAAATTGAAAAATTCCACTAGTATGTCCAAATAATTCCATTTTATTGATAAATTATTCTATTCTTAAGTAGAAATAATTCATTTTTTTTTAAATAATTTTTTTTAGAGCCTTCTAATAACCATAAAGTCAAATCACAAGTATTGGTTGATTAGCTTTATAATTTTGTGAGTTTTTTTTTTTCAATTAAAAATATTAGTTGACTTAACATGTGGTCCTAAAAATCAGTTCTGGATGACCTTTCTAGTAAAAAAATATATATTTTCTAATGATTTAGATGAGATTATTTGATTTCTTAAAATAATTTTCAATTATGTTTTTATGATTTACAATTATGTTTTTCATTTAAAAATAATTTTTCATTTATATCTTATAACTTGTGTTAGATTTTGTTTTTACATTATTATTTTCTTTAAATTCAATGTATTTTAAATTGTATTTTCATACATTCAAATTATTTTAAATAATTTTTGTTATATTTACAATTTTATTAATAGCTTTTAATTAATTTTGTTTTTGAATGATTTCTTTATTAATATTATAATATAGAGTAAAGTACCATAAGCTTGAGTAGCCTAGCATAAGCTAATAAAGAATAGACCAAGGTAAGCTAGAGTAGGCTAGGTTAGGCTAGAATAGGCTACAGTAGCTTAGTATAGGCTAGACTAGACTAGGATAGGCTAGGTTAGAGTAGGTTAGGCTAGGGTATGCTAGAGTAGGCTAGGTTAGGCTAGGGTAGGTTAAGCTAGGGTAGGGGAGGCTAGGTTAAGCTAGGCTAGGCTACGCAAGGCTAGCTTAGGCTACTATAGCCTAGGATAGACTAGGTTAGGCTAGGCTCGGTCAAGCTAGTGTAGGTTAGGGTATTGTAGGCTAGTCTAGGATATGATAGGATAGGATAGGGTGGGCTAGGCTAGAGTAGGATAAGCTACGCTAGGATAGGCTAGGCTAGGATTGGTAGGCTAGGATAGATTAGGCTAGGCTACTATAGCCTAGCATAGAGTAGGTTAGGCTAGGATAGGTTAGACTAGGTTAGGTTAGGCTAGGTAAGACTACACTATGTTAGGCTAGGCTAGGCTAGGCTATGTTAGGTTAGGTTAGGTCAGGTTAGGTAAACCTAGGATAGGATAGGCTAGAGTAGGGTAGGCTAGGTTAGGCTAGGATCACATATGCTAAGTTAGGTTAGGATGAGATTTATTAGGCTAGGCTAGTTTAGGCTAGGATAAGATAGGCTAGGCTAGGCTAGGATAATATAGGCCAGGCTAGGCTAAGCTAGGCTAGGCTAGGCTAGGCTACGTAAGTTAGGTAGGTTATGTTAGGATAGGTTAGGTTAGGTTAACATAGGTTAGGTTAGGTTAGGATAGGCTAGGGTAAGGTAGGCTAGGCTAGACTAGGCTAGGCTAAGTTAGGTTAAGATAGGCTAGGCTAGGTTAGGGTAGGGTAGGGTAGACTAGGGTAGGTTAGGGGAGGCTATGCTAGTGTAGGGTAGGGTAGGTTAGCGTACGTTAGGCTAGGATAGGGTAGGCTAGGGTAGGCTAGGTTAGTCTAGGGTAGGGTAGGATAGGGTAGGATAGGTTAGGATAGGTTAGGATAGGCTAGGTTAGGCTAGGTTAGGTTAGGTTAGGTTAGGTTAGGATAGGTTACCTTAGGTTAGGCTAGGCTAGATTAGGATAGGCTAGGTTAGGGTAGGCTAGGGTAGGTTAGGCTAGGGTAGGCTAGGCTAGTCTAGCGTAGGGTAAGCTAGGCTAGGGTAGGCTAAGGTAGGCTAGGCTAGGCTAGGGTATGGTAGGCTAGGTTAAGTTATGCTAGCATAGGTTAGGGTAGGTTAGGCTAGGATAAGGTACGCTAGGGTAGGGTAGGGTAGGGTAGGCTAGGGTAGTCTACGGTAGGGTAGGCTAGGGTAGGGTAGGCTAGGGTAGGGTTGGCTAGGGTAGGCTAGGGTAGGATAGGGTAGGGTAGGCTAGCGTAGGGTAGGGTAGGTTAGGTTAGGTTAGGTTAGGCTAGTCTAGGCTAGGGTAAGGTAGGGTTGGGTAGGTTAGGTTAGGTTAGGGTAGGTTAGGTTTGGTTAGGTTAGGTTAGGCTAGGATAGGGTAGTCTATGGTAGGCTAGCCTAGCCTAGGAATAACAAGGAAGTGCAAGTACAAAAAAAAAAAAAATTCTTCAACTGGAGATGTTACAAATTACGTGTATTGTATATAGGGTTATATACTGACACCTATATGGCATATGGGTAATCAAAAGAAAATTATTTTTCATATGGGCCTTGAGAGAGCTATGGCATTTTATAACACATGGAAAATATTTTGAACGTTATAAAATGGGATGGAAAATGAATTTATTAATGTGGCACTTTATTGGTGTTTGGGAGAATATATGATGGAGTTTATATATTGTGGATTATATATATATAGAGTGGTTCTATATATATATGAAAAAGAGTGGATTTAATGATAGGAAATATAATGGTTCATATAAAAGGGATTATTTTAAATTATGTGTAATATATATATGGTAGCACTTTCAAAAAGGCTTTGAACTTATATATGAATATATATAAATATAGGGATATATATATATATTCATATGTTCATCAAATTAATATTGCTAAGGCTATATATATATCATACATATATATATATATATATCATGGTTACTTATACAATAAGGTTTGGAAATATATATGATATATACAAACCTAGTGGATATATATATACATGCTCATGAGAGGTATATTGCTCAATGTTTGAGATGTAAGTAGGATATGAGTAAGTGGAAATTGTATCCTATAAATAAGGCAGGTATACTGCCATAAAAGAAAAGAGGATTGAAGTACAAGTGTTAATTACAATTAAATGGTTGATTTAGTAATTGTGGAACCATTACATGGAGTTAGGCAGGAACGAATGAAGGGATAAATTGAAAATTTCCTGATGACTTACTTAAGGAAGAATATTCTTGTAATGGTGGAAGAATGACTTCCTAATTATTTAGTTATAATAATTTATATTCTTTCATGGAAATAAAGTATATTTTCAAAATTGGTATATTTATGGGTTGCTTTTGTTAGAAAGCATGAAAGATTTATGGGTTGCTTTTGTTAGAAAAAAAATAGAATGCTTTTATGCAATAGAAAAGAAGGAATTCTTTGATGACTCAGGAAAAAGTTGAAATACTTTTATGATTTATGAAATCTTTTCCATTTTAAGGTGATGAATCTTTGAAAAAGGGGAAACAGTGTCAAAATCATTTTTGGCATTAACAAGTATTGATATTGTGAATGTGATGAATTATAGAAATTACATTTATCACTAGAAAAGGAAACATGAATTCTCACTATAAAATTTTTGTTGGTGCAAATTTTATTAAAGTTAAATTTCTTGAGTCTTAAATTCAACGACAGAGAAATGAGGTAAAATCATACAGCTACAACCAAGAGAAAAGAGGATGAGCTGCATTTTGGACTTGGGTGTGGGGGAAACCCATCAGTTCCAAAATTGTTCACTTAAGTTTTGAACTAGTGGATACCATTTCATGTGAGAGGTAAGCATGGAATGGTAGAGATTATTAAGGAATCTAGTTGTTACTAATTAAATTAAGTAACTAACAAAAGAAACAATGAAAAGATACTAGAAGTACAACTATAGAATGAGCAAGGGTAAGCATAACCATGCATATGATCCAATTGTTTTCTCTCATTTATGTGTACTAATGAAAAAGTTGAGAAATTGTTTAGACAAGTGTGTAACAGGAAATTGGGCACTCTGGAAATGAAGAGGAAAAAGGTGAAGATAAATCACCTGGAAAATCCAGAAAAGCTGAACTGAACCAAGTTGCGTGAGGAAGGAATCTCACTGAAAAACAAGAAAGGATAAGTAGTGTACTAAAAGTGCACTAAACTATTATGAACCTGAACGGTTTGATTAATAACTGAATGTCTTAAGTTATTGAAATGCAGAATGCTATTGTGAATTATCAATTATATGTACCTGATATTACTTACATTGGTATGGATTGTGGACAGAGAAACCAGAATGATGGATCTTCCATACCGACTTCTTGTAAAGAAGTAGGAAGAAAGCCAACTGCATAAGGCATCAGTAAATATAGTGGAGGCAGGAGAGTACTCTGCTGGAAACTAATGGCTTATACATTAGCCCTACCATTGCTTATTAAATTTCCTGATATATTTCATGTCTCCTTGTTGGAAAGGAAACGTTATAATACATGATGCTTCTCACATGATTGATTTGAATTGTGGTCCAGGTGGAACCAGAAGAGGAATTTCCTTCCAGAGTCGCCTCAAAGATGAAAGCGAGAAGGAATTGAGTTGCGAAAATGACCAGTAGCTAGAGTAAAGGTGCAGTGGAGCACTTTACTGCTGAAAAGCTACATGGAACAGAGAAGCTAAGATGATGGGAAAAGCATTCATAACTAAGTTCAAAATGAACTAAATCGATAGTTGTCAACACCGAGGACGGTGTTTATTTTTAGAGGGGGAATATGTAACACCCCCAAGTTCTGTGCTTTTCAAATTAGACATTTGAACATACATCCAAAGGGGAGTGGACCCCAATGGATAATTGTTATGTGGATATGGTTAAATACTTAATTATGAAAAATAAATAAAATATTGTGCATGCACCATGACCAGATGAGAAAGTGAGATCATATTCCTAATCCATGAGGTGATGGAAAAGGAAAAAAAGACTTTCCCCAAATCTTTCAAAAATCCTTGAAAGAAATTATTTCTAATTTAGATTTTTGAGGAAAAATCTAAATTTCCCCAATGAAGAGGAGTAGTTGGGAAGAAGTGAGAAAAAGCTGGAAAAGCTGAGGAAAAGCTTAAAGCAGCTTTAAAGAGTCCCAGAATGGGAAGCCTAGGCTAAACAGGAATAAAGCATCCTGAAATTCTGGACGCAGAATTGGAAACAGGCTTGGGGAAAGCACAGCTTAAATAAGTTGCTCCAGAACAGATTGAGGCTAGTCTCTTCTGGGGAGGATCTCTGCTCGGGGGTGAATCCTGGGAGATAAAGAGGATTCTATGGTTGGGAGGACTGGTCATGGTAGAGGTGTGCATGCATAAATTTGGAGATATCTGTAAGTCTGTGTTAATCATCTCTGTTTTTATGAAATGGTGATGTTATATTCCTTTACTCAATTTATGAAATTGTGATATGATATTCCTTTATGCAATTTATGAAATTGTGATATGATATTCCTTTATGCAATTTATGAAATTGTGATGTTATAGGCTTTTATGAAATTTATGAAGTTGTGATGTTATAATCCTTTAGGCAATTTATGAAATTGCAATGTTATAGTGCATTAGGGAATGTATGAATTGTATGTTAAGTTGCAGTATGCCACTGTTAGATGGATTAATGGTTCAGTACATTATGTAATTGCAAATACAACTATTGACAGTAGAGACAAATGGTTGGGTGTAGGTATGAGTACCTGGTAATAATGAGATTTGAGATGATAGATTTGTTAAACAGCCAATCTAATAACTATGTATATGTATAGCTTGATATCTTTGAAAGGAGTATTTAAGTTCTGTGTGTAGAAACAGAAAATGGTAACAAACCAGTAACCATGAACAGTAAGTTCCAAACAACTAAGTCTATCATACAATACGGATGGCACAGAAACCCCTGTAACCACTAACAGAAAGTAAGAAACAATAACTCTGTGATAATCGAACGGGGTTCAGTATGTATGTTCCAAGGAAGAGAATGGTAACAGTTAGAATTTAAATTATTCTATTAAATGTAAGTGTAATCATATGAAAGTAGAAGTTGAACCCTAATTAAGGACGATGATCTAATACTAGAAATTATAAACTATCCAGTGCAGTATTCTCTACCACCAATTGATTGAAGCACGAGGATCTGTTTCCTAGTTTTCACATGGAACAGCTGAATCTGTACAAAAAAAATATCACACATGTTGAATGTCTATAACAGTCAAATAAGGGGGAAAAAGCCTATTGCAAAATCTATTGTGTAATAACAGTCTGTGTGAAGGAAGATTGTAAGCATGTGTAAAATACCATGAACAGAGCATCTGGTTATCATCCATAGAACTACTGGGGAAGTAGTGGAGCAATGGTGGTGAACTACGTAGAGTTAGATGTATGCGAGGAGGCCTACATCTATACTTCGATGCTGAAACTTTAACATATTGAACATATTCGCAGACCGGAAAACTGGGAAGTTTGATTAAGGGCCTAGTGATCATCCTGCACAGAAAACCTGAGACATGCAAGGTAAAATATGTAGGTATATAAGTCTACTATATGAACTGAGAAGTGGGAAGGTTAAGCCCAAAAATCCTCATGGAAATTCTTGTATTCCAGGGCTGTCTGTAGGTACTAAAAAGAATCTAAACCCCAGATAACAGTCTGCATTGTGGCTGATGCAGTATAAAAATTTTAATTGTTATCGACGCAGAAAGCGGAGAATGTTAAGTTATGTTATATGGGTAGCACTCATCGTAGGGGTGATGAATATAGACCTATTAGGAATATAGACCTTAAGAGAGACCTGTTGAATCTCATTCGGAGTAAAATGAAATAATTATAGAAGAGGAGTTAAGAATTTTAGGAAGAGTAAACATGAGGATGAGGTATAACGGATGTTATTAAATAATAACATAATCCTATGGAAAAAAAAAAAAAATGGGTTTGGGAGACGTGACAAATGGTATCGGAGCATGGTGAAGATGAATACGAATATAATAGCCAGATTTTCGGGTTTTAACAGAATCTACGAAAATCATTAAGGCAAATGGGCGATCGCCCTCACTGTGCGCCAGAGGTTAGGAGGAGACTCATATACCGGAATGGGTAAACCTATAATAGGTTAGAATCCTTGTGCATGTATGTCAAGGTGTTGTGCTATGATCATATGTATATAAGAAAAAGAATATATATATATGGTAGTATAACTTAGGCAACGATATTTAAAACAATTGCATATGAAATCTGACATTTCTATCTGAAGTACTTCTACCTTATGGTATTATTTTAACCTATATAGCCTATATGGAGTTTATTAGAATGAAATTTACTTATAAACATTGAAGTACACATTATGGTTATGGATTTAGTGCATACTCAAGGTAATTCTATTAAATGAATTATTAGACCCATATAAAAGCATGTAACTCAAAAATATTCACATGTTAATAAGTGTTAATAACCCATACTCGTATGGCGTTGATTTCAAAGACCGTAAGAGTGGATATATATGTATCTGCATGAATCATAGACATGAAAAAAAGAAAATGAAATCAAAAGTGGGCGTACCAGCGCCATGATCTGACATAAGTGCGAGTTGTGTATACATTTATATGTGCGTGTCGGAGATAAAATAGGATATAAAAAAAAGAGAGAGCCGTGAATCCACAAATACGAACTGTAACAAAAAAAAAAGAGAGAGCCGTGAATCCACAAATACGAACTGTAACAACTATTTCAAATTATTATAGGAGCGGAATAAGCGTCAAATAGCAGCATATAAAGACATGATGAGAAACGTTAAACCAACGGGATTAGTAAGCGACTCAGCGTGCCTGTATAAAACAAAATCTTCACAATACAATCAGTTAAAAACGTGTATATAAACCAATAATTTCTGGGCGCGGGTAATCTCTCCAAAAATAAAATCGGGTGAAAACGTGAATATAAACCCATAATTACTGGGCGCGGTTGTTAGAAATTCCAAGTGTAGTATCAACATTCGGTTGTAAACACAATTAGAGTATATCAGAACCACTGGAATATAAACGCACTGTGCATCAGTGAATGCGAATATAATAGCCGGATTTTCGGTTTTAACAGAATCTACGAAAATCATTAAAGCAAATGGGCAGTCGCCCTCCCTGTACGTGCCCAGGTATTGAGAAATTGTGATATGATATTCCTTTATGCAATTTATGAAATTGTGATGTTATAGGCTTTTATGAAATTATGAAGTTGTGATGTTATAATCCTTTAGGCAGTTTATGAAATTGCAATGTTATAGTGCATTAGGGAATGTATGAATTGTATGTTAAGTTGCAGTATGCCACTGTTAGATGGATTAATGGTTCAGTACATTATGTAATTGCAACTACAGCTATTGACAGTAGAGACAATTGGTTGGGTGTAGAGATGAGTACATTGAAATAGGAGATTTGAGATGATAGATTAGTTAACAGCAAATCTAATAACTATGTATAGGTATAGATTGATATCTTTGAAAGGAGTATTTAAGTTCTGTGTGTAGGAACAGAAAATGGTAACAAACCAGTAACCATGAATAGTAAGTTCCAAACAACTAAACCTATCATAACAATACGGATGGTACAGAACCCCCTGTAACCAATAACAGAAAGTAAGAAACAATAACCCTGTGATAGTCGTATGGGGTTCAGTATGTATGTTCCAATGGAGAGAATGGTAACAGTTAGAATTTAAATTATTCTATTAAATGTAAGTATAATCATCTGAAAGTAGAAGTTGAATCCTAACTAAGTACGAGGATCTAACACTAGGGATTCAAAACTATCCAATTCAGTATTCTCTCCTTCCCTTGGAGTGAAGCAAGAGGAGCTGTTCCTAGTTTCCCTGGAACAGTTGAATCTGTACCATAGTGTCATACAGGTTGAATGGTTATAACAGACAAATAAGGGGGGAAAAAGCCTATTGCAAAATCTATTGTGTACTAACAGTCTGTGTGAGGGAAGATGGTAAGCATGTGTAAAATACCCTGAACAGAGCATCTGGTTACCATCCATAGAACTACTGGGAAAGTAGTGGAGCAATGGCGGTGAATTTCGTAGAGATAGATGTATGTGAGGAGGCATACATCTATACTTCGATGCTGGAACTTTAACATATGGAAAATATTAGCAGGCCGGCAAACTGGGAAGTTTGATGAAGGGCCTAGTGATCATCCTGCACAGAAAACCTGAGAAATACAAGGTAAAATATGTAGATATATAAGTCTACTATATGAACTGAGAAGAGGGGAGGTTAAGCCCAAAAATCCTCATGGAAATTCTTGTATTCCAGGGCTGTCTGTAAGTACTGAAAAGAATCTAAACCCCGGATAACAGGCTGCATTGTAGGTGATGCAGTATAAAAACTATAATTGTTATCGACGCATAAAGCGGAGAATATTGAGTTATGTTATATGGGTAGCACTCATCATAGGGGTGATGAATATAGACATATTATGAATATAGACCTTAAGAGAGACATGTTGAATCTCATTCGGAGTAAAATGAACCACTTATAGAAGAGGAGTTAAGAAATTTAGGAGGAGTAACCATGAGGTATAATGGATGTTACTAAATAATAACAGAATCCCATGATATAGAAAAAAAAAAATGGGTTTGGGAGACGTGACAAATGGTATCGGAGCAAAGTTCAAAAATTGGGCAAGATATGTGCTCACGAAGAAATGGTTAACTGTTATAAATTTTATGAATATTAAAAATATTTCTTCAAGTATACAAATATCTTGGATATACTTTCAGGTATACATGTAACAGATGGTGAGGAAGTAGAAACATTGATATGAGAGTAATATGAGGAGGCTCATATACCAGAATGGTTAAACCTATAATAGGTTTGAATCCTTGTGCATGTATGTCAAGGTGTTGTGCTATGATCATATGTATATAAGAAAAAGAATATATATATATGGTAGTATAACTTAGGCAACGATATTTAAAACAATTGCATATGAAATCTGACATTTCTATCTGAAGTACTTCTACCTTATGGTATTATTTTAACCTATATAGCCTATATGGAGTTTATTAGAATGAAATTTACTTATAAACATTGAAGTACACATTATGGTTATGGATTTAGTGCATACTCAAGGTAATTCTATTAAATGAATTATTAGACCCATATAAAAGCATGTAACTCAAAAATATTCACATGTTAATAAGTGTTAATAACCCATACTCGTATGGCGTTGATTTCAAAGACCGTAAGAGTGGATATATATGTATCTGCATGAATCATAGACATGAAAAAAAGAAAATGAAATCAAAAGTGGGCGTACCAGCGCCATGATCTGACATAAGTGCGAGTTGTGTATACATTTATATGTGCGTGTCGGAGATAAAATAGGATATAAAAAAAAGAGAGAGCCGTGAATCCACAAATACGAACTGTAACAACTATTATAGGAGCGGAATAAGCGTCAAATAGCAGCATATAAAGACATGATGAGAAACGTTAAACCAACGGGATTAGTAAGCGACTCAGCGTGCCTGTATAAAACAAAATCTTCACAATACAATCAGTTAAAAACGTGTATATAAACCAATAATTTCTGGGCGCGGGTAATCTCTCCAAAAATAAAATCGGGTGAAAACGTGAATATAAACCCATAATTACTGGGCGCGGTTGTTAGAAATTCCAAGTGTAGTATCAACATTCGGTTGTAAACACAATTAGAGTATATCAGAACCACTGGAATATAAACGCACTGTGCATCAGTGAATGCGAATATAATAGCCGGATTTTCGGTTTTAACAGAATCTACGAAAATCATTAAAGCAAATGGGCAGTCGCCCTCCCTGTACGTGCCCAGGTATTGAGAAATCATATAGGTACACAACACAATATACATAGAACAAAATATAGATTCACCAATTGCAACATATGTTTTCTGAAACAAAATATAGATGTAAGAACGAAGCATAGGTATCTAAACGAAACGGACATAGACCTGACCTGTTAAATTCCAACGAACCGTTAATGGCACTAGAATTTATATTCTCTAGAAAAAAAAAAAAAGATGCTAAACAAATTTTGTGTTGGGTAGGTATATTAAATCGGAAAGAATATCACTATCTAGGCATAAGGGTTAGGAAACTTTAAATTGTTTCGGAATAAGAATTGTTTCAAATTTACCTATTTTTGTGGAGGAGTTGCCATTTGAGTAAAGCTGAAACATAGAAAAATAAAATTAAATCTCGAGTATTTATAATAGGTACTTCTCCTAAAACATGCGAGGAAGGGGAAAAGCAAAGCTCCACTCTATTCTCGATCTATGATATCAAATACCAATTTTCGAACCGCCTTGGCTCCCATAGAAACACTTTGGTAATAACCGCACGAAACAAATATATCTACCTACTTTTAATCGTTATGTTGTTAATAATAATTGCAAGTGATGTTTATTTGATATACTAATTACTGTATTAATCGACCTACATGCAATTATGGTCACTAGATCTCACCACCTTGGCCGATTATATATGAAAGAAAAAATTTTGCATTGGACTTATTAAGACGCATGCTTGGTTTCCCCTTAGTAGGCACACTATACGCTCCGTCATTTCATGCACATGGTGTAAGAAAATGAAATGGAAGAAAATACGATCGCAAATACGGCGTGTGCGGCCAATTTCAACATAGTACAAAATAAATGCTCACTTTGCGGTGGCGGTATTAGAAAGGCGTCTTACATTTGAAAGATTGCCAAATAGTTTAGATATTTAAACAACATTAGTCTTAGCGTGCGGAAAAAAAATACGAAGTTAAAAGAAATTAATACAGATAAACATGACTATCGGGTAAACAATTCGTGACCCTAATTGTCTAACATGGCGGATTTATGAAGCCATTGCACCATGCGGTGGATAACCAGTAGCGCTTTATTAGTCCGAGATCAAATACCATCGAAATTTGGGATATCTTCTCTAAATAAAGGTATTCTAGTACGGAAGCTGACATTTAAAGGCTATTTAGGAAAGTACGAAATCGGTTAAAAACCTAAACAATAGTTAAATTGTCTTTTTAACGCAAGAAGATAAGTAGATAAGTTCTTGTTGTTCCGGAAAATAAACGCGTAAAATACGAGGAGGAAGATGAATAACTTGACGGGTTACACTCGGGTGCGCGAGGAGAGATCCCCCTCTTGTTGGTCATACCTGACCACGATCATCCTTCTTGTGGAGAGCACGTGATGAAAACAAAAGGAAGACAAAATGAGCCGTAGTCAGTGTGAACAACATAGAAACAAAATAATCTTTATAACAAGCCTAATACCTGTCCAGTCAGTAAGCGAGCGGGGGAAATCGAGTCTGTCTGACTCAACGGATGGAGACAAAACCCTAGTTGCATGTACGGGCGCGTTAACATCCGAAAAGGATGTACAAATCTATCGAGACGAGATAAAACTGACATTTTGAACTTGGCGTCGGGAGTTAAGAGGAGACGCGTGTGCGCCTCAACAACGACAGAATGGCGGGGAAATGCGGGGTTAGTATAAAAATATATATATATATATATATATATACACAACGTAGCAGCACGCTAACCGCCGGCGTGACTAAAGGAAAATCTATACGACCGATGTATCCAGCTTTGTCCACTCACAAAATTTATATACGAATACATGTAGTTGATTGAGGCGAGTTCACGCATCGGTACAACTGTACCAAGATGGTGTGTCAGCTCTTTGGTCTTACGGCATAGGATATAAAAAAAAAAAAAAAATTAAGGGAGTTGATTTGGCTGCGGTACAACTTGGGTATGCGCGTATACGGACATATGCTACCAAGATGGCATAAACGGATGAAATTAATAATCTCATAACGACTCCTCATAGACTCATGAATCTCGCAATTTCTTTAAAATGATGTTCTAAGAGTATCGGCGTTATAACGAGTTTGGAATAAGAATCCCTTTAACGATAAGCAATAAGAGGACACATGCGAAAAGATAAAAAGGTGAAAGCCGTGTAAAATCTGATTGTTTGAAAAATGTTATATCACATATTTGAATGAGGTTACCAAGATGTCTTTAAGGAAATATATATATAACATGACGATACAGTAGGAAAGATTTAAATACATATCAATGACATATGGTAATAGTTATTCGTATATATGTAGATATGTAGATTCACTATACCATTAACTTGAAGCATTATTGTTCCTCTGATAGACATACATATATATGAGAAACAAAAAGACCTAAGTGGGGGATATGAATATATGTATAGATAAAAAGGTAGAACATGGGTTCTATATATATATATATATAGGAGTGATAATATATACCTATGGATTCGATAATATATATATACATGTGACATGTCAAATTCCACATGTGGAAATAGAAAAAAAATTTTATGTATTTAAGTTCATTAAAATTTTTTTTTTTCAAAAACTTCGTATAGTATGAACAAGGCCAGGGTGAACTAGATAACAAGGGGGTGCAAGTACAAAAAAAAAAATAAAAAAATTCAAGCTGGAGATGTTGAATAGTGTATTGTATATAGGGTTATATACGCATTTTCTATGGCATAAATCAAAGAAAATGATTTTTCATATGGGCCTTGAGAGAATTATGGCATTTTATAAAACATGGAAAATAATTTTGAATCTTCAAAAAGGATAAATGAATTTTATTAATGTGGCACTTTATTGGTGTTTGGAGAATATATGATGGAGTTTTATATGTGTGGATATATATATAAGTGGTTCTATATATACATAAAAATTCAATTTAATGATGGAGACTATAATGGATTATTTTAAATTATGTGTAATATATATGGTAGCACTTTCAAAGAAAAAAAAAAAAAAAAAACTTTGAATTTATATATATGAATATGTATAAATATAGGGATATTTATATATATATATTCTGTGTTCATCAAATTAATATTACTAAAGCTATATATATATATATATAGATATCATAGTTACTTACACAATAAGGTTTGGAAATATATATGATATACAAACCTAGTGGATATATATATACATGCTCATACAGAGGTATATTGCCCAATGTTTGAGATGTAAGTAGTATATGAGTAGGCAATTAACATCCTATCATTAAGGCATTCTCACATAAAAACAAAGAGGATTAGTACAAGTGTTAATTACAATTAAATGGTTTATTTAGTATTGTGGGAACCATTATTAGGTCATGAGAACGAATGAAGGGATAAGTGAAAGATTTCTGATAAACTTACTTAAGGAAGAATATTCTTGTAATGGTGGAAGAATGACTTTAATATTTAATTATAATAATTTATATTATTTTATGAAATAAAGTATATTTTCAAAATTGGTATATTTATGGTTGCTTTGTTAGAAAGCATGAAATATTATAGGTTGCTTTTTGTTAAGAAAAAAATAGAATGCTTTTATGCAATAGAAAAGAAAGATTCCTTTATGACTCGGGGAAAAAGTTGGAATACTTTTATGATTTATGAAATATTTTCCATTTTTCGTGATGAGTCTTTGAAAAAGGGAAACGGTGTCAAAAATCATTTTTGCCATTAACAAGTATTGATATTGTGAATGTGATGAATTATAGAATACATTTATCACTAGAAAAAGGAAACATGAATTCACTATAAATTTTTTTTTTGGTGCAAATTTTATTAAAGTTAATTTTCTTGAGTCTTAAATTCAACGACGGAGAGAAATGAAATTAAAATCATACAGCTACAACCAAGAAAAAGAGAGATGAGATGTAATTTTGGACTTGGGTGTGGGGGAAGCCCATCGGTTCCAAAATTGTTCACTTAAGTTTTGAACTGAGTGAATTACTGATTTCATGTGAGTAAGCATGGAATGGTAGAGATTATTAAGGAATCTAATTTACTAATTAAATTAAGTAACTAACAAAAGAAACAATGAAAAGATACTAGAAGTACAACTATATAATGAGCAAGAGGTGGCATAACCATGCATATGATCCAAATTATTTCTCTCATTTATGTGTACTAATGAAAAAGTTGAGAAATTGTTTAGACGAGTGTATGAGGAAGTGGGCACTCTGAACGAAGAGGAAAAAGGTGAAGATAAATCACAGAAAATCCGAAAAAGCTAAGGCTGAACCAGTTGCGTGAGGAAGGAATCTCACTGAAAAACAAGAAAGGATAAGTAGTGTACTAAAGTGCACTAAACTATTATGAACTTTGAACGGTTTGATTAATAATTTGAATGTCTTAAGTTATTGAAATGCGAATGCTATTGTGAATTATCAATTATATGTACCTGATATTACTTACATTGGTATGGATTGTGGGCCAGAGAAACGAGAATGATGGATCTTCCATACGGACTTCTTGTAAAGAAGTAGGAAGAAAGCCAAGCGTAAGGCATCGATAAATATAGTGGAGCGGGGAGAGTACTCTGCTGAAACTAATAAACGCCATTAGCCTACCGGCAACTGACAAATTTTGCAGTATATTTCATGTCTCTTGTTGGAAAGGAAACGTTACTAATACATGATGCTTCTCATATGATTGATTTGAATTTGTAAGATAAAATTTGGAACCGAAGAGAGGAATTTCCTTCAGGTATGAAGTGACGAGAATTAGATGAAAAATGACCGGTAGCTAGAGTAAAGGTGCGGTGGGGCACTGCTGAAAACACGGAGCAGAAGAAGCTAGATGATGCAGGAAAAACATTCATAACTAAGTTCAAAATGAACTAAATCGATAGTTGTCAACACCGAGGACGGTGTTTATTTTGAGAGGGAATATGTAACACCCCCCCCAGAAGTTCGCAGTTTTCAAGAATTAGGTAACATTTGAACATACATCAAAGGGGAGTGGACCCCAATGGATAATTGTTATGTGGATATGGTTAAACCACTAATTATGAAAATAAATAAAATATTGTGCATGCACCATGACCGGAGAAAGTGAGATATATTCTTTAAATCCTTGAGGTGATGGAAAAGGAAAAAAATACTTTCCCCAAATCTTTCAAAAATCTTGAAAGAATTATTTCTAATTTAGATTTTGAGAAAAATCTAAATTTCTAATGAAGAGGGTAACTGGAAGAGTGAGAAAAAAGCTGGAAAAGCTGAGGAAAAGCTTAAGCGACTTAAAGAATCCCGAATGGGAAGCCTAGGCTAAACGAGGAATAAAATACGAAATTACCGGGCCTTGAGTGGAAACGAGCTTGGGGAAAGCACGGCTTAAATAAGTTGCTCAGAACGGAATTGAAACCTAGTCTGTGGGAGGTCTACTTAGGGGGTAGATGCGGGAATAAAGAGGATTCTATGGTTGGAGAATTTGGTCATGGTAGAGGTGTGCATGCATAAATTTGGAGATATGTAGAATCTGTGTTGTCATCTCTGTTTTATGAAATGGTGATGTTATATTCCTTTACTCAATTTATGAAATTGTGATATGATATTCCTTTATGCAATTTATGAAATTGTGATATGAAATCTTCTTTATTTTTTAATTTATGGTAAATGTATTTATGAGCTTTTATGAAATTTATGAAGTTGTGATGTTATAATCCTTTAGACAATTTATGAAATTGCAATGTTATAGTGCATTAAGGAAGTATAGAATTGTATGTTAAGTTACACAGTATGCCAGCACTGGATGATTAATGGTTCGGTACATTATGTAATTACCATTAATAGAAAACAAACATTAGACAAATGGTTGGGTGTAGGTATGAGTACCTGGTAATAATGAGATTTGAGATGATAGATTTGTTAAGCGACCAATCTAATAACTATGTATATGTATGGCTTGATATCTTTGAAAGGAGTATTTAAGTTACGTGTGTAGAAACAGAAAATGGTAACAAACCGGTAACCATGAGAACGGTAGTTCCAAACAACTAAACCTATCATACAAATACGGATGCTTTAAAATTTACATAACACTAACGAAGAAGTAAGAAACAATAACTACATGATAATCGAACGGGGTTCGGTATGTATGTTCCAAGGAAGAGAATGGTAACGGTTAAATTTAAATTATTCTATTAAATGTAAGTGTAATCATCGAAAGTAGAAGTTGAACCCTAATTAAGGACGATGATCTATTACTAGAAATTCTAAACTATCGGTACGGTATTCTACACCACAATTGATTGAAGCACGAGGATACAACACCTCATTTTCACATGGTATTTGAATACGCTGAAAATATCACACATATTTGATCTCACTAGTCAGGCAAGGGAAAAATCCTGTTGCAGGAAATCTATTGTGTAATAACGATGATGTGTGAAGGAGAGAATTTAAGCATGTGTAAAATACATGAACGAGCATGCGGTTACCATCCATAGAACTACGGGAGGTAGTGGAGCAATGGTGGTGAACTACATAGGATTAGATGTATGCGAGAGGGCCTACATCTATACTTCGATGCTGAAACTTTAACATATTGAACCTATTCGCAGACGGCAAAGTAGGAAGTTTGATGAAAGACCTAAATGATCAACTCTACCATAGAAAACTTGAGACATGCAAAAATTAAAATATGCTAGGTATAAGTCTACTATGGGCGAGGGCGGAAGGTTAAGCCCAAAATCACCATGAAATTAAGTATTCAGTACAGCTTGCTTGATGCTTGATAAGAATCTAAACACTGAATAAAGTCTTGCATTGTGTTTGATGCGGTATAAAAATTTTCAGTGATATGGTATGAAAGCGGAGAATGTTAAGTTATGTTAGGTGGCATAAACAGGGGTGATGAATATAGACCTATTGAATATATAAACAAGAGACACCATTGAATCTCATTCGGAAGTAAAATGAAATAATTATAGGAGTTAAGAACTTTAGGAAGAGTAAACATGAGGATGAGGTATAACGGATGTTATTAATAATAACATAATCTATGGAAAAAAAAAAGGGTTTGGGAGACGTGACGAGCTAGGAGTAGGAGGTAGGCTGGGGTAGGGTAGGTTAGGCTATGCTAGCACAGGCTATGCTAGGTTAGGCTAGGCTAGAATGGGCTAGGTAGGGTTGGGCTAGACTGGGCTAGGCTAGGCTAGGCTCGGTGGTTAGGTTAGGCTAGGTTGGTCTCGGCTAGGCTAGGTAAGGTTGGATTGAGCTAGGCTAAGGTTGGGATTGGATTAGGTTAGGTAGGCTGAAAATTCTGGACACGGTGGTGGAAATGACTGAGCTGTGGGGTGAGCTAGGCTGGGCTGAGCTAGGCTGGGTAGGTTAGGTTTGTTAGGCTGAGATGGGTTGGGTTTGGGTTAGGTTAGGTTGGGAAGCTAGGCTAGACTAGGCTGGGATAGACTGAGCTAGGCTGCTGAAACTAGGGTAGGGTGGGTTATGTTGAGTTGGGCTAGGTTAGGCTAGGCAAGGCTAGAAAGCCTAGGCTAAGCTAGGCTAGGCTATGTTGGGACAGGACACGTTTAGGCTAGACTAGGCTAGGCTTGGCTAGGTTAGGTTAGGTTAGGCGAGTTAGCGAGGCTAGGCTAGGTGTGTTAGGTAATGCTAGGCTGAGCTAGGTAATGCTAGGTTACGTTGGGTTATGTTAGGCTAGGCTACGCCCACGTTGGATAGCTTAGGTTAGGTTAGCCTAAGTTAGGCTAGGTTAGGCTAGGTAAGGCTAAGGCTGGCCCTGGGCTAAGGCTGCAAAGTAGGATAGATTAGGATAGGTTACGTTGGGTTACGCTAGGCTAGGTTAGGCTAGGTTAAGGTTAGGATTAGGACCAGAGATTTATGATAAAGGTAGGTTAGGTTAGGGTTGGATATGTTGAGCTATTCTACGGTTGTTGTGTTAGGCTAGGCTAGGTCGGGATGGGGTATGTTACTTTAGGATAGGGTAGACTAATTTGGGCTAGGTAAGTTGGGCTAAGTTAGAATAGGTTGGGTTAATCTAGGTTAGTTTAATCCTGGCCTAGGTTAATCTGGGCTCGGTTAGGCTAGGCTATGTTAGGCAAAGCTGGAGTTAAGCAAGCTTAGGCTAGGTTAGGCAAGGCTAGCCTAGGCTTGGCTAGGCTAGGTTAGGCCACGCTAGGCTAGTTTAGGTACACTAGGCTAGAGTACGCTAGGTTAGGTTAGTTTAGACTAGGCTGAGTTAAGGTAGACTATGTTAGGTTACGTTAAGCTAGGCTATAATAGAATGAGTTAGGCTAAGCATGGATAAACAGGGTAAGTTACGTTGCGTTAGGCTAGACTAGGCTAGGCTAGGTGGAGTGGGGAGTGGCTGGCGGCGGGCTAGGCATAGGTAGGTTAGGCTAGGCCGCACGTGGGGGTAGACTAGGTGAATCCTAGGATATTGTAATATCCCGTGTGCGGAGTAGGGCACGCAGCCACGTGTGAGTCTGTGGTGAGGATGCTTCGCAAGGATCCCACACCTAAGAATCCTTTGATGGAGGTTAGGTACACCCATGCTCTGGGATGCCGCCCTCACTAGGTTTGAGCTTTGGTGTAGTGGTTGGATCTACGTAGTATCAAAGCCGAGGTATGAGGTTATTCTCGCAGACGTAGTGATTATGTCATCATGTGTGCATGTATAGGAGAAGCCAGGCCACTTGTCCCTAAGTCTAATGTAATGAGGGGTGATGCACAAGGCTTCCTTTTCAGAATCACTCTCGATGGGGATAGGCCACACTTAACCTCCTTGGATGCCTCCCTCACTAACGGTTTGAGATTTTGGTGTAGTGGTTGGATCTGGTTTCAGACCACTTCCAGATTTAGTTTTGTAGAAGGGCATTCCTTTGTATGAAGATTAGTAGAGGAAGCCTTGAGCTTCATATTCAGATCTTGGCATCGGGCCAAGGACCTTCTAACATAATCTCCATAGTATACTTCCAAACTGCATCATTTTCTAGTGCATTTACGCGAGCGGGGGTTTTCTACCTAGTCGGTGCTTGTTTCCTTGAGGGCCATCCCTTCTTCCGAAAAAGTTTATATTGCAGCCATATTCTATAATTTTTACATTTCATTCATATACTCAAACATTTCGAGTGATTCTCCATTTTAGATCATATTCTACAAATATGATATTTGTATTTAATTCTTTCATAAATCCTTGCCGAGTGATCTATTTGATGTATAAAAGAGAGTTGGAATCTATATTTTGCTGCAATTATATGTTATAACTGACTTTCAGATCTGATGTTTCAGACATATTTTTATCTAATTTCTTCAAAAATTATGCTATTCACCTTCATCTAACATGTAAGTGATGGGAAATCGGCATTTTTAAGCATATCCAAGGATGGAAGGAACTTCATTTAAACATAGCTAAGAATGCTTTGTTTTGAGCTGAAATTTGGAGCATAGGTCCTCATGACCTAATATAAAATAACATGCTACTAGTTCCCTTAATTTTATGCCTTTTGAATACATCTATTTTGAGGTCAAAATGCTTGCTTTTCCCCCATTTTTGGATCTTAAATTCGAATCCCGGAGTTGTTCTTTATACTCGAAATCATTTGAGTGTCCCCATCAAGTACATTTTATGCATTGATGGCTCTCTAAGCTTTCAATAGAGTGTTTTACTTTCTTTGTAGTCCCACATTGGGCCTTCTGCGAAGATAACTAGGTGTGGGAGATTTTTTTTAACCCACCTAGTCTTATTTATTAATCAAATGTGATTTAGTTTTTATATTGTATGATCTAAAGGATCCAGAGTTATTTTCCTTTTCTAAGTAATTTTTTCTGAAAATGTGTTTTTAAGTGCATAATTCATGAGCATTTCCTAAATAGGAATATTACGATTGGTATCGAGCATGATCTGCGACACCGACTTTGTGAGATCAAGCTATCGAGAGAAGCAAGAGAAGAAAAAATAGAATAGAATGATGGAAAGGATGAGATTACTCTCATTAGTATTGTAGGTCTAAGAAGGGCCTCAAGAGGTAAGCGGAAGAGAAGAAGATGCAGGAATCCTAGAGGTTTCGAGAAGAAGCCAGCTGCGGTAAGAGACATGCATGAGGTTTCAAGAAGAAGAAGGAAGCCCTGTCAATTCCTATCGTGACAGCAGCAGAGGCCATAGAATCTTAGATCTCTCGCCAGATCTACTATTTTAGCCCTGCTGAGAAAAAGGTGAAGCAAACTAGAAGAAAGTCAGACAGAAGAGTTTCAGAATGAAGAAGAACTATACCACTTCCTATCAATACAAAAAGCAGAGGAAAATATTAGAAGAGAAGAGATATCATTGATTCTTTTCAAACATTGGAGAGTATTAAAGAAAATATCAAGGAGTTTGATGAGGAGAGGAAAAAGATGAGCTACAAAGACACATACCCAAGGAAACCAAGGATAATGTCGATCTTATCACTTTGGGCAAAGATCTACATTTTCTACCACATCCTCTGCTAAAAGGTGCTTGCCTCTTGCAAGTTAGTCTTGGAAGCTCTTAACAACAAGTCCCCGCCATGAATCGGGGAGTACGCAGGAGGAGAAGGGATACGACAGCAGTATGCTTGAAGAAAGGAGACCATCATTCTTGCCAACGGTTGGAGGCATCATTGATCCGGGTGGAGGAACTCTCGTGTTATGTCAGAGGTTCCACATGTCAGTTGATCAAAGTATACATGAGAATTTCAGCACATATTTTTTGAAGATTAATGAATAGCCAAGGATTAAATCAAAATGCTGATTTGAAGCAAAGTCATGTCACGATCATGAGAGGACCCTTGATCTAATCAAGGATGAAACTAGAAACTATCCCTATATGCATCATTGTTGAAATTTGCATTCAATCTCTTAGGTTGAGATGTAGAAAGGTCTCAAGAAATGGGATTAGTACTATCCTATGTTCAAATGGTTGATTGTGAGATCATTAATGACTTTCTTTGAGACAGTACATGCATCACTTTGTAAGATCTACGAGTATCACTTAGTAGTGAGAAGGAAGCCGGCTCTCTTGGAGAATTCTAGAGGCAGCTGTACTGACTGATAGATAAGAAGAAGATGAATATTAGACATATTGATATGAGAAGCCTTTTCTCCCCTCCTATGATAAACACTCTCTCAAACTGACAAACTACGGCTAAAAGAGACTTCTACTTGCTATGATTTAAAGCCTCACTAGTTTTGGAAGGCCATAGATGGGAGGAAGGTCTCACTAGATATCTCAAAAAATACGCATTTCAATATTTCATGAGATGCAAGGTTCTTCATTATCTCAAAGGAGATGGTATTCTACAAAGGGAGGATGCCATGATTATGCGGCACATCACTCATCTTTGCATATTGGGTGAGTGGATAGGATGACAGAGATCACATGATCTTGGTTATATATGGGCCAACAAGCTTGGTTATGGTGGTTGCCCTTGGGAGACTCCTATCCTCTCCAAAGGCACCTATTTCTTTGATCTATGCCTTGAATAATGATCATGAAATGAATAAGGAGGCATGGAAATCTTGGTTGCTTTAGGGTAAGCATGATCACTACCCCATTAGGGAATTACGAGGTCTAAAATGGTACTCCCAAAGAAATTCTATAAAATAATAGTGGAAAAAATCTAATAAGATTTGATGACATCATCAAATTTTAGAGGAAAAATGAAAAAACTGCTTTTCAGTGTGGCATAAAACTTAGGGTAGGGTAGGCTAGAATGAGGTGAGGATAGATTAGGGTAGGTTAGGCTAGGATAGGGTAGGATGGGGTAGGGTAGGTTAGGTTAGGGTCTTGTAGGCTAGGCTAGCATAGGGTGAGTTATGCTAGGCTAGGTTAGGCTAGGCTAGGTTAGTTTAAAGAGTGAATGTGAATAGGAGTGGGTTAGGGGAGCTTAGGTTAGGTAGGCTACGTTAGGCTAGGCTGGTTTAGGCTGGGAGTAGGGGTAGTGTCTGGAGTAGAGCTGCCTATTTAAGGCTGGTGACCCTGGCTAGGGGTATGGTAGGGTGGGGAAGTAGGTTGGGCTAGGCTAGGCTATCTTAGGCTGAGCTGAGATGGGATGTTCTAGGGTGGGCTAGGCTAGGGTAGAACAGCCTAGGCTCGATTAGGATTGGGGCTGGTTGGGCTCGTTAGGCTAGGTAAGATGGTTGAGCTGCAGGATAGGTTAGTTCTGGTTGGGAAGGTTGGGTGAGGCTAGGCTAGGTAGGGTTAAGTTGGGCTAGGTTAGGCTAAGTTAGGTTAGGACAGAATAGATTAGGTTAGGTTATGTGAGGTTAGGGTAGGCTAGGCTACGTTAGGCTAAGGTAGGGTAGGGTAGGGGTAGGTTACGGTGGGTTATGGTAGGTTAGGCTAGGTTAGGTAAAGACGTGCCAGAGCTAGGCTGAGCTGGGCAGTTCAGGCTTAAAGCTGGTGAGGCTGAGCTGGTCTGAGTTGGGCTAGGCTAGGCTATGCTAGGCTAGGCTAGGCAGGAGGGCTAAGGTTAGCCAAGGGTTAAACTAGGCTAGGCAAGGCTAGGCTGGGCTGCAAACTAGGCTAGGCTAGGCTGGGCTGGAGTTGGCGAGGCTGAGTGGGCTAGAGCTGGAAGCTAAGCGGCTGGAAGCTAGGCTAGGCCATTTGAAGTTCAGTCTAGGTTGGGGTTAGGATAGGTTAGTTTAGAGTTAGGCTAGGTTGGGCTCTGCTAGGTTAAGCTAGGTTAGGCGGGGTTAGGCTAGGTTGGTGCATTGACCTAGGTTGGGACCCAGAGTTAGGATTAGGGTAGGCTATGTTACAGGATAGGATGATTTAGGCTATGCTACGGTTAGATATGTTAGGCGACGCAAGGTTAGGATAGGGTAGGTTACATTAGGATAGGGTAGGCTATTTTGGGCACAGTAGCTAGAGTTGAGCTGGGGTGCAAATATCTAAAACTGAGGAACCTTGAGACGAGGATGCACGCAAAATGCATTTTCAAGAATGACTCATAGGATTTAGGAAACCAATGCTGGATCCCTTAGATCAATGTATCTATGACCGAAATCCAGAGGAGGATCCAAACAAATCACTCTAGGTGGGTTGAACGGATCTCCCACACCTAGTTGTCTTGAAAAAGTGCCCAATGAAAGAATTTGCAACTATGTATGAACAAGGGATAGAGTAACAGCATTGTTTTATGAGCCTAAATACATGGAATAGCAGGTAGCCAAAAAATGTATAATATAGTAGCAAGAGAGTAAAATTCATTAGCAGAAAAGTCACTCAAGATTGGCAATACAAGCCTCAAATAGATCATATACATGAAATGTGAAATATCTTTAACTTCATAAGAATGCCTAAGGATATGACATAGTTTATAGGAGATCTTGCCAACATAGTGAATTATAATACAATATAACAATATATGGCTCAAAAATGTACGAGAGATAGCTCTCAACTTCACAAACAATAATACAACAATCCTTAGAAGGATTGGCTAAAAAATATATACAAAATGGAAAAACTACAGAAATGTCGGAGTTGCGATGGCAGCAACTCGAGAGCTGAGAACTAGATGGAGATAGTTGAAGATGATGGAGAATATGAGTAGATCTCCTCTAATGGATCTTGAGAAAAAAGTTGATCCTATCATGAAGATCTTACCCTCAATCAACATTGCAAACCCCTGCGCAAATTTAGCACAGAAAATAAAACATTCACTAAAGAATCCTGGACTGTGGAGTGGAATAAAATGTGTTGGCCAAATGCCAGGTCTAAATATGAATCCTCCTTATTGATCTCCCAAGGAAATAGTCTCTCTCTACGAGAAGAGCAAGCCAGAAATGGTGTTGTGGAGCCTCCATAACTGCACAACACAATGTTATAATTGAGCGAGAAATAACTACTTGTAGTTGAAGGAGGTGAAACTGGCCTTGAGCTGAATGCGAGAGAAATAAAGTGCGATCCCTCAAAAGGCCTCTCAAGAATGAGAATGAATCCTAAAGGAATTCCTTATACTAAACAACACTGCAACTCCAACTGTTTCTGAGGAGAATTTGAATAGTTTAAGCAAACTAAGAAATCACTAATCATAAGCATAGTTACAATGGATGCCTTTCCCTCCTTTTAAACAAATGCAAGCCTCACTCTCCATGGGTCCCACTCATTAGGGTTTCCTCCATCAAGGAAAATCCCTCCCTCTTTCATTAAGCTACTACCTGAGATGATCTCCACCTCCTATCTTGCGCTGTTGAAACCGGTAAACTTGACCTTGTCTTTATGCAAATTTCCTCTTTCACATGAGATTGTGAAATCAAACTCCCTCTTGATCTTTTCATATGAAGGAGAGATTTTATTCCTATTTAAGATTATGTAGACTCATTTTCAGCCAATAATTTACCTAAGTGAAAACAACAAAATTAATATTCCATTTAGTAGCATGCTAAAAGTGGAATAATGCAGTCCTCACACCCCCAATGTTACCTTTCCTCAAAAAGTTTGCATAAGATAAAATCCTCCAAGGATCAAAGATGTTGTCTCATCAATATATCTCCCAAGTTGTCCTCGGACATATGCAAACTAGATTTTGGTGAGCATCCGAAATATAACTATCATGTAAGAAATAAACATATATGGAGGCAAACATTGGCAATACAGGCCCTTTTGAGGCTTGATATTTGTACTACGTTGGATTTATCACTGTAATCTCTCATCCCAAATAAATCATCCATCTGAAATTGAGTTACCTCCCAACATGGCAACTCATGAAATCTCCTTCAAACTTGAGCTCCATAAATGAAGGTGGGCTGAAAATTTGCATATGGTAAGCATTATAGCTACCCGCGCTATCCTCCTCCCCACGAGTAAGTGTGGTATACAACTGCTATCTCGGGCTGCAATGTGCTACAAGTGGCAAAATGAAGAACAATCTCCAAGGATCTCCCTTCAACATTGGAGAACAAGGTGACCCAAACATTTCATCCATGATGAACATGACATTTTTCATCATAGAAGTGACCCAGTGGGGAAATTATAAAGTTTGCAAATGATGCATGAATACAAAAAATGTCTCAAGAGGAAAAAACACGGTCTCCTCCCATAACTTCAAAAAATCGCACGGAAAGTAATATACAAAATCATCACATCTACTAATGAATAGTAAATGGTGAATGTGTCAACAATACACGATCAAAGCACTTACTCATGGTTATATAGTGAATGACTATGGAAAATATGGCCCACCCCAAAGAAAACAAATGTGTGGCTATATTGGACATATCTACTCCCATGCTCCCATTAGAACATGTAATGCAAAAAATGTGGGAATTAACTCTCTCCTCGAGGACACATCCAACTCATGTGTCAATTCCCAATCATTCTCTCAACAGAATAGAAACAATATCGAAAATGAATGTGATCAGTACAAGAATGGAGATAGTGATGGCTTCATGTAGTGCTTGAAGATACCAATAGCCTCCTAAGGATGCTATGCAGTCTTACAAAGTTCTTTGTGAAAATTTATGGAAAAATGTTTCTTGATACATGGTCAATCATGCATGTCATCATATAATATTGTGGATTTGAGTGCAAAAAATAAACATACATGTAATAATAAGAACATTTACTGAGGCCACATAAAATATGGTTACGTCTATCATATAGTTTGGCCCAATTTTGATCATGGATCAATATAGAAAACTTGCCCTCTTATGGAGAAATGCTGCTTGCATAGTAATGGTAAGAGCATGAAATTATTATGTTAGCCAAACAATAATTGGAAAAAAATTCTGTATACTCAAGTAAGATGACATGGGTCCATAAATAGGTCCTCGATAGTGGTTTGGTATGCATCCATGAAGAGGAATTAACTATGTATTTGCATGAAGATCCTCCTTCTCATGCTTGGAAGCCCAACTAAAGAAGAACATATCTCTTCTAGCAGAATGTCTCCATCCCACCTACCTCATCCTTACCCCATCCTTTCCACCAGGTATCAGTGCGAAGTGATCCTGAGGGCATTCCATCCCATTCCCCGCAGAGAGAGTGCATATGACATAGGGATCATGGAGGAAAAAGCATTTGAAGTTGGGAAGGGTTTTGATGTTAGGATCAAATATTCCATGTTGAAGAGAAGCTTTAAGATCCAACTTCCAGAAAATTAAATATTGTCTCAACACAACAAAAAATAATATTAAATACTACATGAAGTTATTCTTCAGGCCATTATAATATAAATATAGCCTCCTCATGGTTCTGCCATTTCATAACTAATGAAATTCATTGAATATTTCAACTTGATCCAAGTATGGCGAAAAAGGAAAATAAGGTAGAATTCTACATGCACAATATTTTGTTGGAAAACTTGAACATTTGGGACACATAATCCTAGAATGGGAGACAATAAGTTTAATGGAATTAACCTCTTATCGTTAACGAAAAGCTCTTGACAGAAGCAAGGAGAGGTCACGAGGAGAAAATAGGGAGCCTATACATGTAGGGAAAAAATATTTCGTCATAGGAGACATATCAAAACCATCTAAAGATAGAAAAGGATGATGCACTTGTAGTACCTCAACACACAAGTACAAGCCACTGGCCCATTTTGATGATGCTTCTAGGTTTTTGGGAGATGAATGCATAATGGCTAGTCAAGGAGAAGACACTTCTCACTACCTCATAAACATGGAATACCACACATAAAAAAGATTGAGAATTTCTCTAGAAACGGCACCACTATACAAGAGGGCCATGGAGGCCGGGAATATTGAGTGGCTTAGTTTAAACTTAGTCCACCCTTATTTTGGGACTTAGTGACGGGAAAAGCAAGATGAGTAGAAAAAATTATGGTAGGAAAGGAAGAATACAATTATGGATTTTACCCTCCTGAAGGGACATCCACACTTCTTCGTTGTGGGATTAGAGGGTTCATTAATGCTTTTTAAGAAAGAATCCTAGAATAGAACAAAGTTGCTTAGAGGATAGACAAAAATTTGGTAGGGATGTGATGAAAGCCATCAGCTGGAGGAGTATAATTGGAGGGTTAACGCACCTATTTATACTTATTAAGTCTCTTATCTTGGGAAATTCTGTTATGATTAGCACTGCGCACAGTGTAGATGAGTGATTAAGGCTTGTCATAATTCCAATACCTAATGAGTTAAATGGAGGATAATCATGAAGATATTGCACTTTTGATGAATATTTCTCAGGTCAATCTTGGAGTAGATAATAAGGAGAGATTCTATGGGTATTTTTCCACCTCATGCTCCCAAAGGCACAAGGGATCATGAGATTTCCTCCAACATCCTCGAAATGAAAGACAGCAAGGAAGTGGGAGATGAAAGTGTACAAAGCTCCACTTCCTCTTGCAATGAAAAAGGAAACATCACCTAATTTTTGGGAGATGTTGGTAGATACCCTCTAGGTTAAATATGGATGAGAAAGAGATGATTAGAATTGAACTTTGAAGGAAGGAAAACTAATAGACTCTTAGCACTTGTAATATGTTTGAATTTTTTATGATTATGTAATGAAATTATTTTTATACAATAAGATGAGTATTCATATTCTCCTTCACTAATTTAGTTTCGGAGGGCTAGGCTTGTGGTTTGAGGCCCAATCAATTGACAACAATTCTCTTGTACATTCATTATTTATTTTTATGCCATTGTAGCTAGTTTTCTTAACGAGTTTTAGCTAGTTTGCTTACATTTCAATTCACTTTTAAATTTATGCCATTTTATTTGACATCATTGAGCTTGCATAAATGTTAGTAGAATAGCTTATAAACTCGGAAATTTGTGTGTTAAGCCCCCTCTCTCATATATCTTTCCACTTTGGGCTTGAGAGAAAATATTGATACAAAGAAAATTTCTCTTTAATCTATGATTTCTTGGAAATAATAGCTAGGTTTTTGTAGTGTCATGAACATGTCTAGATTAGAAAGTTGAATTCACATTTGAGTGTTTCCAAGACGGCCTTCATTCATTAATATCTTTTTGATTTCCTTCATCATAGATTTTCCAATGTTTGTTGCATGAACATGTAGTTTTATTTCAAGTTCAAGTAGCACAAAAATGAGGACTTCACCAAACACCAAACATATTTCTCTACCCATTAACAACCTGCTTACTCTTTTTCCATCAGAATCCAGCTTGACCTTGTGTTTTAATATTTTCACCTTCACACCATGAGCAACCTTAGAGTGGAATACATGATTCTTATGATGTTATTGTAAAATGTGTTGAGACCTTCATTTCATCCAAGTACACCTTCAGTCGACCTCCCCTATGCTTTTCTCCATCATTTTGGTATGAAAATTCCTCGAGCTATTTCTGTACCAATTCAAGACTTTCTTGTAGGACTTTAGGAAACCTATAGAAGAATCAATAATAGCACCATTGGACCTATCCTTAAGCCTACAAACCAACATCAGCATCATATAGACCTATCAAAACCATCAGAACTTACCTTCATCCCTAAGTCATCAGTTAAAAAACCTTCCCTAAACCACCTTAACACCTTCTCCTCCTTCTTTGCAAAACAATGCATTTTCAAGCATAATTAGGTCATGATTAGATTGATAAGTAAAATAATTATAGATAAATAATGAAGTATATATATTTTGTTTATCCATTTGGCCTAGCAATGTGTGAGTAGATTTGCCTTCTTGCAATTTGATTTCAACCATTTGCTTCATGAAGATACCTAGTTTGCTTCTATTTCTTGCGAGAGTTTAAATCGGAGAAATCTATTTCCTTATGAGAATAGCTAGATGTATTTTCTTTCTTTAGACTAGTCATTTGATGGTTAATAGAGTAATGGTTTTGAGTTAATGGTAGTTCTAGGTATAATCCATAAGTGTGAAAGACTTACTCAGAAACCCTAGAAATAACACCCTTTAATAGGAATCGAAGAGGATGACATGAGTAGGATATTTATCATGTGTATGTAGCACTTTCACCTCCAATTTTGTAAGAACTTCTCTCAGTACAGTAAAGTAAAGTATAGTAGCCCATGGGTGCAACACATATTCTTGAAATACTAGGGTTCACCAAAAACCAGGAAAAGTACATTTAGGATGGAAACCTATCCAAAATTAGCACCACAATCTTGGGGCCATTTTAACGGCAAATTTGGGTTGGACTAGGTTGGACTAGTAAACATCAATTAGTTTACCACTCGCATTAAAATTCATAATGTTTTTCATGATTCTTTAACTAAAATATATGCAGAAAGTTCTCACATTATTTATTGGAAAATTATATAGCTAGAATTCCAAGGAGACTCCTTGAAGAAGAGACATCTACGTATTCTAGAAGAAGAAGTCAACAAATCAAGTAGTTTTTTCATATTAAAGGATACAATGAGTACCTTTACTACCAAAGAGGCTACATGGGAGTGAGAAGATGAGATTCTTGAAAACTATCCAAAAATTCTCGGAAGAGAAGCGAAATTAAACATCGAGGAAAATATAGTTAAAGGGGGAAGATGCGATATCTATGTTTTTGAAATAATTAATATTGTTATATTTTTCCAAAATTAAACTATGTTCGTTTCAATGGTGATTCCATAAATTATGTAAATGAACAATATACATGTGGTTATGGAAATCAATAATTTTGAGTTATAAATTAATGGGAACGGAAAATTACTTGAAATGGAACACTTAACTAAAGAGATAATTTCTAATCTCAATCATAGATAAGAGTGAGATAAATATTCCATTATAAATAGATGTTTCTATGATAATAAATTTAATGTATGAGGAGACAAAGATCCATTAAATATATTTCTAACAACTTCTAGATACATTGAAGGATAAAGAACTCACGAAGATAAAAAAAAAGAGCACAACAACAAAAATACTTCCATAAAAGCCGGGACAATGCCCCAATGGAAGAAAAGTTAATTAAGGAGAAAAAGGTATAAAACACCAAGGGAGAGATGGAAGGTTACTTGAAAAATAGAGAGAGATGTGCCAAATATTAATTTTGGCTCGGGGAAGCTGATGGAGTCATTCCTTGGTTGGAGTGGAAAGTGTACTCATTTAGTGATTCTTTTTGATTCTCTAGTTATAAATTCTATGAGATTTATTATGTTGATGAATAAAATTTTGCATATTGTATATTTAGAATGGATTGAACTTAGATAGTATTAAGGTTTGCAAGTAAAAATATGCCTACTCTGCTAAGAACAAAGACTAGTTAGTGGAGGAAATATGTATTGTACTAGAAATTATTTATGTAAAATGGTGTAGACAATATATTTTTCATGGCTAAAAAGTTTGTATGCAGGTAAATTCTTTGTAGTGATAGGAATTATATTTTTTGTGAAGTTAATATATAGTTTGAAAGGATTTTAAATGTGATTTTTGTTAAATTTTATTAATACTTGTCAACGTGAAGGTATGATATATTATTAATAAATTGTTTATTCTTACTATTTTAATATTATTGGTGGTAGAGTTGAGCTTTAGCTATTTTATTCGGTTTATCGTATATAGAAAATAATAATTGCGGTTAGGGTAAACATATTTTGAAATTTAAATAGTGCACTTATAACACTAAGGTCATATCCTAATTTCTAAAATGTCCAGAGAGATAAAATGGCATAAGGGATAACATAGGAGCATGATGGTTACCAAAGAAATGATTAAGTATTTAAATTGCAGCTTGATGTGTCATTGTAAATATAGCTAGGAAAATTAGGTTGTGTTGGAAGATAGAGATATTATATGAAATCCGGGTAATAATGGTATGAATGCAACTATAATTTTAAAAAACTAGGGATATATTCTTTAGAAAGATATTGTGAAACAATATATCAAAAAATTAGATAATTAAATGAAATAATTTTTGAAATAAAATTCTAAAAATTGAGTACTAGAGTAAGTTAACGACTATATTCAAAGAACACCCATAACTTATAACCTCTGTAGAAATACTTTGTGAGTTAATTGATATTTATATCTTAACAAATTGACCGGTGAACCTAGTTTCAACCATCGGTATTAGTATGAGCTAAGTTAATTCACTACAGATTAATAAAAGCAGTGATACTTGGTGTAATATAAAATACCATACACATATATACTATACAAAGCCATATAACTATCACAATATACATCCATATACAGAAATAATTTCCTTCTATTGTAAGAGAACCATGATTGCTAGGATCTCTTATGAATACTTGTAAACAAGATAGCTCATAAAGAATATGAAAAAAGAAATATGTATGTAAATTTAAATAAAAGGAAGAAAAATATCAAACAAAAGGAATAGACCTACCCAACGAATAAAAATCAGCCATAATTACATAGCCATTAAACAAAAAATAAAAGAACAACAAACAATTGAGTTATTCATATTTTCCACCGGATCGGACACTTGAAAAAATCAAGTGTTGGAAGGTGAAGCCGAGAAGTACTAAAATCATCGTCTTGAAAAAATATATGTCGGATCGGTTGAAGATGGGTCCAAAACCTCCATAGTCTAAGATAGGGTTTGAGGGTAGCTTGTGTACCAAAGTAGATGTCACAATCAAAAACAAGAATGATGTTGGGAGAAAAACAAAATATATTCATTATTAAATAATTAGCCACGGAATTCCCATTTATATTACGCGAGTATGTGTCGATGGAGCTTGTGTTCTTCACAATTTGCAGAAAAGAGGTGGCAGATATAAAGTTAGCTCTGAGGTAGGAAAACCATATAGAAAGAATATGCAAAAAGAAAAACAACCATACATCACTGCATACATGCGATAGAAAGATCCGACTAAATTACGAAATTAAAGTAAAACAAAGGATTGATGTACTTTGTGCGGTGATTGGGTCTTATGGCTACGGAGACACATGCAAAGGCCAAGATAAAATTGTTGTGGGAAAGAAATTGAACTTTGCGGGAATTTTCCTTTAACCATATAAAACCACAGTGCTTATAAGAGTAAATATTGTTCTAATGGAAATTTAAAGCGAGAATAGGCATAAAAATTCAATTAGTAACTCACTAGTACATACAAAAGGGAAGAAGCGAATTTGTCACCTTAAGTAGCCATGGTTCTTGGAGATGAACCAATAGACCAGCAAAGACCACAAATAGTGTTAACTACAATATAGAAATTGAGTAACAGTTATAATTTCACACCTTTAGGAGGATATGGAAAACCAAGAAACCAAATTTTCAAAATGATAATAATATATGAAAATTTAAATTTACAAAAAGTTCAGTGTAGAACCCTTATTGTGGAGAATGAAAAAATGAAATAGTGTATTGAACCATAATACCTCGACACCACTAAATAGTGCGAGTTTTTGTTGTGTTGTAAAAATAGTGTTGGTATATTTGAGGCTATTACCGGTTTCCAATCACAGGAAAAGAAAAAATAAAGTGAGTGAGCGTATGAGAAGCAGGAAAAAAATGCTGATTAGTTCACGAAATACATACAGCAGGTTTGGTGGAAAGATAAGAACCATTTGTGAGGACAACGAATCTGTGCCCCACGGTCATACGATACCTTTTGCTCATCATGTGTTATCATTCGCTCATTAGATGGGATAGCATTGGCCACATGGATGCATTAGGGGTAATCACTGCTTGTCATGTGGTGAGTTACCATATACATAATTTATGTGATATGACCTAATGGTATAGGAATTAATAAAATCACCATATTACTTATGAAATAAAAATAAGAAATGGGGAATTCGAATAGTTAGCTTTAAATATTATAAGATTCATCTAGGGAGATGATACTTCCACATATATTAACTATGCAAATGATCAATTATCAACTATAAAGGAAATAAATTCCATGACTTAGTAGGCAATAAGTGCATAGTCTCATTCGTTAGGATCAACTATTTAGAAAATAAAATAAGAAAATATAGGAATTATATGCCATGCAATAACATATACAAATAATTAGTAAGGAAGTTAAAAATAAAATGTGTGATATATGAAGAGCAAATGTGACATTTTAATTTATATTGTAAAATCGATGTTAATTTATAACTACTATCTATATGTTATATATTTTAATGTGATATAATTTTTTATTTTATCTAAAAGTATTAGACAAATTTAGTAACTAGAAACAAGAATTACAATACAAAAAATAAAATTAAAAATATTTATCAAACTTTAACATATAAGATCTCGTCTCTACACACTCTACTCAATATTGGGTTGTAGAGGGCCTCTCTGTGTAATGATTATAAAATCTATGATTAAACATGATTTTCATTTTCAACTTTATTATTTTAATGGATGATTGCTAGTATAAATCATCATATGTGACAAAATCTAATATTTTAAATTGATTCTCCTAATCTTATTATTGGGCTTATATAAGTCAAAGTTTTATAAATATTTAATATGTGTTTAACTAATGTGTAGGAATTGACCACTACAACTTTATCATTTGCCTCTTTCTTGCTCATAAAGTTCATATGAACCTTGTATATCACATTTTTATATAAAAATACATTCTTCCTCACACACTATATATTATTTCATTCAAACATATTTAAACACACACAAAAGGTGTACATATAGTTTGACCTAGCCTGGATTTCTTTTTTACTTTAAATTATGACCATCCACATAAAAATAATATTCATTGTTATTCATGAACGTTTTGATTTCTTTTATTATGTTTACAAGCTTATTATGTTCTTGCACTTAAAAATAAACTCTCATTGTAACACCCCAATTTATGGGTTGAAATTGAAAATTTAGACATTTCCAACTTTAATCCTAAGGGAGTGGACCCCAAAGGATAAAATTGTGAATGTAATTCCATATTTAAATTGAGGAAATAAATAAAATGATTGTGTGCAGATTAGACTAAATGAGATTTATGAGATCACTTGCTAAATCCATGAGGATGGATAAAACAATCCCAGAATCTTTCAAAAATCATGAAAATTCTTCATTAGATTTTAGGAAGAATCTAAATTTTCTACAAATAATGATGAGAGAATAGTTGGGAAGAGGTAAAAACATGGAAAAGGCAGAAAAGCATAAGCAGAAGCTTCAAAAAGATCCTAAAATGGAAGCTGAGCCAGCAGGGAAAGAAAACATCTGATTACGAGGACGCTTAAAATTAGAAACATGCTTTGGGGAACAATAGCTTAAATAAGTTGTTCTTGTGATTAGGGGTTGATCGATACGGATGGATCTGACTCGGGGGTGAGTTAGAGGACGAAGGACTCTAAGGTTGGGGAGGTTGGTCAATTGCCTGAGATTGGTGTCTTTTAGGTTTAATGTTTGTTTATTTTATATAGCATGGATTGAACATGACAGAGTTTACTTTAGATTAGCACATAAATTCTACATTTAGCAATCTGTATGGTTACAGAATTTAAATCCATGAGTAGAATACTACAGAGTCTCTAAACCTTGCTTGGTTTAAATTTGTGAATACTTATTTTCACGGGAAAGATGTGAATTAGTTTTAATGTTGCTCCTACTTCTAGAATGACTTTAATATACACATACATGAAATAAAATATGATTACGCATTTATTGAAATAATGAGAAGAATGTAAAGTTACACTCGTTAAAACACAACAATTAAATCAGGAAATTTGACATGGAGATTACTATTAATTACTTCATGTAACTTTAATGCCCTTCCATTTAGTCTAACTATCTACCTTGAAACTCTATAGTACTATGGATAGAAATGAAAAAATATAACACTTTATGAAGCATAGAATATTCTGAATGGTTATGCAGATAGTATATATTCACTGACTATGTGATACATTCCAAAAGTGTCACCATTCTGTTCCAATATATATGTAATAGACATAAATGAAAAACTTGAAGTGATGAATGGCACATCTCAACATACAATCGGTCCCTTTTAATGAATTTGAGTAGAATAATAACAACAATTATCATACTGCAATCTTCACAATTTCACGCTCATATGGAGATATAGTTGCAAATAAAACAAGGAAATATTACGGTAGGACCTACCATTATTGCAACTATACGGCTTCGGTGTGAAGTAGAAGGTCTATGAAAAAATCAAAGTATTATGAAAAAAATTTCGGATCTCTTAGTGATGGTGAAGGAGACACGTAGAGGTTCATATAATTATCTATACGATTACCATAATAATTAGAACTAGTGCGATGATAGAAAGTAAAGTGGTTAGCACAATC
Organism: Pinus albicaulis; assembly: GCA_034641835.2. Classification (NCBI taxonomy): domain Eukaryota; kingdom Viridiplantae; phylum Streptophyta; class Pinopsida; order Pinales; family Pinaceae; genus Pinus; species Pinus albicaulis. Next base: position 499,820,643 of record CM076580.1, read on the forward strand.
ATAAGAATTATCTTGCCTGGACTACCACCTTGTTGAGCTAGGAAAAACAAATGAAAATAACATACTTTTTGTAAGTAGGCTTATATGTGTCAGATATTAAAAAACGAAAATAAAAACTACCTTATGGATGAATATGAACAAATAGAATAGTATACAATGCATTTGTATCACAGAAAAATCCCCTCACGAGAGTTGATTCACGTTAACCATAAACGACGGAGGAAACACATATAGGTTCGTAATGGCAAGGCCTAATTTAATATACGGCATGAGGAGGATAAGTATGATAACCGATTATAAAGAGAAATGAGAAATTATTAGGCGAGCTGTCATCGTCATCATGACAATCTCGATAGCCGAAAGTCGGGTAAATAGGATTCAGTCCCTTACAACAAAACAAAAATTTCAACTAAACGCGGACTAGTGGTATGCCAACAAACCCCTTACAGTTCCGAAATGAAAAAAAAAATACATAACATTAAGGTATTAACCCTTAGCTGTAGGCAATGGTATGACGTTCCACAAGAGGCGGCAATGGCAATTTACGCCTAGGGGCTGCAAGGCGCCAGCAGTTCTAGAATTTTCTTAACTGAACGCAGGCTTGTTTCTCTCACACGCGAGAAATATTACAATCACGATTCTAGACGTAGGCGGCTAGAAGGGAGTCACAGGAAAGTGTGATGGAAACAAAAACCATCTTCGGCCCGGGTACAGCGGATACGTAAGCCCGAACCAGGTTCACGAAGTTGGCTGGGTCATATGTCCGCGGTGATCGCAGAGACCCTATCAGAATTTTCGTTCTGGAAATGAAAAAGTAAGGAAAAATTCGAATAAGACCATAAGGAACGGAAGTAAGACAAGGAGTAACGAAAAGGTTGAACGATAATTTATGCCATACCAGCGCGCTTCCCTTATAAGCAACGACCATCTCGAAATGAGTGGAAAAAGAAAACGAAATACGAGAGCACAAACAAATATACCCAAATCAATCAGCTATATATACATATACGAGATATATTTCGGCAAACGTCGAATATTTTTCTCAATGAAATATTCAACTTACCCAAATACGTGAAGGCTCCCACGGGGGTTCGGAAGTGGACCGATAGAAGCGGATATCGAGCTGTCGGTATTCATATCGGAGGTATCGCCTTGCGGGGCCCGAGATTGGCCTTAAAGTTCCTGAAAGAAAAACCCTCCTCCATATATGTGAGAGCGAAAGAGTGGAATAGCCCAGGAACTTATGTGAAACACCTCGGAGGAACCCTAAGAGCGCGCAAGTTTTTATCATGATCCATCACATCGACCAAAGCGGCTCGAGTGAATCCCTATAGAACCTAGAAACCTCGACCCACGGCTCATCCGGTACACGAGAGAAATAAGCAAATGGGACTTTACGTTATCACCGCGGTTAGACTCCACAAAAAACTCGATCATGCGGGAGCGTAGATTTAATGCACCCGCATGACCGGTATATGGTTTCCACTTCATCTGAACAACTAATGATGAAAGCAAAACAATGGCCCCAAGGACCATCGTGGGCGCCGTGAGGATCACCAAGCTGAACCCTCGGAGCCTACGTACGAGCCAAGCCTTAACTCCGGCACGAAAGTAGAAAACCAAAAACCCTATCATTAAATTCGTGTCTTGATAGGACGAATTCCCGATTCATTTGATAGTCGATGTAAGTCGGCCAGAAACAAACAAAATATGTGTACATGTAGAAATGGATGCGGATAGGACGTTAAGTAAATCGAGATCATGTTCATAGGTATGGCGTTCGTTGTATATCAAATCACATAAAACGAAAAATAACCCTTCAAATAAATTACCACGATGGAAACCCAAAACCCCTATGCTCATATATGGCTGTTTCGACAATGATGAATGAACCCCTCGATTTCGTTATATGGTATTTGAAAAGTATTTAGTAAAGTTATTATCAATTGAAAGGAGCTATCTTACATAGTGAAGTGCAAAGGTAAGTGAGACTTAATAATAGATTTTAGTTACTATGCTATTAAAAAAATATAAAGATTCTTCAAAATGTTCCATTGTGAACATGGTAATAGAATAGGTTAGTGCTTGAATTAAAGAGTAATAGGTAGAGAAGTTTAATAAACTGCGAAAAAATTTTGGGGTAGAGGGAGAGTTTGTGACAAATGGTATCGGAGCCAAATTCTGCATGGGACCCATGTGCCTCCTTGAATTACGGAATGTTATTTTTATAAATGAATATTGTGAGGGTGTTTTTTTTTTTTTAAATTCTTGATCAATATTATGAGTGTGTACGGTGGTGCTAAAATGGGCGAAGGTGGGAGAAGACATGTGGATGCGTAGTGATGGGTTTGCTACACTAGATCCCAATGCCCCCGGTAATGGCTATGTTACTGAGTTTGTGAGAATTGTGAAATAAGAAGCCGTGTATATTATCCTTGACGATGAAATGAGGAAAAGCTCCATCGAACTAACTTCTGGAGCAGCCAAGAAGGCGAAGTTTTGGAAGAGGAAAGATGGATGAGTGGGATGATGATGATCTTTAGACATCAATACTCATGAAAGAATTAGAGGGTAGATCAGCCTCCCTCCCTATAGATGGGGAGAAGGAGGAAGATGTTTGAGCTTGGTTGCTAAACATGATTAAGTATTTCCAAGTTTATGAATATGAGAGCAATCACAGAAACTGATTAAAAATTTTATTAGCCCTTAATCACAGGAATAAGCTTCTATATTAGGAGGAGACAAAAATGGTGCATGCCATTGACGAAAAGACGGTTACTTGGGAATATTTCCAGGTTAAGTTCAAAAATCGTTATTTGAACGAGCGTTATTATGATGATAAAGCAAAAGAATTCCACGAACTTAGACTAGGACAACTCACTATCGATGAGTTTGTCACTAATTTTACAATTTATTAAGATATGTCCCTTATATTAGGGAAGAGAGAGAGCCAAGGTCAAGGTTTGAATTGTTTGCCTACGCATACAAAGAGAAAATTGAGTTTGACAGCTTAAAGACAATGGACGACGATTGAAAATCAGATTCTTTATCAGAGTTTAAAGGAAAGGGTGAACAAGGAAAAAGTTGGTTGAGCAAGTTGAGTTCAAGGGGAAAAGACAAAAACCAGCATATTTACGGAATTTTGGCCGAGATCATGACGAAAAGTTTAATAAAACTAGAAAAGCCAAACCGCTCAATCCCAAGTGGCTTCAAAACAAGTAGATGGGGACAATAAAGGAAGAGGACGATCGGAATGAAGGAACCCTTGAAATGTTGGGGGCTGTGGAGAACCCCATATTTTGAGGACATCCTCATGGCTCATATGGTCATGAGGGATCGAGCGACAACAGTAAATGATATAGACGAAATATACCAACCATCGGTCACCGTATGGAAAATCGATAAACGGGGAACATCAAGCAACCATGGTGGAAATGCGGGTAAGATTTCGACCTGCATTCTTGTTTTAATTGATCAGGGTGCTTCTTTGAGTTACATTAGTCACAGAATTGTGAAAAATGTAAAATTAAACCTGAAAAATTTCAGCGATCATGAGTTTGGTCTGACTCGCCTTTGGGACTAAGAAAAGAAAAGTAACACATAAAGCTGCCCAAAACAACCAATTCAATTAAATGGGTTTCCAACGAAGTAAATGCGAACATATCTTGCCTTTAGGATCCTATGATTTGCTGAAGCAAGATAGTTGGATGGAAAGAGAGGAAAACACGATGGCTGGATAAAACCACAACATGCAGGTAGAAAGCCTTTTATAAAGAAGCCAAAATCCATTTACAAGTACGACAAATATCAACACTACAATTAAAACGAACAGCTGAAAAAGGATACCAAATTTTATACGTACGGGTGGAGGAAGTAGAACGAAAAGCTGGAGAAAATATATACAAATGATTCTAGGTGGTAAGAAATTTAGAGAAGTTTTTCTGAAGTTATATCATCTTCCACAAAGAAATTGGCCTCATGATTTGGTGGGAAAACACTGTTTCCTGAAATATGTCAAGATGAGTCCCACGAACTTATGGAATTGAAAATGCAATTGCAGAATTAATAGATAAAGGGTATATCAGACCAAGTGTGTCTCCTTGGGAGACACCGGTCCTATTTGTGAAGAAAAGATGGAACCTTTAGGATGTGCATTGATTATCGTCAGTAAACAAGTTGACCATTAAGAATAGATACCCTTTACCTAGAATTGATGATCTTTTTATCGAGGTGAGAGGAGCTTCGGTCTTTTCGAAGATTGAATTAAGGGCCCGGTATCACGGCTCCGTCAAGGAAAGACATCGAGCTTGACTTTGAACCCGGTATGGACACTACGAATTTGTAGTCTTGCCTTTTGGATTGAAAAATGCCTGCCACATTCATGTGTGAATGGGTAAATGGTGTGTTAAATAAGTATTTGGATAATTTTTTTCTTGTGTTCATAGATGATATTTTAGTCATAAAATGAGGATGAACATAAAGAACACTTAATTAATAGTGTTGCGAGACTCTAAAATAAAACCGGTTATATATGCCAAGTTAGAGTAAATGCGAATTTTATAAAGATAAAATTCAATAAGATATATTAGCTACGAAAAAGGCCTTGCGGTTGACCACGAAATGATAAAAGCCATTAAGGAATGGCCGGTCCCAAGCGATGTTTCGGCGGTAAACGTCATTTATGGGTATTCTGAGGCTATTATCGCAGTTGTGGAGAGATTTTCTGCTATAGCACATCCCATCACCTCATTGCAAAGAAAGGGTGTATCCAAATTCGTGGGTAGAAATGTCAAATCGATTCTAGAGCAATTAAAACAACTCACTTCAGCTATACTAAAGGTGCAGTCACTGTGACCGAATTTGTTGTATGTACGAATACGCACGAGAGGGGTTAGGAGGGGGATCATAGTGTGGAAAGGATGAGTCTTCTTGCCTATGAATCTAGGAAATGAAAACACATGAATAAATTATAGTGCCTACGATTTAGAATTGACGAGTTTTTATTCATGTACAAATGTGGCGGCGCTATCTTCTTGGGAAAAGTTTACTTAATGGTAGTCACATTAGTCTCAAATGCTTCTCCCCAAGGCGATGCGAATGCAAGGCAAGCCGGATAGGTACGTCCTTTTTAAGTGAATTTTATGGATATAAAACATATCAAGGGAAAGGAAAATAAAGTTCTTGATGCGCTAGCGGGAATGCTTGCGGGAATATAAAAACGGCCTTGGAAGTAGTGCGAGAGATCGAAGTAGAAGAATTGGTGAGAAAACGTGGAAGCTCAGATCCAAACTATGAAACACTCTTGGTACAACTCTACAGAGAAAAGGAGAAAACTGATTTCACTGAAATAAAAAGGGCCTCTGCAGCAGGTTAAGATATTCCAAAATATAGAGTCCTTAAAAGGAGAAATTTTGGATAGATATCACAACGACCATATGCGGGACATCGAGGATATCAGAAAATGTTAACGTACGAAAAAGAAGTTGTTGCAGCCGGGAATGAAGAAAGATGTGGCGGAATATTTAAGTAAGAAGTGCATGGAATGTCAACTAGTCAAGTTGACATCACGCTTTTTGACTGGATGCTTTCAGCCCTTTTTAGTGCGGAAGTGGAAATGGGACACGGTTTCCATGGAATTTATAACGAGGTTACCCAAGAGCCAAATATCAACATGATTACGCAATGGTAGTAGTAGACACTCCTCACAAAGTGCCCACTTTATACCCAGAAAAATCTACCTTTGAGACTGACTCAAGTAGCGAATGTGTTCTCGAAGGAGGTAGTAAGGCTTTATGGGGTTCCAAAGGTGTGTTTGAGCCAGGATGCTAAGTTTCTTGCAGCCTTTTGGAAAGGATTGTTTGGAGGGATGGGTACTAAGTTTTGGTGCCAATCTTGCTATCTTACCTCAGACAGTGGTAACAGAGGACTAATCAAATATTGGAGGATATCTTGAGAATGTATGTGATGGATAGACCATCCAAGTGGGAAGAGTATTTGCATTTGCATTTGAATTTGCCTATAATAACGACTACCACTCTTCTATCAAAATAGATGCAATTGGGAAGCCATGGAAGAAAGTGTGTACTCATGCTAGTGGAAGTCCTTTGAGGAGGATAAACTAATGTTGGGACCGATGCCTTACCTGAGATGGAGAGATTGTTAAAGATACAAAGAAACATCAAGACGGCACAAGATCGCTTGAGAAAAGTTATGCGATAAGAAAGAGTATCGAGAATTCAAGGCGGAAGTCAACATGTATTTGCGTATTAAGCCCAAAGAGCACACTTTTATGCTAGAAGTTGTGCAAATTGGCTCCTAGATAATGATCTTTGAAGTTTTGAGAAAGGTGGGACAGTGACTTGCTTCCCATGTACCCTCCATGTTAGAGTTCATGATGTGTTTCATGTTTCGTTATTAAAAAGATGTGTGCATGATGCTTCTCACATAGTTGATTGGAATGTTGTACAAGTGGAGCCGGAAGGGGAGTTTAAGACGGCTTCAATAATGGAGCGGGAAAATGAATTAAAAATGACTTATTGGTAAGTGCAATGGAAACACTTCTTATTTGAAGAAGCTACGGGAAAGGAAAATTTAGAATGATGGAGAGATATCCATTTTGTTTGAAAAATGAACTCTAGTATTGACCTAATAGCAACAAAGACGTTATTTATTTTGAAGGGGAATATTGCTTATTTAATTTATGTGTTGAAATTCAAAGCTATGTTCAACTTTAATCCCCACAAAATTGGACCCCAAAGGATAAAGGTATGAATGTATTCTCCTTCATTGAGGAAAATAAATAAACGTTGTATGCGGGTCATTAATGGTTATGAGATCACTTGCTAAATCTAACGAGGATGGATAAAAGCAACAAATCCCCCAAAGAATCTTTCAAAAATCCTTGAAAGAATTATTCTAATTTAAGATTTTGAGGAAGATCAAGATTTCCCAATAGTGAGAAAGTAGTTGGGAAGAGGTAAAAAATTTGAAAAAGTGAGGAAAAAGCATAAAACAGCTTTAAAGAATCCCTAAAATGGGAAGCCTAGGCAAACAGGAAGAAAAGCATCCTGAGATTCCGGACGCAGAATTAGAAACATGCTTTGGGGAACAATAGCTTAAATAAGGTGCTCTTGTACAGATTAGAGGTTGATCTGATATAGGAGAGGATCTCAGCTCGGGGGTAAGTTCTGGGAGACAGAAGGACTCTAAGGTTGGGAGGTTGGTCAATTGCATGAGTGGTATGTCTTTAGGTTTAATGTTGTTCATTTTATAAAGCATGAATTGGCTACATATAAATTTTTACTTTAGATTAGCACATGAATTCTACATTTAGCAGAATTGATCAAAAGGAAGTACCCTTGAAATCCTGTATGGTTGTAGAATTTAAATCTATGAAGTAGAATCTTACAGAGTCTCTAAACCATTGCTTGGTTTAAATCTGTAGATACTTATTCTTCACAGAAAAAAAAAACGTGAACTAGTTTTAATCTGCTCCTGCTTCTAGAGTGACTTTAATATACACATACATGAGAAAGAAAATCTGAAGTTCTGCATTTTATTGGAAAACAGTAGGAAAATAATGTAAAGTTACACTGGTTAAAACTGCCTAATTAAATCCAGTGACATGGAGATTACTATTAAGTACTTCCATCTAACTTTAATTTGCTTCCATTTAGTCTAACTATCTACCTTGAAACTCTATAGTACTATGGATAGCAATGAAAAATATAACACTTTATGAAACATAGAATGTTCTGAATGGTTATACCGGATAGTACTCCAACATTATGCCATTTATGAACCACATTCCAAAGTGTCACCATTATGTTCAATATATATATATGCTAGACATAAAGGAAAATCTTGGTAAATTAAGGGCACATCTCAACATACAATCGTTCATTTTAATAAGATTCGAGTAGAATAATAGCAACAGTTATCATACCCTGCCAATCTTCACAATTTCCTGCCTCAACATATGTACAGATATAGTTGCAAATAAAACAAGGAAATACTATAGTAGGACCTACCATTATTGTAACTACTAGCTCCAGTGTGAAGCAGAAGGTTTATAGAAAAATCATAGTATTATGAAAAAAATTAATTTCAGGATCTTCTAGTGATGGTGAAGGAACACGTAGAGGGTTCATATAATTATCTATACAGCGCCATAATAATTAGAACTGGTGCGATGACAAAAAGTAAAGTGGTTAAGCACAATCATAAATTATCTCGCCCTCAGTTACCCTGTGGAACTGGGCATTAATAACTAAACATCTACCTGTAAACGAAGGCTTATATGTGTCGAATAAATAAAAACGAAATTCAAAACTACACCACGGATGAATATCAGTTAAGACTAATAGTATACAATGCATTTGTATACGAAAAAAAATCCTTACGAGAATTGATTCACGATAACCATAAACGACGGAGGAAACACATAGGTTCGTAGTAACCGAGCCACAATTTAAACATGCAGCATGAGAGCATAAGTACGTTAACCAGTATAAAGAGGAAATGAGAAAATATTAGACTGAACTGTTATCGTCATCATGACAAGCTATGATAGCCGAAAGTCATGTAAATAGGTTCAGTCCCATGAAACAAAACAAAAATTTCAACTAAAAATGCAGACTAGTGGTATGCCAACAAACCCCAGTTCCGAAATAAAAAAACAAAATACATAACATCAAGGTATTAACCCTTGAATGTAAGGCAATGCGTAAATAGACGTTCACAAGAGGGGCGACAATGCTCGTTTACGCCTAGAGTCTCAGCGTAACGATATTCCAGAACACTCGCCAACTCAAACCCCGAAAACCCTTTTCTCTCCCTGCACGCAGAAATATTACAATCACGATTCTAGACGTAGGAAGCTAGAAGGGAGCGCGGTAAACAGTGGTAAAACCGTACCTGGCCATTCCCGAATTCAACCGAATCTGCGTAACTGAACCAGGTTACGAAGTTGGCTTCGTTATTCGCCGGTGATCGCAGACCCTATCAGCATTTTCATTTTGGAACTGAAAAAGTAGGGAAAAATTCGAATAAGACCATAAGGAACCAGAGTAAGACAAGGAGTAATGAAAAGGTTCAAACGAGAATTATGCCATACCTGTAGCGCTTCCCTTATAATAACGACCGTTTGAAATGAGCGGAAACGAAAACAGAAATCTGAGCATAAACCAAATAGCCACAAAACAAATCAGCTATATATACATATACAGATATATTTCAGTAAGCCGTCGAATATTTTTTCTCAATGAAATATTCAACTTACCCAAATCGTGAAGGCTCCCACAGGGGTTCGAAAATTGGACCAGTAGAAGCAGATATCGAACTGTCGGGTATTCATACCAGAGGTATTGCCTTGCAGGACTGAGATTGGCCGCAAAGTTCCCCGAAAGAAAAACCCTCCTCCATAGATGTGAGAACTGAGAAGGAACTTATGTAAAACACCGCAGAGGGAACCCTAAGAGCGCGCAAGTTTGATAACCGTCCATCTGTCAGTCAAGCCAGCTCGAGTGAATCCCTATGAACCCTGGAAACCTCGACCCACATCTCATACAGTACACGCGGGAGAGATAAACAAATGGGACTTTACGTTATCACCAGCAGTCGAATACACAAAACTCGATCATGCAGTATTGGAGAGTTAATTCACCTGCGTGACCGGTATAGGGTTTCCATGCTAAAATCGATTTATTAATGATGAAAGCCAAGCAACAGCCCCAAGGACCATCGTGGCGCCTTGAGGATCTCCAAGCCTGAACCCTCGGGCCTACGTACGAGCCAAGCCTTAACTCCGCCACAGACAAGTAGAAAACCAAAAAACCTATCATTAAATTCGTGTACTGATAGGACGAGATTCCAGTTCATTTGATAGTTTGATGTAAGTTAGCGAAACAAACAAAATATGTATACATGTAGAAATGGATGCGGATAGGACGTTAAATTAAATCCAGATTATGTTCATAGGTATGACGTTCGTTGTATATCAAATCACATAAAACGAAAAATAACCCTTGAAATAAATTACCACGATGGCAACCGAACCCCTATGCTCATACTATGTGTGTTTCGATAATGAGGGATGAACCCCTCGATTTCGTTATATGGTATTTGAAAACTATATGGTTATTATCAATTGAAAAGGAGCTATCTTACATAGTGAAGTGCAAAGGTAGGTGAGACTTAGTAATAGATTTCGTTGTATGGTAAAAATATAAAAGTTCTGTTAAAAAGTTCCATTGTGAACTTGTGATAATAGAATAGGTTAGTGCTGGAATTAAAGAGTAATAGGTAGAGAAGTTAATGAGTTATAAAATACAAACTCTGAAAAAGTATTAATAGAGGGAGATGTGACACTCATGGATAGCAAGTAGTTGTCAACTAAGTCACCTAATTCATGTTAGTATTCAAGTTTGAGAATATATATATATGTGTGTGTGTGTGTTTGTGTGTATAGTAAAATTATGTATTCTCCCTAAACATATGATAAAAATATCACTTGTAATCTAGATCATCTAATTTTAATAATAATTTGGTAGGATTTTAAAAACTTCAAAACATAATAAAGGTAATAAGTTATTATAAAATTATGATTTTTTTTTTAAATATTATTCTTATTTAAAAAAAAATCATTATTTAAATATTTTAATAATAATAAAAGAATTAATTAATTTGATTTATGTAATTTAAACCAGACATAATTTAAACTAAAAATATTTAAAATTAAACTTTAATATTTAATATTTATATTTATACAAAAATTAATTCATATTGGAATTATTAAATTAAATTTTATCTATAGGTTGTACCGATTTTAGTGTTATGGAACCAATCAAGGACTGATGGTGATGTCAGTAAAATAACATTGTGGAGGCCATTACAATCAGTGAGTATGGAGTTGTTCAAAAGCTAACAGAAAGTTCTCAAATATCACTAAGCTTCACCCGTTTTTTTTTCAAAAAAAAAAAAAAAAATTGTGGGTCAAATTCTATTGAACTTCAACCATTCTTCATAGATTTTCTAGCATTCATATATGGATTTCATTAGAGATTGAGGTTTATGGAAAATTAAATTAACTATAAATTGCACCATATGTTGCAAAGGAAACGCTGTAAAGTAGTAACATAGAAAATAGTAGTATAGAGGAAAAAATATGTGATATGTTATGTGATTTAATTGAATATTGAACTTATAAATATGAATTAATTTATTTAAAATAAATTATAGGTTTGGAGAATTGTTTGGATAAAAAAATTGGTTTTTTATAACCTAGGTAGGCTCTTCCTTTCATAGTGATGTCTTATTATGCACTATGGGCCACATGGCAGACTATTCTCTGGTGAAACAACAATAATAGCATCCATAATGGCCATCTCTTCTTTTATAATACAAAATAAAAAATCAAAACCCTGAATATTTTTGCTGTTGTGAAGCAGAAACATCAAAACTTCCCACTTCAAAACCCAAAGCTTGCAGTCTATCTTCAAAGCCTTAAAGCCTTAATTTATACTGAATGAAGCCATTAGTGGGAAATGATTTATGGTGAATGAGATGAAACTAATATCTGACCAGAATATGAAGAAAAAATTTGTGAGCTTTCTAGTTAAAAAACAACAGTAGCATCCATAATGTCCATCTCTTATTTTATCATACAAATTAAAATATCAAAACCCTAATTACTCTTACTATTGTGAAGCAGAAACATCAAAACGTCCCACTTCAAAAACCCAAAGCTTTCAATCTGTCTTCAAAGCCTTAATTTATATTAGAGGGAATAACTAATATCTTTTTATTTGAATTTTTATTATACACTAAAAGAAATACTAATATCCTTTTATCCTTTTTAGCATTTTGAGCATGCAATGCTATAAGAGTGTTATAAGTCCTTGCAAACAATGAATGATGAACAATTAGGTAGAAACCCTGCTTCCTGCATTTTGCTAATGAAGTAATTTGATTCATCTAGAAGTCCCGAACTTGCAAGTGTAACACCCCAAATTTATGTGATTGCATTTTAAAGTTAGATACTTGAACTTCACATTGTAAGGGGAGTGGACTCCAAAGGATAATTATATTTGTGAAAGTAATTAAACATTTGATTGAGGAAATGAATAAAGTATTGTGGTGCAAATTGACCAAAAATGAGATGATGAGATCACTTGCTAAATCTGTGAGGATGGATGAGGCAAATATGTCCCCACAATCTTCCAAAAAAATCCTTGGAAGATAGTAAGTTTTAAATTTAGATTTTTGAAGAAAAATCTGAATTTCCCCAATGAGGAGGAGAGTAGTTGGGAAGAGGTAAAAAGCTGGAAAAGCTGAGGAAAAGCATAAAACAACTTTAAAAAAAATCCCTAAGTGGGAAGCCTAGGCAAACAGGAAGAAAAGCATCCTGAGATTCTGGACGCAGAATTAGAAACATGCTTTGGGGAACAATAGCTTAAATAAGCTACTCTTGTACAGATTAGAGGTTAATCTGCTACAGGAGGTGATCTCAGCTCGGGGGTGAGTTCTGGGAGACAAAAGAACTCTAAGGTTGGGAGGTTGGTCTATTGCACCAGTGGTATGTCTCTGAAAAAAAAAACTTGTCTTATTGTTTTCTATAGTATGAATTGGCTACATATAAAAACAAATTTATTCTAGGTTTGTTCCTATTACTAGTCTACATTTAACAGGATGTAGTTTCCAGGCAGAAACATGGTCCTCCTGTATAGTTGTAGAAGAAAGACCTGTAAATTGGAATTCCACATAGTGTTTAGACCAGGATGGGTCTAAATCTGAGGAAATCTTGTTTTGTTCATGAAAGACTATGGAATTGTATTTAATCTGCTTCTGTTTCTAAGTAGAATTCTATATCAGCTATCATAGAGAGAAATGAAATTAACTATAGTATACTAGAACAATAGCAGGATATTAGTTGTAAATTGTACTGTCTATGAAAGAACAGAAGGAGAAACTCAACAGACTGACCTCAGGTTCAGTCGAATACTTCATTATAATTGCAGAAAATCAAATTATCTTAGACAAAAAAGACAGTCCATAAGCCCTTACTCTAAGTACAGGAAAGTAGTAGATAATCATAAACAAATGAATAGGAAAAAGGACCAGACAATGGTCTCATGGACTTATTCTAATATTATATTACTGAGAAGTAATACATAGAAGACAGAAATTATGAGCAAGCAGTTGGGAAGCATAGGAGTAAGAAGTAAATAAATTGCAACATTATACACATTAGCATTTATTTAACCAATATTTCCTTGACTATGAGAAAGGCAAAAAGAGTTCAAATCCCATTTCCAGTTCTTCAGAATTCAGCTATCATCAGACATACATATAGGTACTAGCTGTAACTAATCACAAGAAAATAAGAAGAAACTGGAGAATAGAGTTATGCTTGTATACCTTTGAAAAAGGGAAATTATAACTCATAGACCTTCATACATACTAATCATCTATGGATAAACAGGACTGGTCTCATAAATATTCAGTGAGCTCTTCATATGTCTCGATGGTCAGGTATAAGACCAGTTCAGTATAAACAGGAGCAGAGACAACTGTAATTACATTATAAACACTCAAGTACAAACTCTATACAGGAAGGAGTGAACCAAATACATCAGAGGAACAGCTAAATATCATGTATAACAACCTGTAAATTTTGATATATGCACTTAAGAAATTTGGAATGTCAGTAGCATTTCCAGACAACAAAATAGATTCTGACAAGAAAATTCAACAAAGCCAAACGCCATGGTCTGAAATTATACTCGTTATGTATACTGTCTCTGTACTTTTAAAATTTGGCAGAGTAGATAAAAATTCAACATGCGAAAATAAGAAGTATATAATGGTCCAAAATTTCAAACGAAATACTGAGCCTTTTCGGCTGGGTACATAAATCGAAACCCCCAAAACAAACTTAGACAAGCGCCATCCAAGGATGGCCATGCTAATAATATGGAAACGAAAACCCTGACTCGAAGAGTGAGTTCGATTCCGTATGCAACATTGCACAACATCACCATAGAATCATTGTTTCAAAGCTCAAGAGATAACGCCTCAGGAGAGGAGGAACCCCATACAGATACCGACCTGGATGACCACGAGACCGAGTTAGCATCCACACGATTTAAAAGGGTCACTCTCTACTGTCACAGGCACGCGGGAATCCTTTGGAATTACCTGTAGAAAATAGAAACGACCCAAGCCCAGTTAGTCATTGTGCCATCAGAGATAAATGAGCACATAGATAAAATAATCTCGGTATTAAAACTAGTACCTATGGAAGGTAAACATTCAGATGAGGTGAGTCCTGTCCTCGACCATTCCACAGAGAGGATTTAAGATAAATTTTCCTCGAGAATGAAACGATGAAACCAATAATTATACGTTGGAATGGCAAGATTAATTAACATACCTCGTTCAGCTCCGTGGAACAGGAGGCGTTCACTGGAGGAGAAGCGACGCAGGGGGTATCGTACCAAGCAGACAAATTTGAAATATAACCAGAGAAGGGTTGAAGTAACCCCGAAATTATCAACCAATTACACCATGCGCGGGACGAAGACTTGGAGCATGTAAAAACAAACTAGACGCATTAACATGAGTGATTATTCAAAGAAAAAAAAATATATATTCAGCGTCAAGTGTATGGCCTTGTAACCTAAGTATAAAAAACTCACTTCTGCAATAAAATTTAGATGTGCGTGGGGAAGGTTACCTGTATGTGCAGTAAGGAGGAGAGACGCCATATCTTCTCTCGCCAAAGGAGAGTCGAAACCCTCGTTAGAAGTAGCTTGGCTCAGTCATGGAAGGGGCCGGCGAACGCAGAGCGCGGAAACCGACTAAACTCTCCATTCTAAACTTATATAAGCCTTCGGTAACCATATGAACCCTAGCTGAAGACGATCGTTGTCGTCCACTTGGCAAGCATCCGAACAGTAAGCCACGGATCGAGGGCATCCTGGAGAGTTAATACAGTCGTATCTGAATTTATGGAGACTGATGAGAATTGAATTCTGTATGTCCGGTTCAAGCCTCGACGTGGGTGTCGATCACCACGCAGGTTGAGTTGTGCCAGCTACGTGGTGAGTCCACATAAGCCAACGAATAGGCATAATATAATGCAACGCTCAGTTAAACAACCCAACGCCTGACGTGGATCATATTTTCACCATGACGAGATCATAGAAGTCCAATCCGAAATAATAATGAGCGCTATGTTCAGATTTAAAAACCGAGGCCTATACAATACATATCTTAAATCGAGAAAAATATGAGGTATCATATCAAACCAAGCGCATGGGAAAATCCGTTCATCATAATATACTTTTCGAATTTTATGATAAGGCTATCACTTATATATATATATATAGTGACCATCGTGACTATGGCTACTCGAAAGGTGGCAATTGCCATGGGCAACAACCCTTACCAAGAAAATTATATAAAACATGCTTATAGTTCATATGGGATACGATGGAGGTTAATAATAATAATTCAAATGGAATATCTGACCATTAAACGAATGGAGAGTGTGGTGCTTATACACCATCTCCCTAAATTAAAATCAAAATAACAATGTAACGAGAAATAGTGACAGAGGGTGTTATGGAACATATGAAATGTAAATTGTCATAATGATGGGATTGATATGTCAAAATAACCCTAGGCTCACTATTTTGTACTCGCAAAGAATTTTTTTTTTTTGTGTGTGAAGTTTGGAGGCGTGACAAATGGTATCAGAGCCCAAGTTATAAAATCATTGGTGGATTATGTTCATTATCACAGCCTCATCAAAATTTATTGTCAGAGCAAAGCTGTTTTTTGTTGTTTTGTTTTTCTGTTCACTGACCTGTGCTATGTAGTGTACAGTGAGGTGATAGAATGGAAGAAGGTGGTGGAATTTATGTAGATCTGCAGGGTGAGCCAGATCCGAATGCGGCCATGATGGCTATGTTGCAGAATTTGCAACAAGAATTGGCTGAGATAAAAAGCCAGAATGACAGATTGTCATTAGCCAGTGAGGAGTAGGAAAGGCTCATCAGAGAATTAACCTCACGGAACAGCCAAGAAGGTGAAGGTTCCGGGAAGAGGAAAACTGATGATTCTGATGAGGAAGATGCTATTCGACATCAGAATAAGCAGAAAAAGGAATTACAAGGGGAATTTCGGAAAATAAAACCTCCCTCCTATGATGGAGAAAAGGAGGAGGATGCTGAAGCCTGGTTGCTGAATATGATTAAGTATTTCCAGGTTTATGAATATGAAAGCAATCTGAAGTCCAGATTAGCTGTCTACCAGCTACAAGGTAAGGCTACCTTGTGGTGGGAGGAGACAAAGATGGTGCATGCCATAGATGAAAAGACAGTTACTTGGGAAGATTTCCAGACTAAATTCAAGAATCGCTACTTGAATGAATGGTACTATGATGACAAGGCAAAAGAATTTCATGAGCTTAGATTGGGACAGCTCACTATCGATGAGTTTGTTACTAAATTTACCAATCTATTAAGATATGTACCTTACATAAGGGAAGAAAAGGCAAAGGTACAAAGGTTTTTGAATTGTTTTCCTATGGTATACAAAGAGAAAATTGAGTTTGACAACCGAAAAACAATGGACGAAGCTATTAGAAAAGATAGATTGTGTTACCAACAATTCAAAGGAAAAACTGATCAAGGAAAAAGTTGGGTAAGTAAGAATGAATTCAAAGGGAGAAAACAGAAACCAGCCTATTTGAAGAATTTTGGCAGAGATCATCAGCGGAAAAGATTTGGAAAACCCAAAGAAAGTCAAACTGCACAGTCTCAAGTGGCATCGAAACCAGTAGAGGGAGACAGTAAAAAGGAGGGAACAGTCAGAATGAAGGAGCCCTTGAAATGTTGGGGCTGTGGAGAACCCCATATTTTGAGGGACTGCCCCCATAGAAATGTTCATATGCTCATGAGGGATCGGGAAGCGACAACAGTAAATGATATAGCCAGAAACATACCAACTATCAATGCAGCCCTGGAAAATCAGCAAGCAGAGCATCAAGCAACCATGGTGGAAATGGAGGGTAAGATTTCTGACCTACCTGTTTCTGTTTTGATTGATCCAGGTGCTTCTTTGAGTTACATTAGTCCAAAGATTGTAGAAAAATGTAACTTAAAAACTGAAAAATTTCAATAGTCATGGTTGGTACAGCTGGCCACTGGAACAAAAAGAAAGGTAACACATAAACTGCCCAGAACAGAAATCCAATTAAATGAGTTTCGAACAGAAGTGAATTTGAACATTCTACCCTTAGGGTCATATGATCTATTGATAAGAATGGACTGGCTGGAAAAGAAGAAAGCTTTGAT
This sequence comes from Pinus albicaulis, assembly GCA_034641835.2. Classification (NCBI taxonomy): domain Eukaryota; kingdom Viridiplantae; phylum Streptophyta; class Pinopsida; order Pinales; family Pinaceae; genus Pinus; species Pinus albicaulis. The sequence continues at coordinate 499,838,003 of CM076580.1, forward strand.
GAATTGCTAGGATAAGACTCAGATCAGGTAGATTTAGACCAGGAGGGGCTCCAACTGAGAACGTTTTTCATGCAAGACTATGGAATTGTATTTAATCTCGTCGTTTCTAAGTAGAATTATATATCAAATATCATAGAGAACAATTAACTATAGTATACTAGAAAAATAGTAGGATATTAGTTGTAAATTGTACCGCTTATGTTAAATGTATGAGAATTAACAGAGATCGACTCTCGTGTTCAACAATACTTCATTATAATTGCAGAAATCAAATTATCTTGCATAACAAGACAAATTTATAAGCCTTACTCTAAGCATGTGAAAGTAGATAATCATAAAAATGAATAGGAAAAAGGACTGCATAATGGCCCTATGGACAATATTATATTACCGAGAAGTAATACGTAGAAGACTAAAGTATGGAGCAAGCACTGAAAGCATAGGAGTAAGAAGTAAATAAATTGCAACATTATACACATTAGTATTTATTTAACCAATATTTCCTTGACTATGAGAAAGGCAAAAAGAGTTCAAATCCCATTTCCAGTTCTTCAGAATTCAGCTATCATCAGACATACATATAGGTACTAGCTGTAACTAATCACAAGAAAATAAGAAGAAACTAGAGAATAGATTTATGCTGGTATCCCTTTGAAAAAGGGAAATTATAACTCATAGACCTTCAGACATACTAATCATATAGGGATAAACAGGACTGGTCTCATAAATATTCAGTGAGTTGTTCATATGTCTCGACGGTTAGGTATAAGACCAGTTCAATATAAACAGGAGCAGAGACAACTGTAATTACATTATAAACACCCAAGTACAGACTCTATATAGGAAGGAGTGAACCAAATACATCAGAGGAACAGCTAAATATCATGTATAACAATCTGTAAATTTTGATGTATGCACTTAAGAAATCTGGAATGTCAGTAGCATTTCTAGACAAAAAAATAGATTCCGACAAGCAAGTTCAACAAAGCCAAATGCCATGGTTTGAAATTATACTCATTATGTATACTGTCTCTGCACATTTAAAATTTGGCAGAGCAGATAAAAATTCAACATGCGAAAATAAGAAGTATATAATGGTCCAAAATTTCAAACGAAATACTGAGCCTTTTCGGCTGGGTACATAAATCGAAACCCCCAAAACGAACTTAGACAAGCGCCATCCAAGGATGACCACGCTAATAAGATGGAAATGAAACCCTGACTCGAAGAGTGAGTTCCGTTCCATATGCAACATTTCACAACATCACCATAGAAGCAGTGTTTCGAAGCTCAAGAGATAACGCCTCAGGAGAGGAGGAACCCCATACAGATACCGACCTGGATGACCACGAGACCGAGTTAGCATCCACACGATTTAAAAAGGGTCACTCTCTACTGTCACAAGCACGCGGGAATCCTTTGGATTTACCTGTAGAAAATAGAAACGACCCAAGCCCAGTTAGTCATTGCACCATCAAAGATAAACGAGCACACAGATAAAATAATCTCGGTATTAAAACTCGTACCTGTGGAAGGTAAACCTTCAGATGCATCGAGCCCTGTCCTCGACCATTCCACAGAGAGGGATTAAGATAAATTGTCCTCGAGAATGAAACGATGAAACCCATAATTATACGCTGGAATGGCAAGATTAATTAACATACCTCGTTCAGCTCCATGGAACAGGAGGCGTTCGCTGGAGGAGAAGCGACGCAGGGGGTATCGTACCAAGCAGACGAGTTTGAAATATAACCAGAGAAGGGTTGAATTAACCCCGAAATTATCAACCAATTACACCATGCGCGGGACGAAGACCTGGAGCATGTAAAAACAAACCAGACGCATTAACATGAGTGATTATTCAAAGAAAAAAAATATATATTCAGCGTCAAGCGTATGGCCTTATAACCTAAGTATAAAAAACTCACTTCTGCAATAAAATTTAGATGTGCGTGGGGAAGGTTACCTGTCTGCGCAGTAAGGAGGAGAGGCGCCATATCTTCTCTCGCCAAAGGAGAGTCGAAAACCTCGTCAGAAGTAGCTTGGCTCAGTCATGGAAGGGACCGGCGAACGCAGAGCGCAGAAACCGACTAAACTCTCCATTCTAAACTTATATAAGCCTTCGGTAACCACATGAACCCTAGCTGAAGACGACCGCTGTCGTCCACTTGGCAAGCATCCGAACAGTAAGCCACGGATCGAGGGCAGCCTGGAGAGTTAATGCAGTCGTATCCGAATTTATGGAGACTGATGAGAATTGAATTTTGTATCTCCGGTTCAAGCCTCGACGTGGGTGTTGATCACCACGCAGGTTGAGTTGTGCCAGCTACGTGGTGAGTCCACGTAAGCCAACGAATAGGCATAATACAATGCAACGCTCAGTTAAACAACCCAACGCCTGACGTGGATCAGATTTTCACCATGACGAGATCATAGAAGTCCAATCCGAAATAATAATGAGCGCTATGTTTAGATTTAAAAACCGAGGCCTGTACAATACATATCTTAAATCGAGAAAAATCTGAGGTATCATATCAAACCAAGCGCATGGGAAAATCCATTCATCATAATATAATTTTCGAATTTTATGATAAGGCTATCACTTATATATATATATATAGTGACCATCGTGACTATGGCTACTCGAAAGGTGGCAATTGCCATGGGCAACAACCCTTACCAAGAAAATTATATAAAACATGCTTATAGTTCATATGGGATACGATGGAGGTTAATAATAATAATTCAAATGGAATATCTGACCATTAAACGAATGGAGAGTGTGGTGCTTATACACCATCTCCCTAAATTAAAATCAAAATAACAATGTAACGAGAAATAGTGACAGAGGGTGTTATGGAACATATGAAATGTAAATTGTCATAATGATGGGATTGATATGTCAAAATAACCCTAGGCTCACTAGTTTGTACTCGCAAAGAAATTTTTTTTTTTGTGTGTGAATTTTGGAGGCGTGACAAATGGTATCAGAGCCCAAGTTAGAAAACTGGGCTAGTGACTTTGTGCTCACGATTGCTGTGTACTCACTGTGTAAATTTATTGCTGTAGCAAAAGTTTTGTTTTGTTGTTTGGTTTTTTTTTTCTGTTCACTGACCTGTGCTATGTAGTGTACAGTGAGGTGATAGAATGGAAGAAGGTGGTGGAATTTATGTAGATCTGCAGGGTGAGCCAGATCCCAATGCGGCCATGATGGCTATGTTGCAGAATTTGCAACAAGAGTTGGCTGAGATAAAAAGCCAGAATGACAGATTGTCATTAGCCAGTGAGGAGCAGGAGAGGCTCATCAGAGAATTAACCTCACGGAACAGCCACGAAGGCGAAGGTTCCGGGAAGAGGAAAATTGATGAATCTGATGAGGAATATGCTATTCGACATCAGAATAAGCAGCAAAAGGAATTACAAGGGGAATTCCGAAAAATCAAACCTCCCTCCTATGATGGAGAAAAGGAGGAGGATGCAGAAGCCTGGTTGCTGAATATGATTAAGGATTTCCAGGTTTATGAATATGAAAGCAATCTGAAGGCCAGATTAGCTGTCTACCAGCTACAAGGTAAGGCTACCTTGTGGTGGGAGGAGACAAAGATGGTGCATGCCATAGATGAAAAGACAGTTACTTGGGAAGATTTCCAGGCTAAATTCAAGAATCGCTACTTGAATGAACGGTACTATGATGACAAAGCAAAAGAATTTCATGAGCTTAGATTGGGACAACTCACTATCGATGAGTTTGTCACTAAATTTACCAATCTGTTAAGATATGTACCTTACATAAGGGAAGAAAAGGCAAAGGTACAGAGGTTTTTGAATTGTTTGCCTCTGATATACAAAGAGAAAATTGAGTTTGACAACCCAAAAACAATGGACGAAGTTGTTAGGAAAGCCAGATTGTGTTACCAACAGTTCAAAGGAAAAACTGATCAAGGAAAAATTTGGGTAAGTAAAAATGAATTCAAAGGGAGAAAACCGAAACCTGCCTATTTGAAGAATTTTGGCAGAGATCATCAGCGGAAAAGATTTGGAAAACCCAAAGAAAGTCAAACTGCACAGTCTCAAGTGGCATCGAAACCAATGGAGGGAGACAGTAAAAAGGAGGGAACAGTCAGAATGAAGGAGCCCTTGAAATGTTGGGGCTGTGGGGAACCCCATATTTTGAGGGACTGCCCCCATAGAAATGTTCATATGCTCCTAAGGGATCGGGAAGCGACAACAGTGAACGATATAGCCAGAAACATACCAACTATCAGTGCAGCCCTAGAAAATCGCCAAGAAGAACATCAAGCAACCATGGTGGAAATGGAGGGTAAGATTTCTGACATACCTGTTTCTGTTTTGATTGATCCAGGTGCATCTTTGAGTTACATTAGTCCAAAGATTGTAGAAAAATGTAACTTAAAAACTGAAAAATTTCAACAGTCATGGTTGGTACAACTGGCCACTGGAACAAAAAGAAAGGTAACCCATAAACTGCCCAGAACAGAAATCCAATTAAATGAGTTTAGAACAGAAGTGAATTTGAACATTCTACCATTAGGGTCATATGATTTATTGATAGGAATGGACTGGATGGAAAAGAAGAAAGCTTTGATGAATTGCTGGGATAAGACCTTGCACTGTGTAGATGAGGAAGGGAAACCTTTCATTCTCAAAGGGAAACCAAAACCAATTTCTGTCAGACAAATTTTAGCCTTACAATTGAAAAGAACAGCTAGCAAGGGATATCAGGTTTATGCAGTGCATGTGGAAGAGACAGAACAGAAAACTGAAGAAGAGTTACTGGATGCTGTACCAGTAATAAGAGAATTCCAGGAAGTTTTTCCAAAGGAAATCCCTCATCTTCCCCCCAAAAGAGAGATTGACTTTTCAATCGATCTGGTGTCAGGAGCAACTCTTGTTTCACGAGCACCTTATCGAATGAGTCCTCCTGAACTTATAGAATTGAAGATGCAACTGCAGGAACTGCTAGACAAAGGATATATTAGACCAAGTGTGTCTCCTTGGGGAGCACCAGTGCTGTTCGTGAAAAAGAAAGATGGAACTTTCAGGATGTGCATTGATTATAGGAAACTAAATAAGTTGACCATTAAAAATAGATATCCTTTGCCTAGAATTGATGATATTTTTGATCAGGTGAGAGGAGCTTCAGTATTCTCCAAAATTGACTTAAGAACTGGTTACCACCAGCTCAGAATTAAAGAGGAAGACATCAGCAAAACAACCTTTATAACCAGGTATGGCCACTACGAATTTGTAGTTCTACCTTTTGGTTTGACAAACGCCCCTGCCACATTCATGTGCCTAATGAACAGTGTGTTAAACAAGTATTTGGATAAATTTGTCCTGGTGTTCATAGACGACATTTTAGTTTACTCAAACAGTGAAGAGGAACACAAAGAACACCTAAGGATCGTGCTGCAAACTCTAAAGGAAAATCAGCTATACGCTAAATTTAGCAAATGTGAGTTCTATAAGGACAAGATCCAATACTTGGGTCATATTATTTCTGAACAAGGCCTTGTTGTTGATCCAGAAAAGATAAAGGCTATAAAAGAATGGCCAGTACCCTCTGATGTTTCAGCAGTTAGATCATTCATGGGGATTGCCGGCTATTATCGCAGATTTGTGGAGAGATTTTCTGCCATAGCACATCCCATCACTTCCTTACAAAGGAAAGGTGTCAAGTTTGTATGGACGGAAAAATGCCAAAATAGTTTTGACCAATTAAAGCTGAAACTTACCACAGCCCCTATACTGAAGATTGCAGATCCTGATAAGGAATTTGTGGTATGTACGGATGCATGCGGAGAAGGGTTGGGAGGAGTTCTGTTGCAGGAAAATTCTGTGATTGCCTACGAATCCAGGAAACTGAAAATACATGAATAGAATTATAGTGTCTATGATTTAGAATTAGCAGCTGTTATTCATGCTTTAAAAATGTGGCGGCACTACCTTCTTGGAAAAAGATTTACACTGATGACTGATCATATTAGTCTTAAATATTTCTTTTCTCAAACTGAATTGAATGCCAGACAAGCCAGATGGTTGTCCTTTTTAAGTGAGTTTGACATGGATATAAAACATATTAGAGGAAAGGAGAATAAAGTTGCTGATGCATTGAGCAGAAATGCTTGTCAGCATATCAATAATATTGGAAGTAGTGCTCAAATAGATATAGAAGAATTGGTGAATAAGGCAGCAAATCAGGACCCAAATTATGAAACACTTCTGGTAAAACTACAGAAAAAGGAGAAAACTGATTTTTCCCAAAACCAAAAAGGACTGATTTGTTATAAGAACAGGTTGTATATCCCCAATGTAGAGTCTTTAAAAAGAGAGATTCTGGATGAGTATCACAAACAACCCTATGCAGGACACCCTGGGTATCAGAAAATGTTAACAGCCCTGAAAAAGAAGTTGTTCTGGCCAGGAATGAAGAGAGAGGTAGCAGAATATTTAAGTAGATGCATGGAATGTCAATTAGTTAAGGTGGAACATCAGCATCCTGCTGGTCTTCTAAACCCTTTGCCCATTGCAGAGTGGAAGTGGGAAACCGTTTCCATGGACTTCATTACAGGATTACCCAAAACCAAATACCAGCATGATTCTGTAATGGTAGTGGTAGACACTTTAACCAAAGCTGCTCACTTTATACCAGTGAAATCTACCTTTGGAACAGCTCAAGTGGCGAATGTATTCCTGAAGGAGATAGTAAGGCTCCATGGAGTTCCTAAGGTAATTGTGTCTGATAGGGATGCTAAGTTTACAGCAGCTTTTTGGAAGGGGTTATTTGGAGGAATGGGCACTAAATTGAATTTTAGCACCGCCTACCACCCTCAGACTGATGGTCAAACGGAAAGAACAAATCAAATTTTGGAGGACATGCTGAGAATGTATGTAATGGATAGACCCTCAAAGTGGGAAGATTTCTTACATTTAGCTGAATTTGCCTATAATAACAGCTATCAATCCTCCATTAAAATGAGCCCGTTTGAGGCACTGTATGGAAGGAAGTGTCGTACCCCTTTGAGCTGGAGTCAGCCAGAAGACAAACTGATGTTGGGACCCGATGCTTTACAAGAAATGGAAGGAATTGTCAAACATATACAAAAGAACATCAAGACAGCACAAGATCGCCAGAAGAGTTATGCAGATAAGAAAAGAGTGCATAGAGAATTTAAAGTTGGGGAGCATGTATATTTGCGTATTAAACCCAAAAAGAGCACCCTTTATGCTGGGAGTTGTGCCAAATTGTCCCCTCGATATTGTGGTCCCTTTGAAATATTAGAAAGGGTGGGACCAGTGGCTTACAAGCTGGCCTTACCAACCCATGTTAGAGTTCATGATGTATTTCATGTTTCATTGCTAAAAAGATATGTGCATGATGCTTCTCACATAGTTGATTGGAATGTTGTACAGGTGGAACCAGAAGGGGAGTTTCTGCCAGAACCGCTTCAAATATTGGAGCGGGAAGAAATTGAATTGAGAAGTAGAACAGTAGCCAAAGTAAAGGTGCAGTGGAAGCACTTTACTGCTGAAGAAGCTACCTGGGAACGAGAGACTGAAATGATGGAAAAATATCCATTTTTATTTGCAAAATAAACTCTAGTAGTTGAATAATAACACCGAGGACGGTGTTTATTTTCAGAGGGGGAATATGTAACACCCCAAATTTCATGTGATTGCATTTTAAAGTTAGATACTTGAAATTTACATCCTAAGGGGAGTGGACCCCAAAGGATAATTATAATTGTGAATGTAATTAAACATTTGATTGAGGAAATGAATAAAGTATTGTGGTGCAAATTGACCAAAAATGAGATGATGAGATCACTTTCTAAATCTGTGAGGATGGATGAGGCAAATATGTCCCCACAATCTTCCAAAAAATCCTTGGAAGATAGTAAGTTTTAAATTTAGATTTTTGAGGAAAAATCTGAATTTCCCCAATGATGAGGAGAGTAGTTGGGAAGAGGTAAAAAGCTGGAAAAGCTGAGGAAAAGCATAAAACAGCTTTAAAGAATCCCTAAGTGGGAAGCCTAGGAAAACAGGAAGAAAAGCATCCTGAGATTCTGGACGCAGAATTAGAAACATGCTTTGGGGAACAATAGCTTAAATAAGTTGCTCTTGTACAGATTAGAGGTTAATCTGCTATAGGAGGTGATATCAGCTCGAGGGTGAGTTCTGGGAGACAGAAGAGCTCTAAGGTTGGGAGGTTGGTCTACTGCACAAGTGGTATGTCTCTGAGAAAATTTGTCTTATTCACCCACTCTCTACAACTAGGCGCAAGCGGTAACAATCAATATGAAGCGCCAACTGGAAAAATGCAAGAATGGTAAGCTGAAATAGTTCGGCTATGGGTCCATCTTGGTACCATTCATCTTGGAATGGTTACCAAATTTCCAACGTCAAGAAGTGATAGTTCCTACACCACCAGCCCAAGAGCATGCATGGTCCATTGGGCTACTTTGATGCCAAGATTAGGAGGCGGTCAATAGATGTCTTGGAGACCGAAGTTATTTGAGTGGCTCCATCGACAACTAATTGTCTTCGAGGACTAGCCCTACTCTGGCACGAACTTTACTGGTGATGCGGATCTCCCACTCCCAACAGGAGAGGATTGGGATGAAGAATTTGGTAAGACTCAATTTTTATTTTGATGAGTATTGTGATTTTTTGACTATATATGTTTTGATGTTAATCCATGTATTCATAGATGTCGGAGCAGAAAGACCTACAGGAATATCTCCAATAGCATGACAGATTCCTCCTGATTTTGATGTTGCCCCTCATGGTGAGGGAAGCAAGGAGGAGGAAATCATACGCAACCTGGAGGGACTCACTAGTAGAATTCTAGACTATGCGTGATTTGATGATGTTACTTGCACGTACCAGAGACACACTGCGGAGGTATCAAACCGTGTTCACCGCTTATTGAGGTGGCTTCTATGGGCAGTGACATGCTACCATGAGCATCATGCCGAATAGACACCTAGGCTTTTATTTTTGTATATTTTTTGAGAGACGTGATGTCTCATGATGTAACCAAAACATATATATTTTTTGAATTGATGATGCATGTGGATGAAAACACTCGATATATATATATATCTATATATATGCCTATTTTCCCATATGAATCGAATCATGTGATGATGATGTTTTACAAATTACGCAATTGTATATCTAATACAATATTGGCTACTGTATCAATTAACGCTTTCATTCGTCTAGGAATATGTTGATATGTGATGTAATCAAAATTTCTTCCAGTAAACGAACATGCAAGTACAACCTTAAGATTTGAGGATTTCTAACATAATAATGCCCATTAAGCTGAATAACAACAAGCTGAGAGTCTACGTTAACAATCAATGCACGAATTTCAAGAGAAATGGCCTCGGTTAAGAGTCCAATGACAACAATATATTCAGCAACATTGTTTGTGGTCCATCTTAGACAAATACCTTGAAGGTCTATCAACTCACCATCAGGATTATAAATCACCCAGGCTACAAAAGACAGATTATGGGTACTGTGGGAGGCACCATCCGCGAAACTGACATAAGAAGTAACAAACATCTGCACAATAAGAAATGACATAATAAGCAGGAAAACTGCTCGCAAAGCACACCAAGCCAAAAATGTACAAAAATGAAAAACACTATGTACAAAATAAACATGCAGGAGAAACTCATACATGGTATTTTTTGAGATACAACCCATTTCTGGGCTGATCTAGAGGGTAACCTTCATAATCAATTAGCTCATAAGCTTCGTTCTAAAAAATGCGCTTAACAATATAGGGCCCATGCTACATGGGTTGGAATTTTCCTGCCCCCAGCTTATCATGAGCTTGGTCGTACAGGAGGACGAGGTCTCCTACAAAGGAAAGAGGGGAAACTGACTGGTCAAAATGAGCTTTGATCTGCTTTTTTGTGCTTCTATGACAAGAGCAGCAAAGTGGTGAGTTTCATCAAGCCTCTCTAAATATAAAAGATGCTCTTCTTCTGGTGAAGTATTAGGCAGCAATTCAACATGTATCCTGAGAGAAGGGATTACAAATTCAATCAGAAGGGTAGCTTCTAGATCATAAACAAGATGGAATGGAGTGAATCTGGTTGCATCCTTCACTAAGGTTCAATATTCCTAGAGAGATGAAAACAACATGAGATGCCAGTTTGACTTGTGCATCCCAATCGTATGTTGCAGCATAGTGACAAGAAACATGTTCACGGCTTCAACTTGGCCATTGGCTTGAGGGTAGTACGGCATTGAACTGTCGTGACACAGACCCCACTTAAAATTAAACTCAGCCATCATGTAATGACGAAAATGAGAACCATGATCGGTAACAATGGCTTGAGGGACAAGAAACCTAGTAATGACATTATTGAATAGAAATTGTGTGGTTGTCTTACTGTCAACTATCAGTGTAGGCATTGCTTCGATCCATTTTGTGAAGTAATCAATGACGATGATAATACAAGGATGCCCCTCGGCCGAGTGAGGGATACACATCATGAAATCGATGCCCCACATCACAAAGGAACCAACGGTAATGATAGGATGAAGGTGTGTGGGTGGCGCTCGCATCTTGCGCTGATAAATCTGGAAATCGTGACACTTACAGATAGCAATAATGCAGTCTTTAAATATGGTGGGCCATAAATATCTAGAACGAAGAATCTTCTATGCACTAGCATATCCAGACATGTGACTGCCACAAGCGCTAGAGTGGCAATCATTGAGGACCTTCTCAGCCTCCTCGAGGGTCAAATACCGACGGAGAACAAAATCAACTCTGATGCGGTAGAGAGTATCTCTGACTATGCGATAAGGTTGCAAATGGTGGCAGATGCATCGACGAGCATCCTTTGTCAACTCAGATCGGAAGGTAGAAGTATGAAGATATATGATGATATCACCGTACCAAGGATCGAGGGTGCAAATAAGAAAAAGTGTGTCATCCAAAATGCATTCCTCAGAACTAAACGAAGAAGAATCAGAAGGGAGAGAGCAAATCAAATCAACGAAAACTAATTATTTCTTTGATTTGGCAGTATTAAACTCAAAATAGAACTCTTATAGGATAATAATCCACTTTGATTACTCCCCCCCCAACAATTGAGGAGTCAATATATAAGTTATGGGGTTGCAATCATAAATCACGGTCACTGTGCAAAACATAATATAGTGACGAAAATGTTGAACAGCTTGAACAACAGTCAACGCCAACTTCTTGACATGTGCGTAACGTGTTTTAGTATCGATAAGATTACGAGAAAAATAGTAAATGATGTGCTCGTCACCATCACCGTTCTCTTGCACCAGAACCAGGGAAATATTACTAAACTCAACAACCAAATAGAGGGTATAACCACGATGATAATTAGGAGGATGCAGTAGAGGAGCATTGATAAGCAACGACTTCAATGCATCGACGGATTTTTGGGAAATCTCATCCCAGAGGAACGGGATGCCTTGCTTAAGTAATCGTGTAAAGCCTTTGGCCACTTCAGCATAGTTCAGTATAAAACGGTGGAGGAAGTTAGCTTTCCCTTGCAGACTCTGTAGTTGATGTAAGGAGGAAGGAGAGGGGAGATTAACAATAGCTTCAACTTTGAGTGGATCGAAATGAACTTCGTCTTTAGAGACGATAAACCCTAAGATCCTACTGGAATCAACGCAGAAAAAACACCTATGTGGATTGAGCCGAATGTTATAGCGTTGACAGCGAAAAAATATTTGATGGAGATGATCTGGGTGGTCTTTACGCTTAGTTGAATGAGCCAGAAGGTAATCCAGGTAAGGTTGAACAATTCGATTGATATCATGGAAATCATATGACATTGCTATTTGAAATGTAGCCCCAACATTTTTAAGACCAAAGGGGAGCTTCTTATAGGCGAAAGTACCCCAAGGATAGATAAAGGCGGTCTTGTGTTGATCGGCCGGAAGAATAATAATCTGGTTGTACCCAAAAAACCCATCCATAAGGGATAAGATCTCACTCCCAAAACAATCATCAATGATATGGTCAATAAAAGGAGTGGGATAATTATCCTTAGGGAAAGATCGGTAGATATCACGGTAATCAACACAAACACGAATAGTACCCTACTTCTTATCCACAGGAGCGATAGTGGAAACCCATTCTATCAAGGGAATCAGATAAATGAAACCAGCTCTAAGAATTTTTTCAACTTCACCTTTAATAGCGATCGCCTTTCTACGGTGCATGGGATGAAGATGCTGGCTAATAGGCTTCACACAAGGATTAGTATGAACCTCATGCACCACTGTACTAGGATCAATGTCGGGCATTTCTTCGTAATACCAAGCGAAAACGTCGCAAAACTTGCGGAAGAGACTAGTATAGACCTTGATATTATCAGGAGAACAGGTCACCCCAATATGGATGTTCTCGACAACCCATGGTTTGATGGAGATGTCGATAGGCATCGAATGTGTGATGTTTCCCAAGTTACCTTCCCCAAAGTCTTCGTGTGTTAGGATGGGTGCCTGAAGCAGATGAGAAGGAACTTGAGAAGAAAAATTCTTGAGACAATTAGCCATGGGCCCAAGGCCAGCCATAAAAGAGAAACGATGATGATTATCATCCCAAGGAGGATCCTCAAGATACATAGTTTCCATGGTGGCCTCATTAGTGGGAAATATCTCGTTTAAGGGATCAGGCGAATCTGAAGCGCCGAGTCAAGGGGATTAAGAATAAGTGTCAAGAGACATACTCAAAGGAGCATGATCAGAGGGTGCAGGAGCCGAAGGTGAAATAAGTTCACAAAAATCAATCTCTATTGGGCTTAACGGCACGGAGTCACCAAGCGAATCAATCTGTTCAAGCAAAGGGATGACCCACGGATCAGAGGACTTGGAGATCATGTTAACTTGAGCAGTGTTGGGTGGAGGAAGAAGAAAAAGACCCATGAGGGCAGGATATTTGCAAATACCTACCCCTATACTCTCATAAGTCCTAGGAATATGATCGACATATGTGACATTGCTCTTGGAAGACGAAGAAGTGAAAAAGGTCAACTAATCAACAGTGATAATCTTTCCTTTGTGCGTAAATCGAAGAACATGAAAGAGATTGGATGGAACGCACAGCATGGCGTGAGTCCAACTGAGACAGAGGAGAATATTATAATTGAGTTTGGCATCAATGACTTCAACCTCAACGTTAAATGTTTTTCCTTCTAACGTAATAGGTAAACTAGTGAGAACACCGCGAGGGCGAGATTCCCTTCCATCAAAAGCTTCTAAAGCGTTTGGAGATGAAGTGAGGGTTGGAGAGCCGATGGCTTTCCAGCAGTCAGGTGACATGATGCACATAGATGCACCCTCGTCCATGACCACTCGATTGATATTCGTTGCATTAATCCCAACTTGGATGATCAGGGCAAGCTGGTGAGGGAGACGTGGGATGAAATTTTCCAAATCAAAAGTGATAAGGCTCGAATCGGCAGGATCAACCCCACTGATGGCAGATAAAAAAGCCTTCCTTTGAGACAGACAACTCTGAATTACTTCCAATGTAGAAATAGCAGACAACGCCTAAGCCAAATCATCAACAATATTGTAATGCTGAGAAGCACGAGCATTAGGATTGTAGGAAGACTTACAGAGTACACCTTTGGACGGTGGTCATACAATGGGCTGAGTACTGAGCCTTTCAATCTAAAGAGGGCTAGAAGCAGGCGGGGAAGGAGGACCATTAGCGATTTCCTTCCCTGCAGAGGACTGAGGTTGCTCCAGCAACTGAGTTTGTTGTGATGGTAAAGGTTCTTTAAGAATAGCCAGAGTGCGTTGGGTACCTTTGAAAAATCAACTCACTTTGACTCATCGGGGATAGTCCATGGTGAAATTCTCTTCGTCACAAATCAAACAAGGGTACTTTGGTTTTCATGGTCAACCATCATCAGCACGAGATTTTTGAGAATCCTATTACGGTGTATCGGCTTTGGCTTTAACTTTACCCTTATTTTTACCTTTCAATGTTTTATCCGCCAGATTGGGCTGGACAGAATTAGCTTCCACGGTTTTACCAGAATTCGGAGGCGGCTGAGAAGCAGTATCATTAGAAGTAGTATATTTTTTCTTCGTAGGGTTTGGAGAAGACTTCCAAGAATTTTGAGACACATAACTGATAATACCATCGACGGATGGTGTCGCCAGTGCATTGGAAGTTCCAGGTCGAGGGGCATCAGGCAAGAGTTCATATAATGTGTTGGACTGAGTGCACATGAGGTCAAGGTATTGGGAATGAGTGATGGCTTGCTCCTCAGTAACACATGCCCCCATAGCAATGTCCTTAGCAATCAGAGCAATGAAGGAGGTAGTGAACCAATCAGTTAGAAGCTAATCAAGAATCTCAAACTTGATCAAGCGACGAAAATGCCTCCATTCATGAATATGATCAGAGATATGAGTAGCTCAGTCTTTCTTCAAGGATGTGATTAGGTGTGTCCTAGTTTCATACCAAACTGGTAACTAAAAGTGCGGGAGAAATGCCATGGCTAAAGAGTTGAAATCTTGGAAGACATCGTGGGATAGTTCAATGTACCACTTGGCAGCAGCACCAGTGAGATTCTGTTTTAGTCGAATGGAATCGTCAACCCAAGAGTTAGAGGAACACCAAATATGGTATGTCATAACATGCACCTAGGGGTCTTCTCTGGACTTGCCCTCAAATTTAGGAAAACCGCCAGGAATTTTAGTCGAAACTGGAGGCCAATATGGATTACGAAGGATAGGATCATTCGTCAACTTTGACACATCAGGCAGTTCCAACGTAGCAAGGAAAGGTAATTGAGGATTAAAAGGCATCGCAGATTGTTGATAAAGTCTAGTATTAGGATTCCACCCACGTTGAGATAAATTCTTCCACCATATGTTTTTTTCCGGAGGATTTTGTCCATAGGGGTTATAAGCCTGATAGTTCTACCCATACATGGGTTGAGGACCAAGATATTGATTTTGAGCATACCACTGAGGTCCTCTTCGAGCAACATATGGATCTTATTGTGGAATGTAAGTAGTGCCTTGAGGTATATTATACAACACTTGATTTTGACCTTGAGGAAGATACACAGTGCTCTAAGGCACACTGTATAGCGCCTGGGATTAACCTTGAGGAAGATAAGTAAAAAAATGGGGCACACTATATACTACTTAAGATTGACCTTGAGGAATAAAAGTAGCACCTTGAGGCTGAATAGGTTGCCCCTGGGGTGCAGGTTGACCTAGCTCCTTTGGTTGGACAAGTTGTCCCTGCGGAGTAGGTTGGCCTGGATGCTGAGAGCCACCAGGTTTCCCTTATGGAAAAGGTTGGCCTGATGGTTGGGATGGGCTAGGTTGCCCCTGAAGACCAAGTTGACCCAGCACAGTACTGTAGGGTTGTCCTTATTGTACAAAATTTTGGCCTTGCTAAACGTAAGGCTGGTGCTATTGCACAAAAGGTTATCCCTATTGAGGATAGATTCCCCCCCTGGAACATAAGATGCACCTTGTTGGATATGAGGTTGACCAACAGGACCATAGTGTTGTCCTTGTTGGACCGAATTTTGTCGCTACGACAGTTGTCCTTGCAGACCATAAGGCTGTCCCTGTGGACCAGAGGGTTTTCCCTCTTGGACTGAAGGTTTTCCTTGTAAGGGTTGTCCTTTTGGACCATAGGGTTGTCCCGGATGTTATACGGTCTGATTGGGATCAATTGGAGGAAAATATATGGGATTACCATATACGTCATAATGATGCAGAGGATTACCAGAAGTTTGTAGCTGCTGAGAACCCTGAGGGGCAGAATTCTACTACTGAAAACACTAAGAAGTGGAATTCTACTGCTGAATGGCCAAAAAATACTCATCGAATGTAAAACTATTAGGAATGGAAGTAGAAGCCATAGGCTCACTACTAGAAGGTTGGGTTCCTGCAATGTGATGTTGTGATCCACTCACGATGGGCCTAACAGGTGTTGTGGGATTGATAAAAATGGACCTACGAATAGCAGAAGACGTTGACGATGACTGAGTCATACTAAAAATCGGCGCAGATAAAGCCACACATACAATGAGTCAGAGAGGAACAAAATTTACAATTTTCGACGTCATCGAAGTCGACGGTGATGCCCTCGAGACTGAGATGGTCGAGCTTCCTGAGGGATTCAGTGTATCGGACCATATCGGGTTCTGATACAATGATTGAACACCAGAAATTATCTAACCCAAAGTACGATAACTGTAGAGGAGAAATACTGGTTGTGATGAAGGTTGATCTGAGTGATAAGGAAATTCCTCCGGAGGGAGCTGATGATCTCCTGTAGAAACATAAAGCTCTTCACTACTAACAAGACTTGAAGAATCCATGTCATATGAAGCCAGTTGATCGTCGAAAAGGCAACGAGTAGTGCCAAGTAAAGCAGTAGCTAATAGATATGGTTCTGAAGTAAGAGGAGGGAAGTCTCGCTCATTCCCAAAACCAAACCAAGTGTCCTAAGGTTACCAATTTACATCAAATGGCTCTTCAAGAGGAGAGTAGGTAGCGAGAGGTAAGATACTTGGAAGAATAGACTTCCATAAATCGACAGACCTAGTGGGCGGAGATGATTCCGAAGAAAATTCAAGAGAAGGATCGCCATTAGGAGGCAATGAATAGGATGACGAAACTGTTGGTTCCACCACAGTGATTGTGTTTCAAAAAAAAAGAGAACCGAGATGACCAATTCAGGGCTTCAATATCAAACACTAAGGAATTGCTTAATAACAAGACAATAAAATATCTTTAATGGGCATGTGATCGTAGGAAATTGATTTTATGACATTGAAACAAAATTCTACCATGTCATATTTTAAGAGTCAAGAAACAGGAAAAAGATGACTCTAGTCACTTTCAAGTGGAAACATGCATGAAAGGACAAGTGTTCGAGGATCTTTTCAATGTTAGAGAGTCATGAAAAGACCAAAATGACTGCTCAGGAAATCTAAGCAAGAGTGTGTACCAAGTTTCCGTGAACTACAATATACACCTTGGTGATCAAATGAAAGAGAAATTACCAAGGACATGACGTACGTGCAAGAAGTCTCCCCTAATGTTGTGTTCAGTGTATCACAGTTACAGGGTAGTAGAATCAGCTTCCTATGGATAGAGGATGTTAACCTATGAGGGTCTCCCTTTATATACTTGACAATACGGGGAGCACAAGTCTATACTAGCGCTGTCTAAAGCCAGATGGTAAATGACAACTACTAGTTTTAATGACGTTGGAACACGTCACTAGCCTAGAACTCTAAAATATGTGCGTTAGGTTTCAATGCTTCCTTGGGTTCATTGAATTCATTTTAAATTTTATCTTGAATTAATGTTGTGATTTCAAGGCCTTACCAAATGTGATCTCGAATTCTTAATGCACAACTATATGCAAAAGAAAATCATTCCAATTCAATGAATGCTAGCTAAGAGAGGGATAGTAGTCTATAACAAAGCAGCAAACAATCGAATATAAGAGAATTTTCCCTAATGCATCTAAGACAACCAAAGCATAAAACAAAAAGTTCTTTCCTGATTCAGTAAAAGATACTAATGCAAAAGAACATTTTCCATTTTCAAAATAAGAGAAAGAATGAAAAAATTGTCTTTTTAGATAAATGAGAAGCAAAATGCACTATTACACTAATAAAAATGGACACTAGCATTGAGAAAATCAAATGAAAAGATCTAAAACCAAGAGATCAATATAACATGAATTAACCACACTCAAAACAGAGATGCACTCCTTCAAGAAAAAAGAGGGCTTTCGAACCGGTTCATCTAGAAATTTAATCTATGCTCAAGGTAACAAATGGATATCTAAACTAAATCCAAGGTGAGCATTCAAAAAACCAAAGATACATAGAACCGAGAGAAAAGCTAAAAAAATCAGTCAGTGAACTGATGAAAAAGACCCAACTGACTCAAACTCAAACTCAGAAGGCTCAGTGAGGAGAGAGAAAAACAAGTGATAGGAGACACCTAGAAACCCTAGGATGACTAACTCCACTGATTAGAGGATGGGCAAACAGCTGAGAAGAACGAGACAAGAGAGTCAAAAAAATAGCAGTGGACCAATTGAAAGATAAAAATCCAATCCAGAGGCAAGAGAAATAGACAAAACTCAGGGAGAAGGCTAAAATTTTAACCTACAGGATTCGACATGTCTGTTTAGCTGTAATCCGTGCTAAATAGGGGTTGGAGCACCTATGACAAAAGCAACAAGTGCTAATCGGCGTGACTGTTAAAGCAAAAGCATCATCGAGCTAGAAAACCATGGGAAAAAATAAAAACCACTGAGCAGAGGTAAGACTTGACACTCTAGGACTAAACAGGATGGATGAAAATAGTCAAACAAGCAAGACAAAGAAGAAAAATGATGAAATGACCAAATTCGACTCGACAAGAAAAACACTAGACGAAAAACGAGCGAAGACAAACACACTGATTCCCCAGTGAAGTCACCAACTTGTTGTGTAGGTAAATCCCCTTTGCGGACAAAGGCGATCCCTCTAGCCCTGGAGTGGGTCTAGCAACAAGGGAGCAAGCTGGACTTTCAGATTCCTAGCTAATAAATGCAAATGAGGTAGGATAGATGGCCTACCTTGGTCCAACGCTTATGTTGCCATTTGCAGCAGTGATCCGCTGATCTTTGTCTTCACACGTCGTGGTATTTCAATGGCAATATCTATGTACCTGCACAAGGATCAAGTGAACAATGACAACATACGAAAACATATTTTCATTCATAGTTATTTGATTGGTCAAGGAGAATCAAAACACTTTGCATATTATCAAACACAAAATTGGAACAAAAAAACCAGTCTTGTATTAAAGGTAGAGAGAAGAAGTTTACAACAAAAAATCCTTGATGTTGCAGCCTCCTTCAACGGGTCCAATCAAACGTGTCTCAAGCATTCGTCGAGGATCGGACTTGGCAAGGCAATGGGCCTAAAATCTCTCTCGACAATGGATTCCTCTCTGCTCTATTCTCACACTAGCAATAGTAAGGACTGTTCAGCTAGCTAAAAATATGTGAGAAGGATGTATTTATAGGAGAGGAGGAGGTGGTTTGGGATCCCTCATAAGGTGGAAGGGAGAACTTATCCTTTTGTAAGTTGCTCAAATGTAGGAAACAACAAGCCAAAGGAAGGACTTTGACATTATTTAGTTGAAAAAACCATCATGACTCCACTCATGAAGTGGTTGGGCATGGAAACTTTGTTTCTATCTTAACAAACTTTCCAAAAATAGCTCGGCGCAGGCAGTCCACTTAGACAGAGCACCAATGGGCGCGAGGCCCAGTGCTAATTTCTCTATGGGTGGGAGGCCATAACTGCCTACCAGCACTGACCCAAAATCATGTGTTTTTGAGAGTCTGCTCCAAGAATAGTCAACAGAGAAAATTTTCTTCACATGCCAAGGGATGCAATGAAACTTTTTGTAAGGTATGATAATACAAATAAGTCACTAAAATGGTCCTCCAATATTCGAGATGGGGATTACAGGGACGGTGAAAAAATTCTGTGTAACAATCATATATATATGATTACAAATTTATGGAAGGAAATTTACTATTTTGGGAAATTCATCGTTGTAAAGATAGACATGAATTTCTATTTTTATAAAGTCACAGTAGAAAGGTCAAAAATGAAATTATATTCAAGGAAATCCATCCCATAGCTGCCAATTTTGAACACTCCCTCTCACCTAGGGAGGCATTTATTTTTGATACAAGGATCTTTTCTATATCTTCTTTTGAATAATGGCGTTACAATATAATCAAGAATATTCATCATAGGGGAGATAAATCCATCACCCTATACACACTTGGGGGGATCCACTTGTCAATAGATAACAAGGGTATCACACATCCAAGACTCATAACTACTTGGGGGATCCACTTTTTAGCACATGACAAGGATTTTTCACATTTGAGGCTCATCACAACTTGCGGGTATCCACGTTTCAACACATAAAAAGTATCTTGCTCATCACAAATTTTGGTGATTCACTTGTCAACACATGACAAGTATCTCGCACATTTACGGCTTATCATTGGTTGGGGGGATCTACTTATCAACACATGAAAGAGATATTTCACATTCAAGGATCATCACTGCTAGGGGGGGTCCACTTGTCAACACATGACAAGGATCTCACTCATCCATGGCTTATCACTGCTTGGGTGGATCCACTTATGAATGCATGACAAGGATATCACACATCCAAGGCTTATCACTACTTGGGGAGATCCACTTGTTAACACTTATGAGTATCTCACTCATCCAAGGCTCATCACTACTTGGGGGGGATCCACTTTTCAACACATGACAAGGATCTCACATATCCAAGGCTTATCATCCATGACCACCCTCTCTAGGAAGGATCACATCCATCAGTCCAAGTTTCTCTCCAAAAATCAAGAACTTTCCTTTCTACAAAGGCTTTGTAAGAATGTTAGTGATATGGTCATCAATCATTATATGTTGAAGTCTTACTAGGCCTATTTGCACTATATCCAAAATATAGTGATATTTGATCTCAATGTGTTTTGACTTGTCATGGAACACAAGATTTTCAGCAAGTTGAATCCCACTATTATTGTCATATTAAATTACTGTAGTATTCAGTACTTTCTCAAAAATATATCCAAAGAGCTTCCTTATCCATATTTCCTCACAGCTATCCAAGCTAGCAACAATGTATTATGCTTCAGTCGTCCTAAGGGAAAAAAAATTGCTCTCTAATCATCAAAGAGATCATGGCAGATCCTAAGCTGAGGCAACATCCTGATGTGCTCTTTATATCATTATAGTTACCAACCCAATCATCATCACATTATCCATGTATCCTTCCATCTTGGATAGTATATCTCAATCCAAGATCGATGGCCCCATGCAAGTACGTAAACACATGCTTTGTAGTAACCCAATGTGCATGAGCAGGCTTAATCATGTATTGACTGCAAACCATATATCTAGTCCAGTGTTCACTAAGAACACCAGTGCCCCAATTAGGAGTATTAGCCAAATCAGGTTCTGCGACTTTACAAAAAAGCTTTGTGAAATTCATTTCCATTGGAGTTTTCATGGACTAACACTTAGTCATGCCAAACCTTTCTAGTAGTTTGACAACATATTTTCCTTGAGAAAGGAAAATCTAACCATATTTCTACCATACCTTTAGGTCCATAAATTAGTTCATGAAACCAATATCTTTCATTTCAAATTCAAAATCTAATTCCCTCTTACATTATAGAATAAAAGGTTCACTACTGGTCATAAATAAATCATCAACATATAATACCAAAATCAAAGGCATATATTGGATAGTCTTAAAGTAAATATTTGGATCGGCATTGCTTCTGGTAAAACCAAGCTTCATAAAGAATTTATATATGTGAGCATACCAACATATTGGAGCTTGCTTCAAACCATAGAGGGATTTCTTCAGCCTACACAAATTATTTTTTGGATCACGTACTTCAACACCTTGTGGTTACTCCACCAATACTTATTTTTTAAGGAAGCCATGCAAAAATGTAGTCTACACATCCATTTGGTGAAGATACCATCCTTGGCTAGCAGTTAGAGCTACAATAAATTGGATGGTGGTGTAACTGGAAACATGTGCAAATTTTGTGTCATAGTCTATTCCCTCTTTCTAGGAGAAACCTATAGCCACATATCTAGCTTTATATTTTTCAATATTTCCATGAGAACCATGTTTAATTTTATACAACCATTTAGATGATACAATAGATTTACCTTGGGGTCTTGGAACCACTTCCCCTACATCATTATGAATGATGGATTCATATTCTTCAAACATTGTGTCTTTCCAAACTTGGGCCTTTAAAACTTCTTCAAAAGTGCATGGCTCAACTTGAATAATTTTTCTCATGGCTACAACATATCCTTGGAACCCACAACGTTTCTTTGTTTCTATGAAATTTCCTTTGGGGGTGGGATGTTTATTAGCATGTTGAAGAGTGTCACGAAGCCATAAATTTATCTTTTTAGAAGGAGGATTACATGGAGGAGGATCAAAAGTATCTATGGCTCCATGGGCTCATCAGCATTATCGATTTTAGCTTCAGGATCTTCTTGTATTTCAAATACATAATCTTGATTATCAAAATTAGTAGGAGGAAGAGGAGTGTCTCTTACTTTTCCAAGAGATTCATCTTCATCAAATGTTACATGCCTGCTATATTATATATTTCTTTGACCAGGTACATATATTCAATAAAATTTAGAATTCTCACAATAACCAACAAACGTACCTTTCTTACCAAAAACTTCCAACTTCTGCATTTTCTCTTTTGGGACATGGAAATAGATAGGACAACCAAATATTCTCAGGTGCCTAACTTCGTGCTTCTCTCCAGTGAATATTTCTTCAGGATTCTTGTTTTTTAGGGCACGGTGAGGAGATCTATTTTGGACATACAAAATTGAGTTCACTACTTCTCCCCATATAAACTTTGGAAATTTCTAATCATGCAACATAGCTTTGACCATTTCCAATATAGTTCTATTATTTCTCTCAAACATGCCATTTTGTTCTAGGTTATATAATATAGTGGTCTCTTTTCTAATTCTAGCTTATTTTCAGAAGTCAATGAAATCACTGGAAGTGAACACTCCTCCATTGTCAGATCTTAAATTTTTTATCTAATTTCCAATTTGTTTTTCTACTAGAGCTTTGCAATCTTTGAACATGTCAAAAGCTTGAATTTTATTTTCTAGAAAATAAATCCTTGTTTTGCGAGAAAAATCATCCACAAAGATAATAGAATACAAGTAACTACCAAGAGAATTTATAGCCATTGGTCCACATACATCAGAATGTACAAGATGCAATACTTAATTGGTTCTAATTTTTCTTGAAGAAAATGGTCATTTCACTTGATTTCTACTTGCGCATCCTTGGAAAACACCATCGTGATTAGATCTGACTTACAACATTCCAGAAACCATCTTTCTCACATGAGGTAATGCTTTGTAGTGCAAGTGAGCGAACCTTCAGTTGCAAATTTCACTTTGATGATTGATTTCATGAATTAGTGGATGAATAGGTCTTCCATTAATGTTGTATTGACCTTCACATATAGATCCCAGATTGAGGGAATCTCTCATGTTGGATCTCGATGGCCAAGTGAGAACTTTACCCTTTATGAAAGCAACTTTCATTCCTTTATCTTCTAAAGTTGATATGGATAGAAGATCATTCTTTAAACCATGTACATATAAAAATTCTTGAAGCTTCAATTTTTGACCTTGATCTAGATGGAAAGAAATAGAACCAAATCTCTTTATGGGATATGTAGATTTATCTCCAAGAATGATCTTCAAATCTATATCCCTCTCAAAAAAATACTAGAGTACTTATTTGTAGCCAATAAAGTTCCTTGAACCACCATTATCAATGATTGAGTTAGCATAAGGATTTGCAGGAGATGAACTAAAAAGAGTAGAAACAAGAAAGTAATATGATTGGGTCTCAGCTGCATTATTATCATACCTTTGGTTCCTTGCGGAAAGATAATTTCCTCTATGAGTAGAAGGATCTTTTCTTCTTCTTCTGAAATCATATTCGTTTGAACGATTGTTGAAGTTGGATTTTGATGCTATTTTATTTTCTAAATAGTCATGAGCATAGTACAAATTCTTGTGACAGTTGTAAGACTCGGATGAAGCTCAGTGCATGAGTAATCACAACGGAAGGTAAGACTGTGACAGCCAGTTGGATTGGTTGGGTCCATTGTAGTAAATGGATGGTGGCAGTATAGACATGATAAAGGCAACCAAAAAGGTAAATAAAATGGATCTGAGGTGTTATATTCCTTGGCTATGTTGGGAACTTTTGTTCTCAATGTTGTGCATGTTGTGCACGAATAAAGGAAGTTCTATTAACCTAGACCTTATGATATCTTGAAATTGTGTTGTGATCATGATTATGTTGATGTTTATATATGTATACATCTATGTATGTATGTATGTATGTATGTCATGTCTGACAGGGTCGCCATGGATCATTATTGTTTAATGTTGATGTTTATATGTATATATGTGTGTATGTATGTCATTATCTAATAAGATCATTATTTTTTAATGCTAATTACTATATATATGTGTATGTATCTATGTATCAATATCACTCTATGATAGGTTTTCAAGGATCATTCTTGTGGAGAAATGATTTCTTATTCCGGCGAATGGCATGAAGAGGTTCTTGGCTTATGAGGAATCAAGTGGGAAGAATAAATATGACAGATATATGAGGTCAATATCATGTGGACATGAATTCATATTATATGTTTGTACTATGTCAGTATGTTTATGTTATGGACAGGTGATGTTGAGGGGTACATCAAAGAAGTGAAAGTATTGTGATATGCGTCATGTTAGGATAAGCATGGATAGTGGAAAGACAGTGGAAATGAGATTGCTTGTGGGGTCAGTATGTGGTCTATGGGTGTGTATTACTATTGTTGTTTATATGTTGTGCATGTTTTCTATTTAGTGATTATACCTATGGTGATGTTGTAAATGTCGCATATGTATTATTGTGTACATATGATGTTGTATGCTTGTTGTATATATGGTTTCGTGTGTATATTGCATATACAGTGATAGGTATAGATGATGCTAAGTACATGTTGGATATGTGGTGTTGTGTATGTATGATGCTACATACCTGCTATATATGCAGTGCTATGTACATATAGTGTTGTGTGTGTGTTGTACATATGGTTTTGTGTGCAAGGGGTGTCGTGTACATGTCGTGCATGTGGCATTGTGTAAATATGGTGTTCGATACATGTTGTGCATGTAATGTTGTGTACATGTGGTATTGTGTGTAACACATAGTACAGGTGCAGTGTAAATTTGGCATTGTGTACATGTTGTGTAGATGGTGTCATGTACATGTCATGTTATGTACACGTTGTGAAGGTGGTGTTGTGTACAGGTGGTACTGTGTACATATTTTACATATTTTTTTATTGTACATGTGGTATTAGGTGCATGTCATACATGCTATGTTGCAGGCATGCAATACTATTTATGTGCATTGTGTGGTTGTGGTATCACGACGTGTGTATTCCTGGTGTTGTACTTTGTGTACATATATGTATATGTCTTTTGTTGTATTTTACACAAAATGTAGGTGTATGTGTTGTGTTGTATTGTACATCAAGTGTAGGTGTATGTGTTGTATGTCATTGTAGGCATATGCATTGTGTTGTATTGTACACCGGGTGTAGGTGTATGTGTTGTATGTCGGTGTGGGTGTGTGTATTGTATGGTGTTATGTCTTATGTGGGTATACATTTTGTGATGTACACTATGTTTTTGTGTATGTGGATGAAGATAAGGCATTGGGTGCTTTCCAGGTGTGGCAACTGATCTGGTGTGTGTACAAAAAGAACAAAGGTAGAAGCTAAGAATCAATTGAAGGATAACTATCAGTATTTGATTTCATCTTTATTATGCATGTGATCTATGATTCTGACTTATCATGGTTACATGTGACTTATGATTATGGTTTATGGTGATTTCATGTGATTCATGGCTTTCACCTATGATGTTTTTTTTTTGAGCTAACCAGATGTGATATGTTTATACATGATGATTTGATCAAACAACTAGTTTGACTTATTGTGACAGGAAGTGAACAAAATTGGAAGTGTACTTTATTGATGAGCTACCAATGAGGTATGATTTGAGTTTATTTCAATTTATTTCGAGTCGAATGTGAATTATGTCCTTGGTATAAGAAATTATGCTATTCCCAGTCGGTTGTTGAAACTGATTGCAAGCATTAGCAACAACAACAGCAAAAAGAATTGAAACAGGAAGTAGTATGTTGGTAAAGCACATCAAGATCGAGGCCATTATGGGACACTAGTGTTCATTTATTTCCATGAGCATGTTATGAATGGTATGATGGTTTTGAGGCAGGTATATACCTTGGTTGTTTGAAATTCCAATGCAAGGAAGCCTTTCCAAGGGATGGGGGTGCCAACGAAACTTGGAAGGTGTGTGATTGCATGGAAGGTGGTGACTAGATTTCCCAAGGGATTGTGTATCAGATAAGGGAAGTTCGGGGTGTATTTTGTTTGGTCATTATTATTGCCAGATGGAATCAGATGCACATTGGGAGTGTGCACTGGAACAATGAGTCGGTAACTATTCACTAAGAGGACAAGTGGTGTAGGATTGTAGCGCTGGACATTGGATGAAACTTTGACTTTGACAATGGATTCTGAACTTCCTGTAAAGAAGGTGAATCCTGATATTACTTTTCAAGTGGAGGTGTGAGCCTCTAGATTCCCGTGTTGATTGATGCAGGCATCGTATCCTTTTATTTGCTGGTGAGAAAATGTGTATATGTGTATATTATTGTAAATATTCTATTGAGCTGGTTTATAAATCTCCACAAACATTATGCTTATTTTTTGGTTGAAGAAAATGTGCATGAATATATGTGGTTGTTATTTTAAATACCATAATGAGCTATGTTATAAAGCTCCAGTAAATGGTATGATTGTCATGATTTCATTAGGATGTCATTGTAAATACTACAATGAGTTGTGTTATAAAGATCCATAGGAAATAATTTTTATTTTTAGCAGTTTGATAGTTCGTAGGTGTCATTGAACACTGAGAACGGTGTTCCCCCAAGGGGGAGGGTTCTGTAACAATCATGGTGAAAATTCCATGTAATAAAGGAAAAAATAATAACGATGATTGATGGGACACTGATTCCAAGTTGAATGGTGGCAAAAACATCATAGTGGATGTTTATTTTGGTTATTATGGCTAATGGAAATTTGCAAAGGCAATGGAAAAGGCTTTGGAAAGGAATCATTCATTAATTGGAATTTTATTTATGAAAATAATGGAAAAATAGGAGAAAATGAATGTGAAAGGTCACAGGTTTCATGTGAGGAGGAAAATGAAGGAAAATAATGGAAAATGAAGAAAATATAGGTCTTGTTAATAAAAAAGGATTTTGAGGATCAGTTGGTAAGCTTTCGTTCAGTACAATTTGGAGCTCTCATTATTCTTTCTCTCTTTCTCATACTCTTGGATGCTTAGAGTTTTCTTGGAGCACTCTTGGAGAGTGTGGATACTTGGTGATTTGGGGAAATAAGGAAAAGGAAGAGCAAGAAAGTTCATTTGGGCATCAAGATCAATAGCTGCAACAGGTTCTAAGTTCAGGTACCGAGTTGCATGTATGTTTTCCTCACTAGTTTTGGCATGCATGGTGTATGCATGTGGATTTTCCTAGCCTTTCCATTTTTTGGATAACCATGGTGTTATGGATTTATTTCCATCGATTTTTCTTTTGGTTGATTCTCATGATTCCTTTAGCTGTTGCATTGAGTTACTAGTTCCTGGAAGCCTTGGTTGGAAAAATTCTCTAGAAGCTTGGAAGAGAACTATGGGTTGAGGTACTAGTCCTAGAAGCCTTGGTTGGAAAAACACTTTGGAAACCCTGTAAAAATTAGGGTTAAGTTACTAGTCCTGGAAGCCCCTGGTTGGAATAAACACTCTAGAGCCCTGGAAAAACTTGGATAGAAACCAATCCGTGATGGTTGTGATGTTTGACCATGAGGTGGAATCACTGGTTGAGGGTTGAGGTGGTTTGGCCTCTGGAAGACCTAGATTGATTTTGATTGATGTGTTTGAGGAGATCCCACATTCATGCTTGGAATATGTCACGAGGGTGATTGCTTGAAGTAAGATTTGGCTCAGCCAATCTATGGTCGGTTGGACATGGAAGTCCCATCTCCGGTTGGTTTTTACACTTAGTAATCAAGAGATCATTTCTCTAGTATTCGGTATGCATTTATATCCATTGTATTTATGTTTTTATTGTGTTGTTTATAAGAATGTATTTGGTCAGTGATGATGTATGGCACTATCCATGTTTTCACTTGTAAATGAATGCACAATGTATCTATGGTCAAATAAACTATATTGTAGCTTATGATGTAGGGGAGCAATGCTTCTTAGCGATTCTCAGATAATTAAGAGACCACTATGGTTAAATATGTTGTTTACACATGTAGATGCCATGTTTGTGACATGTTTGAGGAAATGTCTATCATTACTAGGAAGGGTCCAGATGAGTTCTTGATTATGTGATTGCTTCCATACCTTTTTTTTAATGTTATTCATCATCCATTATAGTTTCATGAAGTTTTGGGCAGTGACCTGGGCTCTGGGGCTAAAAATGAGGTAGAAATCTCGAAGTTGCATGCACATAATTGACCATTTGGGGCCCTGGCCACTACCTAGCCTTGGAATTCCTGCGGCTATAGGATACCAACTGCTACCTTGTCTTGGAATGCCTGCGGATATGGCTCAAAAGGGTCAAAAATTCAGTTTCCCTTAGGGTTCAAGGGCCTGGAAGGTTGGGTTACCTCCTGAGGATGTTTTTTATTTTTTTTAAGGTGTGTTTGTCTTTTTTCCATCGGTTCCACTTCCTTAAGGTCATCCAAGAGGTTGAATTTCATATTAGTAGCATCTCGGCGCATGTTTACCCAGGTTAGCCGGTTACTTAGGTAGTTGTGGGAAGAGGGTGTTAGAACCTACGTACACATTTATAATATTTCATTTAATAAACCAAAATAAGATATTGAAATAAACATTCAAACAAAATCTACTTTGACACATCATACATAGGAATGGGAACATAGGTACACCATAGGTCGGCATAGCTACTAACATGTTGTCACCACAATCTATAAACAAATTAAATGAACGCTACAATTATACTTAAACTAAAAGAATCTATATTATGGACTAAATTTTTTTGAAAATTCTGCGATCAGGGTTATTTAAATTAACCGTACATAACTGTGTGGTACACTAAATGAGAAGGCAACATCGATTACAACATCGATGGTTGAAACTTGCATCGATGCATCAATAGGGTCGAGGGGAGTGTTATCAAGGCATAGAAACTGAAAATAACATATAATTAGATAGATTAAAAAAATACACAATAAAGATAATCTCTCTCTCTCTCCCTCTCCATAAAGGCATGTTTCTTTTTTCCCTCCATTCAAACATAATAAGTATTCCCATAGCTAGTACATTTGTGAGGATCAAGTGACCCTCCATGTGGCCTTTGTTGGTCAATCCCTACTATATAATTTTATGGTCCAACCCCACCCACAACTGTATTACTTGTTGGTGGATCCTCATCTGACGATTCCACCAAGCTACCATATTGCACCAACATGAGATTCAATGTGGCTATCACTATCTGAGCCTCAAAAATAGTATCCATAATTGGAATGTATTGGGAAGGTGGGTTAGACCTTCATCTAGGTGGACAAGGACCTAATGTTGGGTTGCACCTAGAATTTTGCCTATCTTGCACAGACCCACGACCAACCCTTGGAATTCTCCCATGTAAAATTAGTTGACATGGAGTCGTAGTTGAAACTATGCCCATAACTTCCTCAAGAAATATAGTGGTACCTCCCTATTGTTTACATAGAAGTTTATCAAATACCATAAACCACATATCCATCCAATTGTCTAAAAATGGTTGGTAGGTGCACCAATCCATACAAATACATATTTTGTTGATTGGTAAACATTCACTCTCGGGTCAACAAACAAAGAAAAAAATTATGTTTTACTAATGTTAAGGTCTCTTATTTGGTATTTATTTAGAACAATTTTATAGTGTTCATACATTCTAGCCCTGTAATCAGAAATATTAGTTAATTGGATTTGGGCATTGGAGATGGGTAATAAAATTGATTTTAATGACCTTGCAAGAGGAAATCAATACCTCTCTAATGTTTTGTAAATTCTATATCAATGACCTCATTGTAGCCGAGGATGCGTCAATTTAATCATTTATATTTCTTGGTTCATGGTTTGGGTTTGGTTGTTATAATCTTTGGTTTGGTGATGGTGGATTAGGGTTCTAATTAGGTTCCATACTAACCAAATTTCCTACAATTCAATATAATGATTGTGTTTAGGGTATTATTTTGGGTGCTTTCTCCAAATTTAAACCAAATTCTAAAAAATAACAAAGAAAACCAAAAATAAAAATAAAAAATACATTAGAATGCTTACCTGTGTTGATTATTGTAGCTATGGGTGGTCTTCATAAATAATATTTTTATCCTTTGAAATATATGAAACAATAGATATGAGACATTTTCATCATGTTGGTTTCAAATAATAATTTTTGAATTTTTGGCTCCAAAAATATCATGTTTTCCCTCATAAAGATCAAGTCGGCCTTTTGTTATAAACACACCTATTTAGGCTCATCCAATCAATATATATACCAATTCAACCACATCACTTGAGAGGAAATTTAGATCACTTATGTTTAGGTGAAGGAGAAGAGAGATAAGGGAAGATCATAGTGAAACAACAAGTCGAGTTTATGAGTAGAAAAAAATTAGGAAGACCATCTCTGAGTAGGCCAAAATTCCCTGAGGCAGAAACAAACCAATTTTGGGGGCAAAGGGTGAAATTTTAGGAGGTCTGGGTATATTTGTGGTTGGTTTGACTTTGTTTTTGACTAAAAGTTAAAATTGTGTCTCTTGTTGAATTGAATGATTTCTCTAAGAAAAAGATTTATGGGTTTTTCACCATGTGGGTTTTCCCAGGGTAAATACTTGTGTCTCTTGATAAGTTGTCTCTTTATGATCCTACTGTGATAAATGTTATTATTGTTGTCTTCTGTGTAGTTTCTTAATGATGAATAAATATATGAAAATGATTAAAATCATTAGAAGTAATTAACAGTTTAGAATACCTATGAAAAAACAACTCGGAGATTCCAAATATGTGTTATCATATTGATTTGATGCTCAATATTGTCCAAGAATAAAACATTTGCTCAATATCTCCCAAAAACATGTCATGTAGTCTCGATGTATAAAAAAATGGGGTCGCAAGCACATAACTATAAAAATATCACTAGGAATGTGTGCATGTTCCTAAGAACGTGTGTACATTCCTTAATCATGCCAAGCTGGCAACTTAGCTAATGTCCTAATTGGAAGCTGGAGCCTTGCCAAGCCAAGACACCTAGCAATGCACACATATTCCTACAAGAATGCATTCCTAATGGCCCCATTGCCACTTAAGATAGTGAAACTTTAATATTCATAAATATTTAATTAGAAAATGGGAATATATATATATGGGGTGCTTGCAAGAAGATGACATAATCAAAAGTGGCAATGGGTCCATTAGGAATGCATGCTTATAGGAAAAGTTCCTAAGTTTCCAGGCTCAGTAAAGCCCAAATTTCCAACTACAATACTAGTTAGGTTTCCAGTTCCATATGGTAAAAATGTGCACACATTTCTTCAAGCACACATTCCTAATAGCCCTAATACCACTTTTGATGTCATCATCTTCTTGCAAGAACTTTATATATATATATATATATATATATATATATATATATATATATATATATATATATATATATATATATATATATATATATATATATAATCATTTTCTAATTAAATATTTATAAATAAATACGTTTGTAAAATTATTAACTTAAATTAAACTTATTATTTCATCATTATATTTTTTTAATAAAATATAAGTTTTATAAATTGCACTACAATTAAAAATCATTAATTATAATATAATAAAATTAAATATATTATAAAATAAACACTTTATAACCATGCTTTTATGGATTCACTTCCAAAATGCTATTATCGAGATACAACAATCTAAAATATCATATCTAAGTAAAAATACTTATCATAACTCACTGTTATCCTAAAACTGTGTTTATTATAAGTTTTTACATCAAACAAATTAATTTTACCTATAATAAAATTTTGAAAACTATTTTAAATAATATAATTCAAAATTTTATTAATCTTTATTCTTTATATAATTTTAAATAATTATCAATTTTATTTTAAAAATATTCTAAAACCATATACTTTATTTGAATAAATAATAATAATAATAATAATAAATTCTGATAACATTTAATTGCACCTCAACCATACTTCAAATGCAGCTCATGCTTTGTGGGGATTCTCCCAAGGTTTTAATAGAATGTTCTTGGCTCCCAAGGTTTTAATACAATATTTAACATTCATAAATATTTATTTTGAAAAATATTATTGGAGTTTAGTAATATAATAATGGGTGAAATTATAATTTATTGTTATTTATATTAAATTTTGAATATATAAATAATATTTTTTTTCAATTTTTTTTGTTGGTAAATTTCATAGTCTTACTATTTTTTATTTATTAAAAAGAGAAGAGATTTCCATATATAAGAATTTAGTAGCTTCAACCTGCCCGAAGGAAACCAGGTCTGTTGGCCAGCCTAAGGAGTTAAAAGCCAACTAGTATTGAAACAATTTCTTCCTTCTACTGGCCATTATATCTACTTTACTATGTCCAACAAAGTGTAACTAAAAACTGTAAAAACTAGCCACAAAAAACATTGAAAACTACAAAGATCATAGATCAACCATATGATGAGTCAATAGGTGTCGGGTCCTTTGTAGTGGATCCCGAAATTTCTACTTGCTGCATAGATTGAAGTTGCCGTTCAATTATGCCAATTCAAGCCATTGCATGAGACTGAGACATTCCAATCTCATGACTTTGCTATTTGATTTCCTGCATAACTGGAACTACATTGGGGTTTCCTTCCATTTCTTGCAAGTTGATCATGGCCTTAGCCAAAACACATTTAAGAATCCAATATGTATGGATAGATTGGTGAAATATAGATAACCTCCCTCTTGTATTCATAGGGTCTAAGATGAAATCAATGATGTCCTCCTATTGTTCAATGTCTTCTTCTTTATGATTGCTCTCTCTCTCCCAGCCCTGAATTATCTTGTCAACCTGAGGCGGGTTTCAAGTGGAGTAGATATCAAAGATATTCTCCATGACCTTTTCTTTAGTTTTTCTGTCACGCTTGTTTGGCCTAAAATTTTGGGTTTGAAGCTTATGCTTCCCTTTTCCCGTACCCTAACGTTTTCCAGATTGACCTTTTACCATGTTTTTAAGCAGACGAACACACGCTGACAACAACTGAGCAATCCCTGTGAAAGTATGAAACAAACCTATATATGGCAAGAAAAATTCAATAATAGTATGTTTATGATCACTTATGGGGCCCACTACTTCCTTTGAAGCTGTCGATACCATTGAACTTGTTACCATGCAGTCACTGTTGCAAATAGTGGTAGGAAAGGTGAATAGAGAATTAAAAAATGCCATAGAGCATGAGTTTGTATTCCAAGACACTTGACAATAGAGAGACTGGCTAACTGGACTGGGGTAAAAATTTTCATCCCTATTAGAGAGGCCAGAACTATCATACAGAGCAGGGGTGACCCTCACACCCCTCGGAGGTGGATTGTTCTAAGGAAGGCGACTATGGAAAACTGAGTTATCCTGCCTTGACATACATACATGATCATAGGTTTGGGATACTTTAACATTGTTAATTAGCCACAATACCAATGTCTTAATTTGAGCATCACACATAAATGAATGCGAGAGGGTCTTAATTTGAGCATCACATAGAGACAAAGAAGGGGTTCTAAAACAAGGGTCAACAAGGGGATCCGGAAAAACCAAAAACAACAGTAACGAAACATTAAAGGACCCTTCAATATAGTTGAAATAGAGGAAATGAAATATAGTCGAGAATTCAAAAGAAGACTAACCATTACTTCGACGAACCACATGCAAGCCAATTAAACCATCCATGAAAATGGCGTTGCCATTATTACAGTGAATAGGAATAGGTAAATTAACTATGTGACTTACGAGAGCCATGACATACCAAGTAAACAGTCGATGTCGTCGACCAGAAGCCTCCTTGTCCTCGGTCTCCCCTTGAATTTTCTTGCCAATAACACTGCTTTGCTTCCTCTTCTCAAGCCACCTTAACCCTTTTTGCATGCAGTGCTTTTTCCAAAGGCAGTATGACAAGATTTGTTGGCACCCAGAAATATCATCTGAAGTCATTATTATGAAGCATGATTTGTACCTACCTCCAGACAGCTGCAGGCTGGAGTCGTTAACGACCTTAATTGACGTTGTGGTACACGTCTTCGCGTGACACCAACCGCATCCCATCAGCCTCGATGTGGCACCACGATCGGGGTTTTTTTCAAAAAAAATTATTTGAATTATACCACTTTAATTATTAATATTTATAATTTTAATAATTTACCATCTTAAAAATGAATATATACAAATTTTATAGTTTTAATTATTTAAATTAAACAATTATATAATATTAATAATTTTTTAATTATTTATTAAAAATAATTAACTTAAAAAATCAAAAATACTTTTAAATAAAATAATAAATATTAAATTAATAAAATAAAAAAACAAATCATCTTTTTTCTCCCTCATCCCCATCCCTATTTATACACCTCTCCTGAGATCAGTTCTCTCACTTTTTTATCTTGATAATGAACCTCGTTAGACAGTTTGAAACGTCAATACTAAAATCTATGGATCTGGAAGAAAAACCTAAACAAAATTCTAGTGTTAATTCATAAATTTCAATATTTGTTTTGATTAGTTTTATAGAGTTGTATTTTTGAGTAAATAAATCAATGAGTTTTTCAAAACTTTTAATTTAATAATCATTATTTACAATTTTTATAACTTTAACCTAATCTTGTAAAGAGTATTATATATTATTTTTATTGTGTTTAAATATATATAGAAATATTTAAAGAGATTTATTCTATGGGTAGAGTAGACTATGACATGATGTTTTGTTAAAGTGGATTTCACTCAATGAACTTTTCTTAGTGAATCTGTTCACATGGGCACTTCACTAAATGAACTTCTCTCAATGAACCTATGATATATCACGGGTGTTAGTATCATACTAAATAATACCCATAATTTCACTACATATTGGAAAATGCCTCTAAAAAACACAATATTTAACCCCCTACAAATACAACCGAGTACACCTTCCCAATTTTAAAAACTTCTACTTTCACTAAATATTGTAGGTATCCATTTTTTCTTTAACATTTTTTATACCCCTTTATATTTTTCATTAACTTCTCCATTTTTTTTAAAACATGCCAATATAAAAACTCTTTAAACTCCATATATCCCCCAATATATTATGTCATTTTTCTCAATATATATTCCACAATATGAATGCAGGTGGTATGGTATTCCTCCCTTAGTGAAGCCCTTGTGGTTTTTTTAAGGCACTTTGTGGTGTAAAAGTTACTAGTTTGAAATTTTGTAGTAAAAAATCCAACCATGATAAGGACCAGTCATCTTAGGTCTAATGAAAAAAAATAAAATAATAGAAGATATTTAATTTAATTTAAATAGTTATGAAAATTGGATGGATAAAGATTTCTAAATTAACTTGCAACTTAAAACCTTAGCTCATTGGAAAATAGAACATTGAAAAATATAGACATTGTTAATGTTATAGAATCTTAATAATTAATATATACAATTACAATAATTTTAATTTAATTGGATTATGTAGTCTTAATAATAAAAAATTTTCCTTTTAAAAAAATCATAATTCATTACAACTTAAAAAAGAAACAAAATTACATTTTGCAGATGCTTGAAAGCATTCGACATATGCAAGATCTAAGTAGAGAGCAGATAACAACCTATGGACTCTAAATTAAAATAATACAGAGGATAAGTTAAGTGTTAGAAAGTGGGATTCTCAGAGCATGTTGTATTGGAGGGTTTTCCTTGAATTCATCTTTTTCATCCCGTGAAAAGGTGGGATCAAAAGGCTCCTAGCCTTTTGTTTTTAGGACCAGCCTTTTCCTTCTTTTTGGGGTTTTTCAGCTTATAGACAAGAATATCACAAATGTCCCCTTTGAAATCATGTATGACATCTAAAAGCCATATTTTCATAATACATAGTGTGGATCCAATGAAAGGATATATGTTTTTAGTAGAATGAGGTAGAATAAGGTGAGGTAGACCTTTGATTAAGTCTATTTCTACACATATACGAGCAAAGGTAAATAATTCTTGTTGAGTTTTTTGGTTGTCTATTTTTTAAAAAGAACTCAAAGTATTTCCAATGTTCTCTAATCCATTGTGATGCCAAAATGGAAGAGTAAGATTCTTAATTACCACCATTTTTGAAGAAACTCTAAGAACCATGGAGTGATGAAGAGTCCTACACTTCTCCAAAACCAAAGTTCTTAAAGAAGCAAACTATACCAAAAAAAACCTTTAGAATAATGATAAATATCGCAATTTTTGATCCATGTTATAAAATCCATTGATGTAGTGCCTAGACTTTGGCCAAAACCCAATAAATCTGCAAATAATGACTTAGAAAAGAAAAAAAAACAAGATTACCTCTTTAATGTTTACTTCCATTTGATTTTATTTTTCAACTATATACTATTTTGGATTAATAGAGATTGATTCATTAAAATTCAGTAATTAATATATGCAATTTTATTAGTCTTTCTAAAATTGTGTTGATAAAATATGCAATTTTATTAGTCTTTCTAAAATTGTGTTGATAAAAAGTGGTGATAAAAAGTAACGACAATAGAGTTCAATAAGACTAATGTTAAAAATTCACAAAGTGGAACATTTTAAAGTTTTAAAAGTACAAGAGAGAGGGGTAAAATGTTTAGTAAAATCATCTGAAAATAGAGCACACGAGTAAAATGTTTGGTAAAAAAAAACTATTTAAGTAATATATCAAAGTCATATCAGCAAGTCTTTCATAGAATTGTGTGTTTTCAAACACCTGCGTTGATGTTCAACCACAGAATTTTTTTTAAATGAAAGGCTCGCAATCGATCAAAAAGGCATATATATACTGACGAAAAAAATCGTAAAAGCTGAAGCAATGTTACATAAAGAGAAGACAAGTGAAGATAGCCTGAAAAAGTGGCTTTCTTTTGTTCCGTGGGTTTCTTGCTCGTAAATATTATTAGATGGTTTACAACGACAAATCAAAATCAAGTCATAAAAGACTGGAAAATTGATATGTTTTCAAAATTAGTAATCTAAAATGCATTTGTTTTAGAAAGAATAAAGTTTGATGGTGAAGAGTCTGTTGGTTAAGATATTTGTGATGAAAAAGAATTTAGATATGATAAAGGTTGGTGTGATTGAGATCACATATAATCTCAAATGATTTTGACGATTTAAATACCTTTCTATAACTATTTCTGAAACTACAAATTTGAGGTAAAATTATCTCAAACACTCACACTAATAAACAAAAAAAATACCCACTAACACAATTACAAAACTAGTTACTTTTTATTTTCAACTCACGAATCCTAATAAATCGATCTCTCATTTTTTACCAACCTTTTAATATTTCTAGCTGTCTACCAATGTGCTAAATCCTGGTAACAAGGCCAGACGTTGCCACAGAGGCCCATGATTCCCCACTGGACTGCAGAACTGGAGAGTGAATTAAAAAATGGCACGTGTTCCGTCCATGTGTTTTAAGTATGTGCAGTCGAATGGATGATACGGTACCAGTATACGACGAAAGCATATCTTTGAGATTTTACTGCTGTCAGCCAAAGATCTGTACCAACATAATACAAAAGAGACTTCTATGGCTGCTAACCAAAGAACAGTACTAGTGGCTGTAGCATACTTTTTTTTGACACTGCATATTTTTAGTATGGTTTTAATATTCTTTAAAGTTTGAGGGTGATCCTAAAAAAATCATTTTACATTAAAAAAATATTAAATGTTGAACGCTGTGTAGAGTAGTGTACAAATGGTTTAATTTTTCAATTACTTATAAGTTATCTATGGAATTTTGTACGAGTATGAGTGGCCGTAGCACATTTTTTTTGACATTGCAAAAGCATATGGTCTTTTATACAAGTTGAAAAGCATATTTTTAATATGGTTTTAATATTCTTTCAAGTTTGAGGGTAATCTCAAAAAAATCATTTTACATAAAAATATTAAATGTTGAAAGTTGTGTAGAGTAGTGTATAAATGATTTAATTTTTCAATCATTTATAAGTTATTTATGAAATTTTGTAATAATGTGTCACATAGTAGTCATCATTAATTGTTAGTTTAATAGATGGAGTTTATATTGTATATTTTTAGTAAAAATATTGGTTTAATTCAAATCTCTACACACTATTCAGAAATTACTCATTCAATTTTCTAAACATTTTCAAAATTAAACTTATATTTAAAACAATAAAAATAATCCCTTCAAATAAATCTCCCTAGTACTATCTAAATCTTAAAAAATACCTACTTACCCATTAAAAAAAATCAATAATCATCGTAACAACTTATTCATCCATCTACTTACCCATAAAAACTCTGAAAAGTATATACACCAGCTCTAAGACTTAATATGAAAAGAATATTATGTCTCGTTATCAATGGCATCAATAATTATCCTATTTTAGAATATTAAATAATGCATACGATGGGATATAAGTTAAATAATCAATATAATGCATACGATGGCACTGTGGGGCTGGTTAAGTCAACATCTCCTTAGAGTGAAAATTGCTATCAGTCTTGTGGGGTGTCTATTTATTATCAATATATTATGGACAATTATTAAATATGCCGGGATGGCAGATCAATAGGTCCATATTTCAGAGGATTATATTTATTATATATTTTAAAAATATATAATATTTTTTTATTTTAGAATATGATTTAAAATTATTTTTCATTAAAGAGTTTTTATAATTTAATGATTCAAATTTAGTTAAATGAAAGTTTAGTTTTATAGGAATAAAGTTTTTCACATAAGTAGTAATCAATAAGGCTGTATAGCTAGTGTTTCTTGTAGCTTAGTTTAAATATGGTTAATTTAAAATAATTCCAGTTGAACTATCATTACATTGAAATTTTCTCAATTAAATATGTAAATTTGGCCCTAAACACCTTAATAATGGTAATGTTAATGAGATAAAAAGACAAGATGATCTGATTTCAAAGCTTGGGAGAATGGCATCAATGCCTTATATTAGGGATATTTTCAAAACCATCAACATTATGTTTAGAAAAAAGCTATGGAAAGAAAAGATGAAAATGATATCACTCCCAAGCTCTGAAATGTAGTAATTAGGATTTAAGAAAGGTTAACTTAGATCAATATGCAAATTTCTACTTTTATTCATATGCAAATTTAAAATGTGAAAGTATTAAAATTTTGATTAGAATACAATAAATTATTTTTAAATAACATTGATTTGATAAAATTCTACTAATATAAATGTCAATGTATTGTAAATTTTACTACAAAATGCCCCATCACTTCAATGTGACACTCAAAGAATAATAAGAACCTAAAAAGAAAGAAAAATTGAGATAAACACTCAATTATTGTAAAGCCAAAATTAACTATGAAAAAAGATAAAAAAAAAAAGTAAAATAATCCCAAAGAAAAAAACTCTTGAAATTTCTTATCTCAGTCAAGGTTTGTGGGAGTTACACCAATTGTGTTGGTTATTTGTAATTGGAATGATATTATTAGGAGTTGTCTTTAGTGTGACTTTTTGAAGTTTATGGTGCCGGTGAAACAATTTGAGGTAAAATCTTGATTTCTGTTATTTAAATTTTTTTTTTTGACTATATATATGGATTTAGCACCCTAAAAAACCCCTAAGATACTTCTATTGTGTAAGATTACCCATCAAACTTCTGTTTTCAATAAATTTCTATCAAATTTTATAAAAATTAAATCACCACCATAAAAACTTTCAAAAAATGGCACGGATATTATTCTTTAATTTAACATTGCCTTTGGTTTCGTGAATCGTCAAACTACGTTGAGATGTTTCATTATGTAAATTTCTCATCATAATAGGTAAATATAGTTCATGGAAATTTTATAAATCACAATAATAAAAAAACAAACTAGTTATATTTTCATATTATAAGCGTTTGTTTAATAGACTAATGAATTATTATTTGCCAATCGTCCTTTCAACAATGGAAATTAAACGAATTTTATGAATTTTTAAAGAAAATACTTAAAGATTTAATTTTTCGCATGCCCACATAAGGGTGACATTAGGGAGAGGATATTCCAGATCTGTATACACATTTCAAGAAGGTCTATCCATAAACGCCCACCGTTCTCGAGAGTCGAGAGGGAAAAACGTTAACACAATTCCCACAAGAGATTGTATGCTACCCAGAACACCCATCGCCACCCCCATTATTCCACTGTATTTTACCGTTCATCACTGACATGGTTGACAGGAACATAACTAGGACCAGTACAGGGCCAGTACCAGTACAATGTTATAGGCAAAGTGCAATGGTTGCAAAATAAAACTATGGCCAATTAAATTGCATGTAAATAAATTAAATTATTAATAAACAAAAATAAAATAAAATTTTGTTAAACTTTGTGAAAAACCGTATAATTTACGCAAAAACTAATTCATTGTCAACGCAAATGGATTGATCAAATTATAACTAGCAAAACATTGAAAAAATAAGTAATAATTTTATGCAATTTTATTCCATGGAATAAATCTCTTTGTCAAATTAACACATTATTAATGTATTGAATTTTTTTTTACTTACTTTTAAATTTTTTTTTTACTTACTTTTAAGTAATAAACACATAACGAAAATAAAGCCCCACATCAACCAAAAATCACTGTTAACATAAACACATTTAAAATAATAATAATTTTTAATAATAGCATAACAAAAGGAGTGTGTGATTACTCATCTTAGGATAAGCATCGATATAGAAGACAAATAGTTGAGGGAACATGATTGACATTCAGCTTGAAAAGAAAAGACGAAAGTCTATAAATAGATTAATCTTGTCCGAAAGCGGGGTTCAACTCATAAGTTTGGAGAGGAAGCTATGCGATCTACGGCATAAATGAACTGACACCAAGGCCAGACATAAATATGTAACTGAAATCTTAAATAATTACAGAGATACAAATATTACAGACAATGGTCACGTAATTACTAGAGCGTATTAAAACTATTCATAATATTGACTTCGGCTCCACATAGAAATATAACAAAAGAAAACCTATAAAGGAAAATCAAAATATGGTAAGACTCTCAAATCCTCATCAGAATAATTCTTATAGCATATTGATGAATTTGAACATTAAGTTACATTGTTTAAGCGTGCTTGAAAATGTACAAATTCTAGAAGATCCTAGTTATGATTAACTACAACGTTCACTTTTTTGTTGACAATTTTACCAAATGAATTGCAAAGTTCAATAAGTTCCTCTTACCGACAATATTTTCCTCTGCGGCTGCAGGGCACACATGGATCAAGTTTTAAAAGAATCTAATGTATAGACTCCAGCGAACATGTGAAAAAGAAAAAAGCATATCCTTGTTGTTAAGGGTGAATCGTTGGAATAATCTCTACTTCCATTATCTCCATTTAAAAGGGAGAGAAGAGCACAGTTCGCAAATTCAGCAATTTCAATTCAACAGAGCATACAGAACATGGATCTTTATTTGGGCTTTTGCATGGTTTCCCACATCCAAAACATCCAGCGCTTGAGGTCCAAGCAGCAGGGAAATATGATCTTGTAGATGCTCGTGCAACTGCCATTTCACATATAAGAAGATCTGAGCCTAAAAGGCGTAGACCCTGTGTTGCATGCCTTGTTCCACTCCAGTGCTCGTGTAACTTAAGAAGCAGCTTGTGTACAGCATTTTGAAAGCATGCCATTGCTGACTGTTACTGACTGACGATGATCATTATTTATTGATCTCCTGTCTCAAGATGATGATAACTGAGGAGTGACCCATTCACTAGATAATGAAAGGTGAAAACTGAAAATATATTAACATGAATGACTCCATTGTTTGTGCCAGCTTAAGATGTGTTCAGCCCACCAAACACTGATAATTACTGATATCAATCTATGTACAAGAATTGA
The DNA here is from genome assembly GCA_034641835.2 of Pinus albicaulis. Taxonomy (NCBI): domain Eukaryota; kingdom Viridiplantae; phylum Streptophyta; class Pinopsida; order Pinales; family Pinaceae; genus Pinus; species Pinus albicaulis. The sequence continues at coordinate 499,880,001 of CM076580.1, forward strand.
ATGGTTTATTTTGTTATGTATATATATCTCTCCTTTAAATGAAATTGCAAAGCAGTTGGAAAATTCCAAGATATCAGAATTGTAAATTTATCATTTTAATTGAGATTGTGTAAATGATTGTTGGTTCTGTATATACTAGAGAGACAAACTTCCACATACCTCAAAGACATCCCAATATAATAAACATTGTGTACAATAATGATTTCAATTCTTCTGTATGCTTATCTGAATTCATCCATTGCTCATGTAGCCAGGCTAATTATTTATACATTTCACCACATACTTCTATTAACATCATTGGAGCCTTACAATGAGTTTTCCTAGCAAGCTAGCTTTAAGTGGTCACATAACAACAACGGTCATATTAAAAAAAACCCTTTGAATTGCTTTTTTTTCTTTTAACACTAGTATGCGAAGACTCTACACTTTGACATATTGCCAGTGTATCAATCATCTTCAGTGTTCCCCACAATATGGTGATTTGTTTCTACTTTATTCCCTGAAAAGACACATATCATTCATAAACAGCAGGTTTCATTTCCGTTTGAAGGATTTTTATCAGGCTTCCAGAGGTCTACTACTTGATTAATGAAAGGTATATTAAGGCTAGTCTGAGTATTTTTGTAAAGAGAGGAGATACAACGAACTATGTGTGTTTCAGTCTGGAAAAAGCGAAAAAATATAGAAGAAAGGGTAAGTCAGAGTCGAGTCATGACTCACAGAATATGGTCACCATCGTAGGGATGCAAGCAGATAAATATCCATAGTAAGTTAGAGTCATGAAAATGTATTAGTTGATAACTTGAAAGAGTCATGACTCACAGAATCTGGTCACCATCGTAGGGATGCAAACAGATAAATATCCATGTATGGTCACCATCGTAGGGATGCAAACAGATAAATATCCATGTATTTTGAACAATTTTTATTAATGAAAGTTTCCGTTTTTTGCTCCGTGGAAGAAAAAAAAACAACAATTTCGAGTCTGGCACCTTAAGAAGCCCTTTAAATCTTTAGTGATTCATTGCCAAATAAAATATTTTGAACAGCCTAAAAATATGGAAATCTGTGTAGATATATTGGATATAAATTCCATAATAATTGGGATGACAACTAAAGTGTGTGACACTGTCAAAGTCCCAAAGAGTAATTTCTTGATATCTGTTGCAATATCCAGCAACTTCAAGCCTTGCCAAAAAGTCCGCAACCTAGGCTAGTCAATCCATGATGCACCGACCACTTTGGCCATGAATGCATATCTGTCTGCTGCTTCGTCAATCTGCAGTTGGAAAAAGTGTTATATTCAGTATGAAGAGCCATACTTTGAAAATTAGAGTGTTATATTAGAAAATATGCTTTGAAAATTAGAACTTTACAACCAATTAGACACACTCAGCGAGTTGTCTATAGATTTTACTTCTTACAAGAAAATCAGTGAAATCACTGATAAAACGCATATAAAAAAAGCATATTAGGGAAAAATAATAACTCACCCGTTTTTTGGTTGACCTTCCTGCACCATGGCCAGATTTGGTATCAATTCGGCCAATAATGGGGTTTCTCTATGGGCTATTCTCCACGCTCTTACATAGAACATATTGCATCGCCTATTACACAAGAAATTAGCTATGGATTGAAAATAAATTATAATAAAACAAACATAAAGTTATGTCTGATTGTGAAAATAGAGGCGCAAAAGAGCCACCAATGGTTTGTGCATCAATAGTTGCCTATAAGGTTCAACATTCAAATATCAAATATTAGTTGATAATGGACATTTAATGTAGGGCCAGAGCCATATGAATCACTCACTGCTAGGAGTTCAAAGAGTGGAGTGGCACAACATGGTCATCATGATCTGCTGTCAATATCATTATAGCAGGATACTCGGGTCCTTTTAAATCTACAATTAAAGTGTGCAAGTTTGGAAGAAAACAACGTCGTCATAAGCAAGAAACCCAAATATGGGACTAAGGTTGGGTGCAAGTCTGAATATCCATCTTAGGAGTAGGTTGGGGTACCTACGACCACGACAAGAACACAAAAGCAATAATATGAGTGACGAGTCTCTGTGTGACCAGAAATAAGTTGAACAAAAGACATACATTTAAGTAAACCCTATGGAGGAAGAATTTTCTCAGCTGAACATAGCTTGACCACAATGATTCTTCACAATAGGGCGCCAAGCCACCCCTACGCAGAATTAGAAGAGAGCGAACTTAGGTAATAAAAATAAAAAAGAGAAAAATAGGATAGCTTAATAATGGAAAGAAAAATCATTATAAGAATAATTTGTAGGTTACCTGAAAATTGTTGAAGCTAGGGTTACCTAGAAGGCAACCTTGCGCCGTCAAATTGAAGTTGAAACCCATGTCGAAATCAAAACACTCCTTGTTGTTATTCCACGCCATCAAGACTGGAAAACCATGACGAGAAGATTGAATGTAAGTAATTGGGTAAGAATCGTCTCTATGATTACCCTAAGCCTAGAAAAACACTGGATAAAAAGAAAATGAGAACACAAAAAGAATATTTACCTGTACAGTGCGATGGATGTGCTGGACAAAGTAGGAAACGCACCATTAGCAGGGTCCTGGGATATGTAGTCCTCATGGGTCTATACACCGAGAAGAATTAGAGGAATGGCAAACCTTAATGGAATTCCGAAAACATCCTTCCCTGTAAATACAAAAACACTTAAGTGTAACCGTTTTCTAACCACCTTTTAGCGTAACACAACATTCTCCACCACCTATGATGATCCAAAGGATTAAAATCTTCTAATCGTCTAACATACCAAATCTACAACACACAAGTGTACAACCAAAAAAATAAAGAGCGTCGAATTCAAATCGTTCAGACAGATAAAATATCACACTGCAAACTCTAATCAAATTCTATATATTATGAATCAAGGAAATTACACACATATTTATACAAGCAATAGTCTCAAGATATGAATTCTATCTTGGACGTACAGTAATGTGGTTGAGAGATTCTCTCAACCACACACTAAACTAGGAGAAACTATATTCTAGCTACTTCCTATTATGTAGGAACAAACTCCTCAAATGGAGAATTACAACCATAGACAAGTAGGAATTAAATATTTCTAACTCCCCCCCTTAATGAATACTTGTCATGATAGTGATTCACAAAGTCTGGTTGTGGTCAAACATAACAAAGAATATGTCGACGTCCATATAAAAGAGCAACCATCCACCGGAATGCATGGGTACCAACCGCTGCAACCGCTAGTCCTGTAGGATGTCCTTCGCATACATGATTCTGTCGACCATTATCACTGCATATATGTACCTACAAATCCACCACCATCGGGCGAATTGCATGTACAGAATCTCCAAAAAACACAATCTGCCTCTCTCAGACAGATCCGCAACTTCTCAGATCTGCACCTCTCACAGATATTCCAGCAAAGGTGAGGCTTCCCGCGGATTTTCCACTGAAGGTGAGGTGGCGTCTTCTCGAACAAAAAATCCGTGCCCAGAATAAAAATCCTGGCGCGAGTTTATCGTGCGCTTTCGCGCCAATCCTGTGATTTGGCACATTGGCACGAGTATGTACTGAACAGTCACGCCAATTGCGCTTCTCAGCACGACTTTCAGTTAAGAAAGTGCGCCAACCCCCTTCTGCTCAGAGATTAATGAATTCTCTAAGACTGTGAGCCAGGCGTTACTGCAGTCCACCTGCTCTCCCGAGCACAAAGCTCTCGTGTACACACAGCCACAAGGCACTTTTTAGCCACAAAGGCTCTATAGGTGGTTTCTGGCTCACCACAAACCATTACAAAGTGGTTTTAAGATCACCACGAACTTTCAATTGCCTTTACAAGGCTTACATTTCATACTTCAACACTTTGGAGTTTCTGGGTACATACAATGACCATTACAACCACTGGACTTGCCTATAACATGCTAGGGAGTCTATTCCACAAACCACACTAACTCAAACAAACATCTATTTTGTTGTCCACCATAAATGTTGTTGCTGCTCCTTTACCTCATCTTTTCATAGTTCACATCTTGGGCATCTTTGTCAAATAAATTCTTGGAACTCCATGCTTATCCTGTCATTTGTTAGTGTCATGAATTCTAACAAAATAACTCTACCTACATTGAGTTAGCTAGGCTCAATAAGGCTCAATAATATTTAAACATGATTCCAAGAAAATAAAAAATAAACTCTTCACATTAATTTCTCTATCTCTGCCCATAGATAATTATTTTCCAAACATACTAGCAGCCATTTTTCACCAACGATACCTGTGAGGGGTCTACTGATAAAGAAACGGAACATAGGCACTCACAGCCACACGAAGAGAACACAATTTTCCCTTCAAGAACATTAATCCAGGACTCCACAGTCCAATCCTCCGTCGCGTTTCAGTATCCACTCCCCTGGCAACATAATGCCACTTCCCCTGCTCACAGTATCAAGGCTTGGTAACTGCTTCCAAGCATGCTGCCTCATACTTGCTGACGTACTGCAACAACTAAGATCCATTGTCCAGCTGATCTCCTTGCAATTGAACATGTAGACCTGTCTCCACAATCTATTTCCATCACACCGGGCACGCACAAAATTGATCATCCTCCAATCTTTGACGTAACTTTCATGTCTTCTCATATCTGGTAATAAATCATTCCTGCAAATAGATTTGTCTATTGTTGGAATGAAAAATTCCAACATAGATTTACACTCATGACACTAGTTTGCCGGGCTAAATGTCACAACAATCTAGTTCTTTTAACCAGATTTACATAAATGCATTTACATGTTAAGTTGATCGATTCTCAACATGAAAACAGAATAACTTAAGAAGACAATTTATCTCATCAAAGGAGATATGTTGAAACTTTAGTTTCATCTTTACCCAATATAGAAACATAATCTCGTCAAGGCAGCTCACTGTCCATCAAATAAACTTTGCATCAACATAATCTCACCTTTTACACATTATCTGCGTTCCGCACATCTGCTCTCAAAGGTCGGACACCGTGCACTACAAGAAGGGAGTTGTTGTCTCTCTGAAACCTTCAATCTGCATCAACAATTATAGATAAAATCCACGGGTAAGTTCAGTTCCAAACTCATTCACTACTGGCTTGCCGTTGTTCTCGCTCCGCCTTCTTCATCATTGTCTTATAGTAAATCTCATAGCAGCATCCACTAATAAAAACTATTGTGAGAATGTCTCTAGCTCTCTGCATTCGCTGAATACCATTCTTGTGCGACTTGAATTTCTTCAACGTGGGATCTTCCTCCAACAATGGTTTCTCCCGAGCTCCTAGTTTGATGTGGATTCCTCGAACTTGTGAATGATCAACGATCGATCCCTGCCAAGGCGTGAAGTGTTGACCTCTGAGAAGATGAACCACATGTCTCTAGAATGGCCCCAGGGTTCGTATCTCTTAGATCCTCTGCTACCAGGACTCCAACGAATTATGATCTACGTTCAGCTTACGGTGCTTTTGAACCTCCAGCTCATGCGAAATTCAAGTTCCAATTCACACACTCAACCGGCCATGCAGTTCAACCTCCTTCGAGCCTCAACTGCTCTTCCTTAATGCACGAATCCGTTTTGAATCCTATCAATGAATATCGTGCATGTTTTCAATTGAATGATAACATAATCGAAAAACTTTCAAACCTAGCGAAAAGCATGATTCGTGCATCAAATCACAGTTCCATGCTGCCCGATCGGTTCCACACAAAACCACTGAGGCTCTGGTCTCACAGTCCACGTAGAGCAATAGAAACTCTGTTCAGCACCAGTAGCACCTGCACATGGCCCTTTCGCATCAACGATTGCCACTGAAAGATCAGTGTTCAGCAACCTCCAGAAGGCTCGGCCTCCACGGCCTCTCCTCGGCCTTGGCTGCAACAGTGGCAGCGCTCCTCCCTTCTGGATCTAACTACACTAGATAAAATATCAACAGATACAAGATCAACCTCGATGTTCATCATTATCTGCAACTTCTTGATTCCATATCCCACTCTTATGTCATTCGTTGATGCCTGTACATGGAAATATAACTGCGTGGGAGCAAGAACTGATCCAGCTGCTCCACGCATAACCGATAAAATGCTGCGAGATCTGGTCCAATGTGCAGTGCCACCGCCTGATGATTTTCAGCTCCTGCTGTGTTCTCAAACGTCATGTCGCTGCGATGAATTCATCTCCACTTCTAGCTGCTCCACGCCTGACCGCCATTCTTGATCTCTTCTATGTGGAGAAAGAATTTACTCCTCTGCTTGCGCCCTTGGCCTCTTTGAAGTCATCTAATACACTTCTGGATAACATGGTTCCCATTTTGATCTCGCATACAATGCATAACATGTCCGTCCAATTCCTGGACGAGCTTCAACTGTTGGTCAGCATCAACTACCTCAACGGCCTTCAATCTGCCCAAACCAATCTGCCTTATAGCCCTTATAGTTGACAACATTCCTCCATGCAGTCGCAGAAGGCTCTTCACCGATCCACTAGTTCGCCCAAACCAATAGACAAACAAAATACCAAAAAAAATAAAAAATCGATACACTATTTCCCTCATCCCAGGAGGGGCCAGCGCTGAGGCCTAGGCCCTTATGGGCTCTGAAGCTCTGATAGCAAGATAAAATATCACACTACAAACTCTAATCAAATTCTATATATTATGAATCAAGGGAATTACACACATATTTATACAAGCAATAGTCTCAAGATAGGAATTTTGTCTTGGACGTACAGTAATGTGGTTGAGAGATTCTCTCAACCACACACTAAACTAGGAGAAACTATATTCTAGCTACTTCCTATTATGTAGGAACAAACTCCTCAAATGGAGAATTACAACCATAGACAAGTAGGAATTAAATATTTCTAACTCAGATGCACGGTGATTATGAGCAAGACGAAGACTAATATGAAAGCTGCGTAATAGGCAAAGCCGAGGGAGAAAAACCAGAGGGAAGTTACCATCAGGCGCTTCCAAACCCTAGGAACAACGCTCATAACCCTTCCATGGGAATTTTTTTTTCCTGTATAGATGGAAGCAACGGCATACACCACGGCCACTGTGGACAGCAATGAGAAAGCAAAAACAAAGACTTCATAGGCTGCAAGAAAGGCAAAGAGCTCTATCCATTCCCAAGTCAATTCCCTCATAGTCCTCTTGTCGGTCGGGGTTTCGGCCTCTACTTGATAAACATTTCGTTCTAGTGGATTTCATTGAGAAAATATATGGAGACCAAGTGGTGCCACAGAAATGCGAAACAAAGGGGAAAAATAAGGGTGAGCGTAAGAGCCCCTAGCAGTTTAGCCCAGGAGCGAAGGATCTTCAAAGCCTCTCCAACAATTCCCCTGATGCCCAATCGCAACTGCCTCGCAACTGCCTGCCTCCTTGTGAGCTCAATTCCAATCGATGGCTGAGAATGATATAATCGTCTAACAAAGGATCGAATGGTACATATTATGACAGAAAGGCGGTTAGGAAAGTTGTTTTCAAATAATAACACCTTATGGCGTATTAATTTGTTTTTGTTATTTATAGATACAAATTTTTGGGCATATTTTAAATTGATTCACGATTTCAAATTTTAGAATATTTTTTTTTAAGTTGAATTTTATTTGGTATAATTTTTTTTTTAAACGTAGTAGATTTTTGCTATTTTTTATTTATCAAATAAAATGCAGGTTATAAAAATTTACAGCTTTTATTTTCAATCTGTTTGTAGGACACTAGGTAGGTTGGCCATCTTAAAGAGTTAGAGGTCATCCAAAACTTAAACAACTAAAAAAAGGTCTTTTACTATCTTTAGGGACTATTATCTATCTTTTCTTCCATAAACATATAAGAAAAGTCTAAATACTATCTGTTATCATAGAAAAAAACATAATATAGGAGAATTAATCAATTTGATATAAAAATTTGTTTGTGCTTTAGACTCAAATTTAATTTTTCTCACGTATAGTCTAATTTCATGTATATTTCTTTTTAAGTTTTGGACGATGAAATTTAATTACATGTTTTAGTCATCAAATATAATAAATATGAACAATGTGAACGGTAAAATGGTAAGTGAATATGGCTTAAAGGGTTTGGATCTAATTGTGGAAAGTAAGGAGATTTTCACTATTGAGCAAGATTCAATTCCTATGAGGACTTCCCTCAAACTATAGAGCACCTTGAATTAGTGGTCTAACTTGAGTTGGACCCAAAAAGGACATATTAAAAATAGTTTCTTGAGCTAACCCATTTCCATGACCTCATTTTAAGAAGTCAAATGATCATAACTAGAGTGGTTTAGCAAAAAAATTGTTTCCAAAATTCTTAGATTGAAGTCTAAAAAAACATCTAAAATATGATTTAAAATATATAAAAATGTTTGCACCTAAATTATATTATAAAAAATCTAATATATAAAAAAATTTGCACTTAGATTATATTTTAAAAAATCAGAGTATAAACATACTACAATGATGTTATTATCTAATTTTTAGTCCAAATTCAGTGATGTATTTTTAAATTTGTTTGTACTTTAATTATTTTACAAATATACCCTTTTTTTTATTATATAATTTTAAAAAATCAAACTACAAATATACCATATTTTTATTTTTTTAATATAAATGTAATGATTCAAATTTTTTTTATGAGATTGTAATTATTTTATTATTTAAAATATAATTTAAAATATATAAATAAATTTACTATTTTTCAAATAAAAGTATAAAAATATAAAAATAAAACAAACATTTTAGTTATTAATTAAATTAAACTGCGAAAACTTTAAAAAATAAATACACGGTATACCATTAAAAATAAATATAATTGCTTTTATTATATTAAAAAAAATCAAAATACAAACATACTAATACATATCATATTTATTTATTGTATACCATAGTTTATCATTTATTGGGTATTTACATGAATGCAAAAATAAACGGTATTCCATCTTCATATCTTGGTTTAACATTAAGGTCATAATATGATGGACGTTCACACATGAGATTTCTTCTCCATCCTTCAAAGATTTAACATTTGGAAACGTAGCCTTCATTGAAAGTTTGGTGAAAATGTCAAGTGTGTTTCGATTAACTTAGAATGGAATATGCTATTATAAATTAATGTTTTGAATAACGTTATAAATGAATGTTAAAAAATTTTAATATATTTGATTGTGTAAAAAAAATTACAATTTTATGTTATTTAAAATTTTTAGTTATCATAATAGAATTTTAGTAAAAGATATAACTCAACCAAAATCATTTTAGTTTAATTTTTTTTTAATGTTGTATTAATAATATCACAAAACCCTAGTACAAAAAACAAATGATTCATGTCGAATTTTTATGCTCAACGATAGTTCGAATTTTTATGCTCAACGATAGTACAAATGATTCATGTCTAATTATTATGCTCAACCATAATTAAGCATGAATACATAACTAGAGGTGGAATACTTATCATCAAGATCTTATGCCACTTTGATATGTGCGTTTTAACTTACCTTAAAAATATTCTTTAGTTCTTTCCAATGTGGTTCACAAGAATCAAGCATGTACTAAAAAGATTATGCTAGCAATAAAAACAATGTTAAACTACATCTTAAGTATAGGAGACCAGGTATCATATATCAATCTAAAGTGGCATTCATATATGAAGAATTAATATTTTCAATGAATTTGACAATACGTACAGAGGAAGAATTTGGTGCAGGCTTTAAAACCTCCCTATGCAACCTTTTGACGAAGTTAGAGGCCAACATATTTTGTGATAAGAATACAAAATTCTCTAACTAGAAAACATGAATACCAGAAATAGTGCAATAATCCTATGTCCATAATGTCAAGGCCTTACTGAAGGAAAATCTGCACATTACAAATCAAATTAATGGAGCTTCTAGTCACAATAATATCGTCCACATACAAGACTAAAAGGACAATGTCTCCATTGACATGTATCATGTATAGGTTCAAATCCAACTAGTGATGGAAGAATTCATCCATACTAAGATGTTAATGCATTCTTAAATACCAAGTTTAGGGGCTTTCTTCAATGCATTAAGAAACTTCTTCGGAAAAATGAGCATTGAAAGCAACAAGTATTCATAAAATAAGGAGTCAATACATGTAAATATCTTCATGCAAGTCTCCATTAAGAAAGGTGATTGTCATATGTATTTGGTTCAACTTCTATATAAGTTCATAACTAGAGAGCACAATTTGAAGGATATCCATCTATGCAATTAGAATTGTTAACGCCAGAAAATCGTACACTCTAAAAGACACCCAAAGTTGTCCAACATAATGTACATGCAAAGATTTTCCAACTAAATACATTATGAAAGTTCAAAAAAATAATTTCTCCTAAGGTCCAATGTATATGGAATTAAAAAATTGACGATTGTGCGGCTTTCCCTTTGATAGCCACACGACACGGAGTATTTTCTTCGAAAGTCACGCGGTCAAAGAAAAGTGTGACTTTTTAATAAGCTTCCCGGATTATCCACAATATTAAGGAACATGTGTCGACGTTTTGAATCCCAACTGGGATCCATCATTAGGACTTTAGAATCCCAGTTCGGATTTGAAACGTCGACACATGTTCCTTAATACTGTGGATAATCCAGGAAGCTTCTTAAAAAACGATCCCCACAGGAGTTTAAAAACCAAAAGTGTGATTTAACAGATTCAAGACCACTTCCCACATTTGGAAGGTAATTCTATGACATGCGTCATTCAAGGACAATCGAATTCGAGTCACACTAGAGATATGCAACCCTCAATGGAATCATCTTGTCCTACTCTTAATTCGTTATCATTCATGAACCAAGATAGGGAAGATGGATTCAAAAATTCTATATAAACAGGCCATGGGAGAACCAAAACAAGATAAAATGTTATGCTAGCCAAATTACTATCAGAGCAACACCACATTTCATTGTTGAAGCAGAAAGAAGTAAGAGCATTAGTATGTTGGACTTATTGCTTCTAAAAAATCCATCATCCTATTTAGAGAAGAAGAGTCCACCATTGAGAGAGTCTTCATACTTCTTTTGAGAGAGAGGAGAAGCTTTGAAAGAGATTGAGGAAAGGAACCCCCATGCTGAGGATTTTTAGCACCATAGCTCAAATAATTCTCTTCAAGTGTTTAATATTTATCTATTGTATTCATCTTCTACCACTGACAGTCAATAAAGGAAGTCGTTTTCCATTATTTTGTTAACGTGTTTCGTTCATCAAGCATTATTTGTGTATTTATCTCTTTCTTTAGTTTATGTTTGTAGATGCATTGTTTTCACCAATTGAAATTCTTTGTTTATCTAAGTTTGTCCACTAACAACACCAACTCTATATGTATTCCTTTGCAAGGAACAACCAACTACTAAGGAGGTATCTTTTGGTACACCATTGCTACAAAAGCACTACAACAAAATTAGTGACCATATTGTTGTCTTTTCTTTAATATAACGGTATTATTTGCAAGACATTCTCTCTGCATCATCACTATTAGGCCTCCAAAATATCATCCACGTTTACCCTCATTTCCATCATGTTACCCTCATTTTATAACTATGTAGCTCCATAACCCTACATTAGTAACCATTTTCGTAATCATATGGGTTTATCATTGTTATTTTCCAAGTCATTAATTTTAAGTATTTTAAGTGAATTTATGATTAAATATTAGGAAATTAACATGTTTTCATATATATCTAAAAGTAGTATGAGTTTCATGATATTGTGGGCCTACTTAAAGATTATAGAAGGGTCCTATTTGGCCATCTAACCACCAATTCGAAATTCCAAATCATGAAGATTTGTGGAATATTTGTGTAGACGTGGATCATTAACTAAGCACATTCAAAGGAGAAGAATCTGGATATTTTGATATGTGTCTCTTATCAAAACTAGGAGATAACTTTGAGAGGATTTTCATCTCATGTTTTTAGATGACTGGTTGTAACCACAAGAGATAAATGGATTTAGGAGAGATTTAAGGATTTGTATTTATTGAATAGTTAGCTTCAGTTTTTGTATAAATAGGAGTGCATCCTTCAAAGGAGCCAACTCTTTTCAACCATTAGGAAACTAATTATTCATTCTTGTAATATCTTTGGAGCTTTTCTCCAACTTCATTTTATGAAATACACATTTCTTCTTTGATGTCCAAGATGTGATAATTGTTCGATGTGCTTGCTGAGGAATGGAGGCCCCCCATCAACCACAGTTTGCACATCTTTGTACATAGTGGTAACATTGTGTAATTATGATTATTTCATTTATTTTTAGCAGGTGTGATTTCATTTCAGCATGTGTGATTTTCTTTCCATCAAGTGTGATTTCAATTCTGCAAGTGTGATTTTGATTTCAAGTACATGTGATTTCCAATTCTGCAAGTGTGATTTCATTTATACAAGTGTGGTGTGATTTCATTTACGCAAGTGTGATTTCCTTTTCAAGCATGTGTGATTTCCTTTATGCAAGTGTGATTTCAATTTCTTTAAGTTTGGTTTGGATTGGATTGAATTGATTTAATTTCTTAGTATCAATTGCATTAGATTAATCTATTCAGATAAATAATCACCTAGTACATATAGTACACATATACCTCATCACTTCATGAACCTCGGGATGAAAAATTAAATGAAAGGGATTTCACTCACAATTAAATCAACCAACATTCACCTTACAAGGTGTTCAACATGTCCTTGGAATTTTTGCAAGACATTTTGGACTTGTTGTTGGCCGAGAAGCTTGCTAGTTCACATTTTCTTGTCGACCGCATAGATTTTTCTCAAATAGACGTGTGATTGCATCTATGCATAGAGAAACCCACGCGGTTTCCATAAATCATAAAACACCTTGTAATTTCACTTTTCTCTGGTGATTGCAGCCTTTAATGAATTGCCTTCACCTTTGCAATTTTTTTCGAGTTAGTTTAGATTGCGTGATTACTTTAATAATCACTATTAGTGGAGAAATTGGATTATATTTCATTTTATTTTGCAATTCACACATATCTTAATTAGGGAGAAAAGTAAATGGCCAAAGAATCCACATATGTTTTTTAGATTATTTTGCTAAGTTTTTGAAAATCACATAGCTTAAGTAGTAAAGGAGTAAGTGGTCCATCATCCAAAAATCTTGTTACTATAAAAAACATTTTTTCCATTTCACTAATTTCAGGACTATGGCCAAGTGTCATTACAGAAAGTAAGTAATCTTTGCTTCCCTTGCATCTTTTAGGGGAAACTGGGCTTGCATATGAAAGCTTTCTTAATGCACATGAGTTTCCCATCTCCCTTTAGGCACACATAGTGTAATAAGAAAAAGAGTAAGCACCCCCTTATCCACACATCATTCCTTTTTCATGCAAGGAACAATCAAAACTTAGTGTAATTAGGGGGATATTGTAAAGGATCATCATATATCCACATATTATCACACTTTGTATGTTCACTTCAGCACACACTAAGCATATCTAAGCTTCGTATAATAAGGCATCCAATTTACAGAGATTTTTGTACTTATCTTATCTTTTCTTACCACATCACACCCAAATAAAATTAAGACTCCTAAAAGCAACCAAAATTTGAACCAATCTCCCCACAGGGGCCACAAGAGAATTTATAGCTCAGGTTAGGACCATCGAGGGTAGGCATCCCATAAGCCACCATGGTCATGTTAAATATTTAAAACATAGAAGTTGAATTTTAGGTTTCTTAAAATACTTCAATCATCCCACGTAAAAGAATACCCGAGAATATCAGAGACTTGATTCAGAGGGGGTTCGACTTAGGTCCAGTGTGTGCAGTACTATTTGGGGCTACCCGACCCATCTAGTGCTTAATACTGGTATCTGACTACCATGAAGCTAAAGACTTGAATTTTCACGTGGGACGGAAGTAATTTAGTGGCCAAAATCTAGGGCATTCTTTCCATATAGGTAGAGGCGCGGGAAGCATTAAAGCCTCATCCATTACCTTGTCCAATTCTTTGGTTGTTGGAAAGCATCACCAGTTCTTTCGGGATGTTTCTCCAATACCCATCAGAAGATATATTCAAAAGGATGAGCTATTTTGAGAGTGTCAAGGATGATTAGGTCTTCATAGTTTTTTTTATCATACAAAAAAATCAAAAGAAAACCATTTTTTGTTTGATTGGTCACATAGCCTATTTTTAAAGTAAACTAATCATTTTATTTTCACTTTGTTTCATGTATGTGATTTATCATTTTGATATTCATATCCTTCCCTTAATCATACAAAGTACCACACACTCCACTCGCCACTATTGGGGACCCCATGACTCCCCGTATATCTAGACATTTTCTAAACCTCCCCCCATGATCGGGAGGTATGCCTAGTCTCTTGTTCTTTAGGCGTAAAAGACACCATGCAACCACTGTTATGGGATTGTCCTTTATTGATGCAACATTTCTTGAGACCCCTCCCTGTCAAAGAACACCTTTCATGACCCCACAAGGGTCCCCACACCCTACACCTTTGGGAATCCCACACTCCATCCCTTCAGACATTCCACGAGACACCCATTAGGGTAGTTTTCCTCATACTCCCCCAAAGAGGACCCCTTTACATATAGATGTTCAAAATATTTTTTCGATGGTGAAAAAATTCCAAGTCCCAGTTTTAGCTTCCTTAAATCTACCTGATTTAAGCCAATTAACTAATGAACCCATAGAATATGTCCCCAGTTGTCCACCCATGCCTATCAAATTACCTTCATATTTTCCAAAATTTGAGGGTAAGCAAGGAGAATATCCTGGAAATCACATCATGACCTTTCACTTGTGGTGTTCCTCTAATAGCATCACAAAAGACTCTATTCGTCTACATTTATTTCAACGTACCCTTAGGGGGGGTCGCAGAAAAGTGGTACATAGGTAAACCATATGGGACGCACAAAAACTTTGGTTCAAAATTCACCACTTTCCTAACATTCTTCTAGCTCCCGGTCTGAAAGGACTCAGGCCTTAAACTCCTTACTCATTTCAAACAGACACCTATGATACACATATCAGATCATATCAATGAATGGCGGAAATGTTGGAGCTTGTGTAAATATAATTTGGAGGAAAAACTCCTCCTTGGTCTATTTTTGAGATCTATTACTTCAGAAATATCTAAATATGTGGCTAATTCAAACCCACAAAACTAGGAACAGACCATCAGTAAAGCTTAGCAATTAGAGCTTATCTACACACAATCTGGATACCTCTGTAATGTCCTTCCAAATTCCCCACGCCTTCAAACATTTAAAAAAAATACACCAGACACATCCAATTTTGTTGATGGATTGACATGTTCCAAAGCCCAAAACCAACCCAGAAAACACCTACTAGTATTTTGGATACTCATTCAATGGCCAAGAATTTTATGTTATGAAAAAAAATCACCACTACAATATCCAAGATATTACTCTTGTCACCCCATGCAGATCCAAAATGTGGTTAGCCGAATTAACCAATACCAGCCCATGAATGGAGGACCACATCATCCCCCACAATGAAACCAATACCCTTCTAGTAATACTGAAGCAATTTCCTCTTCCAAAAACTAATATCCCAATCAGGGACAAGGAAATCAATATTCTCCTTTCCCCGCACAACAATAGAATAACCCACTAGCACAAAATAATGCAGGGGTTAATCTAGTGCAACCTTCCCATGCTCGGCAACAACTATCATTTAACTAGGTGAATACAAATAATCCACCTAATGACTCTAAGAAAAAACCAAAGAGAAAATCGAAGGGAGAGCCTGGACAAGGGGGAAGCAATCAACAACACCCCCCGTGAACACTGACTGGGGGAAACCCCAACCAAAATAAAAACCAGTATTAGACCAATAATAACCCACAAAGTAAAAACAAGAGCACAAGTCTACAGACTAACCATTCTTATGCAAACTGCGGGTAACACTGTCATTATACGCATCATTTTCCTCAACTCCCTGAGTTGAAAACGATACATGATAACAGGGGGCATGGAGAAAAAAACCAACAACTTGGAGTAATGAAGAATCCCTTTCCCCACCAGGGAGTGGTGAATACATAGCAACAACCATCCTATCCAAATCCCCCTTGAGGGAACCCCCATAATAACTCTAATCGTGACATTTACATGGTCGGGGAAGACATTCTCCTACAAACGTGAAATAGAAATTATGAAGCACCCCCAAAAGATAATCCTTCCACCTCGACCACGACAACACCTATTGCAACATTGGTCATCCCACAACTTCCTTTAGAACCCATACCAAAAATGGTCAAAGGGCCTTTACGACAAGAAATACATAACTCAAAGGTTTCTCATAGCTAAAGCATAATTGATGACTTAGCTCAATCTCCTTTGCATAAGTCACCATTAGAAGTCCTGCAATCATTCCTAGCCTAACAAGAAGCCCTACTTTCCTCATTAGGAGAAATCAACCCTTATGATTCTCACTTAATGGTTTTTTATTTGGATAAATTGGGCTTGCATCTTCCATCGCTAGTCGCCTTCCAAATCCTATTCTCAATCTAGAACATCATCATTCATTGTTGCATTGTTGATGAAGGAGCATCCACATGTATTATGTCCAAAACAGTTTGGAATAAACTAGGATATCTGGAACTCAAACCTTCTTACATCATGCTCAGAGCATATGGCTGATGTCATTAAGCCCCGTAAGCCTATTCCAAGATGTGTCGGTACATCTTGCTGGAAAAACCATGCTCATTGACATCGAAGTATTGGATGCACAGTTGGATTACAACATTCTTCATGGTTGGAGTTATATGTATGTAATTATTGTGGCAACATCCTATTTCTTCAGGGTAATGATGTTACCCCATGAGGGGAAAATCATTACAATTGACTAGCTCACATATTGTGAGACAAAGGCATTAACCACCCCTGATGGAATCCTAAATTATGTAGGATCTTCTCCTGAGTTGATTACAACTTAAACTGAATTCAGGATTGGACAATTTAAACAATCAACCCTCCTCGGTACATACCTCGGAGAACCCCCTCTATTGTTGGAATATTTTATAACCACAGGAGCTCAAGTGTGCGAGATGAGTTCATCAAACACCCAACAGATTCAAGAACTAGTGCCAAACACCACGAGTGTTGCAACTGATGACTCAATATTTCTACCTTATACCATCACCCAAACCCCTTTCGTATACCCACCACCTGGTTTTGTTTCCCACCAAGTCACGGAAACATTTACATTTCCAAATATTGCTCTCGCGATACTAGTCTGTTATCTGGCCCCTCATGCCATGTCGAAAAATTCAGGTATCACATCGATGGGCATCATTTTGATAGCTCCACCTCTAGAAGCCACCCCAAATAAAACAAACCTTGCATCGACACCAACAGGTGCCAACAAAAAGGATAAGAAGAAAGGGAAGAATGTGGAAGCTTCAAATGCTCCCTCCTCCAGGGCACTTCCACCTTGTGTTTTATGTGAAGTATTTGGGAACCCTACCAATATGTGTCCTAATTTAGATCAGTTGAAATCTCTTCTGCATGCCCCAAAATTTCTAGTGAACCCCCTTCCAAATACGGGATCAAAGGCCACACCAGTGTGCAACAAGCCATTACACACTAACCATGAATGCGCCATATGCACGAAATATGGGCATTACACTCATCACTGCCTAGAAATCCCTTGATATAGAGATGCATTAAGTGCACTCATATAAACCAATACTATATTTCCCTTAATACTCACCTCACTATCAGTTAATGATGGATCGAAAACAATCCTTTATGTGTGAGAGGAACCAAATTCATGCTCGTACCCCTCTCACCCAACCCCCCATAATACATGAAGGAAACCAGAGTCCACATCTCCTGCCTCATTATGCACCTTATGCGATGAACCAGATCATTTGATTACCAAGTGTCCTAAATTACGGGAATTCAATTAATGGTATCTGGTTACCCTAATTTCCAAAAGAAACATACCTAGGCGCAAACGTCATACTTTCCAGATTTGTATAGGAAACCATCACATGTGACACTGCCCTCATCTTCCATGATTATGCTCTATGTTAGATTTCCTGCATCGATTCATCGTTGAAAACTCCATCTTAGTCAAATCATATATTGAATCATAGAACCACACCACACCATAAGGGGATGAAGAATCTAGGTCCATTTTATGTGTGTTTGAGGAAAAAATATCATCGACAGCTTAGCTAGGCACCCATCATCAAGTCTCTTCTCACCATCACTAGTCTAGATCTGGAAAAAATACTAGAAGAGCTCAGTCCTCCTGGTCAAAATCACCCCTTAAATGTTCTCTATTCGATAGGCCCAACCACCTAATGAATCAATGTAGGGAATAAGTTTAAAGATGTATTTCACTTATCAATCCATATTCCTCAAATCCACCTCTCAAATCAAGAGAAGCTCTAATGAGGAGTTATCAGTACCTTCCACATTTTTGAGAAATGAGAGCAGCGTTAAGACAAACCCACACGAGGAAGTCATTTCATGCTAATACTAAAATATGAAGGTGGAAAGCACCCTAGAATGCCCCATCTCACGACGTTAACCATGCATTGTCATCTCATACTATGAGAATTACTGACACCCACACTATCTATTCTATTAGTACCAGCCCTGTGTGCAACATTTGCACCAATCGCTCTCATAGTGATAAGGCATGTCATATGTCACAAACATTTCAACAATTTAGGATTCAACTTCAACCTCTTATTCAATTAGAAAATTTTTCTCCTTGTACACCAACAAGATTGCAAGAAATTCCTCCCACTCATTATAAACCCACCATTACAAAAATTCTACCACCACCTAATGTTGATGACATGCAACACTACATACAGTTATTTTCCTCATCCGTAGGAACGATAATTCATGTTATTTTCTCATCATTTTTTAGTGCCGAGGCCACTAAGCCTACCACAACATTGGTAACAACACCCATGGTGTTGACCTATCCCATCTGCACCTTGTCAACTTCTACTTCTCTTGGTTCTATGACATCAACCACTAGATCATATTCTTGCTTGTCGACCAACACTAATAGGCCCAAACTACCTCCTCACGACCTTGCATAATGAAATTCAACTTTAGATAATATTTTTCACTCAGATGAAGATATTCTAGAAGCATGATGGAACCCAAATGTCCATGGGATCCCATACACCATTGTTATTTTTTCTAATTGAACAATATTTTGTGCCTACTGACACACCAACCCACTATAACTGCGTCATAGAATCCAAAGAATTACTACCATCAGGAAGAGTATATTGGTTCAAAAATCTCATCCCAGCGCTTGATGCATTTGAGGAAGGGAACATGTCAAATATTTCACCTGCCGTCAAGGTAAATATTTCAAATAAACCTGGCAAAGTCAAAGAGATCTCCCTAGGGGTATCATGCTCTCCATAAGAGGTAACCTCATACACATCCTTGTTACAAGAGTACAGGGATATTTTTGCTTGGTATTACTCTGAGATATCAGGCATCAGTCCCACCATTGTGGAACACCATATTGACACCTGGCCCAACACCCATCCCGTTAGGCAGAAACAATTTCAGATACTTCCCTCTAAGGCAAAAGTGATCATACTGGGAAAAAAATAAACTCCACAAAGTTGGATTCATCTATCCTTTCGCTTACACATCTTGGGTTTCTAACCCTGTACCCATCATGGAAAAATAGGGCACCCTTCGCGTTTGTACTAATTTATGATATTTGAACAAATCATGTCCTAAAGGAAATTACCCGATGCCTTTTATCGACCAAGTCATTGAGTCTTGTGTTGGTCATGAGTTCCTATCCTTCATGGATGGGTTTATTGGTATAACCGAATCCATATTCGCCAAACAGATCAGTATAAAATTGCCTTCACAACCCCTTTGGGTATATTCACATACCAAATTATGCCTTTCAGTCTTAAAATGCTGGCACCACTTTCCATCGGTCTATGAATTACATCTTCCATGAATTGTCTCATCTTATCCTTTCCTATTTGGAAAACCTTATAGTGTGATCCAAGAAGAGTGCTAACCATACGGAGGATATCTGCTTGGTTTCTTCATAGATGTCGACAATATAACCTACGCTTCAACCCTCACTAGTGCATCTTTTATGTTAATGTTGGAATACTATTGGGATTCATTGTGTCTCGGCAAGGTATTAGACTCGACCCTCTTAAAGTCCAAGCCATTAAGGAACTGCCACCTCAAAAAAAATTAAAGAAGTTATGAAGCTTGCATGGTAAGGCCAACTTCTTACGAAACTTTGTCCCTGACTACACTACTTGCATGCAGGGCTTTATACACCTCCTATATTCCATTCCAATGGGATGAACAAGATCAAAAATAATTTGAATCATTAAAATATGCATTATCTCAAGCTCCTTTAATTATCCAGCCTGACCACAATAAATACTATACCCTATAGTTATCAGCTTCATATGTGGCCATCATTAGGGTGTTAGTCTGAAACAGACCTGAAATCAAGGAGCACGTAATTTATTATGTTAGCAATAACCTATCCGAGCTTGCATTGAAGTATGGATCGAAAGAGAAAAATTCATTAGCCCTTGTACACTTTGTACAGAAGCATCGACATTATATCATCCTTCAAAGCACCACCGTAATAGCAGTTTTTATAGGCCATTTTGTCACATCTATTCATTCGGCCTACAAAATGGATCAATCAACATCCTTTTACCCCTTGGGATCATCATAACACAAAGACCTATGCATGACACTCCCATATCCCAGAGCTTCTGCCTGAAAACACCTTTTTTTAGTAATTTTAAGGACTAATGCTCCCTAACCTCCTACTAGAAAACGTTCACCTAGAATTTGCTCCTTTATGGCCTCCATTGATCACCTACAGGTTTCTCCACTATGCACCTAAGTTGGTTCTATAAATTCAGGAAAAAGAGAGATATTATGGAAGTCTATTTTGCAGAAGCTTCCAGAATTTTTTTCAAACATTTACCTTCGATAAAATATTTGGATCCTATCCTATACTACCTTAGAGTTCCCATCACTTATCCTTTGATATAATCCTCCCATCAAGAGTGGATCCCAAACCTTAGATTGGTAATTGGATAAGAACTCCCAAATTACTCTTCTCACCTATATATTTGTGGCCATCCACAAGCTAGGGGTTGGATTTTGGAGATAGAATTCTACCCTCATGCTTCTATTGTAAAGAAATAACATTCCATTTGTTACGATGATTAGAGGTGCACTTTGTGACAAAGAAGGAACAAGTTAGGTTGGAGGAGCTCTTCTACAAGATAAAATTCTATTTATGGTTGTAACTAATTCCATTTATATTAATGCAAAGAGTGTTTTTTTTCCTATATGTGATGTTATGATTCATGTATTTCTATTCCATGTTGATCCATTGAATGAAGTAGTTAGATGATGTTACATAGATTTTGCAGATCGTTGGTTTGTGTTGTTTGATTGTGCAGGTTCTAATTTTGGCGATGAGAGATAGGATTGGAGCATTCAAGCCATGAAAGGAGTGAATCATACGTCAGATTACAGGTAGGATTCATCCCATTATCCATTTACTTTAAGAAAACATTAGTTATTTTTTCCTTGTATTGTTCTAGATTAAGCCACCTAGTCTAGGGAAGACACTTATGTTCATAGTCGTAGATTTCCTATAACAAATTAGCGACTGTACTGGGGATGGGTATACTCCTTTGGTGGTTTCTTTGTCTTTAGCATTTATTTCACCTCTTCTTCAGACCTTCAATGTCAACTTCAGTCAAGAACAGACCTAGGAATACCTTTCATTAAGTCTCAATTGCAAAATTTGTATCAGAACCCACTTATTCTTGACCAACGCTCCCTCTATTCTAGGGACAGATCATTGCACCTCTACAAAGCCCTCTCTGTGCCTGCGATGCAAGGAATTTCTGTCCCTTTTACACCTGCATTGGCCCCTGTTCATGCAAAACTTTTCCTTTGCCTTGATTTTCTCTCTGATCAGCCTACTTCTAGCTTCTCTTCCTTGAGTCTGGAGTGTCTTGTGGTCCCTCTGAAGCCTCCATTTGGTTTTCATTTGTATTTGATTTCCTTTGATAAGGATTTCTTAAGGATTTTCTTTGTTCTTAGCACTAGGTTTCTTGAAAAAATATTTTTTTTGATCATTGGTTGCTTGGATGAATTGTTTCTCTATTCCTCATTTTAAAAAGTTTATTTGAATCAATTATTAAACTTTGCATCTTAGTTTTATTCACATTTGAGAATTAATAGGAATTGACAAGATTTTTTTTTTTTACATTTTCATCTAGGGTTTTGTGTGTGAAATTCGAATTCCCTAGTGTGAAATTTCATATTTTTGCAAGTGGGGGGTTTAATTATGTATGAGTCTTAATTTTGTTTGATTGACATCTCTTTTGATTTTTGAAATTTTCACCCAAATTCAGTTTGAGTCCTTTGTTCATGAAATATCATATTACGTTTTATTTCATTGGAATCCTCTTGTGTTTGTTTTGAAGAATTTTCTTTCATATATCACATTTACATAGTTAGAATTCTCATTTTCACAGCAAGAAAGAAAGTTGTGCATAGATTACATTTGCATAGTTTTCAGGGGAATCATGCAT
Organism: Pinus albicaulis; assembly: GCA_034641835.2. NCBI lineage: Eukaryota > Viridiplantae > Streptophyta > Pinopsida > Pinales > Pinaceae > Pinus > Pinus albicaulis. Next base: position 499,902,648 of record CM076580.1, read on the forward strand.
ATATTACATTACATGGTTTGACATCTTTTAATGCTTTGAATTGAATTGGAATAGTGAAATTGAAAGATATAGTTAGGAATTTCTTGTTTTCTACATATTTCATTATTGCATTATTGTTTGTACCTCTTCCCTACACTAGATAGCTTTCATCGAAAATGAAAAGAGTTATTTTTGTCATGTTAATTTCATCATAGGAGTGTTCAGGTGACATCGAGTTTTGAGCCTTGAAACTGAAATCTAATTCAATATCAACTCTAAAATTCACTTCAATTAACCTAAGGATCATTTGAAACTTAACGAGACACATAGATTTCAAAGCTAGAGACGTGTTCCAACGTCTTTAAACATAGAAACTGTTGTTTTTTTCAGTGTTACAATCTAGGGGTGATATATTTTTCCACCCACATGAGTGTATAGGATCGTTCTCCACATACCTTTGGGTATATTGGACGATGCTCTGAGCACATAAAGTACATGGGAACTCTCTTGTCACACAGTTACGCATTAGAAAACACTACTATGGAGTGCACTTCCATGTACCGTCGAGTATATTTTGGAAGTCTCCTATAGGTTGTTATCCTCACCATAGATAACTGAGTCGGTCACCTTGTATACCATGATACACTAAACACAAAATTCGAGGAGGTTTCCTGCATGTATATTAAGTCCTTGGTTCTCCAAGGTGTATATTGCAGTTCATGGTTGCTTGGTAAACCCTTTTTCCTAGTTACCCCTTTTTGATTTACTTGTGTTTTTTATTTCTAAAATAAATTAACTGACTATGGAATAAAATCCTCCACATGGAATACCTCCTTAGTATATCTTAGTTTGAGACTAATGAAAATAGTACACAAGTCCACCAACCAAGGAAACCCCTCTAACAAGAATCCTTGTCCTTTTCATTCTTTTGGAGATATTCTCGCTCCTTATATGGAAATGTTTTCCCTGCCAGGATTTACCTTTGCTTTTCTGGTTTGGTTATTTTCGACCCTTATGGTTCCAAATGTACAAACCACTTCTCAAACAATTTCTCCTCCACCTAAACAATATCAACCTCATGTTGATCCTAAAATTGACCCTTTTCAATCTTCACTTATTGTTTCTTCATTCATTTCTTCCTCCTTGCCTGGTGAAAGTCTTGATTGTAGTAATGAAGTATCTAAGAAAAAAAAGAAGAGGACAAAGAAGAAGAAGAAAAATAAGCAAGGGGACAACCAAGCAACCATTGCTACTGATGCAACTAGTATAGAGAAATCTTCCAATCAACCCATAAAGTTAATTTTCCTTGCAGGTTATGAAAGGGTTACCACTTTTGTAGATATTTCCCTCATATTCCCAAGGTATTAGAAGTGTGGTCCATAGGCTTACATCATCCTTTTTCATCTGCCTTTGGAGACCATGCTGGTGATAAACCCTCGAGTAGTGATAGTAAAGTCCACAGGAAAATGGGTAAATTCAAATTTCCCTGTAGGTTATGTGAAGGGAATCATCCTATTCACCTGTGTCCTTATATGGATTAAGCCTCAAAAGTGTTGGAAAACCTTACATCTTCTTAGCCTCGACTTCTGGTTGGTTATCGATAATAATTAGAAGAAAATTGATCATAATTCTAATTCAATCAATCCAAATCTCTCTGAATGTGAATCCCATGAATTTGTTCCTGACCAACCATTGGTCGAGAAAATGGCCGACCTCAAATTTCCTTGTAAGTTATGTGAAGGGAATCATCCTATTCACCTGTGTCCTTATATGGATTAAGCCTCAAAAGTGTTGGAAAACCTTACATCTTCTTAGCCTCGACTTCTGGTTGGTTATTGATCAGAATTAGAAGAAAATTGATCATAATTCTAATTCAATAAATCCAAATCTCTCTAAACGTGAATCCCATGAATTTTTTCCTGACCAACCATTGTTCGAGAAAATGGTTGACTTGATTCCACCTTCATTCGATCGTACCTTTCCCGTAGAGAGTGAAGTTCATGCCACTTAGGTTCTTCTTGTTTCTTTAGATTCCAATGAACTGGGGGGAAATCTTCCCATTCCAATGGTACATGAGAGTAATTCTCCCATTCCCATAGCACCAGGGGGAAATTATCTCATTCCCACAACACCCCCTACATGTAGTATGGTCACTTCCTTTGATTAGAGTCGGATGTCAGTATATCGTCTTCCCCCTTATGTGCCCTTCCAGGTCATAGTACAAGCTTATAATGTGGTCGTACCTAGAAAAATAATAGATGAAGGAGCATTTGTTAGTATTATGTCCTCAACTGCTTGGAAATATTTAGTTTCTCCGTAACTTGTGCTTGTCACCTAGAATTTGTTGGCCTTTAACAAAGGAACCAATCAACCATTAGGGATCCTCCCTAATTTTCCTATTACCTTGGGAGGAAATATTATCTATATCGATGTGATGGTAGTCCCAGGCCCCTTGGATTTTAATTTACTCCTTGGGCGTGACTATGTTTAAGTCATGGGATTTCTTATCTCTTCGCTCATCCGTGTGATTTGTTTCCTGCATGAAGGAAGAATCGTGACCATTGAAAAATTTTCATTCATTGGTCCTAATTTGAATCCTAATCAACCAACTTCCCTAAATGGTCCTTATATGCAAGTGGTATCTCCACCGCGACAGGTTAATTATGTGGCAACATGTTCCATGTTCGCGCCTACTGATTATCTAGCATGTGATGTAGTGCATCATTTACTGGGGGAATTTGAGCTTGATCTTTCCATTAGATACCTTGATATGTACACCTTCTAGAGTGTTGTTCTCCCATATGATGAGAAACTCTTGAAAGACATGGCCTCTTATGGGCCATGATCAAGGTCTCATGAGAAAAGTTCCTTTTCTTGTGTCAAGCTCGTTAAAAAATGAAACAAGGTCCTGGAGCATAGTTCCTTTTCTTGTGCCAAGATTTTTAAAAAACTAAACAAGGTGTCATGAGCATAGTTCTTTTCTTGTGTCAAGCTCTTTAATAAATGAAACAAATACCCTTCCAATTTGAGCCTTTGATTAGATCTCGTAAATTCCTAGTCGAGTCTTTTTGAACCTCAAAATTGTCCCTAATTTGAGACACTTTTCCATCATTTCTTCTTATTTTTCACAAAATCATGACTTCAATCAATGATAATTGACATATTCCACATTAGAGAAGGAATTTAGATGATCTCTAATTTATATTATAATGTTTCTTATTATTTATATGAATTTCTGTAATTAGCTACAGAATTCATGCAATTTTGTAGCTAGCATTTCTTTCTGTAGCCCCCGTTATTGTTTGGCAGGTTTTGAGAAGAAAGTGAATAAGCAGGTCATATGGGTATCTTTGGAATGATCCACACATGGATCGTATCCCACTTACTTGTTCAAATTCAACAAGGAATTGTGCCTACACTCATAGTCAATGATCATTCAAGGAACGAGATCAACAGACGAAAGGCTCTCGATTTTCTCTTACGTAGCAAATCGAGAGATAGCCATGAAGAATTTTCTTCTAATTAGACTTCTAATTTTAGTTTTATTTTCTATCTTTAGGAGGAATTGCCTCAAAACAGTTAATCCAAAAACCTATATAAATATCGGTCTATTGATACTGGGACTAAGTCTAATTTTTGGTGATAATTTGGTGTTATGCTTTCAAACCTTGTTTTGTTAATAAAGAAGACCAGTTCTAGATCTCTGATGTGCACATAGTCTAAGTAGATTTCAGACTCATTCTGTTGCAGAGGGCCCCTGCACAGAAAGGAGGTTTTTTTTATAATTGTTTTGTAGTTTAATTTTTGTCAATTCCTTAGTTTAATTTCCTGTTGATTTGTAGTTTTATTCTCGTCAATTAATAGTTAAATTCACATTATTTCATAGTCATATTCTTGTCTCTTTGTGGATTAAATTGTTTTATGGATTAGTTTCATCTCAATTAGTTCTTAATGTTTTCTGAATTAGTTATTTACATTTACAATTGTTGTGTAATATTATGCTCACTTAAGTCATCTCATGAATGTGACTCTGTCATTTTCCAATTGGATACATTTTTGCATTAGTTCATACAACAACCTTAGGTTTTTAAAATTAAACATGCTTTGCGCAATAGATACTCTGTTATTTCTCACTTTCTTTTGATTTCAATTAGAACTGTCATTCAAGTTCTTAGCAATAGAATTTATTCTTTTAGTCCATGGAATAGAATTAGATTAAATTTATCTTTCAAACATTCTTAGATTTAAAACTAGGATAGAGTTAGATTATGTAATATCCCAAAAGGGAGAATGCAGTAATATAAAAACACAATATAATAATTGAAGCAATGTAAACAAATAATCTAAAGACACCATACAAATGTACAAACTAATTGAGCCATTTATTATATAGGAGGTGGAATACAAGTACAACAATGCTCAAAGTATGAGACACTCAAGCCAAACAAGTGGCCTAGAATGACCCTGAAATGCTCCCAGAAGAGGGACTGTGTAACTACTAGACTGCTGGAAGGAATATTGTGTTGTCCCTTCCGCAAATGTCGAGACTACAACTACTGGGAAAATATAAAAGTGTAGATCTAGAAGTTCTGGAGCTCAGATGACGCTAAAAATATAGATCTGGGCTCTATGATGGATACCCAAGATAACCCAGAAAGGATTTTCCATATCTATCAATCTAAGAAAATCACCCTCTTAGGACTTCACTATACAAATATTGGGTATGCAAATCTGAAGCATAATCTGAAGAATGATGGCTGCAATATGATGTACAATCAAATATATACTTGAAGGGATGATCCCTTCATTAGATCCTCAAGCTAGAAGCTTAAGATCTAGCTCCTCTATACTTCTCCACTGAATATAGTTGTTGCTACACAACTGCTGCCAAAAACTACGTTGTCAAGGATGGAGGCTCTCTAGCCTGCTGCTGGATATGTTAAATCAGCTCACCAAAGGTGGAAACAGTGAATGAAAAGTGAGGATATGGTCCCTCATAGGATTTATAGCTGAAATACTAGAAACTTTCTTCCTCCAATAGATCTACAAGACTGGAATGTGCAATCCTTGAGGCGAATTTTGTTGCATGGAGGTATGATACAATGGCCTGAATGATGGATATGAATATACAACTCCTGGAAGTATAAACTTGAAGAACAAGGTGAAAGAATGAATCCTCCACCAGTTTCCTAGCTGAAATGCTAGAAACAACCACCACCTCTCAAACCCTTAAATAGGAATTGTGTTATTCCTACAACTGGAAGCACATATGAGTGTGGTTGAAGATGGAACCAATGCCTGATGATGAATAAATCTCAATGGAAACCTTCCCAGAGTAGGAACTCGAAGTCCCCCATGGGTAAGGGTGGGATTCCCTCTCGGGAACACCCTGTGCTAAACATCACTGCAGACTTAGCTAAACAACATAAGCGTGCATAGAAATGTCACATGAAAAATCTAGATCTAAATAGATTAGAAATAATAATACCTAGCATGCCTTCTATTGTGCCTTCATCTTCATTATATAGATTATTAGCCTTCCATAGCCTAGGCCCACCTCATAACTTCGTTGCCTATGTAGCCACTAGCCTCCATGAAGACGATGTTGTCACTCCATGATCTCCATCATTTCTGCATTTAATTCCAACTCTCTCCATCATGTGTGCATTAGATGCACCACTTCCTCCACTATCTCATCATAAGCGCTTTATGATCTTACTTTGAATGCACTATGATCCTAGTTGACCTCCTCTAAGATCCTCATGATTTTACATTTAAGATCCATGGTCTCCACTCTTCCTTCATTTAAGAAGCTGCTCCACACTCCATAATGTAGATCTAGCTCTAGAATATCCACATACACACAAAAAAAGTAGATTTTATTCATCTGTGGGGTTTTTGGGTCCCTCCACCCTCTTATTTACTTAATTATTTATGAAAATTAAGAACTCTAATATTCCAATTCTCTTGTGGAAAATTGGTAATATTACACTCCTCCCCGCTAAAATGTTTCTTGTCCTCAAGCAACTGCAAAAGGGGATGCTACAACAAACATCCTCCCTCCAAATGGCATCCTCATATGGAAGGCCTCCCCATCTTTCACAATGTGTCATGCATGTCGAGCTCCAAAGCTTCCTTTCTAGAATTTATAGAATGGTCTCCAATTGAAAAGTTAGATACCCTTCCTCATCAATGAATCTCCAAGTGGCAACCATATGATGTCTAAATATCTCCTCTATACATGAGATACATGAAATGAAGTGGTTCCTTCCCAAAGTAGAAAGTCCCAACTCACGAACTATCTCTCCAACCCATGATACATAGAGTAAATTGCATCTAACAATGCTTTCATCATTAGCCATGTTGGCCATGTAGGTTCCAAAAATGACATCAACATAGTGAAAAACAAGAATTAGAGACATATGGATGAACATGAACAATGTCAAACCATATTATCCCAATAACAACCACCATAGAAAAGCCTTCTGTTGCCATGCTAGATCATCATAAAAATAAGTAAGAGAGTCATACTCTCTCAAAATAGTCCACCGCAGAAATGCTTCTTGTTTCCATGCCAAATCAGCATCAATATAGATATGAGAGCCATACTCTCTCAATAGAATCCACAACAATTCCTCTTATTGCCACACCACATCATTATTGTACCTAATGTAGTGGCCATATTCTCTCAAGAGAAGTCACCTTAGTATGGCATCTTGCGGCCCCATCACATCATCATCATACCAAGTACAATGACCATAATCCCCCAACAGAAGCCAACATTGTAAGGCCTCCTGTTTCCATCCTCCATTGATTTCATGCAATGTATGGGAAGAAATAAGCCCATACTCTCCCAATAACAACCAAAGCAACAAGGATTCTTGCTGCCACCTTACATCATCATGATGCAAGTCATGGAGCAACAACATACTAATGGACATGTGGAATGTCTCATCAGAACAATACAAATAATCTCCCCTATGCCACATCTTGTGAGAGTTATGCTTTATCCCAAACCCAAGTACATACATGAACATGAGATACATACCAAATAGAAATACATGTAAAGACATGAGACATATCCCAAACAAAAGAAACTACATGGACATAGGATATATCATGAGATGTCCAAACTCTCTCATCAACAACTAGCACAACCATGCCTCTTGCTGCTACATGTCATCAGTGATATACATGGCATGGATCCTGGAAATGTGAGATGTTGGTTAGTATCCATACTCACCCAAAAGCAACCAACAGAGCCATGCTTCTTGTTGCTCGGTATCATAGATCTACAGGAAGGTAAGCAATCTCCTGCTTCTCATCTGGATCTATTCATCCCAATGTGGATGACGAATCATGGAAAATATCAATCTTGGTATTCTCCCATTGTAGAATACCAACATAATCCATCGGAATAGATTTACACTCCATGAAATGTTGAAGTGCTCCTCCATTTAGGTCTCTCCATGAGATCCTCTCATCAAAGGCCCATTGGAACCCATAAGGCTCCCTACATGATGTAAGTAGAGGTTCCTATTTGAGCTGTAAGATACTCATCAAGGAAACTTCATCTTGGAAATGGAAAGTTCTCTCCATCACAAGATGTCCAACATCTATCATTTGTCCCTCCAGTGCTTCATGATTGAAGCTACCTTAAAAATTCTCCAATAATAATGTGGCCCTCTCATCATCAATGCTCCTAAGTGATAGCATTGTAGATCTCAATGGTGATACATGTGTTGTCTCATAGCCATATATAATGCTAAACTCATAGTTTGGCACTGTAATAAATAGGACTGTGCTCCTCCCATCTTCTGCAACTCCACACTTCAACACAAAGTGTTGGGTGTAGCTCAACCATGACAAACTGGGATAGCAATACATCTTCTCCTTGATCAAATCAAGGGTCCTTTGTGTAGTGGTAATTTGCTGATCCAAATCATCAAGGTGCTCTAATCCTTGGTTATGCACTTGCCCTGATGGCATGGTCTCACATATCTCAACTTGAGGTACTGAAACAATCTCAGATGAAAGTATATGAAAAACTTGGATAGTTGAATCTCTGGAACATCTTGCACATCCACAAGATTTCATCCAACTGGTGAAACATGCTCTCCAACTACTGGTAATGATGATGGTTGCATCTCTTCAACTGTACCAATGTTGGTATTTTCCTCCTCCTCATGCATCTCATGAATAATGCATGGGGATCTAAATGTCAAGAACTCAAGACCATCTTACAAAGATGCAAGTGATCCTCCTCCTGATGCAAGAACATTTGCAGCTGATGGTGGTGGTAGAGGCTCCTCCTCGTGAGTTTCTAGGCGAGGCAAATATCATGCTCTGATACCACTATAATATCCCAGAATGGAGAATGTAGTAATAAAAAAACACAATATAAGAACTGCAACAATGTAAAAAAATAATCTAAAGACAACATACAAATGTACAGAAATACAAGTACAACAGTGCTCAAAATATGAGATACTCAAGCCAAATAAGTAGCCTAGAATGGCCTTGAAATGATTCCATAAGAGGGACTGTGTAACTGTTGGACTGCTGGAAGGAGTACTACGTTGTCGAGACTTCAACTAATTCCCGAGACTTCTGGCAATTTGGTAAAATATAAAAGTGTAGATCTGGTAGTTCCGGAAGCTCCGATGATGCTAAAAATGTAGATCCGAGCTCTATGATGGACACCCAATATAACCCAGAAAGGATTTTCCAGATTTACCAATCTAAGAAAATTACCCTCTTAGGGCTTCACTATACAACTATTGGGTATGCAAATCTGATGCATAATCTGATCAAAGATGGCTACAATATGATGTCAAATTAGATCTATGCAAGAAGGGTTGATCCCTTCACTAGATCCTTGGGCTAAAAGGTCAAGATATAGCTCCTCTATCCTCCTCCATGTCCTGACTCTTGCTAATCTGCGCCCAAGGCTGTTGTCAAGGATGGAAGCTCTCTAACCTATTGTTGGATATGTCAAATCAGCTCACCAAAGGTGTAAATAGTGAAGTCAAAGTGAGGAGATGGTCCCTTACAGTATTTACAATTGAAATACTAGAAACTTCCCTCCTCCAATGGATCTACAAGACTCTACTGTGCAATCCTAGAGGGGACTGTTGTTGCATGGAGGTATGATATAATGGCCTGAATGTCGAATATGAATATACAGCTCCTAGAAGGCTGAACTTGAATAACAAGGTGAAGGGATGAATCCTCCACTGGTTTCCTGGCTGAAATTCTAGAAACAACCACAACCTCTCAAACCCTTGAACAAGAATTGCATTATTCCTGCAGCTGGAAGCACATATGAGTGTGGCTAAAGATGGCACCAATGCATGATGATGAATAAATCTCAATAGAAACCTTCCCAGAGTAGGCACTCAAAGTCCTGCGTGGGTAAGGGCGGGATTCCCTCTCAGGAACACCCTGTGCTAAACAGCACTGCAGACTTAGCTAAATAACATAAGCGTGCATAGAAATGTCACCTAAAAAATCTAGATCTAAACATATCAGAAATAATAATACCAAGCTTGCCTTCTATTGTGTATTCTTCTTCATTATATAGATTATGAGCCTTCCATAGCCTAGGCCCACCTCATAACTACCCTGCCTATGTGGCCACTAGCCTCCATGAAGGTTGCATTATCTCTCCATGATCTCCATCATGTCTGCATTTAATTCCTACTCTCTCCATCATGTGTGCATTAGATGCACTACTTCCTCCATTATGTCATTATAAGTGCTTTATGATCATACTTTGAATGCACTATGATATTAGTTGACCTCCTCCAATATCCTCATGATTTTACATTTAAGATCCATGATCTCCACTCTTCCTTCATTTAAGAAGTTGCTCCACTACTCCATAATGTAGATCTAGCTCTAGAATATCCACCCGCCCTCCACCCTCTTATTTACTTAATTAATTATGAAAATTAAGAACTCTAATATTCCAATTGTCTAGTAAAAAATTGGGAATATTAAAGATTAGAATTGTGTTTTAAAATAGATCAAATGTTATGTTTTCATAGAATTAAATCTTTCTCCGGATAAGGTAGAAAATGGTTTCATCCTTGTCATTTGAATTCAATTAGATTTAGAATACTGTTATGCTTTAAATCAATTAGATACTTTTCATAGATGTTTTTATGGCCTAGAGAAGTCTAACATTTTAACCATTCAAAGTTTGATTTATTTTTATTCAATTTAGATTAGTTAATCAACATTTCCTTTTCTTCCTTCTTTTAGATTTCATATTTCATTAATTTCATTAAAAGAAATTTGTAATTCAATTCCTTTTCTTAGAATAAAAACAACATTTCATTTTCTTCCTTCTTTAAGAAAAAGTTTTCATCATTAAAATTCATTTAGATTTGGTTGTTCAATAGAATTTAAAGATTTCATTTAGAATCAGTTCTTAAAACTTTCGACATAAGATATAAAACCCCCCAAAAAATATAAAACATACACAATGAAGTAAGGAAGAAGGTTATCTAAGCATATATAGTGCACCACACTTCATCAAATTACTAACATCGATCAATAATTTATGATAGAAACTTAAGACATTAAATTGACTAAACATTTTGGTGATGTTGTTGGGGACTGAGTAGTTAGAAAGCCTTATTTATTACATTAAAAAAAATGATATGCGTAGAGAAATAGACTCTAGGGGTAGATTCATAGCTAGAGGTATAAGTTTGATTCCAACAACACCACTCACCCCACCAAGACCACATAGTTCCACACCACCATCTCAAACTCATATTCCATTTTTCACCTCAAGGCATAGGCTCCCTGAAGTCTTAAGGTCAGAAATCCAACCAAGAGATTCTCCAACTTCATCTACTACAACAATATTAGAAGAGGAAGATCATAGATCTCCAACAGAATGAGTAACCTTTTTCACCTCTACAAGAGAACATATTCTAGCTCAAGAGTTAGAACTTCCTAGTGAGCAAGAAGAAGAAACTTTCTTCAATATCCCATTGATAGAAGAACTAGAGGAAGAACAAATAACTCTACAATTAGAGCCTTACATTAGCTCTGAGGAATATACAATGGCAAAAGAAGAAGGAGGGGGAGAAGATCTAAATGGATATGCCTCAAGAGGAGGAAGGAGAGGTGGAGGAAGAGGTGGTGGAAGAGATGGAGGAAGAGGTAGAGGTAGAGGAGATCCTAACTCTATTGGACTTCCTATTGCTTATGAGGATACAAATTTTACAATGAAAAATATTTTACCTTTCGTCCTTCCCAATTTCCATGGATTAAGGAGTGAAGATCCTGAAACATTTTTATTTGAATTTGAGGTTTTATGTAGATCCTATGACTACTTACAAGACTCTAAAAAATTGAATCTATTTCCTCCAACACTCAAGGGTGCAGCTTTAAAATGGTTCATGGGTTTGCTAACACAATCTATTAAGACATGGGATGAGATGAAAAGTGCATTTTTACAAAGATATCTAGATTATTGCACACCTATTAATAGGAAGGATGAAGTATTTAAAATGATGCAAAGATAGGATGAAAACTTCGAAGATTTAATTGAGAGATTCAATTACAATATAAAAAAGGCTAAAATGGAACACTTAGATCAAGATACTTTAAAATCTCTCTTGTTGAAAGCCATCAAAGATGAATGGATAGATATTCTTAACATGATGGGAAAGGGAGATATATCTCAACCACCATTACCTGAAATTTCTGAATTATGCATTCATATCTCAAGAGGAAAATAAAAAACTGGGAAAAATACAAGAGATCCTATTCTCTCTAGAGTAAATAAATCTACAACTGGAACATTAAGTAGGGCATAAATTGGAAGTATGCTTGATGAATTTAAAACAAATATCTTAGGGAGTCTCATTGAAAAAATAGACACCATGAAATTACAAAACAAGAAAAAAGCTGAAACTGATGCCTTAAGTATTTTTTGTCCTAAATGTAGGAAGAAACATGCTTTAAGAGAATGTCCTCTTGATTGAAAAGTGATAGAGAAATGTGTTATTTGTGCAGAAAATCATGAAACAAAAATATGTCCCTCTATACCAGGTCTTAAGGCTTTTTGTCAAGAAGAAGTAGCTCCATCTCCAGTGGATCCTCTTTGTTTTGTCTCTAGAATACCATGGTAGGGGCCACAATCTCAAGGTTTTAATAATAAAATGTATAATCAACCCCCATCAAACAATTGGAATTCATCATGGTAGAAACCTTTGTCCCAGCCTCAACCTTAGACACAAGGGATGCAAAACCCTTATGGAAGATACTCTCAATATCACCAATATCCATAATCCTATCCAAAAATCCTCCCCAACATTTTCCACAACAAAATAAACCACCCCAACACCAAAATCATAACCCACGACTCTCATTACCATTTCCACAAAGAAAAAATAAACTACCTGCCCAACCATTACCAAACCCAAATAATAAAAATTCTCAAAGTGCTTATAACATTGAAGGACAAAACTTTCCAGCTTATGATTATTCCACTAGATCTTAACATTGTCCAACTTAGATCTGGTAGAATATTAGAAAGGAATAAGTCTTCTATTGTTATTTAATAAAAGGATGATCTTGATGAAGAAATTTCTCTACAACAAAATAAAAATTCTAGAGAAGGGATATCCCTTTAGCAGAATCAGAGTTCTAAAAATGGAAAACAAAAAGATACAACAAACCCAACTCCTATCATAGAGCAACCTTTAGTATCTATTTCTAACCCTCATTTTCCTGAAAGATTACAAATCGATAGAGGGATAGAAATTTTTTTTTTTTTCCTAGCTATGATTTTCTAGATGAATTGAAAATTTTCTGTATCAAAATCCCTTTGTTACAGGCCATTAAATAGATTCATATTCTAGCTAAAACAATAAGAGAGTTGAGCATGAAAAAATCAGGAAGAAAAACAAAATAAATAAAAAAGATTCAGTTAGTAGGAAAAGCTGTTGACATTATAATGGGAAAATAGCAATACAAAGATATTTGGACCTAGGAAGTCCAGTTGTAAAAAAACATATCAATGGTATTGAGATTACAAATACATTAATTGACTTTGTAGCAGCCATCAACATCATGAGCAAGAAAACAATGGAACAACTTAGGCTTCCAAACCTTCACTATACACCAACATTACTACAATTAGAAAACAAAACAGTAATCAAGCCAAATGGTGTATTAGAAGACATATATGTGTCCTTAGACACTTGGGAATATCCAATTGACTTCATTATCTTAACTGCCAAGAAAAACCTAGGGGGGCATCCATTAATTTTAGGAAGACATTGGTTAACTACAATTGATGCTTTCATTAGTTGTAGATGGGCGGAAACGTGAAGCTGGGTTACACTTTTGTGAGAATCGGGGGCAAAAAAAAATTTTCGGCAATAGTTCGGCCTAACATTTTATAAAGTTCGGCCGAACTTTATAATAGTTCGACTGAACTCTGTTTTTAAGTACGTTCGTCGAACTTTTGAGTCCGTTTATATTGACGTACGATGACGGCCCACGGAATTTTGCCGAGGTTTGGAAATCGGCAGATGTAGTTCGGCGAACTCGCTGAAAGTTCGGCCGAACCACGTTTTTATAAATAAATCGCCCGCGAAGGGTCTCGCCATCGTGTTTCATTGTTTTCGCGCAACTTTTTCTCGTTCGTCGTTGATTGCGTTGGGCGATTTCCGCGCGACTTTTTATGTTCCTGTCGTTGATTTCTGGTCGAGGTTCCGCGGGCGAGGTTCCGTCAGGGCGAGGTTACGCCGATCGAGGTTCCGCGGTCGAGGTTCCCTGCTCGGCGAGTTGCTAGTCGAGGTATGTTACTGTTTCTATTGCAAACGCCGCCGTTCTTCTATCTCATGTCCGTACATCCGTTGATGGCTTTTATATTTACGTGGTTCGGTTCTTGTTACGTGTTCTTGGGCGAGTTGCCGGTCGAGGTTCTGCTCGGTTGAGTTTCTGCCGGCTTTGATTGCCGCATCCCGGTCGAGGTTCCGCTGCTCGTCGTTGTTAGGGAGCGCCACCGTTAAAATCCGCCGGCATGCGTTACGTTACCCACGCCATAGTATCCCTTCGAAAACAGACTAAAGAAAACAGCTAAGTTGTCTATCCACTTTTCTCTTCTATTTTAATTACAAGGTTGCCCACAATGTTCTCGTTGGGTTTCACTCATTTTCCGACTCCAATACTCACCGATTTGGAAGTCTCTGCTTTTAACGTTCTTGAGAGGATATTTCCTCACGTGACAATGCCTAGGTGTAAATTCTAAAATGTGAAATGAAATTTCCATATTTTCTACCTATTCCAATTTTATTTTAAATAGGGTGTTGTTGAATTTCGGAATTTGTCTATGTTTTCATTTTATCACCGCATTTTCGAACCCCCGGTGAATGGTGGAACAATCCTCGACTTTCTCGCTATTGCATTTTTGGAGCTTTGGTATTCTACAGTGATTTATTTCTATCGTTGGCTTCTCTTAAGACTATTAGCATACATAACCGACTTAGTTTGTTTTTAAGTATGTTATTCCCTATTTTTCCCTTTTCGTTTGGGTTTGTTGCGTCATGGTTCCTGGATTTCAACACATCCATGTGGTTGAAGTCCCAAGCCTTTTTTTCTCTCTCGGTTACTTTATCGTTTGCTAGAATATTATTACTTTTTGACAACTATGTAAATGAATAAGTTTTCCCCTTGTACGCAATATATGTGTATATATATCTCCACCATATGTGTACTTCTTAGGCTCTGCGATGTTGTTGTAAACGTTTTCACCGATTTCCGAAGTCATCATATAATCGCTTCGCACCAATTTGCTACATAAATTTTTATATTTAATCATGTTTATTTCAAACCCTTCTATATCGTAATCGATTCTCGTTGATTTCGAGTAAAATTTCAATATTATTCCCATTGGGATTGGTACACGTTTTTATATCTTTATTTCGTTCCCTCAAAATACTGTGGCTATTTCTTTTCGTAGGTTGGTTGGACACCTCATCGGGTTTTCTTACATGTAGTTACACGTAGAATTTCTAAGAACTATTACAAATTTGTGAAAAGGAGACAGAGTGTTTCATTGTAATTTTATTTATTATAAATCAGATTATATGTAATCCTATAACTCTTAGGGGTCGGAAAATTTACAAATATGTTTCTAGCTTCTAAATATAAGGCTCTATTTGGTTTAAATGAAGATATTTTATATTTTCTATACCATGACTTATTTATAGTCGATGTTTTGTCCATAGTAACATGTCCCTGAATGCATCTTGAAATTATGCACATACTATTTCCCTGCATATATTTTAGATCATAATTTGTTACATCCAAATATACGACGAGTATATGAATATTTCTTAACTATGCGATACCTTTATTTATCCATCGGACATCTCTATTATGGACTAGTAACTATTTACAATACTGTACTTTTTATTTTCATTCATGTATAACTAACCGTTGCTCGTATGTAATTCAAAGATCAAATATTAGAATGTTTTCTCTCTGCAAAGATGCTTTGAATTTCTACTTTTAAAGCATAAATATACATTTTAGAGATATGTCTCGTCTACCTTAGTTTCAGTTCTGAATTATTTGTCTATAGTTAGTACATGAATGTGTAACCGTACAATACAACATATATATGGCTATAAAGTATCTACTTATTCCATATCTTAATATTAATTTCTATTTCGAATTTGTTTCTCTATGAGCTATACGATTTGATAGCGCATTCTAAACCAACTAAAATATCGTGTCTTAGTTTGTTGTGAGGTAACTAACACCGATCAAATTCTATTTCCAAAATATTTAATCCACGATATGTGGTTCAATATTCTTACCTTGGAATTTTTTGAGGGGGTTTTCTTCTTAGTTTGTGGTTCTTCAACTCCACATCATTGCTAATCATAGTTAATTTTGCAATTAGTAGCTATTAGTATTACCGCTTCCCAATTTCAGAAACCGAATCCCTCATTTTCAACCAGTGAGGGTAGACAATTTCTCTCACTTGTTTTTTATACCTTCATACTTTAATACTTAAAATTTTCTTTACTATCTCTAGAAGTCAAACTTTTGTGGGATCCTCTATCTTAATTATAGGAGGAAGACTTTATAATATTTTGAAATTCATCCCGAATTTCCTTATCCCTCCTATACTATTGTCTCGAGACTTAATCTCGGACTCTCCCGAGGGATTACCGCTTTCTCTTTCTCTTTCTTCCCGAACCTTCACTTTTGTGACTTTCCCCGAGAGGGCAATTCTTCTCGATTAACCTCTCAAAATATTTACCGGCTAAAGCTAGCCCTTCATTGTTTTCAAGTGGCATCAACTCTCTTTTCATTTTATGCGGCATAGCCATTAGCGAGTATTTGGATCTCGCTAAGTTTTCTTCACCTTCGAGATCCAAATACAGAGCTCCCCATCTCCACTCGTGGTTTTGCGAGTTTGTATGCCTTCGTACGGCTTTTTTCCGTACCTAAACATTGAACATTAGTGACAAGTAAATTTAATGAAATTTTACAAAGCAACAAAAAATTCCTTGATGTGAACACACATTATTGCCCAGTTGTTTTAACATGGGCTCCGATACCATTTGTAACACACCTCATTTTGATTTGCCCAGTGTTTCCCACCACACCAACACAACTATTGGAGATTCAAACGACCTCACCACTTAGAAAATGATAAGAAATTATTTCCTCACCCCTTGTACTTGAACAATACATAGAAAGAATAGCATAATTAATACAAGAGATAAAAAATATGAATTAGAGAAAGGCATGGATCACATATTAAAGGAAATGTAAGCCAACCTAGGAAGAAACCAACTCTTCGCTCCCACTTCAAATAATTTCTAAGAGTAAACAATGAAAACAACAAATTGATCTATGTACCTGTATGTACAACATTCAACCATACCTATATAAAGAGTGTACAATGAAATTAATGTTGGTTTACTTCAACACTTGGAAAATATCTTGTTTCTATCCCATTTGTGGAAGTTATGCAAATATGAAATAAAGATATGAGGTTAAGAAGTTCTTAAAATTTGATGAAGTAGATGACCCTACTTTTGAGGATTATCCTATAGAGTTATAAAAGATGAATCAAGGGAATAAAAATGTAATTCATAAACATTTTCATATATTCCTATTTATAAATAAAATATTATTACACAACTATATGCTAAATTTAGGAGAAACAATCGATGTAATTCCTTTGAAAGTGATGAAATAATTAGGCCTTACAACAACTAGGGTGCATATAGAAATGTATGTGCTATGGATCCTATGAAAATCGGGATGGGTAGAGTAATAAATACACATGTTTTGAAATTTTTTGAGGAGTAACTCAAAGCATGCATATATACAAAATGAAGTGGCTACTTTCTTCATATTCCATGAGGGACTATTGTTCTTCCTAAATACTATTCATATCATGTACCTCGAATTATTTCTAGTGAAATTAAATGACTTGAAATTAAATTTCCTAAAGCCTATTGAAATTTCTCCTTCAAAATAAGGATGCACTCCCATTTGATTCTCACAGATAGGTTGTAATCATGAGGCTCTCGCTCAAGAGTGGACCTTCGCAAAATCTTGTGACGTCTTGTCACAAACAAAACCATCAAACTGAAAACACATCATTTTCTCCTTCAAAGAAAAAAAATTCACATCATGTGAATATGTCCATGTACTCTTACATATTGGTGTACAAAACCATCAACCAAAACAAGTTGAAAAAAACATGCCTCTTCAAACAAATGACTCGAAGACAAATAATAGAGCTCATGTACTTTCAACATCTTGCTTCATGCAACATGCACTGGATACTTTGAATTTGCAAAGAAATTAATGAAACATCAAAATACATGCTAGGCCTTAATTGGATAAGAAATCTAACCATTTGTCGGCAAACCATTTCAATGGCGCTTCTTTTTCTTTCAACTATGTTGAATTTAGTTTTTAGTTATATTTTTAATTTTGAAGAAAATAACTATTTATTTCATGTGTAATTACATTAGTGATTTCATGTGTTAGGGTTGTGGATTCAGCATTCAAACAACACCATTATATTTCAAATTTAAAAATGATGGTTTGAGTCCTAGGTAGCTTAGAATCCTACTTTTTTTCAAAATAAGGATGCACTCCCATTTGATTCTCACGGATAGGTTGTAATCATGAGGCTCTCGCTAAAGAGTGTACCTACGCAAAATCTTGTGACGTCTTGTCACAAGCAAAACCATCAAACTGAAAACACGTCATTTTTCTCCTTCAAAGAAAAAAAAATTCACATCATGTGAATATGTCCGTGTACTCTTACATATTGGTGTACAAAACCATCAACCAAACACAAGTTGACAAAACATGCCTAAATTCAAACAACCGACTCTTAAGTCAAATAATAGAGCTCATGTACAAATTTCCATGTTGTTGCATTTATGTGTGTCTAACATAACTCTACTTTCAACATCTTGCTTCATGCAACATGCACCATACTTTGAATTTGCAAAGACCCAGGAATTCTCCACCCCCCATTAAAATGACCCTACAAGTTGATTCTTTTTAGTTTTTTTCACTCTATAAGCATCGACGCATGATTATGCATGATGGAGAATCTCTAGCGCTTTCCCTTGTTAATATATTTAACAAGGGAAAGCGCTAGATATTCTCCATCATGCATAATCGTACGTTGGATTTGGTGATAATTGTCTCCATATTTTGGCTTTCGACCATCGCAAAACATAATTATTTTAGAAGGGAGGGAAGGAGGGGATGATCACATTGACTTGCTTGATGACCCGTCTATGAAGATTAACTACCTCAAGAATTATTTTTTTTGCGTAGGGAAAGAGACACATTCACATGTCTAGTTCTTTGATATTGTTAATGCCTCTAGTGTTTACTTCTACAAGTTCTATAGGCGTAGTCCGTAAAGGGCCGAGTAGCCTCTCGGATCTCATCTTTTATGAAAGGTGACATATCTAGTAAATGCCCCTCATCACTCTACTGGAATGGATCTAAATAGAAGTTCTTCATTTTTTAATATTCGTAAAACACAACAACTTTAAGGTAAACTATGTACATGTTCCATTCATCATGAACACAAACCTCACAAGCCTCCTTGGCTTTGGAGCATTTTCCATGTTTTCCATAACCAAGACCCAAATAATTAGGCCCTTCTTGAAGAACATTTGGCTCAACTATGCCTTGTACATGCTTGCCTTTAAAACCCTTTACTTTCATAGCACATTTTCATCAAAAATTTGGACCTTGCTCCTCTAATGTCTCTAATGTCTCTCAAAAGCACGTACACATTCATTTTCGTAGAGGAAATTGAAGGTAGAAACCAATAGCTAATTCTTCTAACTAACCTTGACTAAAATGAGCTAAATTGTACTTTGATACGAGCTTGATTTAAATTGTCCACCCCATATTAGGCACCAATGATTATAACCTTTAATGGGCTAGCACTAGTTTGTAATCATCATCTCAAAATGGCCTAGTAGATGAAAAAATTATCATGTTTGTAATCATCGTTTCACACCATCTACATATGACCCTTTTCTCACATATATATGATTGAATTTATGGTAGGTCATCCCTTCTATCTAGACCACGATTGATTGTGACATTAGGTGAATAAAGGAAATTTGATAAGGAAATGATCAGTATAAGTTTGTCCTCCTCCACGCACTCCATATCTAATGATTGCCTATTTTTCTCTTCCAACATTTTATTTTGGAAATTCATTTTGGTAGTTAATTCTACTATTTAGTCACAACACACTTAGAAGTCAAAGAAATTGTTATATACACTACTAAACTCAATTAACATTGTTTGTTATTGGACTTTACAATAACAAACAACGTAGAGTTCATTAATGTAGTAGTGTATAATATGATAATTATATGTATAGTGGTGTGGCTATCGATAAAATTAGTCACTAATGAATTTCGAGAATAGAAAGTTGGAAGTGGAAAATTGAGAAATCACTAGCTATGGGGCGGATGGAGGAGGACAAGCTAGAAACTATCTTCCGCTTATAAATTGTATTTTATTCACATGTTGTCACAATCCATTCATGGGATAGGTAGAGAGGATGACATTTCAAAAATTCATGCATATAATATGTAGAAGGGGTCATGTATGAGATGGTGTGAAGTGATGATGATGGACATGGTAAATTTTCATGTGCCAAGTCATTTTTAGATGATGATGACAAACCAATATTAGCCATTTTAAGGTTATAATCATTAACAAGAAATATGGGTAAGGAAATTCAAAGTGCCAAATTCTAAGGAAAAAGCCATATTTGCTTCTCAAAAAACTTTATTTGATATATTCTTAAAAAACCAAGTACAAATTTTATTAATCCTAGAATCATGCTTTACATAAGGTAAAAGTGGGAACTCATGACTTGTACTATAGATAAAAAAAACATTTACACTTACCAAAAAATATATGATAAAAATTGACAAACTACATACCCTTAAGCTCAAGGGGATATAATCATTCTTGCCTTCCATATAGATAATGAAAATGATTGTTCTAAGTCTCATGTTGCTTCTCATGTTATTTTATAAACCTTGGTTGGAAAGAAAAAATAGGAGGGCAGAAATGTAAGAAATATATAGAACATATTGGATTTAACAGACCCCATCTGGATTTTACTTCGAGGTATTGATTTTTTTGAAATCTATTTTGTGAATGTTGACCAATAGATATATATCATGGAGGATGAAAGACGTAAGATCGGCTGAATCCCTATATGGAGGGTCGGGGATTGGAGGATGTTCACGGTATTTAAATATAATCTTAAATCTCCATACATGTGTGTACATATGGAATTGATTTTTTTATTAACTTTGTGAGTGAAATTAGTTGTTAATAAGTTTCATATTTTAATTTTTTAGGAGGCAAGAGGAGAAGGCTTTCTACTCCATCAATGGAGCGTGGCCAAGGTTCAACCGGTACGAGGTAGCAGTGGTGCCTAAAGGGGGTGATATTTATTCCCCCGAAGGCCCAGCAATCAACTATTGCTGGTTCTCAACAGAGGTCACCGTGGGTCCGGTTCTCAGCAAGCATCATTGCCCGGGGTCGGTTCTCAGCAGGTCATGTTGGAGATGATGTTAACCAACAACATCAAGGTTGCCATCAATTTCAATATTTTTTCATTAAATTTTTTACAACTTTTTTTTACACGTGTTTTTTTCTAATATATGAAATTATATATATATTGATGCGAGGCTGAAAATGTTCGAGCCGTTGGTCAAAACAAAGACGCAGGCGACGCGCTACATTGAAGAAGAAAGCCTGTCAACCTAGCACAACTTATCCGACTGAGATTACCGATATACCATGGGAAACGAACATGGCGAATGCACCTTACAAAGGTGTCAAAGCCTTTATGCAAAATTGCAGAGAGATCTCCCAGGATTTGACTCCACTCGCTGAGAGTAGACAAAGCTCTACAGAGATAGTTACACATTCATTGAGTGAAATGGTAAAAGTGTACAAAGATTTGGGGCCAACCATCGATTCGTTTGTAGAAGTGATGAGAAAGAGAAGAGAAACGATGATAGGTCCCGATAAATGGCAGGACATAAAAAAACAAGTTTCAAGAGCGCGAGCTAAGTCAATGTTTAATTATAAGGAAGGGCCAAAAAGAAAGATGTTGAAGGTGCGATGATTTCAAGCACCCGGACATAGCAAAATATTTGTATAGTCGACATCTTGCATGGCCTTTGGAAGGCTTCCATGGAACGATGAGGTTCCTCTTTATTTTGCACAAATGTTTTATGCAGAATTTTTTTTGGGTATGAAACCCGACTACAATGATCTTCCTTCGTAAATTTTTTGGCCCTGGGAGAGGTCGATTATGTCAACGTAAGGGTGCAAAGCGAGATGTGGAGTTGCCTCGCCCGAGCCGCCATTGGTGAGTCGGCACTGTCTCGAGTCGAAACCTTGCGATCAGAGATGGATGCGACTTCTCAAATAAGTCGTGAAGCAAGAGATGTTATGATCGAAAATGTTCATAGCGGATTGAGTGGAGTCGATCTTGGCTTAAATCGACAAAGAGCACGTGAATATGCACGTGTCAATTTTGTTTATCATACGGATGAGGGAGATTTACAACATGAATGTTGAAGATCTCCGAACATACGCAATAAATTGTCGCAATGGTCCGCAAGACCTAATTTTTCGTGAGGAAGAGGGCAACGAAACCCAGTATGTGTTAGTGACCTTAGGATTTGAAATTATATTTACATATACATGTGTACAATTTGTAATAAATACATGTGTATGTACACATGTATACATTTATTTGTATGTGTACATTAATCTAACAAAAAAGGTATGATTATATGTTAAAACACCATTTGGCAGTTCTCGGGCATGATGCGTGATGAAAATGTTAATATTACGTTCGGGACCTCTCAGCTCAAACGATGCAGATGGGTCTCGCCCATCATGATATGTTGGCACATGTATGTTAGTGTTTTTTAAGTGACTCTAAAATAAATAATTGTTGCAACACATGTACATGTATGTATATATATAATTCGATAAAATGTTTTAACAAATACTCGATTCCGTCTCGATGTTTTTGGGATCAGTACCTTCTTCTTCTTTAGGAGATATACCTTCTACTTCATTGGGAGATGACCAAGTATGGACAATTTTTCACAAGTTCAAAATTTATGTTACCTAAAAAGTTCCATAAAAAATTGAGATATATAGAGAGAGATCTATATTTTGAGTTATTTAAAATTTTTTGAATTTAGGTTTGTATAGAAGATTTTTTTAATCCGAGGACTTTAGCGACGGAGATAGGGACATCCACAAGCATTTGAAGAAGTTGTCTTTAGTTCTTTTTTTTAATAAATTATTGTTCAAATAAGTTTATATATATGTACACACGTGCATTTTCATTTGAAAGTTTTTAATTTATATAAATTATTTACGTATATATATATATATATATATATATATATATATATTTATATTTAATCGTACATGTATATTGTACAGTGTTACCACTAGAGATGTTTCTATGGCGGATCCCGTTCATCAAATGGAGAGGCAACTCTTGAGGTATTGCGCGATTTTTTTGTTATATTTTGTTTTTTTACATGAAGTTCTAGATATATATATTCTCGTTCATTTTTTAAAACTTCAAATTTTAATGTTCAAGTACATGTACATTGTGTATGTAGGTTTTTCCCTTTACAAGATAGCGAGCCAACCGAGACCCGAGGCTAGATCTTCCATTTGATGGACAAGATATACGATAGATTTGATTTTATTTCAAAATTTAGATGGTTTTAAAATTTGTTAAACTTGATACAGCTTTGATACTTGAGTGAGATTTACAATTTTTGGACATATTTTATTACAATATGTTTTTTGGACATATTTTTGGACACATGTTAAATTTTTTTGTTGGATAGTTGAATTATAATTGGCATGGCATGTGATATTTAATGTTAAATGTTTTTGTTAGATAGTTGAATTATAATTGGCATGGGATGTGATATTTAATGTTAAATGTTTTTGTTAGATAGTTGAATTATAATTGGCATGGCATTTTGAAGTTTTTAAAACTACATGAATGATGGAATGTGAACCTACATTTGCACATGTGGTAAATTGAAATGTTACTTGTAACAAGACAATCCCCATTGATTTCATTACATTATATATGTTGATTTCTGATTTGATATAATTGCATACATATGATGGTACATTACTTGTAAAGTCATTGGATTAATAACTTGTTCATTGATTTCAGTTGTTCTTTGGATGGTTTTAGTACTTTTTGGCATGTGAATGTGAAAGTAATGTTGTCATTGAATTACATTTGACATTTGATATTTAATGTTAAATATTTTTGTTGGATAGTTGAATTATAATTGGCATGGCATGTGATATTTATTGTTAAATGTTTTTGTTGGATAGTTGAATTATAATTCTAATGGTATCTCGAAGTTTTTAAAACTACATGAATGATAGAATGTGAACCTACATTTGCACGTGGTAAATTGAAATGTTACTTGTAACAAAACAATCCGCATTGATTTCATTATGTAGTATATGTTGATTTCTGATTTGATATAATTGCATGTATGATGGTACATTACTTGTAAAGTCATTGGATTAATAGTGTTCATTGATTTCGGTGTAACATGAATGATAGAATGTGAACCTACATTTGCACATGTGGTAAATTGAAATGTTACTTGTAACAAAACAATCCGCATTGATTTCATTATGTAGTATATGTTGATTTCTGATTTGATATAATTGCATGTATGATGGTACATTACTTGTAAAGTCATTGGATTAATAGTGTTCATTGATTTCGGTGTAAAGCAAAAAATTATTGACAATGTAGAATGATTTTTGTGTTATAATAACTAAACCTAAGAATATTGGAGAGCAAGAGAGACTTGAGGTATGGTGTTTACTACAAGAGTTTGAGCTAAATATTTAAATGGTTTATCTATCTTTCATAAAATAGTTTAAGATTGATCACAAGAATTAAGAGAATGTCTCGGTCCATCATTGGTATGATCCATCATAGAATGATCATCCATGTCAATGACTCTTAAGTCTATCTTTCCAAACCATGACCCTACTCTCACATGTGTGCTTTTCATGACACCAGTCGATGCTACTTTTATCCTTGAGTTGATCGCCTTGAAAGCACTCAACTCTTCCTCGATGCTAGCCTTCCTCTTTCTAAGAGATGAAGTCGCCTTTCGACTTAGGAAGCTATGGGTAGCCCCCGTGTCTATCAAAGCAGAGAACTTTTTTCCCATGTACGGTTGTAGACATGAATCTCAAGTCCAAGGAACTTTCATCATCATTCCTCCTTGTCTTGTGCCTTACTTTCGTAATCTTCTTCAACATTTCCTCTTCCAATATGTTTTTCGAACTAGCCCTTGGCTTAACAAGTGCTTTTCACATATCTCTTCTCATGAAGCTCCATATAACAATTTGATCCTCGGGCTTGCTTGAATTGGTTCAAGCTCTTTCTTTTTCGGATCTCGTCTAATTGCTCCAATACGACATATATTGACTCCTTCCAAACGTAAGTGCACCAATCCTCTTAGTGTGGTCGTCTTCTTTTCCAAGTGTGCCAACACATGCATTTTCTTTCTTCAAACCAATAGGTTTCGCGATCAAGAAAGTCCCTCTTGATCTTATCTTCCATGTTCTTGACTTTACCCCCGCAACGTGGTGCTTATTTCCTTCAAGTGAGCCCTTTCCATAAAGAGTTCCCTAAGTCTTTGTTCACCTTGTCGTATCTCCATGTCAAGCTTTTTCAATTTCAGCAGCTTGTCTAGAAAGTCCATCCTTGGAATTTCTTTGCGTGAAAAACCAAGTAGGTTGAACCAACGTTGGTCTAGTGCATTGGAATTCATTAAAGAATTGGTCATTGGCGCCAGCTTCAAGCTAGGAGTGAGCATCGTCACCAACCTACATTGAATATTTTACACTCCCTATGGTGAATGATACTTTAAATTGATTGACGAGCCTAAGACTTTCGAATTTTTTACGAATGCCAAATGATCTTACAAAGTTAGTATTTATAATATTCTAGTAGGTCATTCGGCGACAACTTTTACCAAAAACTTGAAACGACTTTGGCGTGTGATATTTAATTTGTTAAATGTTTTTGTTGCATTGTTGAATTATAATTGGCATGGCTTAACGAGCTGCTTTTCACATATCTCTTCTCATGAAGCTCCATAGAACAATTCGATCCTGGGGTCTCGCTTTGAATTGGTTCAAGCTCTTAGTGTGGTCGTCTTAGTGTGGCGTGTGATATTTAATTTGTTAAATGTTTTTGTTGGATTGTTGAATTATAATTGGCATGGCATGTGAAGTTTTTAAAACTCCGAGCTTTTGGATGGTTTCAATCTACATTTTGCATGTGATATTTAATGAACTTTAAATGTTAAATGTTTTAATGATGCACAATATATAATCGAAAGGGTTTTAAGACTTAAAGTTTTGGATGGTTTCAATTTACAACTTAAAGTTTTTGGATGGTTTCAACCTACATTTGCACATATGGTAAATTGAAATTATGTTACTTGCAACAAGACAATCCCCCATTGATTTCATTGTATATGTTGATTTCTAATTTGATATAATTGCATGTATGATGGTACATTACTTGTAAAGACATTGGATTAATAGTGTTCATTGATTTTACTTTAAGCGCTAAAAAATTATTGATAATGTAGAACGATTTTTGTGTTATAATAATTAAACCTAATAATATTGGAGAGCAAGAGAGATGAGGTATGGTGTTTACTACAAGAGTTCGAGCGTGGGCATTCAGTGACAACTTTTACTAGAAACTTGAAACAAAGAGAATCTATCTTTGGCTAGGACATCATGTAAGATGCTCGACATAAACAGTAAAATTGTACTTAAAAGCCGAGATTCGGGCAAGTGGGGACAACCACTTGTTATCTCGTCCCTTGGAGGCTAGGCCATATGGGGACCGAATCTCGACTTTACAAAATAAAGTGAAATAATTTGTACCATATGGTCGGAGAACATATACAAAAACAATTAATATACAAGAACAATTAATTTCATTCTAGAATATATATATCCAATACATATTTAACATTTTTAATCAATGCACATGTATAGAAAAAACTATTTTCAAAGTGGAAACTAGAGCACGTGCTTGTACCCAAACAATTTGTAACATTTTCAAACCACAAATAACATAAGCAAAGTTCAATTTTTAGTTGAGTACCGAAAGGTTTAAAAGATAATAAATTGTTGTCCCGACACTTCACTCAAAAAAAATTCTAATGGAATTCCATCCTCAATAATCCGTTCATGATCGGATTTTGACATTTTCCATTTCTTAATTTTTTATTTTTTTCTTTGATTGAACTTCTATCAACTTTATGCGTGTCGTCACACACCAAGTGACTATATTGACAACTTATGGAATCAGGTTCATAGTCTTCGAAGTAAACAAAGTCTCCACTTTGATCGAGTTTGTTTGAAAAAATAACCTTTCGAAAGATAATAGACCCTTTGTCATACCGAAATCCGTGATCATTATAGTCTTGTAATAATTTCATTTTTTTGTTCAATGCTAACGCATCAAATAATACTTCACATTTTCATCGTTGTCAATAGGTGCAATTACAACAAAAACATCTCCTCGCACAATAAAATAAATTTAACATTTAATTATGCATATTTAAATTTAAATTTGTAAATCTTTAAATCATTAAAAAGTAATTCAAATGTTACCTTCTCTAACAAGATCGGAAACTCGATCACCATCGGATGATATTGTAGTTTCATCCGATTCCATTTCTTCAATCATTGCAACGTACATTTTTCCCTTTTGTATTTAGCTCAGTATGTTTCCAATCGTTCACATACATTTTGTTTTCACGAGATGTCATTGGATTTTGTGTTGTCTATGCAAACATCACAAAAACAAGAATATTTTCTTTTTATCCAATGCAAACACATTTGTGGACAATTTTGTTTGAATTGAATGCAATTTTCAAGTCCCTTTTATTGTTCCAACTTCATTTCCAATTGATCTATTTACGTCTCCGATTCCAATATGCCGTAAAAAACCTTTATATGGAAAAAATTAGAAAAAGAATTTGTAAATATGATATCAAAATACAATTAAAAATAATCATTGCATGATAAATGTACAATGTTTAAAATTAGATTACCAATATAAATTAAATTGAATGTACCTTTGCACTTCTCGTGATGGGTTAATCTCATGGCTTAGAGCATTTTTGCACCATTGAACAACTTCTTCGACCGTTTGCAAGTCGGCGTGCAAAGTGGTTCATTTGATATCTTCGAAGTACTCGCTTTATGCATGCTCTCGCACCGTCATGTTCTCCTTTTCCATGGCCAGCCTCAAAGAAATTCCAACAATGTTTAATGGAGGTTTTCTTATGAAGACGACACAACCAAAAAAATGATCGTGCAGATTTGAATTGACTCCAGCATCCGTTCGACCATATCCAATGTTCATTGAATGTTATTCCACGATTTTTTCAATGAATCATAATTTTTTTCCAAAACAATGTTGTACAAAACATGTATCATGCGTACGATCGTCACCGATATAAAAATGATATTCTTTAATGATATGTCGATTTTTCACTCGTGCTTTCTATATGATCGACATTTTGTTCAACATGTCTATATAGAATATGAACGAGCATGGAGACTTGGTCGTAGTGATAGTATTCACTCCGAATTTCTTTTTGTGGAGAAAATGTGTAGTTTTCTCGCAAAATCAATCATCGACAAAATGGTTCCCTGGTGGAAAAACTTCACGAGATTTTTTGAATTGCAAGTCTTGCCATCGAGCTCTATGGGAATGCATGGTGTATTTGTAAATTTCTGCTTCAAACTTTCTCAAAAGTCTATTAGAAAAATTTCGCTCTTCCCGTAATTCGATTCTTTTTAACACTATCTCGCACTTTGAATCGATGTACTCGGTATATTCGTATCTCTTCCATTTCACTTTCATGTTGGACAATGATTGATCATTTATATCAATACGATATTTGTTTTGAAATTTAGTCAAATTTCCACAATCATCGCATTTTTTTACCACCAACACATTTCTTTTTGTAAAATAGTTCATCGCTTTCTCTTTCACATAGAATTTGAGATATGAATTCACTGCATAGTGGAAGGAGGAGGTGAATCCTTCCATAATGTTCTACCGAAATCAAGGAATGTGTCATAATATAACTCAAATTCCACATGATAACGGCAACAACAAGTGTCGCGTACGGTGATAGGTTTTACATACCATGGTTTTTGTTGAACAAAAGCACTGAGTGAAACTTGAATTTGACGATTCTCTTCTTTGAACTTGTTGAATAACTCTATTTGAGTGGTTTCCAAGAGATGTTTTTCATGTTCTTCGTATTGATTTCGTGCTATTCTTCTTCGCATCTGATCACATGTCTTGCAATGGGTGAAACACGCAAATTGTTCTTCCAATATTCATATATTATTTTTTTAACATCTTCTCCAAGTCTATCTTTGTATGGTTGCCTACAAATAGCTCTCCAACAAGCGAGTTCATCATTTACGTCTATTTGACGTCGAAATTTTCGATGTTTGTGCGAGTTTTTCGCGAGGTTCCCGATGCTCGTGCCATAGATGTTAGATTCAAACGATTCTCTTGAGTACTTGGTGAAACCATTGCCATTTGTATTCCTCTACGTATATTTGAAACATCTTTATCTCTAGATCTCTTAATTGACTCTATAGCACTACTCATATTTTTTTATCACCTCTTCTTTCATTTTTTTTATCTTTGGTTGATTTTCGAATACCCAATAGTGTCGTCGCTTCTTTTAATTTCCTTGATGATAAGAGACCTTTCAACATTTGAGCTTGAACTGTCACCTCGCTTTTGAAAAACATTTCCAAAATTTTCTCGACACGATATCGTATAATATAGTCGTGTTTTTTTATCTCCATATGTGTGAGTGTCTACATTTTCTAACATCTCATTATCGATAGTGATTTCATCCGTACATATTCAAAAAATAGTACATATTCAATAAATAACTAAATTAATAAATATGTCAATAAATATTAGGAAAATTTTAAATATATCAATAGATCATAATATCTACATTTACATACCCGATTCACTTTCGCTTGAGGTTGATTTTCTTCTTCAATATTTTGAGGAGTATCTCTGTCTCGTTTACATTAAACAAAATATTTTTTCAAACTAGTTCATCAAATAAAAAATTAAGCTTCACATTCTACATTGGGAAAACTTTAAAAATATATCAATAGATCATAATATTTACATTTACATACCCGTTCAATTTACTCGCTTGAGGTTGATTTTCTTCTTCAATATTTTGAGGAATATCTGCTGTCTGCTTACATCAAACAAAATATTTTTCAAACTAGTTTATCAAATAAAAAATTAAGCGTTACATTTTACATTAGGAAAATTTTAAATATATATCAATAGAGCATGTAATATTTACATTTACATACCGCTTCAATTTACTGCTTGAGGTTGATTTTCCTCTTCAATATTTGAGAGAGCTTCTAACTTTCTTTTTGCGATATTGTCTCGTCTCTTCTCTACGTTCCTCGGGCTTTCTTTTTCGATCATATTTTCTCACACAAGTTCTTCGATTTCCCATGATAATAGGGTATGAGGTTCAAAAAAATTTCCTTTAAAAAATTAGACAATAACTCAATTACAAACAATATCACAAAAAGATTTAATTTAAAAAAATCTTTTCTAAAAAAATACGTAATCCAATCCAAAACACGTACATATCTCTAAGAAAAATCACACCGCCTCCAAGAAATGTCTTCCAAAAAAAATTCTTTAAATCTTAAAATGTGAAGAAAAATTTTTTGAACAAAAAAACTCAAAAGATTTATTTCAACACAAAACACGTACATACCTCCAAGAAAAATCACGTCGCTCCAAAAAATGTCTTCCAAAAAAGTTATTTAAATTCAAACTTTGAACCTCCAAGAAAAAATCACGCCTCCAGTAAAAATGTCTTCCAAAAAAATTTTTTTTAAACCCAAACTTTGAAGAAATTTTTTTGAATTCAAACCAAGTTGTAAGATGAAATGAAATGCGAAATGTGCGAAAATTGTGAATCATTTCGCGGCAATTTATATTGACCGCGAAATATGTGTTTTGTAGGGGGCTCCACAAAAATTTCCTAGCCGACGGAAAATTACACAATAGTTCGCCGAACTTTTGATAATAAGTTCAGCCGAACTATTGTGACGTTAGTTTTAATCGTCAGTAAGCGGAAAACATAGTTCGACGAACTATTACTAATAGTTCGGCTCGAACTAACGCGTCACCAATTACGCGTACTGTGCTACGAAAACGGTTTCCGCAACTTTGGACCGATTAAACTCCATGAAAACTTGTTAATTAACTATCTGAACCAAGACAAGCATTTTCAGAATTGAATCTACTTTCAGGAAATATAAATTTTATGGAATTTCGTAAACGTTTATTAATTTTACTTATTTTTCTAATAAAATGAGTGCAAACAATTTTTTGAGGGTCATCGTGGATTCAGGTGAAATCAAAAATTTTGTGTCTCCCAAAATACATTGTAAAAAAAATTGAAAAAATTATGGGGCATTACATTGGTCCGTTGACTCTAATGGGTAGCTTTTAGATTTTTTAGTTTATAACTTATATGTTAAGAAATTTGTTGCCACACGAAACATATCAAAAATACGCAGCTTTTTCGTATTAGACCAGCTTCAAAAAATTCTAGTAATTATGATATGCATCCATTGGCTTTGTAAATATGACTGAAACCAAAGTAGACTCTCGTCTAGATTGTTGTAACACATTTTTTTTTCAAAAACACAAATTTTCAATGAATACAACGTTGCCACATAACATGACTATCGATGAATTCTTTGATTGTTAAGAAACACACACTCAAAGAAACGTTAAGTTGACATATCAAATCCGCATAAAAAAATTTCAAAAAAATAAGTAATAGAAAGCTAACAAAATTTCTCACAACTTTTATTTTTACCGCAAAATGAAATTCTACACGGAAAAATTGTTATAGTTTGCAGAAAGTTGAAGAACCCAAAAAAATGAAATTTTTTTCTCAAAAAAGGGCAAAAAGTGTAACCCAGCTTCACATTTTATGTTTATTTATGATGGTAACTCAACAAAGAAATTCACTCTATATCCTCCAATAAAAAAAAAAAATCACAGAAATAGAAAATGAAGAATGGATGGATAATGACAATGATATACAACCTCTCTTTACTATTTCTCATATTAGTGAAGAAAGTCAAATTTTAAATTCAATAGAAAACTTTGAAAGATCTTCACAATGTGAAGATGAGCATAGTTTTCAAGAACAATGCAATATTTAATAATTTTCATCTAGACATATGTCTTTATATTCTATGGAAGAATTTGGTAACTCTATAGTTGAAATATTTCCAGGAAAATATTTAAACATAAACAAAAACTTGGAGAAATTCCAACAAGAATAGTTAATCAAAACATTGCAAAACATTCTTCTGCATATGCATGGAAGTACACTGACATGAAGGGAATTAATCCTAAGACTTGTATACATCATATCTACATTGAGGAAAAATATAGGCCTATTAGACAACCTCAAAGAAGGATGAATCCAAATATTAGGGAAATTGTGAAAGAAGAATTGCAAAAGTTGTTGAATGCAAACTTCATTTATCCTATTTCAGATAGCTAGTTGGTTTCTCCCTTGGTAATTGTACCTAAAAATAATGGTAAATGGAGGGTATGCATTTATTATCAAGAATTGAATAAGGCTACTCTAAAAGATCATTTCCCATTTCCTTTCATAGATCAAGTATTGGATATATTAGCCAGTAGGAAATATTTCTCATTCTTGGATGGTTTTAGTGGTTACAATCAAATTCAAATAGCACCTGAAGACGAAGACAGAACCACATCCACTTGTCCATGGGGAACCTATGCTTACCGAGTACTTCCTTTTGGATTTTGCAATGCACCTGCAACATTACAAAAGGCAGTATTAGGAATTTTCTCTGATCTAATACATGATTGTGTGGAAATATATATGGATGATTTCATAGTTTATGGACATTATTTTGAAGAGGCTCTTGAAAACTTGGAAAAGGTTCTTAAAAGATGCAAAGAAGAAAATCTTTCATTAAGTCATGAAAAATGCTTTATGATGTTTACTGAAGGAATTATTTCAGTACATCACATTTCAGGGGATGGAATTAAAGTAGAATCATCCAAAGTTGAATTCATCTCCAAATTATCAATTCCAAGTTGTCAAAAGGATGTTAAAATTTTTCTAGGTTTTACAGGGTACTATAGAAGATTTATAGAAAACTTCACTAAAATTGCAACTCCACTCTTCAAATTTCTTACCAAAGATTGTGAATTTAGTTGGAAGCCCGATTGCCAATTGGCATTTGAAAATTTAAAAGAAAAAATATCTGAAGCACCCATTTTAAGAGGACCAAATTGGAAAATACCTTTTCATATTTCAACAGATGCTTCAGATACAACTCTAGGAGCTGTATTAGGACAAAAAGATTTGATCCCCTATGCCATCTATTACAAAAGTAAAAATTTGACTCATGCTCAGTTAAATTACATTGTAGCTATAAAAGAGTTTCTAGCTATTGTCCATGCTATTAACAAATTCAGACACTACATCACCGGATATGAAACCTTTATTCACACAGACCATTATGCAATTAGGTATTTAATGAATATATCTATCGCTAATAGCAGAATCACAAGATCGTTATTACTCATGTAAGAATTTAACATCACCATTCTAGACCGACCTGGAAAACAAAATAAAGTTGTTGATTTCTTGTCTAAAATTTAAAAAAAAAATAATGATACTCCAGTAGAGGATAATTTTCCTAATTAATATCTCTTTGTAATATCTACTAAATCTCCATGGTTTGCAAATATTGATAACTACTTAGCTACATGAAAATTACCAGCATACTTGTTTCCTAGAGAAAAGAGAAAAATAATTCAAACAAGTGCATTATACTCATGGGTTAATGATGAATTGTATAAAATAGATCCAGATCTCATCATCAAAGATGTGTCCAAGAAGATGAAATTCCTGAAATTTTGAAAACATGCCACGATGAACCTTATGGAGGAAACTTTGCTAATAAGAGGACTTCCTATAAAATCCTTCATTTAGGATATTATTTTTCATCCATCTTTAAATATTCCAAGGAGTATGTCAAAATGTGTGACAGTTGTCAAAAAATGGGAAACATGTTCCTAAATATGAAATGCCCTTACAACATCAGGTACTCATCAAACCCTTTGAGAAGTGGGCCTGGACTTTGTTGGACCTTTCAATCCACCATCAAAACAAAAAATGTACATTCTGGTTTGCACTGATTATGTCACTAAATGGGTAGAGGCTAAAGCATTTTCTTTTGCTAATGAAAATGTTATAGTTTAATTTCTCTTTAAGGATATTTTCATTGTTTTGGTGTCCCAAGGGGAATTGTGATAGATCAGGGATCTCGGTTTACATCTAAGGTGGTGCAGAAGATTGTGGATGAATATAAGATTAAACATACAAAGAATATTCCATTTCATCCACAAGAAAATGGAAAAGTGGAGTCCACCAATAAAAATGATCTAAGCCTCACAAATATTGTACATCTACATAGGAAGGATTGGGTAGATAGGCTTCTTGAAGCCTTATGGGCCTACCAGAATACATGGAGGAATACAGCAGAAAATACTCCCTATGAACTTGTATGGGAAGCAAGTCATATTTCCAATATAATTTCAGATCAAAACCTTCAAGCTAGAAGTCAAATTGGGACTTGATTTATCATAAGACCAAAAGAACAGAATAGAGCAACTTGATGAGCTTGATGAGATCAGGCAAGATGAAGTTCAAAGAACCAGCCTAATCCAACAACAAAGGTTTAGATGGCATGATAAGTACATAAAATATAGAAAATTTCAAGAAGGAGATTGGGCACTTTTGTTCGATTCAAAGTTTAAAGACTTCCAAGGAAAATTTCAGACTCATTGACTTGGGCCTTATGATATCGAAAAAGTCTTTGACAATGGGGCAGTCAAGATAGGGACAATTGATGAAGAAAAGGTACCTCTTCTTCTGAATGGACATTGATTAAAAATATATCATAAGCCAATTACAAAGGATGAATTTATCCAAAATGTTCAAGACAATTCTGATATGAAGTTGGTGAAGAAGAATCCTTCTTCTTCCCCAAATTAGTCTTCTTTTTACTTTTCATATCTAAAAAAAAGAGAATATATATATATATATATATATATGAAAACCAATCAACGATTGGCATCCTTATACATAAAATATAAGGTGAAAATCAGAGTTCTGACATCTTATATTTTCTTCCATTCTAAAAATATCAAATTATTTGTTCCCTTTCTTTTTCTGAAGCAATAAAAGTAGTACCTACAGAATTGCTACATTTCTGCATCTCTTAGAAGAATCTGCAGATGTAATCACATTCTATAGCTCTGTTACATTTTTACAGCCTATTGAAGCATAACATACTAAACAGAAGCAATTGAAGACTCCATTGAAGATTATGTTGAAAAAACACTTGAGGAATCAACACAAAAAGAAGATCAATAAAGGTTAGTTCCAAGGTATATTACAATTTTTTTTTAAATAATAAGGTCCAAAAACATTAGTGTATACAATTTAGATGACCATACGCTGTCACCTCAATATGTCATCATTAGAACTGATTGTATTCGGATTCAACATCACAATTCCATAATCTGACTACAGCATCCATATAATATCCAATAATAATCAAGAATGATTTCATCCATTAATGAATAACGGTTATATCTCATTTCCATAACCCACTCATCCATGTTCCTAAACCATCGTCGAATATCTATTTTACCTACATGTCTCTACAAACTCTTGACACCCTTAACTCAAAGCCAAACCCTCAATCCACTTGATCAAAGAAGAACAATTTTTAAGGTGAAACACCTTAGGACAGAGACATGGGTCTAATAGTGAGAACTGAACCTGTGGGAGTGAGATTCATGGAAGGTTATCCTCAGATGAAGGAAATGTTGCAAAAGGTGCAATGGCTCCAATTCATAGAGAAGTTCGATGGGTTCCATAAGGAGGTCACTAAGTCCTATGCAAGATATTTCAATGGGACAAAGTTCGAAATTGGGGACATAAAATTTTCAGTGACAGAAGCCTTCAAATATGAAGCCACAAAACTTCCAAAAACTAGCGAGAGATGGTTCAAGAATATGGAAATTCATGGCGAAGAATGGAAAATTTTTCTAAAGAATCTAGGTATGGACACTACTATTTTTAAGAAGGGAATTCCAAATACGACATTCAAACACAAATGGAGAAATATGTTGTTAATTTTACAAAAAAAAATTACTTGCGAGGGTAAATTCGGTTGTATATTTTTCTACCATGCCCGACTGTTAATGAATTTCTTGGAGGACAGATAAATAAACCTCCCATACTTCCTACTGAACAAACTAAATAAAATGTCATCAAATGTGCAGAAAAGAGTCCAATTCATAGACAGTACCATGCATCATCATGCACTGATAAAGAGTCTCATTGAATTCCATCTAAATATTATAGAAGATTCCTGGGAAATTTTCGTAATCAGAAATCACTTTCAAGGTGAAGCACTAGAACGGCCTAAGGAGGAAAAAACCAAAAGAAGTAGGAGGATAAAGGTTGATACTTGCATCTAAGACAAATACTCACCTCAACCACAGTAAGAATAAGAAGAAATTACCATTGCGGAGTTACTGAAGAATAATAAACATAATGGAGTAAAAAAGAGAGGTAATGTAAAGGAAAAGGGAAAAGTTACAAGTTCAGAAATTTTAAGCGCTTCACAGACAAGGAGAAGCTCTAGAATTCATAAACCCTTGAAGAAGACACCTCCAGAGGAAGCAGAGTTTGATAATATAGATGAAGAACTCCAAGTACCATCGCCCATTACTGCCTCTCCTACACACAGACCTATACACTCTCCTATACACAGTTCGACCAAAAGGACCCCAGAAATTGACCCAACACAGCAAGAGATATATGAATATATTGAGTCCTTGGAGAAAAGACATGTAGAAGCAAATACAAGTGTGGAGGAGAAGCCTATCAATCCACAAGAACCTCTGGTGAACACCTTTAAGTAAGAAATATATGAGCTAGAGATATTGAACAGGCACATTAAACAAGAAAATGAAACCTTGAGGGAACATAATCACTTGGAAAAGGTCATTAATGACAACATTATCTTACATTTGGGGCTATGGTATAAAAAGAACAAGAAACTAAAGAAAAATAATAGCTTTATGAACAAGAAATTCATCAGCCTAAAGTACAAACTCCTCATGAAGAAACCAAGAATGGAAATCACTTCATGAAAAAAATAAGAAGAAGAAGTTGGATGTATTAGCAAAGGTATCAGAGCGAATGCAGTAGAAGGTGAAAGATCACAATTTTGGGAATTGCATGAGGACATGCAATGGTCTCTTAGTGGGGGTATGTTGAACCTCAAAACTGTTCCTAATTTGACACCCTTTTCCATAATTTCTTCTTCCTTTTTCAAAAACTCATGACTTGAATCAGTGATAATTGACATATTCCACATCAAAGAAGGCATGTATATGATCTCTACTTTATATGATAATGATTCTTATTATTTAGATGAATTTCTGTAATTAGCTACATAATTCGTGCAATTATGTAGCTAACCTTTGTTTCTGCAGCAACCATTATTGTTTGACAGGTTTTGAGAAGCAATTGAAGTAGCGGGTCATATGGGTATCTCTGGAACGATCCACACATGGATCATATCCCACTTACCTGTTCGAATTCAAGAAGGAATCATGCCTACACTCGCGGTCAATGATCATTCTAAGAACGAGATCAGTGGATGAAATACTCTCGATTTTATCTTACGTATAAAATTGAGAGATAAAAATGAAGAATTTGCTTTTAATTAGACTTCTAATTTTAGTTTTATTTACTATCTATAGGTGGAATTGCCTCAAAACAACTAATCCAAAAACTTGTATAAATTTCGGTCTGTTGAAACTGAGAATAAGTCTAATTTTTTGTGATAATTCGGTGTTACACATTCAAACTTTGTTTTGTTAATAAAGAAGACTAGTTCCAAATCTTTGATGCGTGCATAGTCTAAGTAGATTTCAGACTCGTTCTGTTTTGTTGTAGAGACCCCCTGCATGGAAATGAGTTTTTTTTTTTTTTTTATAATTGTTTTGTAGTTTAATTTTTTTCAATCCTTAGATTAATTTCCCGTTGTTTTGTAGTTTTTTCTCGTTAATTCATAGTTTAATTCACATTATTTCATAGTCATCTTCTTGTCAATTTGTAGATTAAATTGCTCATTGTTTTATAGATTAGTTTCATGTCAATCAGTTCTGAATGTTTTCTGAATTAGTTATTTAAATTTACAGTTGACTGTGTAATCTTATGCTCGCTTAAGTCATCTCATGAATGTGACTATCATTTTCCAATTGGATAGATTTGTGCATTTGTTCATACAACAACCTTAGGTTTTTAAAATTAAACATTCTTTGCGCAATAGATACTCTGTTATTTCTCACTTGCTTTTGATTTCAATTAGCACTATCATTCAAGTTATTCGCAATATAATTTATGCTTTCAGTCCATGGAATAGAATTAGATTAAATTTATCTTTCAAACATTCTTAGATTTAAAACTAGGATAGACTTAGATTAGAATTGTGTTTTAAAATAGATTAAATGCTCTGTTTTCTTAGAATTAAAGCTTTCAATGGATAAGATAGAAAATGGTTTCATCCTTGTCATTTGAATGCAATTAGATTTAGAATAGTGTTATGCTTTAAATCAATTATATACTTTTCATAAATGTTTTTTCGGCCTAGATAAGTCTAACATTTTAACCATTCAAAGTCTGATTTATTTTTATGCAATTTAGATTATTTACTCAACATTTCCTTTTCTTCCTTATTTTAGGTTTCATATTTCATTCATTTCATTAAACGCAATTTTTAATTCAATTCATTTTCTTAGAATAAAAAAACATTTCATTTTCTTCCTTATTTAAGAATAATTTTTCATCATTAAAATTCATTTAGATTTGGTTGTTCACTAGCATTTAAATATTTCATTTAGAAGCATAGATTCCATTTCTTAGATCAATTTCAGTTCTTAAAACTTTAGGCATAAGATACAAAACCCCCAAAACAATATAAAACATACACAAATAAGTAATAAATAAGGTTATATAAGCATATAAAGCGCACCACACTTCATCAAATTACTAACCTCGGTCGATAATTTATGATAGAAATTTAAGACATTAAATTGACTAAACAAGTCTTTCACTTGATTTGGTAAATGAACCTTCATTTCATCTACCTGTTAGTAACCAATAGTCTACTTAGGTGAATTAAATGAAGCTTGGGGGGCATGTACCTCGAATTGAGTTATTATTTTGGGGGCATGCAAACTTATATCAAGCATAGTTGTCCTTTGTTTCAAGCTTGTGTAAAAATGAAACTAATTCCAAGCATAGTTTCCCATGTTTCAAGTTGTGTAAAAAATGAAACCATTCCCACTTTACATCTCATGATTTATATTTTGTCAGCATGTTTCTACCAAATGAGGATTGGTTTTCTCATTCCATTTTCACCATTTTCTTGGATAATCATACACTTTCACTTGGTTTTATACCCTTTCCTAGGGAACCACTGCAATGAGTGGTCTTATTAGCCAACCTCTTGAAATTTATGTGTTTTGAGAGGTTCCACCATAACCGAAACTAGTTAATACCCTTTATACCACTCGTTCCTTCAGGAGTAGTCCTCTTTCAGCTCTTTCCAAACTCCCAAAACATGAAATTTTTTTTGAGAACTTATCTTTTAGATATCGTTAAATTAAATTAAAAGAAATATGCTCAATATAAGTATAACCCTTTTCCGGATTGAGATAGACTATTCATGAAAAAGGAATACCTTAGTCGAACATGGCTAAGAGGTTATTTTGAGTATTTTTTTTTCCTTTTCGGACTTGAGGGACTATCTATGAAAAGGAACATCTAGAGTTTTATTTTTTTTCCTCTTTTTCAAAATATCTAAACATGAAAAAGATGTCAAGCTTTACCTTCATTGGATTCATTAAAACATCAAAAATTGGTGGAATTATCGATCATGAAAATGTCGAACCAGTCCTTCTCAAGGTTTGTTAAACATATTCGAAGGGATTCATCTGCAATGTGAAATTTCAGATCAAGAATATGTTATCCTCCTCAAGCTTGTTAAAAAATAAAGAGGTAATGACCAGTATGGTTGGGGAAATTGGGAAAACACGGTATTCCACTTTGCTAATGGCAACGAGTCACTCTTGAACATGACACTCTTCCACTTCATCTCTATGACTATTGGGTTGGTTAATATGATTTCATTTTGGTTATCATACTATTTTCAAAGACTCCATCTTCGGTTTTGGGGCAATGTTGGCAACTCCATTTAGTGTTGTCGTTGTGTTCAAGAGAATTCATTTAGTTGATATCTACTAAAATACTCTTAAGCCTTCATTCCATGTCTTCCTTTCCTGTTCCAGTTCTGTATCATCATCATTCTATCTCAAATCATGATACCCATTTCGTGTCATTGATCGGGAATACATCAAGGCCCTCCTTCGATGGGTCAATTCCTATCAACATCAACTCATTATCTAGGAATGTAACTTAGAAACACCCCTCGGTACTTTGGTGTTTGCATACATCAATGGCACAAATTGGTACCCTGAAATATTTTGATTGGTGTTCGACATCAAATCATTTACTCACACCATACGGATTGTATTGCAATACCTTGAGAGCCATTAACATCATCGATGGTTTTTCTCACGTTTGTTAATGACTTATATCATTGGTCGATAATTAGACGGTGTGTATCATGTTCAACTCCAGCTCATTGATTCACATGGTTAGACTTGTACATTAGATGATTGTGTGAACAAGATCCCTGATCTAGTTTTATCCATCTAGGCTGCGATTTCAGGATA
Source organism: Pinus albicaulis (assembly GCA_034641835.2). Taxonomy (NCBI): domain Eukaryota; kingdom Viridiplantae; phylum Streptophyta; class Pinopsida; order Pinales; family Pinaceae; genus Pinus; species Pinus albicaulis. The sequence goes on from CM076580.1 coordinate 499,943,308, forward strand.
AATAAAATATTACAATGTATGATGGCTATGGTCATATGGATATTCATCTAGTCATGGGTCTTTCGTTTGTCATCAGTGGAAATGTCTTTTGGTCATCATAGATGTAATTTTAGCTTATCTGTTGAGTATGGTTATTGCTCCCTCAATAGAGATATCATGATGTAAATGTATTGTAACAGAAGATGAACTCACTGGTTGTTCTTGATCCTGACTTGTCACAAAGTAAAGCACTTCAATCATCAGTCACCATTCCTGACTTTGTGCGTTACAGGGAAATATGTTATATTCCATTTTGTTACATCTGCTCATTCAACCTACAAACTGGATCAATCAACATCCTTTTACCACTTGACATCATCATAGCACAAATCCCTATGCATGACACTCCCATATCCCATGGTTTCTGCCTGAAACCACCTTGTTTTAGTTGTTTTAAGGACTAACATTCCCTGGCCTCCTATTGGAAAAAATTCAACTAAATTTTGATCCACTGTGGCCTACGTTGATCACCTATAGGTTGCTCCACTATGCACATGTGTTGGTTCTCAAAATTCAGGAAAAAGAGATAGATTCCATAAGCCTATTTTTCCAGAAGCTTCCAGAATTTGTTACAACCATTTACATTAGATAAAACATTTGAATCCTATCCTATCATACCTTGGAGTTTCCATACCTTATCCTTTTATCCCATACTCTCATCAAGAGTGTATCTCAAACCTTAGATTGGTAATTGAATAAGAACTCCCAACTTACTCCCCTTACCTATATATTTTTGGCCATCCATAAGCTAGGGGTTGGATTTTGGAGATAGAATTATACCCTCATGCTATTATTGTAAAGAGGTAACATTCCATGCATTAGGGTGATTATAGGTGCACTTTGTGACAAATAAGGAACAAGTCATCGTGGAGGAGCTCTTATACAATATCGAATTCTATTTATGGTTGTAGCTCCTTGCATTTATATTAATGCAAAGAGTTCATTTTTTTCCTATATGTAATGTTATGATTTCATGTATTTCTATGCCATATTGATCGATTGAATGAAGTATTTATATGATGCTACATAGATTCTATAGGTCGTTGGTTTGTGTTTTCTGATTATGAAGGTTCTAATTTTGGCAACGAGAGCTAGGATTGTATCATTCAAGCCACAGAAGGAGTGAAGAATATGTTGGGTTACAATTAGGCTTCATCCCATTATCTATTTATTTTAAGGGAAAAAATAGTTACTTTTTTCTTCTATTGTTCTAGACTAAGCCACCCAGTCTAGGGAAGACACTTATGTCTGTAGCCGTAGATTTCGTATAACAAAAACTATCAACCCCATGATATATTTTCTCACTCACCATATGATGAACCAAAAATATTCTTGATGGATAGTTGATGAAGACCACATCATCTTCATCATGGTACCCTCCATTCCATTTTTACCCCAAAATCATTTTTGGGCCCGTTGCACACTCAGAGTACCACTTCACGTATGCCTTATCTTGTTTTTCAATTCATGTTATTCATTTGATTTCAGATTATTCATATGTTCAACAAGATTTTTTCACTTGGGGTATTTTTCATTGAAATTACAGGTACACCGTGAACTCCTTATCAATATCAACACCCTGGTGGCCAAAGCAGGTATCATTCACCACTCAGCATGATAGGATTCTTACAAAATATTTTCATATCCTGACATCATTTAGCTAAAATACACCATAGGTTCCATCATCTCTACCACACTTACGACCACATTCTATTGCACATGGTACACATCCAGGTTGGTCAACAGAACCTTCCCATTCATGGGTTACCACATGTTATAGACCCCCCCTTACTATTAGGATCCATGACCATATACTCCGGCCCAGGATTCATTTCACTTACCTGCCATGAAAATTAGCCTCATTCTTCTCTTATTCACTTATTTCCGAACATATCACCCTCCCAGACCACCTCATTCATTTGTGATGGATCAAGACGAATGCACCTTAGCATTCTACATTGGGCGTGTCATTCCGCCATATAGCACGAGCTCATTTATGTCACTTAATTCACCTCATCGACCCTGCATGGATATCAACCAATGGCCCCTATTCCCTTAGAAAACAACACCATACCTCCATCATTATGTGGGTCACCATGTTTTTTGGGGCACCTGTCTCCGTGTATGTACATCCAAACCACCTTTACATTCTTTTGGCAAGTGTACAAAATTTTTTAGGAAAAAGGTTCCCACCCATATTTTCATGTCTTATACCCGACAATAGTTTCTATTCACCCTTGGTTGGAGCTTGCACATTATCCACATCCATTTACCCCTTTCACGCCAATCAGAACATATTTACACCTACCCTGGAAGTCTTATCGACTCCATGGCCTTCCCCATAAAAAAAAATGTTTTGATTGCCGCCACTTGCATTACATCTCCAACCTTGGGCCATTTCCCATATCCATTAATATACTCAACTCTCATTATCATGCCTCACTGACCCACCCTCTTACATTTTTCTTTCATTTGCTATATTTATTCCCCAAATCAACATTTTCAGTCAGTTGATGCTTCTTTCCTGATGACTTCAACACCCATATTCTAGGATCAAGGAAGTACCTTGGACACTCCCCCCTTTAAGGGATGTCCTCGAGTGGCACAATGGGAATCACTATTTCCCACTAATGTCATTTGTCCCCTTACATTTGACGCCAACACAAGTTTTCATGTCAAGGTGGTTCTGTACTTAATGATTGTTGCAGTTCTTTCATTTAGTCGAAGACCCACATATCACTAAACACCTCATTCAACAGTTCTTACATCATGATGTGGGGGAGGTACCCAAATTTGAAGACCCATGCATACATAAGAACCTCACTCAAGCAGTTCTTCACCTTTCTTATGCATGGGGGCACTAGATTCAGTCTATTTTTCAAGAAACTCCCTTGAGGGCATAAGAAATTATCATCATCAACCATCAACATGTCGACTACTACAGTATTGACTAGACATAACCATTTCATATCTTATTTTAATAATTTGTCACTAGGTATCATAATAAGCATGGGACATGCTTGGCTCATATAAACACTTTTTATTGTCACTCGGGTTTTCTTCAAAGCATGGTTATCCTTTATCCTCAGTCAAGAATTTCCCTACTCCTCTTTGTAATAAGCTATTCTCTATCTCAATAAATTAATCAGACTCTCAGTCATACCATAAAAAATGTAATGTATTTCAGCTATATGTTTGATCCTAACCTCATACATCAGGGGGAAATTGTTAACATGAGAAAATCATACACTCTAAAAGACACCCAAAGTCGTTCAGCAGAACGTACAGGCGAAGATTTTCTAGCTGAAGACATTATGAAAGTTCAAAAAAATTAATTTCTCCTAAGGTTCAATGTATATGGAATTAAAATTTTTATGATTACACAACTTTCACTTCAATAGTCACGTGATTCATGGTATTTCCTTCGAAAATCATGTGACCGAAGAAAAGTGAAACTCAGCAGATTCAGGTCCACTGCCTAACTTGGAAGGTGATACTATGACATGTGCTAGTCAAGGACAGTTTAATTCAAGTTTCCTTGGAGATATGCAGCCCTCAATGGAATCATCTTGTCTGACTCTTTAAGTCATTATAATTCATGAACCAAGAGAGGGAATATGGTTTCAAAAATTCTATATAAACAGGCTATGGGAGAACCAAAACAAGAGACAATGTTATGCTGGCCAAATTGCTATTAGAGCAACACCACATTTCATTGTTGAAGAAGAAATAAATAAGAGCATTAGCATGCTATCCATATTTCTTCTAAGAAATCCATCAACCTATTGAGAGAAGAAGAGTCCAACATTGAGAGAGTCTTCATGTTTCTTTTGAGGGTGACGAGAATCTTGCAAAGAGATTGAGGAAAGGAAACTCCTTGCTGAGGATTTTTTAGCACCATAACTCAAAACATTCTCTTCAAGTGTTTAGTATTCATCTATTGTATTAATCTTCTACCATAAACAATCAATAAAGGAAGTCTTTTCCCATTCTTTTGTTGACTTGTTTACTTCATCAAGTATTATTTTTGTATTTATCTCTTTGTTTAGTTTATGTTTGTAGATGCATTATTTTCACCATTTGCAATGTGTTGTTTATGTAAGTCTGTCCACTAATAACACCAACTCTATTTTTGTTCCTTTGTAGGGAAAAACCAATTGCTAAAGAGGTGCCTTTTGGTACACCATTGCTACAAAAACATTACCAAAAGAACAAAGGTACGAGTAAATCATTGCCTTCATTACATGAATAAACCTTAGCTATTGATATTACCGTATATCACTGAACCTAACCATCTAATGTGAACTTGGTTTCGTAGATCCACCTACAATCAACTACATGTTTCCTCAAGGAAAAGGGATGCAGTTCCCATGTTCCACTCGTCATTGGGGTGTTATAATTTTTTTTTTGCATCTTACTACCCATGCTAACATTTATCTTCTTGAAGTGTCTCTAAATTGAAAGTGTCCATTATCTTTGTTATGAGAGAAAAATCAGAAGATTGATATCTCTAAGATCATAATATATTTTGCAAGGATTTAACCTTGCTTTTCAAGCATTAGTGCCCTCAACTTCTTATACATTCTCATTCCTTAGAGAAAAGTATTCAAATAAACTATGAGTGGGCCTCAAATCTATGATTAACCATCCCTACATCATAAAAAATAGTAGGATGTTTTTGTGATGAATCTGAAATAGAATAAGGAAAGTAGTAGAAAGTGAAACTAAAACACATGAGGTTTCATTGACCTCAAGATCTATACAAATGGTGAAGTATTCAATCTTTATATCATTTAAAGATAATACCTAGAATATTCATTGTAGCTTATGAATATGTAATAAAAACTCTTAAGCTATAATATCTTTATATGCTTCTCATAAAAAATGTATGTCCAAGTGTCAAAACGAAATAACCCGAAGTGAGATATCATGGGATTTCTCCCTCTTTTAGCTCCTCTAGAGTCATTCCCTTCATATCTTGAGTAGCATTATAATTGGGAATGTAACAAGTGCATACAAATACCTCTACCCAAAAGATCAGATCCATATTTCTCCCATGCATCATGCACTATACCATTTCCATTGAGGCCATGTTCTTATGCTCAACAAAACCATTTTGTTGTAGAGGGTAAAGAACTATACATTGACACATTATACCATGTTGTTGACATAATTCATAAAATTTATTGTTAGCATATTTTGTGTTATATTTCCTAAGTATATTTATCCAATGACCTAAATAGTTCTCAACAAGAGGCTTTAAAAATTTAAACTTTTCTAAGACAATTTTTTTTGGCTTTAAAAAGTAAACCCATGTGCACCTAGAAAATAAGTTAGTAAAATTCAATGATATAAGATTTTGAAATTGAGGTTGTCTCCATTAGAAAATACAAATAAATTTGAATAGTATAGAGGATATTATTGTCTCCATATTTTCATTTTCCAAATCTCTCCTCGTGATGTTTTCCTAGAACACAAATATCATAAACATAATTATTAAGTGTCATGGAATGAAAAACATTATAAAAAATACAATTTGACATTATCTATATGCTCTATTGGTTCAAATGTTCTATACATCATGCCAAAGCTTGCTAGCATCATCAATATGAGTAAAAGACACATGAAAGAGAACACGTGCTCCAAACTGGGATATAATACAAACCTTCTGAAACATGTAGAGTTTCATCTTCCAATCAATATCTCATAGTGCTTCAACCTTAAATCCATCATCAATATCTTTGAAAAGGAACTTATATGGCAAAAGTTAAACTTTAGTTTTTTAATGAGTGATTTCATAGGTGGGTATAAAATTGGAACTCAACTTTGGCAAATGATACGCATCATTGATGGTCTCTTTTTGCACTAGGACCAACCACTAAACTATTATTTCCAATATATATTTTAAGATCATTATCATCAACTTTAACAAGAGAGAAAAACATGAATGCATATTTTTTCATAGGATGTGATGCTCCAAACTTGATAATCCAATCAATATTAAAATATGAAAAGGGTGCAATGAAGGAAGAACTATAAGTAGTAGCCAAAGAATCATGGTGCTTACTAGAATTTTGAGACTAATGTTTATACATATTACCTTCCATAAAAACTTCTTCAATGTATCTATCAACTTCTTATCCCACTTTTCTCAAAATGACCCATGGTGCTTACTAGAATTTTGAGACTAGTGTTTATACATATTACCTTCCATAAAAACTTCTTCAATGTATATATCAACTTCTTATCCCACTTTTCTCAAAATGACCTTTTCTCTCATTATAACCACAACGTGAAATCTATTTAAGATTATTTTATTTCCCTACATTTTGCAAACCTTTGAAGACTTGGGCTTAGGTTTAGAAATATTTGGCCTGTTATTCTTTTTAGGTTTACCTTTTAAAACATTCACGCAACTTTTGGATCTAATTTTCCTATATTAGAGGAATTTGAGGTCTAAAATTGAGTTCCTCTTAAGGAAAATAATAAAATAAGAGATGAGTTTTTAAAGGAAAAAAAAAACTTCATTTTCTTATTGTATTTTTTAGTTATATCCTTCTAGATTTACTAGAATTTCATATATGAGCACTCATTAGATGAAAAATTGATTCCACACCTAATGAGTACTTGTTCAACATACTTTTGAATAGACCCACACCAAGAAAAATTGGAAATACATGAATGCGTTTAAACACACTTTAAATAAGTCAAAAATATGATTAAAAAAGTAATCCTATAAGGGAATAAGTCAAAAATATGATTAAAAAGTAATCCTAGGGAATAAGTCAAAAATATGGTTAAGGAAATAGTTTTCTTATTTTACCTCCAAAATATTTACCCTTGGGGATGCCATCATCATCTTGAATCCTATTGGTTCATTTAAAATTGATTTTATTAGTACATTTTTCATTTCAAGTCCCATTTTTTACCTCAAAATTCCCTTAATAAGACAACTACTTTTCATGTTCTCCAACTAATAAGGTAAATAAATATCTAAAGGAGTAATGTTTTCTATACTCAACATGGTTTTATTGAAGTGAAAATGTGGAAACACATACTTCATACACCTCATAAATATTTTTAAGAACAATAAGCATAATCTACTTGTGAGTGTTCTTATATACACAAAACATCATTTTGAAGAATAATAAACAAAATCTATTTTTTAATGTTTTTGTATACATATTCCTCATTGATGTCTTATGTTCTTTGTGACCTTGGAAAGTTAGTACTGTATATTTTCAATCTCAATAGAATCTTAGATTGATGTTTGTTGTTCATTGAAGTATATTTGCTTCATTGGTTTTTTTTTTCACTAGTACAAAGTTGTATATTCAAATATGTGGAATACTTTTATATTGTCAATACTTAACATTCATCATGTAATTTGCAAGAATTGAACCTCAGTGGGGAAGATTCCATTCCTTCCTCCCAACCATCCAGGGGAACCCGAATTGACAGCGTCATTAGTTTTTTTTAAATGCATTCTCAACCTTTTCCATGCATAGCATGGATCATGATCATAGTTGATGTAGAATCAGGAGTCATTGGAAAATGACCAACCCAATCCGAAATTGTGCTTCATCACATAAATTAAATGGCATAGTCTTAAGCTTTTATTTCTTATGGCTCATGACCACTAGTCATAATTCACCATAAACCTCCATTTTCTTACAGATATTCCATCGTTTTATTCTAAAATGCCATAGGTAGTATTAATATGCTTTTATTTTGAAACAATAATAAAATAAGGGATTACACCTAAAGGAGAAAAAAAAGAAACAAATAGAAAAACCTTGTACTTTGACTTGAAACAAAAAAATTGTGGCTATCACCAATGGAGAATACCCTCTTCAAACAAATACCTCGTCAATGTTGAGAGGAATCAAATGAACCTTAAACCTTTTTAGATAAGAAAAAGTCCAAAAAATCTGTAAATCTCATAAGCAACCATGTGCACCAACAAATTGGCATGTATATCAAATATCTAATCTCTAGGGACTTGATACATAAAGAAGAATGAAAATAAAAATAAACTATATTCACTATAACAATGGTAACAAACTAAAAATACTTCCTCCAAATATATTTTGTAATTTATTATACATATCAACCTCTCCAACCTCCATATTCTGAGGAAAAAATCAACCTCTCCAAAAATAATATATATATAAATTAATATACATATGTATGTAAACAAACTATTTTACCAACAATAATACATAGTAACATAAATGTATCCATAGGAAAAAAACAACCTCTCCATGCATACCAAAACTAATATATATAAAAACTAATATATACTTGTAGGTAAACAAACTATTTTACCAACAATAATACACATTAACATAAATGTCTCCATGTAATGGTAGAGACATTCATATTAATGTTAAGTTTCCACCTCTAAACCATGGATATGGAAAAAAAACATATTTTATATATATATATATATAATTTCATACACAATTCATGATTCCAAATCATGAACACTGGGCAAAGGATAGCACTATTCACATTATAGAAATTAAATACTACATGGGTAAGCCATTGTTCCAATTAAAAATGGATAGGTTGAAACCAATGAATAGACCATTCATTTACGATGCAAATATCTTTATCCATGGTTCCCAGCAAAGACAGGGAATAATTGAATTTAAGGTCGATAATGTTCTCCCATAAGCAAAGACAATTAATAAACCTTAACATTACTACATTAATTACTATGTAGATTTGGATATATAAGGTCCCGCTGGAATATATCAAATGAGGGTGGTATATATCCCCAACTTTATGATATTTAGTGTTGCACTTCAAAGGTGCTTATTGTTTTCCACGAGAAACGGCATGGCATAGGAGAGAGTTTCTCATTAGTAATGGTAAAGGTTTATTTGTTAATTTTTTTATTTTTTATTTTTTATTTTTTATTTATTTTTTTTGGGTTATAATAAAATATAAATTTTAAAATTTTAATTTAGTTATTAATAAAAAATTTTAGGTATATGATAGAGATTTAACTTAATATAATATTTTTAGTAGTAGCCGAAGCATGAAATTTATCTTACCAATTATGTTTTTGTTGTTTTTAATTTAATTAAAAATATATATATTTATATATGTGAATACTATGTGAATACTATGTTAATTTTTATTAATTTTTTTTATGTGAATATGTATAACTAATATATTAATTTTTTATAATTAGTCATTTAAAATAAATTTATAATTTAGTTTATTTTTTGTGTTTTTAAATTTTTTGACAATGTGAGAATATATCATGATCTAAGTGTATTGATGTCTATCATGGATTGGAGCCTATTCATGTTTACCAAATATTTAATTTATCTAGCATAACAACAAAATAACCTTCTATCAACGAATTAGACAACAATAAACTAATTAGTAGATCACAAAGATAGAAGTAAGAGATAAGAGTTGAGCAACTCATTCACCATTCCACACCAAAGAGAGTCATATAAACAACAAAAATAAAATTTATGCATAATATATCATTTTATCTAAAAGTTTAGAAACTTTGGTCAATCTCTTTCGTCCCTAATATGCAAACTATAAAATATTTAGCCATATTTTACAACAAAAAAAAATTCAAAGTTCAAATAATTTTATATAGCCTCTATACAGTTTGACAATTTTTAAAGTAGTATAAATTTATACTATAAAATTTTGGTGAATCAATTTTAGAAAAAATGGAAATTAGCTATTTCTTTTTGGAAAAACCACAAAAAATTAGCTCACCTACTAATATTAGCCCCTAAAATTTTCCCTTCAATACCAATATGTTATCCATTGAGCTCTCAGATCTCTCTCACACCACTTTATACAACCATATAATGAAACACATGTGTGTGTGTGTTTCAATGGTGGATTTCTCAATTGGTAAAAGTGAGGTGCTAATGTAGGCTTTCCCAAGGCTTATACCAATGACACAATATAAAGCCATTGGGTCTTTTGCCATATTATGTAGTTTTTGGGAAATTTGCAGAAATCAACATTTGGGAAATTTTCATTTTAGTGTGCCTATGTGTGTTGGGTTGGGGTGAGGTGCAAAAAGGGGGCCTTAACATGTTGATTCTAATAGGTAGTTGACATAGTCCTTTGTCTACCATTTCTCTCACAAAAAGGTACTTAAATTATATATGATTTCTCCTTGCATGGAATATAAGATCCTTAGCTTAAAATATAACACATTAATTGTCATATTTGACTACCATTACACATTTCATAAATTCAATGTCCTCATATAATTTATTTAACTAGATAATGTCTTATTGCTCCTCTAAACAAGATAAATACATGGCACTAGTATACTTCATGTAATCGACAACCCACAACTAATCAACATAACCAATATGGAAATATAAAACTTTTATTTCAACAACCTTCTTTCCTTCATAACATATCCCAAAACCTATGGTGCCACATAAATATTTTATGATTATATTTACAAGATTCTAATATTTACTTTTAGGATTTGCTATGAACCTACTTACCACTTCATTTGGTTATGAAAATGCATTGCCTAGTGGGTATTATGGCATATAAGTGGTCCTACCATCCTAGAAATTGGTTTAGGCTTTTCTTTCTCTTCCTGATCTTTAGTTGTCTTGGGACGCGTGTATTTTAACAACATGATTCCCATTGAATAAGGAGTCCCCACTAACTTACAATGTGTCATTCCAAACCATTGAAGTAGTACATGAATTACTTTCTTTTGGCTCAACCAAAGTTTTCTACTTGGAGGGTCCCTTTTGAACTTCAATTATAAGCATACAATGAGCATATCCTATGTTTTTCATGTCATACTCCTTATGTCATACTCCTTGTAAGATAATTGTTTCTTAGTAACCATAACAAGATTTTTGTTGTCATTCATAATGAAATAATGTCATCTACATGGTACACAAATAATAAAATAGTTACCTTTAATCATGATATCAATATTCTTATATTGTAAACTACTTAAGTCCATGTAAAGAATTCTTTAGCTAGTATGTCCCGTTCTCTTTCCCTTCACAACAATTTTTTTTCATTGCTACATATAAGTTTCTTCTTTAAAATTTCGTATAAAAAATTCTTTTTACATTAATATATTCCAGATCCAAAATGATAGTAGCATCCTCTAAGTGTCTATCATGGCAACTATAAAAATATTGTGTTGGTAATATACTCTATTTCCTACATTTGGAAGTATCCTTTAGCTACCAATTTAACCTTACATCTTTTAATCATCCCTAAATTTCTTGGTAAACACCCATTTATAACTATCTACCTTTCTTTTAGGTGGTAACTACAATTATATTCAATTATAATTCTTCTCAAAATCTTTCATCCATTCTTCTATTGATGTCCTCCAGTTATATCTTTGATTACCATCCACAACTTCCTCAACAAAGTTAACCTCATTTTCAACTAAACTAACACAAAAGCAGTAAAAATCCTCATAAAAATATACATACTTATTCAATCCTCTTTTTGGCCAAAAAGTATTCCTTTGTTGTTGATATTTTTACTAACACTTGAATGTTTTTCTTATTTAAATTATTACATAATATTTTTTATCTAGTTGTCTCACAAAACATAGCTTTTATGTTGCATTCATTGAACTACATAGTATCTCTTGAAGGTTGAAAATTATCTTCTTTAAAAATGACCTCCATCAATATACCAATCTTTATAAAATTTGTTTACACCCTTTCAGTAATCCTTATTTATTTAACAGTTTCTTATATCTATTGCAGAACCACGCTTCCAATGACATGGAACAAAGTGTATTGCTAATGCAAAAATTTACAGATCAACCAAAACTCATTAATATTTGTATCAGAATGATTGTTGCTCTGTCAACATCATTTTACCGATGCGATTTTGCTTATAAGGATGGTATGGATCACTTTTTCATCTTGCAAATATACCACTTTTCCACTGCAACGCCATGGCTTTGGAGCCACCCGTCAAATTCTCCGAACGGTAATCTCGTTTGAATTTAGTAAATGAAAATATTTTGTTTTAATTTTAATATTTCAGGTGAATTTGAATACCATAGAAAATCTCTGGTCGCAATTTAAAGTTAAATCGTGAAATTTGCAAATTGTTAAAATTGCAACAGTTGAATTCACCGTGCCAGGGAAACTTGTCGGCTTTTTCGCTGAACTTTAGCGCACGCCCACCAAGTTGGCTAATTCGAATAACGTCAGTTATGCACTGCAGACAAAGCTGGTAAATTGGAAAAACTTTTCAGGCATGGCCAGAACTGTATAGAAATAGTAGAGGACAGTCCTAGGCTAGCAAAGTTGGGAAATGGGAAAAAGTTTTTGGGAATGGCCAGAGTTGTATAAGCATAATGAGTAACAGGGTCATTAGCTGGCAAAGCACTTTTCTGTTCTAATGTCCTCTGAATTTGAATCTCCATCGTTAGGCGGTAAGGTGGGCTATCAATATGCCAGAGCATTTATTGCTGTGTATATCTGGAACATATGTGATTTAATGTAAAAATGTTCTACAGTGGATGCTATATAAAACATTAATTAGTCCACGTGAAATGTTGAGGAATTGCTAGGTTAAATATGGATGTTTACAGGGTTTATAATAAGTTTGGTTTAAGGGAAGGGATGAAGAAATTTATGGAATATGGGTTATAGTTGTTAAATTTTAGGATTTTTAGTATTATACTATTTTTTTTGTTTTTTTATGGTGTTGAATCTATTTCTACTTTAAAAAATGTATATAAAAACTTTCTTAATTGATTTTTTTGAAAAAAAAAAACATATTTTTATAAAAAAAATTAAAATCCAATCAAAATTATCAACCTAATAAACAAAGCTTTTAAAATATTTCCTATACAAACAAGATAATTATAATAACAAGTTTAACAAAAATGCTTCGGAGACAATGTAAAAAGAACACTTTCATGACATATAACCTAATAAACAAAGCCTTTAAGATATTTCCTATACAAACAAGATAATTATAATAACAAGTTTGACAAAAATGCCTCAGAGACAATGTAAAAAGAACACTTTCTTGACATATTCACTGACTTTTGGTTACATTTCAAGTCCAGCTCCAAATTCTACACCCAACAGTGCTATAAAACAGTTGAGAAACAGTTTGATATACAAGACAACCGTTGAGAATAGAAACTTCACCCAAAGGAATTGCATTCGAATTGGAAGTGGAGGAAGACGCAGCAGTATTCAGTTAAGTTTGAGTGATAACCGCAAAAAATGGGAGTACAGTATTATCAATTAGAATCAGGCTTGGAATTTGAAGTTTATAAGTTTTTAAAGTGTAGTTAACCATTAACAAAAAAAAAATTTAGGTAAAATAAATTCGAAACAGTAAATTTGATGTGGATATAAATTATATTACAGTGGCGGCTGCTAATTGGATCATAACACAAGACAATTTTTGAAAAGTTTGCAATGCCAAAACTCCTCAGCTCAGTTTAGATTGGTGTTGTTTATGTATTTCACTTTTTAGAATTTTTAGGGTTAAATAATTTCTATTGAGATTATTTTTCTTGTTATTTAAAATATGTTTTTAATATATAAATAGATTTAACACTATGAAAAACTTTTGGAATATTTGACTGTTATAAAATTTACAAATTAAATTAGTGATTTCAATAACTTTTTATAAAATTAACACAAAAAATTCCCTTGAAAACTTAAAACAACTAAACTAGAGAGTTTAGATTCATCAAATAGTGAAAAGCCTAGAAATAAATCCCAAAGCTCCATGGCTAAAAGCTCTTGCTCTTATTGACTTTCTGTTTAAAAACGATATATTTTCTAGATGGTAAAAACTTCACCAATTGATTTTAGCCCCTTAACACTTAGCATAACCAAGTTACCAAAATTCATTATTACAACCAGAAAACGCTTCTTCTTGTTTCCTTGGGGAGACCAAATAGTGGATCTTATATAAAACAGAAAAAGACTGAGTCCTCTCTGCGATTAAGAACATATGACACCTTTTTTCTTCCATATTGGCAAGGGATTGTATGGTGTGAAATCTTAACATATCAAATAACCACACACCATATTTTTTAATCATTGTTGTTGTTTATTACTGAGTTTTATTTTATTTAACAACAAACAAAATGAGGAGAAACAAAATTATATAATTTGTGGGGTTGCTCTTTGTATTTTAACTTTGATCTTTTTTCAAGAACATGTAATAATCTGTATAAAAATATAAAATGTAAAATAATAAATATGAAAAATAAATTAATCTAGATTCATTTTAAAGTGCGAAGAAAAATCAAATTACCATATTTAAACTTAAGTTTATTTTTAAATAAGACAAATATTTAAATTTTAAACATTACATTTATTTTTACATGTTTATTTTTTACTTTTTAAGTGAGATCTTGCTCATATTCAATTGTAGAAATAATACATTGTTATATTTTAATAATTAATTTTATCCTACTAAAAAGGTTAAAAAATTATATATAATATAAAGCATCAAGTTATATATGATTTAAGATTCAAGTTAATATTTTGGCCAAATTAACAAAAGTTATTTTTATTAATTTTTTAGAACATGATAATCTTACACATCGGAGTCATACTGGAATGTAAATTACTTCCAATAACGCTCATCCAATTTTCAATTTTAAAATTGAAATTCCAAAGCCTCATTAGAATTGTGCACCCAAGCTGTTAAAGTGCGTAATGTTTACATGTAATTAGAACACGAGATTTAATCGATGAATGTACTTGCCCGTATACAGTATACAGAACAGGTGGCATTCTAATTAATGTATCTAATGTACTCAAGTCAGGAGAAGTTAAGAGCACGTTCACAAGTAGCAATCACAACCTTTATATTCCAGCTGTGATGATTGTGTCATACCTCGTTCAATTCCATACTTAGGCACCCAATTGCTCCACATGACACTATGTTGCAGCAGACTACCAGCTAATTTTCTAAGAAAAATTCATGGATGAATCTTCTTTTCTGCCCGAGATTTCAGGTCCAAGGGGCACAAAAGCAATCAGCAAATCTGCACCAACGGTCAAGGGCGGGATCAAGAGAATTCGAACGCTAGAAGAGGCCGCCCCTTCACTGCCAGAAGAGATCACGTTGCAGCTCCAATATCCAACTTACAGAGGCGTGCGTCGGCGTAGTTGGGGAAAATGGGTGTCTGAAATTCGGGAACCCAAAAAGAAAACCAGAATCTGGCTCGGCTCCTTTGATACGGCAGAAATGGCTGCTCGAGCTTACGATGTCGCTGCATTCTACTTGAAGGGCAAGGAGCATGCGTTTCTTAATTTCCCAGAGATCATTGATTACTTACCACAACCCATTTCTTTGTCTCCGCGCCACATTCAGGCTGCTGCTGCAGAAGCAGCCGTTGCGCCCTACTCTGCATACAACAAAAACAGAGAACGCGGAAGCCCAAGAAACTCTCCGGTAAGTATTGAGCGCGCAGCCACCTGCTCCCCACATCAACTCTCGGGGGCAATAAGTAACTCAGACTCGATGACAGCGACTGCCGAGCTTTCAGCGATAACGGATTCTTATACTAATTCTTCATCTATTTGTAGACCAGCAGAAGTTGTTGGTGAGTGTGTCGCCATGGAGGACGGGGATTTGTTCGAATCCTTCAACTTATTTGCGAATTTGGCAGAAGCCCTTCTGCTTCCTCCCCCTCCTCGGTTCAGTATAGAAGGAGAGGAAGGAGAGCATGAATTGTATGAAGGATTTCTCTGGTCTGATTAGAAAACTTCTCAGATATTATTGTAACTATGGTTGTATAAAGTTACAGGTGATAATGTTTTCTCTACATGCTCCTCCAACGATAACATTTATGAACAGTTATGTCCAAACCTCTCCCCAGAATTTTCCCCCCTTTTTTTGTTTTTTTCTTGTGCTTTCAATGACAGCAAACTCAGTTATTTTTTTCGTCTGCTTTCAATGCCAGTAAACTCAGTACGAGGGTATAGGTCCATTCTACGTTGAAAGGTTAATTTAAAAAAAAAATTATATATATATATATATATATATATATATATATTTTATAAGTTTTGAATGTGTTAAATCAGTACATGTGAAGTATTTATGTGATATATTGGACATGATGAAGATGTAGTCTTACTAAACTTACCAAAAAGAAAATTAATTTAAGCTTATTTAATGGTCTAGTTAACGAAGAAGCTCGATTAATTTATTTTAAAGATAAATTGTTGAGAAATTCCTAATAAATTTAAATATAATTGTTATAATATTATTACAAAATTAAATAATAATTAATATTAGTTTAACTCTATTTTCCTTAAATTATAATTATCCAACAAATAATTATAATCATTGTATCATCTCAACAAGAATTATAGCATCCAGAAAAGGATTATTGGAGGCTAGAAAGCTTATTATGAGCTTGAAATTAATTGTAAGTGGGTTGATCTTTACATTTGGAGAAAAAAGAGGTTCCTCTTTGAGACCCTTGTCACCCTTGTTGTCTTATACGGATGTGAAGTTTGGGGTTACAGTATACCCAAAGAGTCATGGAGGAAGATTGAGATGATTCAAAAGCAATTCATAACCTACAACCTTAAGATCAAGGGAAATACTCCCTATCCTATCCTCTTGATCGAATTTGGTTTGTCCCCCATTGAAAGTACAACTATGTTTAGATATCTGATGTATAAGAAATATCTTGACAACATGGAATAAAAAAGGCTCCCTAAAATTGCTTCTAATTGTAGTCAAACCCCTCACCTTCGCCTCAAGTGCGGTGGCATAAGGATGCCCAGTCATGGCTCAACCATTGGGGTATTAAGGAGGAGCTCAGTATGGGAAGCAAAGATAATATCAAAAATACTATTATCTCCAAGTTTAAGGACAAGTTGTGGGAGGATAAGGAGTTGGAGGGTAAAAGGAAGCTAAGATACTATAAGGTAAGAAATGCTAAGATAAGAACTAATTCCCATGATAAGATGTTATCGCTAAACTCAGATTGGTAAACTCAGTGGGAATTAGTTCTTATCTTATCTTGACCAAGCGTAGGATGTGAAAACACTTAAAGATTGACCATTTCAGCGAATGCAAATAGAAATTCTACAAGAGCAAATCTTTCCAAGGTGAAGGACATACATATCGAGTTTTTCAATGCTCACTTGACTTCGGGCCTAGGAACTATTCTTTTCTCAGAAGCTCAAAACATGGGGAAAATTTTCATCGGTTTTTTCATCACGATCGCGGTTGGGTTCTTTATTTATTTTTAATTTTTGAGTTAAATTGGTGTGTAAAATTTTATATATATGAAAGAACAATCATTAAATAGAATAACATGATTTAAATTAGTGGCTCTAGATGTTCTTTGGGGCCAAAAGAACATATCACTAATTTGATTATGTGAATTTTTTATATGTTGATGAGTCTTGTTGTTCTTCAGTGCTTCAATATCAACAATTAAAGGTTATCTATATGTGTATCTAAATTTTTGTATGTTATAAAGGCCAGGTGTGTGATTGATTGTTGGATAAGCTCAATACCTAGATTACTTACCTATATAGCTAGAAGTATGTATTTCGATGGATGTTGCTACTGTGGAAACATGTCCATAGAGTGATTCAATATTGAGACTATTTTTGGGGTAGTCAAGAAGAATTGGTCCTACAAGTACATCAATGATGTTAAGAGGCAATTATGTTTTAAATGGAGATCAAGTGGCAGCTCGATGTTGACGTGGTGAAGAAAGAGCATTGCCTACGAGATTCAAGAGTGGGAGTAAGTGTTAATGAAGACCAACCAAAAAAATATTAGTATTTTTATGTGTGATTTTAATATTTGTCATGTAAGCATTGAAGGAGGTGTTGACGGTGTTGATACCACAAACATATAGGGGGTCTCCCCGATATGAAGTCCCAATTAGACCTCACACCATTTGGAGTAGGAGCCCCATCCAAAGTATCAACTCACCCTCCAGAACAGAAAGCTTCGCCTTGGTTTCAACAGATAACATAAGAGATTATATACATAAACCTTGAACAAGCAAATAAGCTGACATTGTGAAACGAGACGAGATTGAGTCTTTAGAAGGAAGCAATAGTACTAACCTAAGAGATACATGCGAGAGCATGAAAATATTCATTAGCAAAATTATTCACATAATGATCCTTAAAGCAAATACAACACACATTCAACAAGATGAGTTCCAAAGACAACAAAATAGTTCAATTTATCCAGTACATATGAACACAACATATACCATAAACATCCCAAGAATATTCCGAAAACATTTGTGATACGTGCATGAAAATGTGTTGGCTCATAGAGCTTTGATTAGGTGAAAGATCCAAGTACACAGTTACAATGATGAGGCACTAGTTCCAATAGTGGAACATTAAGTTGCTTCTTGCTTCTCCAAAGAATATTTTTTCTCTCCTATTCCAAGTAGAGAAGCCAAGACTAGTTCTCCAAAGCTTAAGCCTCCATAAATCCATTTTCTTTAGTTACGAGGTTACTTTTATAACAAGGGGAATGACCTTTCATATCCCCATGACTCTTGAACTACCCTCATGAATCTTGGACTTCTATCATGACCTTTGGACTTATATGCAACTCTTGAACATCTAAATGACTTTTGGACTTCTATACAACTCTTATGTCCATATATGATTATGTGACTCTTCATATTACACATATGACTCTTGAACTTCCACACATTACATTTTTTCTTTTTCCTTGAAAACACATTATTAAATTCCACATGATGATGTGTCATAACACATGGACACACATTGACCGTTATGATGACACTTGTATAAGTTACAACTTAAAAATTATGACATGGACTTCATGATGAGTTGACAATGCCAAGTTGTTGCCCTTGCTACTTCATATTGCATTCTTGATGGTATATCTGATCTATACTTCCTATTCATGAAAGATCCACTTTTTTTCTTATCTTCGCCCTCCAAAGGTTCTTGTATGAGCTTTGGAATCCTCTAACTCATCATGCAATGTATTCTTTATGCCTTGGTCCATGATCTTCTTCATTTCTCCATGATAGCTCTCTTTTGTTCTTCTTCTACGTAGGTGTTCCTTCCTTCTTTCTCCTTGCTATATTCTTTGAGCATCACCTTGTCATGCTAAGAAACTACTCCTTCCAATGAAATTAATTCTTGACAAAGAAAAATTAGTCTTAAAAACATCCATTTTTTCACTACCTAGCTCATGGAATGATCAACTCATGATAGGCCTATGAGAGGGTTAAAAGAAGAATGCTTGATTAGGAAGGAACATTCAAACACATCAGTGGCTTAGGAAGGCTCCACTATTCATTTTTACTACGTTGAAGGCAGTGCAAGGTCAAGGCTCACAAGACGCCTTCAAGAGGCCTACAAGGTGCACTTGTGCGGTCAAGAAAGAGAGAGAGAGAACTCAAGGGCACAGGCCGTAGGTTCAGAGCAAAAAGGAGAATCATTTGTCGCTTCAGGGTGTGCTTAGGCACTCAAGGGAAAAAGGAGGGCACAAGGGCACACATCAAAGGAACAATCAATCGGGATTCGAGCCTTCCCAGTGCACTTGTGAACTCAAGAGGAACTAGGAGGGTGTAGTTCTACGAGTCAAAGGAGTGCACTCAAATGGAGGCTTCAGGATCTGTGACTACACCATACACCCTAAGGTAAGAGGGAAAGATGAGGCTTTGCGCTTCAAGAGTGTGCCATTCTCCCTAAGGGAAGGATCAAGGCTTCGTGCTTCATGAGTGTGACATGCTCCTTAAGGGAGGATGAAGGCTTTGTGCTTCATGAGTGCACCATGCGTTTTTAAAGAGACAAAGGATCCTTGTTGTTCTAAAGTGTGATTTTTTTTTCTGAAGTGCACTTCATTTTTCTAAAGTGTGCTCAAGCTTGGTAGGGTGCAATTCTCTCCAATCTTTGTTGCTTGTTCATCTAGAATGTGCTTTTCATTGAGGGAGTCAAAAAAAAATTTGGTTACTTATCCTAGGAAGTACAAATGCACTGTGAGAGGGAGGAGACCTTAGAAAAGACTTAGTGTACAAGTATGGGAGTAAAATATATGTCAACAAGGCTTATGAATAAGTTGCGTTCATCACCTAGTAAGAGGGATAATGCCTATACAACTTGCACAGGGTTGAGGAAAATGTGAAGATGGAACTTCAAAAATGTGAATGAACTTGAAAGCAAGACATGCCAGAGTGAAGATAACATGAAAACACCACTTATTGATGTGAAAGCAAGTCAAAACAATAGCCATGAATGTGAAAGCAACATTTGTGGAAGGGAAAATGTGTAAAATATGATAGTTGAGAACACTCACCAAAATAGAATTACCAATGCGACCAAGGTGAGGAATACTATCAACAAAAGTGCACACTCACTGTCGACATGATTTGAACATCACGCAAGAGTTGTCTTGATAGACGGTGTTGTGCCAGTTCAAGCTTGCATACAATAAGTGTACTTAGGGATTCATCAAGGACTGAGCATGTGTAGGAAAGTGACTTTGACAAATAAAACCTAAGAATAAGACTTAAACATATCATAAAACATCAATAAACCATGAAGGGATTATGGAACAATAGATTGTAAGATCCTTAGTAGGTTCCAAAATTCAAGTGTAAGAAAAATTTTGGAGGGTGTTAATCGCAACGTCAACAGGAGGGTGTTGGAAATAATTCTTCCATGTGTGTCATGTGTATTACAGGTTGTGATTGTGAGTCCCAAAGTGTTATTCTAGAACTCATTTTTTCTATGTGAATAAGTTGTAGCGATGTCATGTTTGTGTCATAGATCTAACTTCTTAGGATTTATACTTGTCAAAGTCAGTGATCTATATCCTATATATGTAACCATTGTGATCAATAAAGGAATGGTGTGTGATTTTTGTGTAGTAATGATCTCTCTTTGATTTTCTAACTATATTCAACATAAATTCTCTGTAATGGTTTCAATCAATCATAAGAATTGAATCTCGAGATTATTATGTTCAAGTTTTATGAGTGTAAAAACTAAAGATCCTTTTAAAAGAGCTCCAAAAGTACACGTTCCAAAATTTCATGAGCTTCTTTTCCATTTCCAAAGGCCTCATTAAAATCTATCTAGGTTTACACACTATTAAAACTATTATCTAACATTGTAATTTTCATTGTTTGAAAGAGTGTTTTAGCTTTTGAAATTAAAGAAAGACTAGCTTGGAGGTAGGGATTTGTGATAAAGGATAAATAGGTAAATTTTTTATACGTAATCAGATTTTATAAAATTAATTTTACTAAGACTATTTCATTATTAGTTATTTTATCTTATGGTGTATTTTTTTTATTAATTGCAAATAATCCTCACAAAAGGAAAATTTTCTTAAATGTATTTTAATATTATTTCCTCTGATAGAAATATCTTATATATAATGAGTTACAAAAGGAACTTGTATACAATTTTATTTTCACTTAATTTTCCTCCTTTTTTATTATTTTTAAAGATAGATAAATTCTTCTCTCACTAATTGTTTCTAGGTATATAAAACTGAGTGAATGCATGAAGTGTAGAAATTTTCTGAATAATGAAGATTTATCCACTGAGATTATCCTGGTCACACACTAATTCGAATTCATGCATAACACATAACCTCTTCTACAATTGATCAACAATTTGCGGAAATAGAAACAGTCGCATGTGCACATAAACACAATATGTAATGGGGAAAGCTTATATCTCAAAACCCCCAGCTATTTTGTATATTATAATAGAAGAGAACATGTAACAATCTCAGTACAATACTCCTCACAAGTACTCAGTACTGTCTCCAAAAGTTACACACAAACTAGCTCAGTTTTGAACAAGTCACAGGTTCAAAATTCATCCACTAATTGCCTGCCTCTATTGCGCAATCCAAGTTGGTCTAATGAGAGATCCAAGTTCGAATCTCCTTGACTCCAACTGCGCAATCATCATTGGCAATCTCCTCCAATGCTTGTGCCAATCTCATGCACAACTGCTGTCGCAAATAATAGCAAACTCACCCTTTCATCTAACTCTTCCACTGGTCTTCACTGAACTGTCCATGCACTGTAGTGAACTGATGTGTTCTTGAGTTGAATAATGAGTTAATAATTAGTGAATTAAATAATATTTAATTCACTCCACTCATTACTAGTGTATTAGCCAGTTAAACTAAACACAACTAGTTCAACTAAGTTAAACCGAACACAACTCCACCAACTGTCTCATCAACTCCACCAAACTCTGTCACTGAAGTCCTAACTGAAGTCAACCATGCATGAGCTCACCAAACCCCAAGGAATAGCGTAATTCCTTCTGTCAGATGCATGGGCCACATCCGTAGCTCCCACTGAAGTGCTGTAAGAGAATAAACTGAAGTTTAGAGTCTAAATATTATTAAGGGCTAATAATATTTCACTGACCTATTTTTAGAGAGGCAGTCTAAAAATAGACTTCGACCTGTATGTCTAAAAATAGAGATCCATCTATTTTTACCAACTCGACCAATCATCCAAGAATAGCATACTGCAACTCCTAGACCATGCTCCATATGTCTAAAAATAGACATAGTCTAAAAATAGACTTTGCGCCAAAAATAGCCTGCGGGCCGACTTAGTGAAGGCGACTTCATTTCACTAAGCTCCATCATCTTGTTGCATTTTCAACACTCCCTCTCAACAAGATATGGATTATATGCAAC
Organism: Pinus albicaulis; assembly: GCA_034641835.2. Lineage (NCBI taxonomy): Eukaryota > Viridiplantae > Streptophyta > Pinopsida > Pinales > Pinaceae > Pinus > Pinus albicaulis. Next base: position 499,966,039 of record CM076580.1, read on the forward strand.
CCCTATCCTGCCTCTGTGGAATTCGAACTTGCTCCTGGTGAGCGCCTTCGTCAAGATGTCAGCATCCTGATCCTCCGTGGGAACATATGAAAGTAACATGATTCTCCGTTGCACACAATCTCTGATATGATGGTACCTGATGTCGATGTGTTTGGATCTATCATGAAATACTGGATTAGTCGAGAGTTTAATGCAACTCTGGTTATCACAGTAAATCACTGTAGGCTCCAAATGCAACCCGAACAATCCAACGAGGATCTTCCTCATCTAAATAGCCTCGCATGCAGCCAAGCTAGCTGCCATGTACTCGGCCTCTGCTGAACTGAGTGCCACGGATCTCTGCTTCCTGCTGTACCAGGAAACTGTTGTCGACCCAATGCTGAAAACTCCTCCAGAAGTGCTCTTCCGGTCCGTTGGACTCCCTGCCCAATCTGCATCAGTGAAGCCAGAAAGCTTCGCTCCATCCTCTTGTCTGTACCATAGACCATATCCTGATGTGCCTCTAATATAGCACAATACATGCTTGCCTGCCTTCCAAAAGAGCTTGGTAGGCTTAACCATAGCTTGCGAAAGCTGGTTAACTGCATAGCATATATCGGGTCGTGTATTGACCAGATACATAAGCGACCCCACCAACTGTCGATAGACGGTGGCATCCACTACCTCCGCTGAAGTAGCATCCTCCTTCCTCCAACCACCAGGAAGAGGAGTGTCAACAGGCTTGCAGCCTTGCATGTTGAACCTCTCAAGAATATCCCGAGCATACTTTCCCTGAGAAATAAACAGTCCTCCGCTGCGCTGCCAAATCTCCAATCCCGGGAAATAATGAAGGATGCCCAAGTCCTTCATCTCAAACTCTCGTGCAAGATCCTCCTTGCATGAAAGTATCAACTGCTCATCGCCAGTCAAAATCAGATCATCTACATACGGTACGATGATCAACAGCTTCCCCTCCACCACAATCTGGTACAGGTTTGGATCCGCCTCACTCTTGGAGAATCCAAGCCCGGTGAAGTAGCTGTCTATCCGAGTGTACCAAGCACGAGGTGCTTGCTTCAGCCCGTGCAGTGCTCTCTTGAGTCGGCACACATGCGACTCACTGCTGAAGATCTCAAAACCTTCAGGCTGCTCTATGTACACCTCTTCCTCAATAACTCCATTGAGGAACGCAGTCTTCACATCCATCTGATGAATGTGCCACCCCATCTGCGCTGAGAGAGCAAGGATCGTGCGTATGGAAGAGTACCTTGCGACAGGTGCAAAAGTCTCCTCATAGTCAATCCCCTCGATCTGTGAGAAGCCACGGGCGACAAATCTCGCCTTGTACTTCTCCACACTCCCGTCAGCTGCCTGCTTCACCTTGTAGATCCATCGCGAACCTACAACTGATTTCCAAACCGGTCTTGGGACAATCTCCCATGCACTGTTCCTGATGATCGAATCATATTCTTCGATCATGGCATCAACCCATGCGGGTTCCTCCACGGCTTCCTCAAAAGAGGATGGCTCCGTCACAACACATTGACTCACAAGAGCCATGTATCCAGTGTACCGATCCGGTGACTGCCTCTGTCTGCGCTGTGCTGTAGGTGGTCCTACAACCTTCTCTGCATCTCGATCCAGTCGCTCAGCTTCTGTAGTGCGCTTGCGCGCTCTGATGGTTGGCGCTGCATGAGTGGTCTCTTCCACCTCATGGACTTCCTCTTGTGGCTGATCCACATCTGGAAGCTCCTCCTTAGGAACTAATAGCTCCTCATCTACATGCAAGTGTGGCTCCCTCTCAAGCGAACATTGCATGGGTTTCTCCTCCTGAAATTTGATATCCCGTCGCACAACAGTCTTGCGACTGTCTGGAAAATACACCCGATATTTTTGGGGCGTATCAGTGTACCCCACAAATATTCCAACCTCTGCGGTCGGATCCAGCTTCTTTCTGGCATCCTTCGTTACATGCATGTAAAAAGGTGAGCCAAAAATTCTCAGATGAGAAATATCAGGCCTCTTGCCAGAAAACGCCTCCTCCGGTGTACTCATGCCAATTATCTTGTGAGGACAACGATTCTGCACATACACTGCAGTATTGCATTCCTCAGCCCACAAGTGAAGGGGTAGGCCTTGATCATGCAACATTGCCCGTGCAGCACCCACGATCGTTCTGTTCTTCTGCTCAGCAACCTCGTTCTGCTGTGGGTTATGGGGTGCGATGAGCTCTCTCTGAATCCCTTCTGCGCTGCAAAAGTCCTTGAATTCAGCAGAGATGAATTCACCACCATTGTCGCTCCTAAGAGCCTTCACATGCTTCCCCAATTCCTTCTCAACCAGCGCCTTGAATTCACAGAACTTTGAATATGTCTCGCTCTTCTTCTGCATGAAGAAGATCCAGCACTTCCGAGAGAAATCATCAACAAAGATCACATAGTACTTGTGCTTTGCTATCGAAGCTACTGAGAAAGGACCACACACGTCTGTGTGAACTCTCTCAAGGATCGTCGTGGCGCGACTATCCTTCTCGTGAAAGGTGGCTTTCACATACTTCCCTAAAGTACACCCCTTGCACTGATCTGACTGCGTAAGAGTGCCCTTAGGAAGCCCAGTAGAAATCTGCTGCAGGATCTTCAAAGCTCCATGGTGAAGGTGGCCCAATCTCCTGTGCCACAGTTCGCCCTCATCATCCCGGCTCACCACTTCTCCCGCCTTGCATGCCATTGCTGCACAGCCATCTACTTGCCACCGATAAAGGTTCTTGACTCGAACCCCTATCTTCTGGGTCTCTCCAGTTGTCTTACTGCGCAGGGAAGCCTTTCCTTCGCTGAAGACCACATCATACCCCTTGTCTTCCAACATCGCCACAGAGATCAGATTCTTCATCAATCCTGGAACATGCAAAACTTCCTTCAATACAAAGGGTTTACCAGACTCCCTCTCAAAGGAAATGGTATCGATACCGGTCGCACTGTATCTACCATCATCGCCCATCTCGATGTGCACTCCAAGATCTTTTTCCTCCAGATCTGAAAACAGATCCCGATCTCCTGTCATGTGAAATGACGCACCACTATCCAAGAACCATACTAATCCCATCACACTTTATACCAAGCATGCAATCAGTGAAAAATCCAATTCGAACTGGGAGGCCAATGCCTCTCCCGCTACAGATCCAGCAGCCTTCTTATTTTTCTTCTTCTGCAGACAATTTGTGGCGTAGTGTCCGTGCTGGTGACAGTGAAAACACTTCACCTTGGACATGTCTTGCTTCTTGCCTTTCGCACCAGACTGAGAAGCTTTCTTGCTCTTCCCCTTCTTTGCTTTGGCAGCCAAAGCGCAATTTTCTTCATCAGATACCTTTGATGAAGATCCGTCCCTGGTAGTCCTCCTTATCTCCTCTTGCATGAGATCTGCCCAAAGTCGCTCCCATCCCGGCAACTTCTCCCGACCATTGACAGAGTCCTGATAGGAATGCCAAGCCTTCGGAAGACCAAGGAGAGCCAGGTCTACCATGTCCTCTTCTTCGACAGTCACCCCCACACTTCCCAACTCATCTCTGCATTGAGTGAACTTCGTGAGGTATTTGGCGATACTGTCGCCTTTCTCCATCTTAATGTTTCTGAGCTTATCCTTGAGCGCCAGCTTCCTTTGGTCGCTCTTACTCTGGAATAGATCTGTCAACACTTTCCACATCAAATATGGAGAAGCTTTTCCATGAAGGCTGGATACAATGTGATCCTTCACGCCCTCCAACAGAATCCTTCGACATTTCGCCATCTTCTTTTGCCAAGCCTCGACTTCAGCAGGATCAGTGGGCTTTTGGACATCCGTATCTACGAACTCCTTCAGTCCATTATCTTCTAATACTACCTCCATCCGATCTTTCCATGCAACATAATTCGAACTGCCTTCAAGAGCATATTCGAGTCGCAAACCGTTGAAAGACATTTTCAACTCCGGCACCAAGAAAACAAACTGCTGCAAAATTTGAATTCCAAACTCAAAAACTCAACTGCTTCTGGATCTGTGAGAACAAATTATTTCTAGCACAGAGATCGACTGTAAGGGCATTTACTGGATATATCACCTTTTAGAGAAAGGATGGATCCAGAGGCTACCTGGCCCGTTACAGACTCTGTCTACCGAAATAATATTGTAATCACTGCAATAGATCTCGATGATCAATTCGCTTTGATACCATGTAGAAATTTTCTGAATAATGAATATTTATCCACTAAGATTATCCTGATCATACATTAATTCAAATACATGTATCGTACATAACCTCTTCTACAATTGATCAACAATTTGCGGAAATAGAAACATTCGCATGTGCACATAAACACAATATGTAATGGGGAAAGCTTATAGCTAAAAACCCCCAGCTATTTTTATATTATAATAGAAGAGAAACATGTAACAATCTCAGTACAATACTCCTCACAAGTACTCAGTACTGTCTCCAAAAGTTACACACAAACTAGCTCAGTTTTGAACAAGTCACAGGTTCAAAACTCATCCACTAATTGCTTGCCTCTATTGCGCAATCCAAGTTGGTCTAATGAGAGATCCAAGTTCGAATATCCTTGACTCCAACTGTGCAATCATCATTGGCAATCTCCTCCATTGCTTGTGCAAATCTCATGCACAACTGCTGTCGCAACTAATAGCAAACTCACCCTTTCATCTAACTCTTCCACTGGTCTCCACTGAACTGTCCATGCACTGTAGTGAACTGATGTGTTCTTGAGTTGAATAATGAGTTAATAATTAGTGAATTAAATAATATTTGATCCTCACTCATTTCTAGTGTATTAGCCGGGTTAAACTAAATACAACAGTTCAATAAATTAAATAAACACAACTCTGTTTGTCATATCAACTCCCACCAAACTTTGCCCGAAGTTCTAAGCCCCAAAGTCAACCATGCATGAGCTCACCAAACCCCAAGGAATAGTGTAATTCCTTCTGTCAGATGCATGGGCCACATCCGTAGCTCAAACTGAAGTGCTGTAAGAGAATAAACTGAAGTTTAGAGTCCAAATATTATTAAGGGCTAATAACATTTGACTGACCTATTTTTAGATAGGCAGTCTAAAAATAGACTTCGAACTGTATGTCTAAAAATAGAGGTCCATCTATTTTTACCAACTCGACCAATCATCCAAGAATAGCATACTACAACTCCTAGACCATGCTCCATATGTCTAAAAATAGACATAGTCTAAAAATAGACTTTGCGCCAAAAATAGCCTGCGGGCCCACTTAGTGAAGGCGACTTCATTTCACTAAGCTCCATCATCTTGTTGCATTTTCGACATGAAGTTGGGTCACACTTTTTGGAAAGTGCACAGGTTGGGAGGGGGGAAAGAGAAGCTCGATCAAGCAATATTTTATCCCTTGATCAAGCTATTTGAGGGCTTCAAAAATAAACCGTCGATATAGCTCCTATGCAACCCAAAATTACATAAGAGCTCAATCAATTTTTTTTTTAAATTCCCCCCAAAACACAACAAGGAGTTTCTGGTTGGAAGGGCTCAATCCAATCCTTCTTTGACCATGTCAAGAGCTCTATAAAGGGTTTGTTAAACCCTCAATAAAACTATTTCAAATTTTATCTCAAGTGCTCTATCAAGCTTTTGAAGTGGCCAATCGAGCTATTGAGGGCCTAAAAAACAAAGTTTTAGCTCCCCTTCTACATATTTCTCTATGACACAAAGTTGTAGCCTGGAAAACTTATGACAATATTTTTCCTTAGGTAGCGTAGTTGATCATATTGGATTCGTGAAGGAATCCTCTATCCAATGGCATATGAGTTTGTCATTTTCAAATTCATATGATAATTTTCATATAATTTCTTTCAAATGTTATGCTTGAATTTTTTTTTGGATAGTTTTAGAGGGGCTGGATAAAAAATCAATAACATAAATTTACAAAATGAAAAAAACTCAAAAAATACCATCATTCTCATATACAAATCCTCGTCAAAAGGGTACTATTGGTTTTTTAATTCACCTAAATAGCATATAAAAATCATATGTGAATGCATGTTTCTGAAAAATGTCATTCAAAAACTAATTCGCCAACTTCAAAAAATAATAAAAATATAATTTTGCATAAAAAATAAAGTTTCAATATGCATAACTTAGTTATTGCACGTGAACACAACCATACCTGTTAACATATGCAATAATTTGGAAGGATAAAAATTTAATTTAATGGAAAATTGACAGATTATATGACGCTATTTGTTTTTGCAAAAAATATCATTAGGATAACAAAATAATTCTCCACAAATTGTATATTTACTCTGAATCAAAATTCACAAAGCTTCTATGAATCTTGAGGGCGTCAATTCGATAAAAGAGTAATATTTTGAAATTTCATCACCACATATGGCCCAAAATTGTAACCCATCTTCATGCATTTTCCCTACTATTACATTGTATAATTTAATAAATTACATTATAGCATTTCAATAAACTAGATTCTATCAGGCTAAAACCATCTTAACCTCAGATCTATCAAGAGTCAAGAGGGATCAAGTCTCTCAAGGTGCAAACCTATTTTTTGAGTGTAAAACTTAAGAAAATGTTTGCACCTTGAGAGATTTTATTCCTCTCTACACTTGATATATTCGAAGTTGAGATGGATATGTTGTTGGTTTCAATCATACGTAGTTACACAAAATCTGTTTAACATCAAATTATTTTGATCATTTAATTATTCTAAATATTTCTAAGATTAATCTCGTCATTTAATTTTATTTTTAAATTTTACTAGTTACCTGAGTTTAATGAGATGATGGAGACAATTAATAACTTGAACGTTGAAAAAAAAAAAAATTTGAATGTAAAGTGACAATGTAACAGTATTGAATGATAGAAAATGTGAATACTAATAATATAGTCAATTACAAATAGCCTTCATTGTGATCAAAATCAAACTATTTCCTTCTATTGTTCTTATTGTCACCCCTATTAGTTTGCATCTTTTCATATCGATCATGTAGTTGAAATTGTAGACCATTTAAATCTTTAACTCAAGCTAGTGTAGTAAACGTTATATCTCTCTTGCTCTCCAATACTAATAGTAGCTTTCTCTAAAGTCAATTATTGTGACTATGGAGTTTTAAACTCCAAGTAAGCTTCAATGGTAGTGATTTTATATTATCTCATTTGAATGCAAAGTGAATAGCAATGTTGAATGATGGAAAATGAGAATCATAATAATTTAGTTAATTATAAGTAGTTTACAGTTGCAAGAAGAAAAAATTTCAGGTAAGTGAACATTTTATTTAAGATGAAAATTCAAGTATTTTATTTATGGTTGAATTACTGCAACACATAAATTAATGCACGTCATCAATATTTTTTTTGTGCTCACACTAAAATTAATGCAAATTCTTAATCTAATCTGGGTTTTAGGGGAAATTCCCCCAAATACAATTTTCAATGGTTTTTTGCATATGTTTTTGGTGCTTTTTAGCACATGGTTTTCACTTTTAGTAGTTTTGTGGTGAATGGTGGTTCAATCCATGGTTTTCTTATTATGGTTAATGAGTTATGGTTGTATTCTAATATAGGTTAATTCTATTTGTTGTTTATGGATGTCACAAAATATACATGTTGTATTGTAATACTATAAAAGATAATATATTGAAAAAAAAAAAATTTCCCGATTTGGGTTTCCAAGGTAAAATTTATATCTTGATATGTGTGTGTGAAATTGCATCTTTTCTAGTTTTTTACTAAGAATATGTTTACAAAAATAATCTATACTAAGTTGAAACCTACATTTGGTATCCGAGAAAGTTAGGCTTCAAGAGGATGTTTTTATGGCTAAGGGGTTTGGGTTGGGCCTATGTTAGACCCGATCATAATGGGAGATATATGGAATTGATTCTTTTGGTGAAAGGCTCACAGGATAGCCCATGTGTTTCCATAATTAGAATGCAACTACTTTAATTTTTGATCAAATGGTTGTATCCTTGTTGTAAAAGGAGATGATATGGAAAAACATGGAAAGTTAAAATGCATATGCCTTGTTTATAAGAGAATGTTGCCAGAATAGAAATACAAATAAGTCCTCAAGTCTAATATATATATCTAGAGGAAGATATAAATATCCAAGAAAATTCATAAAGGTATGTTGGAGATGTGGAAAAAAATTCCATTACAAGAGAAATTATAGATCTAAAATTGCCATGAAAGGGAAGGGATATGCAATTGCTCCTTCTACAGAAATAAAAACCTCCTCAAACGAAGGAAGGGATGTGTAATTAGCTTCTTCAAGTACACATGTAGATAATAAGGCATGGTTGGTTGAATCAGGTGCATTATTTCATATGATTCTTCATAGAGATTAGTTTTTTTAATATGTAAAATATGATGGAAATAATTTGTTTTTAGGAGATGACTCAATATTTAGAATCATAGGATAGGGAAAAGTCAAGTTGAAGTTGATAGATGGAAGTATTAGAACATTCCCTAGTGTTTTGCATATCTCAATATTGGCTAAATTTTTTATTTTTGGAAGCAGGATGAGGGATGAAAGTGTAAAAACAATGTTTGAAATGAATACATATAGGAAAGGAGCAATGGTACTATTGAGAGGAGTTTGGAGGAACTTTGTATAAGGTTTTAGGAAGAATTTCTACAGATGGGTGCAATAATTTCATTGTTCTTTGAGAAGAAATAAAGAAGGAAAAAATCCTATAATATCTAGAGAAAATACTATGTTGTGGCATCAAAGATTATGACATATCAAAGAGAAGGGACTTTCAATGCATATGTTCTTAGACTTCCTTAGATGTGTGTACGTTATACCAATCGCATGTGTGTGGTGTCTTACATAGATGACATGTAGGGTCCCTACACAACATATTTCCACTTGGAACAATACCCTTGATCTAGAGTGGTTTTTCTTTGTCTAGCATATTTCCTTGGAAAACATTTGTGGATTCCCTAGTGCCAATAATATCATATATGATTTTTCATCATATATAGTATCTATTTTTTTTATCATGAATTATTAATTTTATGAAAATTTTTGAATAGGAAAGGTGTGCCTAGGAATTTCCCAGAATGAGCTTTATGTTATAACAACCCCTTTGTTAACATGTTATCAAAATGGAGCTCACTTTTGGCATAGTTCATTACATAAAGAAAGTCTTGATACATGAGAAACTAAATGTTGATATTTTTGAAATATTGGGAAAACATATCAATCATATATCTCATCTACCTCAAAGAAATATACCATGAGATGAAATAATATACAACCCCATCATCATGTATAAATACTTGTTGGAAATAGAAGTGCCATGAGTTGGCCCTAGTTTCATGCTTGATATAGGTCAACTATAAATAACCCATTTATCATTTAGGTTAGCCGCCTAGTTTGGCTATTTCCTTAAAATTTTGACCATGCCCCTTTTTGTTTAAAAATTAAAGGGTTTACCCCTTTAAAAAAATTCTCCTAGATTATCATCCTTAAGGTTGAGGTTTTAATTTGTTGTATTATTTAGAGACTTAAAAGAATAATCCAATCATGTTAGATAACTTTTCTTTTATACACAAACTCTTCTCAATTTTATAATGATTGGGAACCTAAAAAGTTAGAAATTCATGGAAAATATATACATAATACTACCATAGTTGTTTGACTCTATAACAAATCTATAGTATTTTATAGATAATAAATGCCTCTTCAATCATTTATAAGGTTTATTGTTGAATACTTTGAACCACATGATTTGTTATCCTCCTCAATACCCTTGTATAAATTGATCTTATATTTTATGGATGCTTTTAGGAATAACAATATGCTATAAGTATGATGAGAAGGAAAGTTGTGATGCATACTCATATTTACAGCAAGGGTCATTTAAGCTTATAAATTTGAGAGCTACGACCAACACCCTATTTCCTTGGTGTTTGGAATAAAGATAGAAAATTGAAACAAGTGTGATATTTCCTCAACAAGAATCATATTTTATAGGTTCAAATTTCAAATGATAGACCTAAGTGTATGTGTGAATAACAAAAAAAAAATGATGGTAACCTGATTGAATCATTATAATTTGTTGATTTTTAACTATAATTGAAGCTATCACTAGTTTCTACCATTTGTTAGGCTAGGTTTCTCTTTTTTTTCCTACCAAATTAGGACTTAATTTATTAACACAAAGGGTTTCATGAATTAGAACATCAAACACACCTTCATAATTTCCCAATGAATACCATGTTCAAGAAACTTCCACAAATGTGACCAGGTGTGAAAATGCTTCAAATTTTGTGTAATTGAGGTGAGTGATCTATGAGAACCATAGTCTATAGAAATTTCATATTATATAGAATTCCTACCCAAGAGTTATATCACTTCACACAATAACAATGCATTGACGATAATTCAATAAATATCTTATGTGAAGGAGTTTACACGCATCATCATAAGCTAAGGTGATCCAACACATGACAATAACCAAAGAACCTAGGAAGCACACAGGGGAAATCATTTGGAAATCACTGTGTTATGAAGTATTATGTAAACCATGATATTAAAGGTTTGAATCCCCATGGGTCCATTAAAAATTGTTGCCATAATCAGTATTTTCATCATGTGAAGAAATTGTGAAATTAAAAGTTGAATTTTCTCTCTAGAATATTCAAGTCGGCTTCATGTTATTTCAAGTGGGTTGGGCCCCCATAAGGCACCCATTCGACCTGACTTGGAATTATATATAAATGAGAGGGTTCCTCCTTATTTGAAACATCAAGTTTTTCTTGATCATCTATGATTCAACGAATTTGAGAAAGAGAAGAGGAGGCTGAAAATCTAAAGGAGGGATATAGGATTTGGATTAGAATTTCTCTTATTCTTGGTTATTGGTTTGGTTATTATATTTATGGTTTATTTGACGTATTAATGAATCTTGATCTCTCTCTCTCTCTCACACAAGGAAGAATTCCTGGTTTTTCCCTTTGTGGGTTTTGCCCTGGCCTTAGGCCTAATTTTTGGTGTCCCATGTCTTTTTATTCTACTGTGATTTGCTATTTATCTTTCATGCTTAATGAACTATTTTTCTTATATTACTTGATGAAGTAAATGTTACATTAAATCTAATGTTAATTATGATTATTTTGAAGTTGTTAAATTTATAAGAAAATGTTGTTCTATCATTGCCTTAGTAATTTAAACATGGTATCAGAGCTAAGGGAAATTGAAGAGTGGGAGAATCAAATTTCTATGTTCTCTGTGAAAAAAGGTTGAATATTTATTAACTAAGGAACAAGGTCTATTTAAATTCACTACTAGCTTGATGATCTAAACTCCAACAATTGAATCCATCTCTAATCCTAATTAAGAAGGTCTAAAATATGGTATGACTATTAGCTTTTATGCCATCATTGAAGGCCCAAATTCCGAGTCTGAGGATAATGTTAGAGATCCAAAACTATGAGGTATGAATCCTATATTGAAGGGTCTGAATTCCTATATCCTGAGATACAAATGTTTGCTCCACTGTCGAATTTACTATGATTTGAAGTCTTATTCTACATCAATATTTAGTAGGGTAATTCAAGCACTACTCTAGTGATCCAAGAACCTATTTGTCTGGAGATATTTACACTTTGAAGTTGACTTCTAGACTAGGTCCCATAGAAACATCATTTATAATGTTCTAATATCTATATCATTAGTCAAAATTCTAGAAGGATGTCTGTTAGTGTGAATTCTAATCGAAAGCATACAAAAAAAACTCACTTTAGTTGTGGATAAAAAACAGTCCTAATATCAAATATGGCTATATGTTAGTGTGAATTCTAATCACAAGCATACAAAAAAAACTCACTTTAGCTGTGCATAAAAAACAATCCTAACATCAAAGATGGCTGTCAATTTCCTTAGATTTGCAATTAATGATCAGAATAAATGCTACAAAAATGCAGATCTATGCAGTTAAAGACATTAAACAACAAATAATAAGCAAGATTTGCTCCATGCATCCAATGAACAAGACAAGAATTTTTAAAGATTTTTTTTGTATTATGACACTTGGGAAGGGAACATAGAAAGATGTTACCAGTCCCCCTCAATGGGATGGGTTCTTGTATGTCCTCAGAACTCTAGATCTAAAATCTCTCTTTCTTGATGGTGCATAAAACCGAGACAAAATGGAACTCAAAGGGAGCTCACAAGAAAAAAGTAGAAACAATATGACAATGATAGGAGGATCAAAGCTAGACTAAAAGTATAGATCAAGAGTGATCTCTAGGCAGCAAAACGTAGTGAATGAATGGAAAAACCTTCTATTTATAACAAAATATTGAGTTAGTTTAGATATTGGTGCATAATTAAAATATTTTTAACCAAATCTAGATCCAACTTATATGGAATGTTTTATTATTTTTGTTGGACGGAAAAGGAATTTGAAATTGATCAAATCCATTTATTTAGGAATAATAAATAAATAAATGATTTATTTATTATTTTAAGAATGTGGTTAAAGAATAATTAAATAAATAATGATTTATTCAATTATTTATAAATGATTTAGTCAAATTTAACAAGGAATATTATTAAATAATGATTTAAATAATTATTCCTAGAAATTAATTAGATAAATAATGATTTATCTAACTAATTTTCTTGTTTTGAGTTAAATATGAACAAGAACATTAATTAAACAGTGATTTTTTGTTGACGGGCAAAATTGTACTGCCGACAACATTATCCTAGAGGAAAATCAAACAAATAAGGATTTATTTAATTATCCCTCACGGGGTTTCCTGTTTAGACCAAAAAATAACTTAATAAACTATGGGTTATTAAATTATTTCTCTTAGTGAAAGAAATTTTGCTATGGTAAAATTGGTCTTACATGGTGTACTTTAGTCCATCTAATAGTAACAGATTATATGACCAAAAATTGGTGTAACAGATTTCCCCCCAACGTGTGAGCATTAGGAGCTAATCGTATGACCGAAGTACGTTGTAAGAACACAATCACCAGACACCGAAGGGGAGTTAGAGAGATAAATAAATATAAGGCGGACTGAAGCGAGAGAGGACAAGACCGTGAGGAGGCGAGACTTACAGGTGCGACAAGTCTCTTTTATGAGTGATTACCTGTTCTGTATAAGGCGGGGGAGGTATACCTATGCCCACCGAGATGACAAGAACAAAGAATAATGGTGCATCCAGCAAACATGGGACTGAACTATATAGTACATGCTGGCATAAACATGGGCTAGATAAAAAAACATGATAATGAATCCCACATACATACTGTGCATGGGACAACAGCCAGGACTTATACAATAATATCTGAGTACATGAGATATAAGTACAACCAAAGAGGCCCTCTAAAACAAGAAAGGGCTCTAAAAATATGAATGATACATGCAAACTAAAAAGGCGTTGCAAGCGGTTGAGGTCAGAAACATAAAATTTGTAGAGATGCATCCAAGGCTATAGTAAATAGGTCATCCGGGTATGTGGGGGGCTACCTGAAGGGCCACCCCCTCATGAGTTCTAAAACATCTCTCACACACTCGGGAATCACTTGTATGATCTGCTACATCACTGAACCATCAAGTATACAGATCTTGATCATGCCATCAGGAGATGGAACTGAGAAACAATCAAGTCAAAGGGAAATAAAGGGTCCCTTTTCTTGATCCGAGGCACTGAACAAGAGTGGAAGTTGGAACCAAGGTACACCATCGTCTAGACCTGTCTTTTGGAATGAATAAGTTGATGTCGACAGAAGGAGGTTTGCCATAGGTGAGGTAATAAGGAATCCTCAACTAAGGCGCGAGAGATAATAGTAGAGCGACTGATAGACTGACACTAGGGATGATGGTGGAATGGGGCTACTGAGTAGCAGGCTGACGACTTCCCTTATTAGAGCATAAAGGGCATGAATGACTTGATAGCTACTGACTCGACTCCGGAGGGGATAGGGGATAGTATGAATGGGGACAAAATGTGCAACACGAGAGAGGTACAAATCAAATAAGTATGGAAGATTGTGGCGGGAGACAGAAGGGAGTTGAGACAGACTCCATGGATGTGATGATGACTCAACTCAAATGCTCTAAACAAGGGTGACTTGATGATGCTGCCACATAGAACAAGCCTAGTGGGGACCATAAAAACATGAGTACAAGATGGTTACTCATGAAGGAAATCGACACGAGAATAGACAAGTATGAAGGCAAAGTGGTGCCCCAAGTACAAGTGTCGCAAGTGAAGAAATTTGATTTTGAGAAGCGGTGAAGTGACCCTTCTTGGAAAAAGGCTTCTGGGTGAAGTATCAAATCACCAAAAACAAAAGGATACCCATTGGAGTGCTCAGTGAGAGATTTCCAACGGTGCTGATGGTTTGTCAAAATGATTTATGGTTTGGTCGCAATTGGAAAAAGAAAAATTGGGGTTTTTATTTTAATAAGGCAATTTCCCTCTAATTTTATTCATTTTCAAGTGTAGATGTCGTGAATGTAGAGAGGAGAAAAGGCCCTAAATCTTGTGTCGATCCTAGCAGAAAAACCAACCATTGGAATCAGGATTTGGGACTTTAAGGTAGGAGGCCTTACTTGTCTAAAGGTGGCCTTAATGCTTCTTGGAAAGGTGGTTCTTGGTGAAGAAACAAGGGAAGGAAAGAATACATGAATGAACTACTAGAGAAGGTATAGAATCATGCCCGCCCACCAAGTCAAATATAGGGACCAAGTGGTAAGTATGGTAGCACATAAAGTAGAATGTTTGAAGAAATGGTATCAATTATCTACGATATATGGCTCGTCGGAGAAGCCGGTAGGAAAAACTATCCAAGGAATGGGAGGGTAATCAACCATACCTAGATTGGTGGGATCTAGGTCGAGACTTATGAAAATCAATTGAGAAGGTGGCCACGGGTGCCATCATGACCCCAAGCATGGGATACTTCCCCCAAGCATATGTGATGGAGGGGAGTGATCTGGTATGCAAAGGTGGGAATGATGCCCCTAGTGAGAGGATTTTGTGGAGCACCATGGTGTTCCAAGTGCTGAAATAATGGATTCAAATCTTCAGTATCATAGCCACTAAATCCTCAAGAGGATGATGAGAAGGTATTGGGGCATAGGTGCCCCCAAGCATGTTATGGTCATGCCAAATGTATTTATAAAAGTGGAATCTAAACATATTTTTATGATTTGGTTCGCCATTTGTTTACGTTATGGGTATCTTCTGTGGGAAGAATGGATAGATGTAGTTTGAGAAATGGAATGGAGGATTACCAATCTCTTTTGGTACTACATATATGAAGCAAATGGAGTAAATTTTTGGGTTTGCATACATGGTGTCACTATCCCAAAGAGTGGATTTGGATATAATGAATTGGTGCTCACCTAGAAAACTCACATGTTGGTCAACAACAATGTCTAAGGGATGTCGTTGTTGAAGTAAGATGAAGGAATGATGAGGGGGATCATCCCTAGAATGATCTGAAGTGATATGGGACTCTAGAGGTTCTTCTAAATGGGGAAGAATAATGGTACTAGAGTCAACAAGACCAGATGAAGTAGGAGGGTTGTGGAGAATTTCTTTTCATGGACTTTCAAATATGGGTGCCCCCTTACCCAAACATTGGGTGTCAATGTAATGTCCACAAGGTGTATGTGGTTCGAATGCATTGGTTCGATGTAAGGGGGGATAGATAAAGACAGGGGTGGTAAATTCTTCCATAATGTCATCATCGCAATAGAGATGGGGTGACTGGTGGAAGGAAGACCACGTGGTGTGGCGAAGCTACCTGACTCATCATCAGGAGAAGAGAGGTTCACATGCATATCATCACAGAGGGTGACAGAAGAACAAGTAGATGAAGGATCCACCGATGTTGAGCCTAGGGTGGTCACCGAAGGGAGGTCAAGAGAAATAGAAGGGGAAGCCCCGAAGGGGTCTTCCACTGTGGATCTCAGAGATGATGACAGGTAAAGGATAGTGGCCAAAGGCTCTGTCATCTCGACAATGATAGGAGGATCAAAGTCAGACCAAAAGTATAGATCAAGAGTGATCTCTAGGCATCAAAAGGTAGTGAATGAATGGAAAAAACTTCTATTTATAACAAAATATTGAGTTAGTCTAAATATTGGTGCATAATTAAAATATTATTAACCAAATCTAGATCCAACTTATATGGAATATTTTATTATTTTTGTTGGAGGGAAAAGGAATTTGAAATTGGTCAAATCCCTTTATTTAGAAATAATAAATAAATAAATGATTTATTTATTATTTTAAGAATGTGGTTAAAGAATAATTAAATAAATAATTATTTATTCAATTATTTATAAATGATTTAGTCAAATTTAACAAGGAATATTATTAAATAATGATTTAAATAATTATTCCTAGAAATTAATTAGATAAATAATGATTTATCTAATTAATTTTCCTGTTTTAGGTTAAATATAACCAGGAATATTAATTAAACAGTGATTTAGTTAATTATCCCTAGAGGAAAATCAAACAAATAAGGAATTATTTAATTATCCCTCATGGGGTTTCCTGTTTAGACCAAAAATAACTTAATAAACTATTGGTTATTAAATTATTTCTCATAGTGAAAGAAATTTTACTATGGTAAAATTTGTCTTACATGGTGTACTTTAGTCCATCTAATAGTAACAGGTTAGATGACCAAAAATTGATGTAATAAGGTCCAATTTACCGCGGTCTGAGACTGTGACCTGTACCTTTTTTGAAGTCCAAGGAGCACATCTTGTTTATGCTATCTTGCTAAAGTAACTAGGACAAGACTTAATAAAGAAGACCAAATTCTATTTGGTTATCTAAAACTCATTTTCTGAGGTATGTATGAGTTCAAAAAAGGTTCAAATCTCACTATCTAAGGTCTACTTATGGTCAAAGCACTTTTCTATCCTAGTTGTGACATCTGAGGTACTCCAAAGACTATGACAACGTGAGTTTTTGTGAAAGTTCAAAGTAGCATAAAACCTTATGACTTGAGATTGATTTAAGTTTCTCTATGATCCTATGGTTTAATTAAAGTGATTTAAGCCTCCTTGGTAACAAGTCTAATACAATTTTTGTGATCCATGATCTAAGTGTTGCAGCTATCTTGGAGATACCAAGTCTGAAATTAGAGGCTCCCATGGAGATATTAAGATCTATTTTAATCTGAATCACTAATTTGTGGAAGAGTTGCTCCAAATATGAATTTTATGTGGAAATATTTCGACCTAAATTAGAATATGCAGTAGGTTTTATTTTTTGAGTTATTGACTGGTAAAGAAGGTTGGAGTTTGAACTCTTATTTAAATTGATCCGAGATAGAACTCTTGTCTAAATTAATAAATATGTATTCTAAGTCGAATTTGATTCAAGATTGTTTCCTTACCAAGATTGGTGACAATAACAGAAGGCACGAATTGGTACCATTGTCAAATTTAGCATGTCACCTTGATCAAGACCTAGTTCCATACCAGAGATTCAAAAAGGTTTATTGTATTTTTTGTTGTGTCTAGGCCGAGATCTGGAGGTGCCTCAATATTTATTCATAGTCCAAATTTAGAGGTTAATTATGGATAACTATGGTTGGAGGACCGAATTTAATTAGATATCCTAATTATAGTCACTGTAATAACCATTTGAAGGATTGTGGCTGGAGTCTATGTGAACTAGTCTGGGTTTTTGTGAAACACGAATGATTTTATCCACATCATTGTATAGAGATCTGTGGGTAATAATTATGTGTAGGAGTCTTTGTCTCTATGTAGGGTTCTGAGACCGTAGGTAAGGTAATCCAATATAAGCATGTATGATGATAATTTGATCCTCCTTTGCAATGTGAGGATCAAGTTTTGTATGGCTCATTTTGTGGAAGAAGGGAAATTCCATACAAAGTATGTTAAATTCTTAAGCCTGTATAAGTGTCCAAAATTCATAACTAATAATAAGAGGCCTCTCCATTTGAAATAATACATCCCTCCTTTGTATATCTATGTGACAATTGCATCTTTAAATCATGCCATCTCTATTATAACCCTAAATCACTAGAGCTATTGTTGTTGAAAGTAGAGGCAATGTGACTTATATATAAAGTTTAAGTATTCCTAGAAGGACGAAAATAGGATTGTATGTATGCTTGAACTTGTGGGGATCAGATGGATGATATTCACTACAAGAAGCAACCTAGCTATCTATAATTGTTTCCTTGGTGAAGACTTCATTTTATGATGGGTGTCTCAGTATATCTAAATCCATAGCCATTAAAGAATTCTAAGACATTAGAATATGAAGTAGAATCTTATGATGATCAGGAGTGTTGTGGGAATCTTCATTTGATTTTTGAGGGCTTGCCATCATTAAAATAAAATCAAGGTGCAAGACTGAAAGAATAACATCATATCATTTTACGTATTACTTAAGTCTCTCCAAGATAGATTCCTCTAAAGGTTTGGCATGATTAATTGGATAAGTCTTAACCAGACTATTAAAATGTATTAATAAAGGCATGCATTATGATTTAAAGCATGCAACTTGAAACATTGAAATCAAATGTTAGATGTCAACGTTATTCCATTTTTTAAGGATCAAAGAGACAAATTACATCATCTCGGGTTTGAAAGTTTGTATGATTGAATAGACTCCTGGAATGGCTCAATAAGCTATAGGGGTATGTGGAACCCCTATATTACCAATGTTGAAAATAATGAAGATGAAGAATAATATAATAATGAACGTTATTGATAAATATAATCATTAGGGTTTTTAACCCTAGTCTAAAGCTAAAATATCATTAGGATTTGGAGCCAAAACCATATCGAGTAAAAAGGGGTTGTAAATAAAATATGAAGGTTGGTGGATTTAATTTCTTTTGCTCAAAGAGAAACATTAGCTCTTAGAAGATTTCACATTTTGATGTTGAGGTTGTTCTGAAGGTTGGATGCAAGAAACCTAAAACCTAAGAGGGAATTGTCATGATCTTAAAATATAAGATTTTGTATTTCCTTTATTCTTTCAATAATTATTGATATTAGATGGATTATGGTTTATAAACTCTACTCAGAGTTTGGAAGAAGATCTAAGGCATATGGACCAAATTGTAGAATTCATTTGTTTGAGAAAATTGATGGTTATGATGTAATCTCCTTGATAATGTGGTTTTGTAGTTAATATAGACTTATTGATTATGTGGACTCCTTAATGTTGATAATGAACTCCTTGATGATATGAAACTCGTATTATGTGAAATTCTTGATGATAATGATGATGTGGAAAAAGTAAACTCTTTGATGAAGACATGGACTCTTTGATCATGTAGACTCCTTGATGAGTTTAACGAGATTGACTGGACCCAATAAGGCTAAGGTTAAGAGGGATTTGACACACTCTTAAGAGATTAGCACTATCTTGATTATTTCTATTATTGATTCATTATGAGTCTCTTGTATTTTTATATATTGCTTGTTTGTATTTGTTCTTCCATGGCCTCCTAGTGAGCATTATAGGTGCATAATGAATATTTTCTAGGTTGTGGCAGTAGATGAAGAAGGATGGAAAAATAAAGACAGGAAGACTCATGATTGGATGAGATTTTAGACTTAGAGAGAGCAAAAAATATCATCCTGATTAAATCATGTCCTAATGTATAGCAAAGATAAGTTAGTTGTCACTTTCAAGATGAATATGGATAGAAATTATGAAGAGATTTTGATATTTATTTTCTAAAGAAGAGACACCATTTGTTCAATCAAGATGAAACCTATGGTGAAGTCAAAAGTATGCCTCCCTGGCTTAAAGGCGGTGTTGAAATTGTATTATGATGTTGTATGATTTCCTTATAATGAGACATATGAGAAAGAATGAAAATACCTCCTTGAGTAAGAGGGAGTGTTGAAAATTGTAGCCATAATTGACATTTTCATCATGTGAAGAAATTCTGAAATTTAAAATTTGAATTCCCCCCCCCAAAATCTTCAAGTTGACCTCATCCAATTTCAAGTTGACTAGTTCCCCATAAGGCACCCATTTGACCCCTCTTTGAATTCTATATAAAGGATATGGTTCCTCCTCATTTGACACATAAATTTTTTCTTGATCATCTCTGATCTAGTGAATTTCAGAACAGAAGAGGAGGCTATAAATCTAACCTCTTTTGTGTTTAAAATTTCCCCCTTTTCTACAGTCATTCAATCAAACTAGTGTTCAAACAAAATAGATACTCAGTCAAATAGAGCAGGTCTAATTTGGTGAAATGTAAGCTTATTTATCTTGGTAAAACTCATATATCCTCATCTTGACTTCAGACATGTGGATCAGAAAATAGAAGAACGTGTGTCATTGGAATTGGTCCAAATAAGCAAGTCAACTTGTGTTTTTGTATTTGTCAAATTGGTGATTTTTTTACCAAAATTCACACCCCTTCATGGTGGGGCTGACATGACCAATTTGGGCCTACATGAATCCAAAAATACATAATTTTAATTTTTCATTTCCATAATTTTCTTTGGTCAACTTGGGATGCCATTTATCATGCAGGAAAACCTCCCAATGCTACACAAAAATTAACACTCCCTCTTAGTGAGGGAGGTATTCTCTGCAACAAATTTCCCTTGTTGAAATGTATCATTCCTTAAGAGACATTCATGAGCTTGTCATGTTAATGCATGTCTGTAAAATAACTCCTTAATAGAGTGGGAAATGTAACTCTTTCATATGCATGTAAATTTCTAGGGCTTTTGGCCAAAATCCTTTATGGCTCCTTAGGAAAGTGTATCAATCTCCTTTGATCATGACCCAACCAATTCCTTCTAGCATATAAGTTCTTCTTTCTTTTTAGGAGAAAATTTTCCTTTGGATCATTCACCTTTACAGTCAAATACCTTTATGACCTAGCCAAGTCCTTTTGGCTTCGAATGTTAATTAAATCTATCTCCTTTGAACCCATCCATGTCTTTATAGATTCTAAGGAGAATATATTTCCAATCCTATAATTTTTCTTGGCCATTCACCTCTTGTTTGACCTAGCCAAGTCCTTCTAGCTTCAGAGGCGAATCTATCATATAATTTCCCTTGTAATTGCCTTGGGCCATTCACCTGTATGGTCAAAGTTATTTATGACCTAGCCAAGTCCTTTTGGGAGCCAAGTCTATCTGGCTTCAAAGGTGAAAGTATCCATCTCCGTAATTCGAAGTCCTTTATGACTTCAAGAGATGGTTAGCCAAATCCTACAAAGACTTCATCATTCCCTTCCAATGAGGGAAACATTCAACATAAAATTAAGAGTTTCTTTGTCCATAATGTACTAGAGATATATTACTCTTATTTTCATAATGTCTCAGATGAAGTGACTCGGCCATGTCTTTCTAGCTTCTGAAGCCTCATTGCTTCATGAATTATGATATTCCTGGAAATACCGACTTCACCTCATGAGACATATGTCAGACCACATCCAATTTTACAACATTAGGACCACATTATTTGTTGTTATCCACTATACATGTAACTATTGGACCATAAAGTTGGCTTAGAATGGTCACTGCAAAGCAAATATCTAGCCTAGTGTTAAACAGGTACTTCTCAAATCTAATAAACCGCCTATAAATCACGGGATTCACCAAATCTAAATCTCCAACACCAATAAATAGTGTATCTTCTATAATTATTAATTTCAATCTTGGAGGCCAAACTCCCTCTGTAACAGAAGTAAATCCTTCTGCCATTGTTGTGTAATAAATTCCTTCTATTGAGGATACAAGCAAGTCCTTTTGTTGAGGCTGCAAGCAAGTCATAGATAAATTATATCTCTAAGAATCTAGTGTTACAATATTAATCCCATGACATATTATTAGAAGGCTTCTCCTTACACTTTTTCTCACATTAGTTCCCTCAAAACTCTTCTTATTGTCATAAATGGTCCTAGATTTTAGCATGGATATTTCCACTATCAAAAAATTGTTGATTGTTAAGTCCCTATAATACTAGTGTACCCCCATTATTCTTATTGTTAGTGTAACCCCCTATTTTTATTTTTGTACCCATTTATCCCCCATGTTTTTATTTTTGTTCCCAATAGAAGCCCACTATTGTTATTGTTGTGCCCTTACATTATTATTGTTATGTAGGCTTTGATTATATTTTGACCCCTTAGACTCGTATATATACCAAGGAGGTATTATCATGTATATCATCCAATAATTATTCATTTATTTAATGTAAAGTAGGTTCCCCCCTTGAAGAGGATAATTTTTAAGTCATTGATCTATATTTTCTTATGTTTAATGAGCTGGTTTCATAACATTTGGTATCAAAGCTTTGGATTCTAGAGTTTCTCTGCTTCAAACAAATCATCTTAGAATTTTCACTATAACTTGTTTTATACAAGCCTTCAGAAGCTTAATTTTTTTCCACATGGATTAGAAATCTTGATGAACTTCATGTAAAAATTTCAGATCTTGGTTCGCTATATTTTCTAAGATATGGTCCAAAGAAGTTAGGGTTTTTTTAGGCTCTAGAATTCAATCTCAAACAAGTGACCTAGGGAGCATCAACATAACTTTCTCTTTGAGTATCAGATTAATTTCGTAAAATGTGACTGAAGATGAATTTACTGTAGTGTTTCATGTATCATTTTCATTTTCGAAGGTAAAAAAGTTGACACATGGAATTCCGTACAAGTTTTCTCTATCGAACCAGTCTATAATCACGTCATCGAGGGATATTGGGTATAAATCTTTCTTGCATAATCAAATCTCAATCATAATTGAGAGATTGGAAATAAGACTCATAGGGATACCATAGAACAAAATTTAAGACCTTGGAGATATGAAATTACATAAATACAACAGTTTTAATATTGAGCTCCTAAAAAACAAGAAAAGGTCCATTTTTTAAAATTTTGCATAAATTTTGTTTGAAAAAACAGTTTGAAGTGATTCAAAGAGCACATTGAACCATATATATCATTTTTTTATTCCAAAATTCCTCAAAACAAAAAATGTACAAACCTAGTAAGCAACCAGAAAGCTCCTCTACGATGCATGAAGAAGAGGAAGAAATGCAACATGATATATCAAAATTACGAGACCAAGTGCAACAATTTTTGATCTCGCAAAAATTAACAAAAAATTAATTGGAAGCCATGATGAATGTTAAGATAGATGGTATAAAAAGGGACATGGGAGGTTTGAATGATGGTTTAAAATCATACATGGAAGCAATGATGAATGTCAAGATAGAAGTGTTGAAGGAAGGTTTGGAAAATTTGCGAGAAGAAAGGCTTCCCATTGGTGACAAGGTAATCCATGCAAATCATGATGAGGACAAAAGGAATATGAATTATGATTTTAGAGACTCCAATATTATTTTTAAGAGATGCCACATTCCAAATATTGATATGAGGAAGTTTGATGGCAAGGATTTCGTAACATGGATACTACAAATGGAGCAATATTTTGATCTCCATGATGTGCAGCACACACAAAAGGTATGCATTGCATCTTTATATTTAGAACCCAATCAGTTTGTATGGTATCGATGGCCTTGTTCTCCTAAACCAATTTTCACTTGGTCAATTCTTACGAAAGAAATGATAGCACATTATGAGGATACAAAGAGAAACACCTTATTTAGCTAACTGATAAATCTCAAACAAAAGGGTTCAATGGTGGAGCACATTGAGGAATTCCAAAAATTGAATATTAGGGTAATTGATATTCCAAATTAGCATAGGATGTTTTCTTCATAGGGACTTTAAAGGATAACATCCAACGTGAGGTTCACCTTTGGGAACCTGATTCATTGGAGAAGGAATTCAGGGTGGCAAGAAAAGTTGAAAGAAAAATTATGGCAATAAGGAAGTCTACCACTCACAACTGTAAAGATGGAAGTGTTGTTTCTCCTAGCCTTGCAAAACCTATAAGGTTAACACCACAAAAATTGAAGGAAAAATAGAAAAATGGATTTATTACATGTTTGATTAAAGGGTCTAGACAGAGGTTTAAAGTGTATTCACACAACCAAAAAAACCCTCCAACTATTGGTCGTTTCAGCAGTGATCTGCTTGCGTAGATCAAAGTCTCACCCGAAGTAGCGATAGGGGGTGTTGGAACCAGGTTTCCACACCCTGAGGGAGGAATATGATGTGGATCTAACCGTTTCTGATATGATATAATCACTACTATGTTGCACTATTGATATTGAACCTGATTTAGATATTAATGCAACAAAACCCTTAACGTCAATGCATTTATTCAGAAAACACAAAGATATACTATTATTCCTATTTACTTAACAAAAACCCTTGATACAGATATACTTTTCACGCAAACACAAAGATCTATCATTATATAAATAACCTAAACAATGTGTATCAAATAATAGAAACTGCAATAGATCTATAAGAAAATCAACACATTAACATATAAGATATATATCATGCAAGTAACAAGTAATTCCACCAAAAATTAATTTTATTAAGAAGTCTTCAATGACTACAATTATTTCTCTTATGCACATAACCCAGGACTTAGGTCTCTGCGCACACAGTCACAGGAGCCTATATTTACTGATAATTATCACAAAAACCTCCCCAAAATCACATTCATAAAATATAGATAATAGATTATTGATTGATTCTTGACTTGACTCATACATGACCTTTTTATATGACTTAGATGCGCAAAAACCATGGATTCAAACTATGGTTTGAGCCCCATGTTTTACCTTTTTTTCTTGTTACAAAAATAAGGAGTTTTGACCTACCCAAAATCCCCTTGACCTCCACACTGTGCTTTAACAAAATTGACAAAAATGACTCAAGACTCGACCTACAGGACCCTAGCCCAATTGGCTGCCAACACAAACTCGTGATTTGTCCTCGAGTCACTCTACTCCAGATTCCTACATTTTGGCTTTGAGTGCCTAGATGGATTCGTTCAGAGGCTGGATGGCCTTGAAACTTTGCATTACAGTGCTCTGTGCTTCTTCGACTAAATTTTCTATGGTTGGCCCCTCTGCTACCAAGCTGATGCTATGTTGAGTCTGGTGGAGTCCCTTTAGCGCACCCTTAACATTTTGTGACAACTGAAGTGCTTCATTGGCCCAAGGTTGGTTCCTTTCTTCCAGGAGCTTCTCCTTGCAGTGCATCACATCCATCTCATCCTAAATATGTCATACTTCTTGCAACTAGACTGATATTTGTGCGGGAGCCAGGGTCCGCGTAGTGACCCAAATCTCATCAAACTATTGTTACTTATCCTGAATGTAATTCTACAGTTGTTGAAGTACCAGATTTTCTTGGATGGAGGTCCATATCCCCATTTTTTCCTTGAACAAAGTGTTGCACTCGTCCGCTGATGCAATAATGTTGTTTGTTGCTTGGTGAACAATGACAACTCATTGTGCCCATACTTCTGGCACTATCTCTGGCTAGAGCTTGGTCTGCAATATTTTGTTCCAGTTCCACGCGTACTATCTTTATTTCCGTCTGTGAAGCCTTCAACGTGACAACAAGAGTCTCGAGCTTTGTAGTGGTCATAGCGCCAGTTGATACCAGAAATCTGGGGATCTCAAATCAGATCAAGTTGATGAGATATTCAAGATGTGTGCGCTGGCTTTTTGGGGCATTATGTGCTTGTTCGACAAGCTGCTGACCCTAATATAACTTTTCGGCCCATTTTTTTTGTTCTGAAGTGGTGCGCAATGCATATTACTCCTGATACTTTAGCTCGTCCATGATCATTGTGTGCAATGTGTGCAACTAGCCACTGGGTAGTGCGGCCAAGTTAACTCCAATCTCTAACTCAGATTCCTGGTGCAACGTTCCACTCCTCTCACAAGGTCATCACAAGATTCCTTGTCAACTCCTCTCATGAGATCATCTTCTATGACAAGGTAAGGCAGGTCATACCACACTTGAAATATCTACCTTTGCGCAGATGTGCACTTTCTAAAATGAAGCTTTGAAGTATGCAATGTGCTTGAATTCGTCATATAATGTTGGTGAGAGGCGTGGCTTCGACAGAACAACCTGATGAACCCATTTCTGGAATAAGACCCAAAATATTTTATTTTCTATTAGACGTGATGGATTCTTCATCACCCACAGAGATGTATAGTGTGCTTCTTTGCAGATATCAGGGTCAATAGTGGGGAGTTGTGATTTCGATGGTGGCTTCTGTTAGCCCCTTATAAATGTCTTGACAAGAAAGCAAGGGGCTAATTTATTTTATGAGCCTGCAAGGAATGCATTTCCTTTGAAAACACATCATCCTTGCAGCCTTTTCATGTTCCCTGCCTTGTGACTGTTTCCCTCTACTATTATGAGTAACTAAGCCTTGTTGATAAAGAATCATGTTCCTAAAGGCTTTATTCTGCCCTTTATACCTTTGCAAGCTACTTCATTATCACCCCTTCGTTCCTTTCCTCAAAGTCCCCTTTCTTCCCCCTAATTCCCCCTTTCCATCCCAAAAACCCCTCTAAAACATCCCTACTCCCTTTGTTTATGCCTAAATTCCCCTCACTCCCCTATCGTTACCCTCTTATGGCTCTAAAATCCATTGAAAGGGCCGAAAAACCCACTTTCAAACATTATAATTGGGTCCCAGCCCCTTTCGGCTTGTCCCCCCACAGAACCCAGCGCTAGCCCCGAAGGCGCTTGTCCCATATGTTTATCGGGTGCTTTCTCAACCGTTGATCCATATAGATCGAACGGAAATCGTTTAAACCCACGGCGCTCGTGATTCACTCGTTCAAACCACTGATCACGCCATCGTCGTCCATTCACCGCCAGCTCAACGGTTCGGAGTGTATCCGCCACTGTGGTCCCCGCCGCGTGCCATACCATAAAACAACCCAGTTTTCATCACACCGCTAATGGGGGTTGGGCGGTATTTTCCCATTGCCCAGCAATTCCATAGAGCGATCGACACCTGTCTCCTGTACGATGACAAAACCGCCCTCCCATCGCGCGTTATCTTTCGGTCCAGGATACACATCGATATTCATATGAGCCATCAGATCTGCTTTTGCCCATCCAACAGTCATCGCTCAATGAAGCTGCGCTGGGTTTATTCCATGGTCTCCGTACCCCTGGCCCACTGATTCATTGCCCTCCTCCATGTTTCCCACCGTCGATCTCCTCTCATATCCGACGGTCCAGATTGTCTCCCATTGTTGACTCTTCCGTCGTTGCCCAGTTCCGCCACGTCACCTCCACGTGTCTCACCATACATTTTCCCCTCCCGTTTTGCATATTCGTTCAAAGGGTCAGTTTTAAGGTTTTCACGTATAATTGTTCCGCATTCCGCCAACCTTTTGCCATCTCTGTTCTCCACCATTCCACAACATTTTCCGCTATTTCTCCGCAATCCCGCTATCATCCACATCATCCGCCCCATCCATGGATTTCTTAACAAGTTTCATGTTTTTGCAGGACTATCAGGGGCGGAAAACTGCCATGGTTCAATACGTACTTCTTTAATGGCGTGTTGCACAGACAGCGAGTTGGACTTGGAAGCTGGTGCTACAGGGAAATGTCAAGAAAGGTGGCGGCAGTATAAATTCCATCAAAGGACAGAGTTTGAAACTTCGCAAACCCTATCCAGCGCCATCAAAGCCCAGATCTTGCAGAATCGAGACATTTATGGAGCAGTGGGAAAAAACAAGCTTATGATCAAGGATTTCAGTGCTCAGTATTGAAGGTTTTGGGCATTAATGCAGCAGTTTAGAGACAAAGTACCAGATCGATAATCCAGAGGATCACACAGGAGGTCCAACACACAGAAAATAATGAAGTCAGGGTTCAAATTAGCAGAATATTTCTTCCAGAGCAAGGACACAATACACATTATTGTTTCAATTTATATTGTGCCTAAGCAAAGTTTTCCCCCCCCTACAATAATCCTATGCTATCAGAGCATTTATTCCATCAGTATGGCAGACTTCTTAATCATTCATCTTTGTTATTTCACCAATAGCATCACAGAGTCATGTAGATCAAAGTGCATCAAGAGGCATACTTGGAATTAATGGAAGCCTGAAGAAGACCACTCTTCCATCCAAAGAATGACAAGAATTGAATGCTCGGAATTTAGACAGAAGGGGTTTCGACCCTCTTTCTTTTCAAAAGTTTTAATACTGCATTTAGTTTCTCACCTACCTTATCTGCTCTGCTGGAGCTATAAATTCATGAAGAAACTCATTGTAAATGTTGTTGATCAGTTATCAGAGAACTGCAATTAGTTTCTTTTGAGACACTGTCTCAGTGTAAAGCCGTAAGATAGGTTGAAGAAGATGTTTTCAGACTGAGTATTCAGCCATTGGCATGTTGTACTTGACTGGTATTGCTATTTAATATGACAAGCACATTTCTTTGGATCCTGATCTGAAGCAGCGGTGATGTTTTCCTATCTTTGTGTTTACATTCATTTCATTTCGTTACTACTGGCTTGCATCAGAATATTGGCATAGGATTTACCCTTGTTAGGTACCCTATGTTTCTTCTCTCCTTGCCTTTGATGTTTCTCTTCTGAATGTATTATCTAGGAATTGATTTCAGATAATTTAACCAGTGTAGTGGGTGGTATTGCCTGCTCTCTGATGTATGAATTAAATGTATCTGTTCTTAAATGTTTTCTTGTTAAGGATTTAGTTGGAAGATTTGGGAACACTGGGGATTAGAGTTAGCCCTGTCCACTAGGATCCTTGTGTGACCAGCTGGTCTTTAACTTTGTGCTCTGAATATGTGTTATCTCCTCCTTTCCTACCTTTCATATCACATAATCATCTTTAAGATCCTATGTTTTAGATGACTAGCCCAATTGAAAGCATGCCTATTGAGTAGCAAGCAAATCCTTTCCTGACTCCATTGCCCAATGGTTGAATATTTCATGGAACATTTTACCTCTGCCATATCCCTCTTTGCTCAGCTTTGTCTTACATTGAACCCACCTTTCCTGATAACCAGCAACCAAACAAAACAAAAAAACCTTCTGCCTATAACTAGCCTAACATCTTATCATTTGAGCTTCAAAGACAAATATACTTTGACTATTATAGAGAGATCCCTCTCTGGACCCAGGAGGGCTAGATCCTGAGGTATGAAAGTGGTTCTGATGTTGTCTCATCTTTTGGCATTCCCAAGCTTGCCAAAACATGGGAACCCCAACATAATGGCGACTCCACTGGGGACTCTGAGTTTTCCTCACCTTACTATATCATAAGCCTCAGAAAACCTACAATCTCTGGTTAGGTTGGCAGTTAAACACTCTTATTCACACATCAACCTCAATACCATTTGTTGTGTTCTCCCATACTCTTAGACAGAGTCTGGAAAGGGCCAGGTAGCCTCCATATCTCACGCTCCTTCAAAGGTGACATATCTAGTAAATGCCCTCCCATTCAATCTCTGGTTAGAGTTTGTTTTGTTTGGAATATGTCCTTGAAAGAGGACACCTCGTAAGCACTGTGGTGGACAGTGTACCCTCCAAAAACATCTTAAACCTTTCCACCTGGCGACTCCATATTCCCTAAACATTTTAATGACTCCACTGGTGATCAATAGGCCTGTTGATTGTCTTAGTTTCACATTAGACTCCACTGGGAGAACAGCCTCCATCACAACATCAACCACAATAGAAGTAACAAGTAGGGTTAAGCTGCTTGGTCAGAAAACAACATTCTGGCTTCTAGAAGCATTCATACAAGAGCTTACCCTAACCCAGACCCACCTGAAATAGTTGAAAATCCTGAGAGAATCCTCAAGGGAGCTCCAACGCCTAAAATATCAACTGTTTCTAGTCACATATATAGAGCTAACTCTGCACCAGAAGATCTTACAGCTCTATCGCACTTTCACCTTAACCTAGAACTACCTAGTAGATTACCTAGAACTAGGTCATTCAATATCTTAGACCAGCCAGACCCTGAGCTTCCTGGTTTACCATCCCAAAGTGGTAGGAAGCTTGGGAATAGACAGACCCCTCCCTCTACACCTCCTGATATAAATTTTATACAAAACTTGGGGCTCAGTCACCCTAGATCCGCTCATCAGTCTTCTACTAGTCACAGTATCCATGTAATCCTCATACCAGTTGTCCAAGTTGACCCTTTACCTCATCAAAACATCATCATGGCAGCCTGGTATGCACCTCTAGTTTTACCTCAACCTCTAGTACCCCAACCAAATGGCTATCAATCAAAAATCCATCATTTCACTGCCAAGGAGTCCATCACAGCCCAGCAACACGTAGATAAGATGGAAGATTCTTTTGACTACATGGAAATAGATGATGATACGGTCAAAATGAGAATCTTTGCCCAGAGCTTAGGGGGTGAGGTGAAGAAATGGTTTAAGGGCCTACCCTCGGGTAGCATTAATGATCTCCCAGCTCTATATCAGACCTTCATAAACAAATGGGAAGTTAGGGAAAATCCTCGCCAGCTCCTAGCAGAATACATGACCCTGAAAAGAAACGTAGGAGAGAGTGTCCATGATTACACAACAAGATTTAACAACATTTACAATGCCCTCCCTCCACATATTAAACCTCCACAAGGCATGGCTTTAGCAAAATACCACGAAGGCTTTGATGCTCACATGGCCTATGAGCTTAGGGATAAAGAATACAACACTTTGGAGGACATGCAGAAGGGAGAAATGAACATAGAGGAAATCGGATTGATAAAAGAGCAAGACTGAGATCTGAGAGGAGGGTAACTTATAAGGATGACAATGTAGCTTCAACATCTGACCCAAATTATGAAAAACTGTCCAAAAATGTGGAAAGGTTACAACAAATGATGGAAAAGATGGTTGTCATAGTTAGTAACCAGAATAGAAACCAAAACCGAAGCCAAAACCAGAACCAAAACTTTAGAAGGAACAATAACACTCCCAACATACAAAAAGAATCAGCTCAACAAGTTATTCCCCCATTCCAAAACTTTCTTGACGAGGATGAGGGAATCATAGAGGAGTCTGAGGGAAATATGATAAACATGTTTGAAACAGAGGACTCAATCCATAACTGTGATTCAGAGGAAGACCAACCCTCACCTTCATACTGGGATGAGGAATGGTTAGAGACTGAAGATTACAGATTAGGATTTGAAAATGCCATGATGCAGGTCAGAGAACAATATGAACTCAGAAGCAAGAAGAGTCAAGACAATTCCAAAGCCAAGACTTCTGAGGTCACCATTAAGAAAAGACCTGAGAAAACTTCTAAAGAAACTGATGAAAGTAACAAATCAGCAGATGAGTGTGCTGGAAAGAACAAAGAAAAGGACAACCAAAACACTGATACACAAGGTAAACTAGCTAGCAGCACTAGCGCTGCAGTTAGTGCTCCTGATGAAACTATCACAAACACTGTACATAACGAGAATCAACACACTGATTCAGCCACTAAGGCGGTGGCTAAAAAAGCAAAGCTGACCATTCCAAAGAGTCAGTCCACTTTCAATTTGGAGAGTGAGATTCCGAAAATTAAAATCTCTGTCCCACTCTCTAAGCTGGCCACTCAGGATGTATATAAAGGCCAAATTTTGAAAGCATTAAATTTAGGTGAGAACAATGACACTGTGAATCTGAGTGATGATCAACCTGCCCTTCTTTTTGGTCCAAATATAGAAGGAAAGTTGCAGGAAGGGGTAGTACCCCCTTTTTATATCAGTCTTAATGTCCATGATAAGATTCTCCACAATGCAATGCATGATTCTGGGGCATCACATAACCTGATGCCTAAAGTAGTGATGGAAAGATTAGGCCTAGAAATAACCCGTCCCTATAAAGACATATATTCATTTGAATCTAGTAGAGTAAAGTGTCTTGGCCTGATCAAAGACTTTTGTGTGAGTCTTACTCAGATTCCTGCTAAATGTATGGTCATGGATGTTGTGGTGGCAGATGTGCCACCCAAGTATGGCATGTTATTATCGATATCGTGGGGAGCCAAGCTGCAAGGAGAAATGCAGATGGATGGGGCCTATGCCACAATCCCAATATTTGGCCAACTTAGAATACTGTACAAGGAAGCACAAATGAAATTTCTGGTTAGTAGCCCTGAAAAGCCTGAAAACTCTCCTTTATACTCTATACATACTGACCTTGACTCCTTCATCCTTTGTAATGATGATTCCTTAGAAGGGTCTACGTCCCAAAACAGAGATACAAACGAGGAAACAGAGCCAATGGACTTAAACGTAATGGCTACCCTAGACTCAGAGGATGAAAACGTAGAAAACCTTGAACAGTGCACTGAAACAACAACACAAAGTGAACCAGAAATAGAATACAATCAGCCAACCAGTCACCTCTTTGACTTTCACATTCGTAACGAAAAACTAAACAGCCTACAGCCTAGTGCAGACCACATAACTAAACATAATGGCAAACCCAGCTGTAGGGAAAGGAATGATAACAAAAACAAGAGTGAACCCCTGTGGGAAATGAGTTTCGATGGGTCCTGCACAAAGAGAGCTGCTGGGGCAGGAGTGTGGATACATAACACAGAGAGAGATTACGCAGAGAGTCATGCCTACAACCTACACTTCAAATGCACTAACAATGTTCAGAATACGAGGCCCTGATCCTAGGCTTGAACCGGTTGAGGAAATTAGGAGCCCGTAGGATAACTGTGCGTGGAGACTCTGAGCTGATTATTAAACAGGTGAATGGTGAATACACAGCGAAGCACCCCAAGCTGAGAGCATATAGGAATGACACTATGGACCTATTAAAAACCTTTGTGGAATACGAATTAGTGTTTATTCCTAGGAGTCTAAATGTCGTTGCAAACGGATTAGCCTGCTTAGCTAGTTCATACCCTAAGACTCCAAGCGACCAACAGATCATCATTCAGACCAAATTTAGACCTGCAGTGCCGGCAAATGAAAAATATTGGTAGGTCTTTGAAGGTGACAAACAGATTGAGGATTTCCTGATAGGCATAAATGATTTTGAATTTTGTGATTCTGACTCTAACTCTAACAGTAGCTGCCTAAGAAAAGATTCCTCTGACGAAGAAACCCCACCCTGTAACATAGAAATAAACACTCTAACTGAAGAAACTGGAAGCTCGACCACAAAATGTGAAAATGCAGATAGTAAAGAAGTAGAGGTGCTGCAGGCCAAAGATAAGAACATACCCAGAGGCCTGGCACCCTTAGAGGATCTTTTTGACTTTGATGATGTAGCAAAAAATCCCACTATAGAACATGCAGAATCTAACGTGGTAGAATGCAACATAGGCACTGAATACAAGCCCAAAATGATTAAACTGGCTAAGTCTTTATCGGAAGACATGAAGAAAAAGTACATTGACCTATTCAAGGAATTCATTGATGTGTTTGCTTGGAGTTATGAAGACTTAAAGGCCTATGACACAAACATCATTCAACACAAAATACCCTTAAAAGAAAATCAGAAGCCATTCAGACAAAAACTTCACAGAATCAATCCAAAACAATTGCCTGCAGTAGAAAAAGAGATTAAAAAAATGTATGAAGTAGGTATAATTGTGCCTGTGAGGTTCTCTGATTGGGTATCAAACTTAGTGGCTGTGAGAAAGAAAACAGGGGAAATCAGATTGTGTATAGACTTCAGAAATCTTAATAGAGCCTCACTCAAAGACAATTACCCTTTGCCTAAAATGGAACATATTCTTTAGAGGGTAGTGGGCTCTAAGAGGATCTCCCTGCTAGATGGTTTCTCAGGTTACAACCAAGTCTTAGTAATCCCAGAAGATCAACTCAAGATAGCCTTTACCACCCCATGGGGTACCTTCATGTATGTGAAGATGCCTTTTGGATTAATGAGCGCTGGTGCAACCTTCCAAAGAGCGATGTATATAGATTTTTCAGATGAGATAGGGCACTTCATTGTTATTTACTTAGATGACATAACAGTCTATTCCAAGACTGAAGAAGAACATCTAAAACATCTGAGGAAAGTGTTTGAAAAATGTAGAATGTTGGGTCTGTCACTGAATCCCAAAAAGACTATATTTGGGCTGCAAGAAGGAAAACTTGTTGGTCACATTATATCTAAAAAGGGGATTAGGATAGACCCACAAAGAGTTGAGGGAATACTACAGATCACACACCCGAGAAACATCAAAGAATTACAGTCCTTCATTGGGAAAATCAACTTCCTTAGGAGATTTATCCCAAACCTGGCTGAACACCTTAGGAACATGACTAACATGCTGAAGAAAGGTGAGGGAGTTAAATGGACTGTTGGAGCTAAGCAATCTTTTGAATCAGTGAAACTTGCACTCACCCAAGCTCCTGTTCTAATCAGCCCAGATTTCTCCAGAGATTTCCTGATCTTTTCATTTGCCTCTGAGCATACAGTAGCTGCATTTTTGCTGCAGAAAAACACAGAGGGAATGGAACAACCCATTTCTTTCTTCAGAAAAGCACTTAGAGATGCACCCTTGAGATACAACATCATGGAAAAATAGGCATATGCTTTGATTAAGGCCTTGAAAGACTTTAGGGTGTACATACTGCATTCCCATACTATAGATTATGTTCCCAACCTCATAGTCAAAGATGTATTGTCCCAAGGTCCTGATGGAAAGAGGGGAAAATGGATTGCTGTGATTTTAGAATATGACCTTAAGATAAAACCCACCAAACTGATTAAAGGTCAGGGTTTAGCATGACTAATGGCTGAATCAAACTTACAAGCCCTAGACATCAACATGGTAAATGCCTTGGATGAGCAACAAGAATTGCCTGACCTCACTGTTGAGGAAAGGTTTCAAAGCTCTCCTTGGTATGTTGACATTTTATATGTGCTGACACACCTCAATGCCCCACCCGAATTATCAAAGACCAAGGCCAGATTCTTAAAGCTAAAAGCCAGAAATTATTGCATTTTCAATGAAAACTTGTACTGGAAAAATCCAGATGGCCTATTGCTTAAATGTTTGCCTGAAAACGAGGCAGAAGAGGTTAAACGAGAATTCCATGCTGGAGAATGTGGAGGGCACCTGAGTTGGAAAGCCACTACAAAAAAAATACTCAGAGCTGGTTACTATTGGCCCACACTCTTCAATGATGTTCATAAAATGATAGTTGCCTGCCACAAATGCCAGATCTTTGAAGGCAAAAGAAAACTCCTTCCCTTACCTCTACAACCCATCACTGTTGAAGGTCCCTTTCTGCAATGGGGCCTAGATTTCATAGGGGAAATTCACCCTGCTTCTTCTGCACAACACAAATGGATCCTAACAACCACAGACTATTTCACTAAGTGGATAGAGGCCATACCCACTAGGAATGCCACAGATTCAGTCATCATTAGTTTCCTAGAAGGTCACATCCTCTCTCGGTTTGGCTGCCCAAGGAAAATAATCACTGATAACACTATTGCTTTCGGATCCAAGAAGATGATTGATTTCTGTCACAGGTATCAAATAGCACTTGTTCATTCAACTGCCTATTACCCTCAAGGTAATGGATTAGCTGAATCATCAAACAAGAGCCTGGTGATCATCATCAAAAAGCTGTTGGAAGAGAACAAAAAGTCATGGCATAACAAGTTAGTGCATGCTTTGTGGGTTGACAGGGTTACAACAAAAAGGTCCATTGGCATGTCACCATTTCAGCTTGTCTATGGTATAGAAGCAGTATTCCCTACCAGCCTTGGGGTACTGGTGATCAAGTTGGTCCAAGAGGTTCAAATAGAAGAAGACAGTATGGTGAGGAGAATAAACCAGACAATTCATCTTCAGCAAACAAGGGAAGAGGTTTATAACAAAGCAGTAAAAGTTCATGAGAGCATAAAGAAATTGTTTGACAAGAGAACCAAAGCTGCTGTTTTCAAAATTGGAGATAAAGTTCTCAAGTGGGATTCGAGGAGAGAGGATAAAGGAAAGCAAGGCAAGTTTGATAGTTTGTGGCAAGGTCCCTACATCATCCAGGCCACTGTGGGTCCAAATGCCTTCTTCCTACAGGAATTAGATGGTACAGAGTTGTTTGGGGGTCCTGTCAATGGCCGAATGCTCAAACACTACTTCTACTGATTCACAGTTTCCAGTTTCCATGCCCATTGTACATACCATTGCAATTTTTATTTTCAAGAAAAAGAGAAAATGTTCCAAAAAACAGAGGAAAAGGAGAGGTTCAGACAGGCTTAAAACATGAACTTCTGATGTGAAAAAGATTGGCTCTAATAAGCTCAAAACCTGAGCCAAAGAAAGTAAAGGCAGCTGGTCCTAACATGCTCAAAATCCGGGCCAGCAAAGAAAAAAAGGAATCAGCTCTAACATGCCCAAAACCAGAGCTGAAATAAAGAAAAGAAGTGACTCTAATATGCTCAAAACTTGAGTCACGAAAGAGAAAGAAGGATACTTCAAGTCCAGATCTCAAGCCTTCATGGTTTTGTTTTCAGTATTCTGCCATTTTCTTTCCATGTGCAACTGTCTTTATGCCTTGGACCCACAGCAAGTCAGACGGTCTAATCCTGGCTTGACTGTTTTTCAATTTCTGTCGTAGAATATAGAGAAGAAATTTGCTGGAAAATTTAATCCCAGCAGATATTAGATTAGGTAGAGAAACATATGAGACCAACAGCAAAATATGGTCTCATGGAGTAATAAGGGTAGTTTTAGAATAGGTCTATTTTATGTTTGTAAAAATAAAAGATGTAAGGGGTCTGCTAGCTCAAATGCACCCTAAAGGAAGAAAAATGCTAGGATTGTAGTGTGGGTAGGTAGTTTTGTTGGGAATATATTTCTGTTGATGTAATGTCTTCATATTGTGGCAGCTGATCTAAAGAAAGAAAGGGATGTGCCAAGCAGCAGGCGACTGGCCTACTCCAAAGATCTATTCTCTGAATTCTTGACTCCTTCAAGAAGAAGCCAACCCCATGTGGAGCCACTGTTAGCCCCTTATAAATGTCTTGACAAGCAAGCAAGGGGCTAATTTATTTTATGAGCCTGCAAGGAATGCATTTCCTTTGAAAATACATCATCCTTGCAACCTTTTCATGTTCCCTGCCTTGTGACTGTTTCCCTCTGCTTTTATGAGTAACTAAGCCTTGCTGATAAAGAATCATGTTCCTAAAGGCTTTTGTCTGCCCTTTATACCTTTGCAAGCTGCTTCATTATCACCCCTTCGTTCCTTTCCTCAAAGTCCCCTTTCTTCCCCCTAATTCCCCCTTTCCATCCCAGAAACCCCTCTAAAACATCCCTACTCCCTTTGTTTATGCCTAAATTCCTCTCACTCCCCTATCATTACCCTCTTATGGCTCTAAAATCCATTGAAAGGGATGAAAAACCCACTTTCAAACATTATAATTGGGTCCCATCCCCTTTCGGCTTTGTCCCCTGCATATTTCCCCCCACAAAACCCATCGCTGTGACCGAGCGCTAGCCCCGAAGGCACTTGTCCCATATGTTTATCGGGCGCTTTCTCAACCGTTGATCCATATAGATCGAATGGCGATCGTTTAAACCCACGGCGCTCATGATTCACCCGTTCAAACCATCGATCACGCCATCTTCATCCGTTCATCGCCAGCTCAACGGTTCGGAGTGTATCCGCCACTGTGGTCCCCGCCGCGCGCCATACCATAAAACAGCCCGGTTTTCATCGCACCGCTAATGGGGGTCGGGCGGTATTTTCCCATTGCCCAGTGATTCCATACAGCGCTCGACGCCTGTCTCCCGTACGATGGCAAAACCGCCCTCCCATCGCGCATTATCTTTCGGTCCAAGATACGCAGCGATATTCATATGAGCCGTCAGATCTGCTTTTGCCCATCCAACGGTCATCGCTCAACGAAGCTGCACCAGGTTTAGTCCATGGTCTCCGTACCCCTGGCCCACCGATTCATTGCCCTCCGCTGTGTTTCCCACCGTCGATCTCCTCTCAGATCCGACGGTCCAGATTGTCTCCCGTTGTTGACTCTTCCGTTGTTGCCCAGTTCCGCCACGTCACCTCCACGTGTCTCACCGTACATTCGCCCCCTCCCGTTTTTAATATTCATTCATATTCATTCAAAGGGTCAGTTTTAAGGTTTTCACATATAATTTTTCCGCATTCTGCCAACCTTGCGCCATCTCTGTTCTCCACCATTCCACAAAATTTTCCACTATTTCTCTGCAGTCCCGCTATCATCCACATCATATGCCCCATCCATGGATTTCTTAACAGGTTTCGTGTTTTTGCAGGGCTATCAGGGGCAGAAAACCGCCATGGTTCAATACATACTTCTTTAATGGCGTGTTGCACAGACAGAGAGTTGGACTTGGAAGCTGGTGCTACAGGGAAATGTCAAGAAAGGTGGCGGCAGTATAAATTCCAAGAAAGGACAGAGTTTGAAACTTCGCAAACCCTATCCAACGCCATCAAAGCCCAGATCTTGCAGAATCGAGACATTTATGGAGCAATGGGAAAAAACCAGCTTATGATCAAGGATTTCAGTGCTCAGTATTGAAGGTTTTGGGCCTTAATGCAGCAGTTTAGAGACAAAGTACCAGATCGAGAATCCCGAGGATCACACAGGAGGTCCAGCACGCAGAAAACAATGAAATCAAGGTTCAAATCAGCAGAATGTTTCTTCCAGAGCAAGGACATAGTACACATTATTTTTTCAGTTTATATTGTGCCCAAGCAAAGTTCCCCCCCCCCCCACCTACAATAATCCTATGCTATCAGAGCATTTATTCCATCATTATGGCAGACTTCTTAATCATTCATCTTTGTTATTTCACCAATAGCATCACAGAGTCATGCAGATCAAGGTACATCAAGAGGCATACCTGGAATTAATGGAAGCCTAAAGAAGACCACTCTTCCATCCAAAGAATGACAGGAATTGAATGCTTAGAATTTAGACAGAAGGGGTTTCGGCCCTCTTTCTTTTCAAAAGTTTTAATACTGCATTTAGTTTCTCACCTACCTTCTTTGCTCCACTGGAGCTATAAATTCATGAAGAAACTCATTGTAAAGGTTGTTGATCAGTTATCAGAGAATTGCAAGTAGTTTCTTTTGAGACACAGTCTCAGTGTAAAGCCGTAAGATAGGTTGAAGAAGATGTTTTCAGACTAAGTATTCAGCCATTGGCATGTTGTACTTGACTGGTATTGCTATTTAATATGACAAGCACATTTCTTTGGATCCTGATCTGAAGCAGCAGTGATGTTTTCCTATCTTTGTGTTTACATTCATTTCATTTCGTTTCTACTGGCTTGCATCAGAATATTGGCATAGGATTTACCCTTGTTAGGTACCATATGTTTCTGCTCTCCTTGCCTTTGATGTTTCTCTTCTGAATGTATTATCTAAGAATTGATTTTAGATAATTTAACCAGTGTAGTGGATGGTATTGCCTTCTCTCTGATGTATGAATTAAATGTATCTGTTCTTAGATGTTTTCTTGTTAAGGATTTAGTTGGAATATTTGGGAACACTGGGGATTAGAGTTAGCCCTATCCACTAGGATCCTTGTGCGACCAGGTGGTCTTTAGCTTTGTGCTTTGAATCTGTGTTATCTCCTCCTTTCCTACCGTTCATATCACATAATCATCTTTAAGATCCTATGTTTTAGATGACTAGCCCAATTGAAAGCCTGCATATTGAGTAGCAAGCAAATCCTTTCCTGACTCCATTGCCCAATGGTTGAATATTTCCTGGAACATTTCACCTCTGCCATATCCCTCTTTTCTCAGCTTTGTCTTACATTGAACCCACCTTTCCTGATAACCAGCAACCAAACCGAACCAAACAAAACAATCAAACCTTGTGCTTATAACTAGCCTAACATCTTATCATTTGAGCTTCAAAGACAAATATACTTTTAATATTATAGAGAGATCCCTCTCTGGACCCGGGAAGGCTAGATCCTGAGGTCTGAAAGTGGTTCTGATGTTGTCTCATCTTTTGGCATTACCAAGCTTGCCAAAACATGGGAACCCCAACAACTTCCATCCAACAAGTGCGATGAGCAACAACCACGCATAATGGAACAACTTCCCTTCTTACTATGCCTTCTAGACATTCTCCAAGAAATCTTGGCATGAATATTTTTCATAGTTGTATTGGAAGCCTTTGACGCACTACGCAGCTAATGCAATGACTGGTTCCAGAACCTCTTTGTTGCAACACTTACTCATCATTTTTCATGCCAAGATATTTGTATAAAATCTAACCGTGGGGTCGTTAATGGTGCTAATAGCAAATCCCCTTGTATTTTTTACC
Organism: Pinus albicaulis; assembly: GCA_034641835.2. NCBI lineage: Eukaryota > Viridiplantae > Streptophyta > Pinopsida > Pinales > Pinaceae > Pinus > Pinus albicaulis. Next base: position 500,006,257 of record CM076580.1, read on the forward strand.
ACTCCATATTTATGCTTCATCTTTTTTGTGACTTGCTTCTCCTGGCCCTTACCTTCAAAGGCTTTTATGGGGTATTCTCCTTGGTATGGTAAGCTTTTAATATGGTGGATAATCATATCATCAATGGTGATCCCCGTTCCTAGCTAGAGGTTGTTATCATGCACCAAATTCAACATCTGGCGTAGATGGAAATCATTCAAGGTGTTGCGACCAAAGTGGGGAACATGTAACAGGCTGAGAATCCTGGCCTTCTGTAGTCCCAAATCCCATTGCATTAGCTCTACCTTTATTACTCCAGTATCTTCATATGGTACTTGCTCCAAATACTGCGAAAGCACAAGCTCAAGAAAATTTGCACGGTCTTCCAAATTCAAATCCTCCAACTTCAAAGAGGGGACCCATCCTAGTAGGTCATTATTGTCAAGATAAATCCCCTCCACAAACAAAGGCGATCTCTCCATCCCTAGAGTGGGTATAGCAACATGAGATAATTTCCAATGAAAATATCTCTTAACTAACATTCAGAATGTGACAAGGAAAGATATAGAGGTACCTTTTTCCCAATGCTACGTTTGAATCCGTTAATGGTGATCTTGATCCACAATCCTTTTAGGCTCGCTCTCTACTACTGATGGCACATGAATACCTGTGGATGATCAAAAGGAAAAAAAAAACATAATCTAATACATAATAATCATAAACATTAGCTATCTAGCAGATCAAGGAGTACTATAATATTTGCATAAACAGTTAAACAAATAAGAAAAGAAGACATAAGATGTTTTATTGATAAATATAAAAGGAAGAGCTTACAACCAGGCCTTGATGTTGGAGGCCTCCTTTGGTGAAAATCTAAGTTCTTCACCGAAGCTCTAAATCATTACTTCTCTTGAACACTTAGGCATTATCGCAATGCGAGGATGCAAAGGGAACGAGAGTTCAGACTAGCCCAACAATGACCAACCAGAACAACATTATTGGAAGGAGGGGCATGAATTTATAGGAAGGGAGAAGAGGTTGGGAGCCCATGAAAGGAGGAGGAAGACCCACTTTATAAGGGATAAAATTCCCATGGATGAGATCAAAGCTCTAAAATCAAAGAACTTGACTCTATCACCACCGTTTAATAACCAACTCGCCACTCTGAAACTTCTAAAGGTCGAAGCTTCTCCTCCATTTGAGGAAACACTGCTAGAAAGGGAACAATGTGGTTTTCCAAGAAATAAGAGTGCTAGAAGTGCTAATATAGAACTATCAATATGACATCAGCGCGGTCATGACACCAGGAAATGCGTTGACCCAAGAAACTAGGTGTTTGGCCAAGTTTCTTCAGTAATCTTCCAAGGAAGTTTTCTTTGAATCTTCAAGGGATGCCTTAACATATTTCTTCATGGTGGAATCATTGCATAGTATATATCACAAGGCATTTCAGGATCAGGGATGGGAAAATAGGCATGGTGAAAAATTATTGTGTAACAGATGCCCCCTAATGCATGAAGGTAGAACGGGGAGTGATGGCTGAAATGCTTTATGCACCAAGGAAAAGAGCTCAAAACACCTTCAGAAAACTTGCCAAATCAAACATATTACAATATATGACATCTCTGGTATGAATATACCTAACCATATAACTTTTCACTAGGCATCAAATAACACATGAACCCACGACATGGTCGCAACCATCCGTCTAAAGAGATCATAGAAATGGATAATTTGGTATGGACGCATCCATATGTATAGATAGGATCATGTACACAATCAAGAATAATAAATAACACCCCGCAGTCTGAAAAAAAAATCAGATGTGACGCAGGGTTTTCATCGCTATCTCAATCAACCCAATGTGCAAATCTATCCATGTGAATAAATGTGTTGGTATCGAACATAGTAGAAACCACTTGATTACTAGTCAATGATGAAAACCATTAACAGGCACGAGAGAGACCACCAATAATGATGATGGATCTCAAGGTACCACAACACAATCTACAAGTGTCAATGAATGTGTTGAAGTCAAAAAATTGCAGAAAAAATCGATTGAAGGCCAATGATGTGAACCTACTGTCGAACATGAAGAATTTTCCATTTATGCATGCAAGCTTCAAGGTACTTGGAAGAAGTTTCTAGATCACCTTCCCAGATAATGAGCTAAAGTCGACATGAAGTGATTCATCGAAGGAGGGCCATGATGATTCCCACATCATCGACACGAAATAACATATATCTCAATATGATAGGAGTGACTCAAGATTGTAATAGAGGAGTTCAGATAAGTAAAGGATGTTTGACAAAAAAGAATTCTATTGAATATATTGATGACATGACTCCAGAGTGTGGAAGCATTTGACTCAAATAGGATTAGAGGTCACGTTGACAAAAATTCGGTAATCAAATGAGAGGCAAATGGATTTCCCAAACCCATGGAGGAAAAGTGACGAATGTTGGATGTCCCCAACCCAACATGAACTGCAGATGAGTGTCATGTTCAAGAGCAACAAGATGCCCAAATTAGACATAGGATGTTCACTTTCAATTTATCCCCATTATTTCTAATGAGTACCTCTTTATTTTTCATAACCAACATGAATAGGATAACATATGCTGAGTGTGTAAGTTTATTCTTAAAATGAATCCATACTTGTAAGTTTAATGAGCCCTAAGAAGGAGGAACTCGGGCTCGTTAGGGTGACATGTAATATCCCAAAACAGGAAAAGGCAGTAATACAAACAGTGAAAAAATAAACTAAATACACCATGAAAATAGACAGAATAGCCAAGTCATTTTATTAATAAGGAGGTGGATAAACAAGTACACCAATTCTAAAAAATAGCAACACTCAAGCTAAGAAAGATGGCTAGAGAGAACCTCAAGTCTCCTCACTAAAGGCAATGCGTAACTATTGATCTGTTGGAGGCTATATTGTGTTGTTCCTGATGCAAATGTCGGGACTAAAACTGCCGACTGAAAAATAGTGTGTAGATCAGGTTGTTCCAGAGCTTAGAATATGTAGGGATTTGAGATCCGGGCTCTACGATGAAAACCCAAGTAACCCAGAAAGGATTTCTAGATTGGAACACTTTGGAAAATCACCCTCCTAGGGCTTGAAATATACAATTGTTGGGTATGCAAATCTATAGCATGAACTGAAGATAAATAAGACTGCAATAAGATACAATCAGCTCAATGCATGAAGGGTCGATCCCTCCTCCTGATCTCCAAGATAGAAGCTTAAGATCTAGCTCCTCCTTCCTCCTCTCAAGTTGCAGTTGTTGAATACACAACTGTTGGAATGGATTGCATTTTCAAGGAGGTTGAAGCTATAGCTTGCTGCTATATGATGCAATTCATCTCAAGGCTGATGGAAATAGTCTCTCCAAAGTGAGGGGATGACCCCTCACATGATTCCTAGCTGAAATACCTGGAACTTTCTTCCTCCACTAGATCTACCTGGCTAGATTGCACAATTCCTGGAGGAAATGTTGCTGCATCAAGGTATAGAATGATGGTATGATGTCGGATATCACAATGTTTCTCCTGGAAGACTGAAATGGAAGCACAAGGCGAAAGGATGAACCCTCCACCGGTTTCCTAGCTGAAATTCTAGAAACTACCTTCCTCCTCTAAAACCCTAAGACTAGAATATGTAATTCCTGAAGTTGTACGTGTAGAAGAAAGGGGCTAAATGTGGCATCTAATTCCAAATGATGAATATATGCTCAAGAAACCTTTCCAGAGTAGGCACTTGAAGTCCCCCGTGGGTAAGGGTGGGATCTTTGCTCGGAGGCATCCGTGTGCTAAACAACACCGCAGACTTAGCTAAATAGCTGAAGCGTGCAAAGAAATGTCAAATGATAATACAATATCAAATTCTAGACTCATTTTCTTTTTTTCCTTAATATTCCTTTTATGGTTGTGAGCCTAGCCTTGGTCCACCTCATAACTTCGCTACACATGTGGCCACTAGCCTCCATGAAGACTGCACTATCTCTCCATTATCTCCATCATCTCTACATTTACTTTCCACTCCCTCCATCATGTGTGCATTTAATGCACCATTTCCTCCATCACTGCTTCATTATTTCTCTATGATCTTACCTTTATTCCTCCACTATCTCCATCATCGTCCTCATTATTCTCCATGATCTCCACTCTTCCTTCATTAATAAGCTACTCCACTACTCCATAATGTTGATCTACTATTTAAATAACCCATATTCACACAAAAAAGGTGGATTGTATTCATCTATGGGGTTTATGGGTCCCTCCACCCTTTTATTTACTTAACTAAAAAGGAAAAATAAGAACTCTAATATTCCAATTAACTGATGGAAAATTGGGAATATTACAGTCCTCCTCGCCAAAATGTTTCTTGTCCTCAAGCAACTGCGAAAGTGAATGTGATGAACCCTTAGCTAAACTGAGAAGGGGGGGGGTTGGGGGGGGGGGTGGTGAATCAGTTTAGTACATTCATGGACATTAAAAATCTTTTCTTTACACCCATTAACTACTTCAATTTATAAGCAACATAATACACAATGAATCAGCGAACTTAATGTGTGGACAACCAGTAATTAAGCAGATTAAAACATCACATCACCACATAATCATCAAGCACATAGACAATAGACATAAGTGGAAACCCATAAGGGAGGAAACCACATCCTATTATTTTTGTGATGCAAATTCAAGCTCCAAATCCCCCTCACAACTGATTTTCTATAGGCTCCAACCTACAGGAGGCTACTACCTCAAATTCTGCAAGCAATAACTTGCAAGGAAGTTCCAACTCCCATCTATTTTCTACAGGCTACAACCCACATGAGGCTCCTACCTCAACCATCTCCAACTGGACATCTATCAAGCTACAACTTGAAATGGAAGCACAACTCCCATGTATTTTCTGCAGGCTACAGTCCACAAGAGGCTCCTACCTCAACCAGCTCCAACTAGAAATTTATCAAGCTACAACTTAAAAGGAGACTACAATCCCCTTACTCAAAATGAACCTAAAATGTTGATTTACCTGGATATCAGCTCTGTTATACTCCTTCTCCACTACTACCTCTTTAACCTTCATATATGCTTCATGTCAGCTCCTGATGTGCACAACATCTATATCATCTCTCTCTGATTATTCTGCTCTCTCCCATTCTGCATATCTCTTACATTCTTCAACTCTCTTCCATTACGTTGCTCTCTAACATCTCTATGCTTACTAATATTACATTTCTTATACATATAACTCCAAATTGTTTTCATTCTACGTGGAATACGAAGTGAACAAGCTTGACTCTATGCCTTCCACCCATTTGATTCCTCACGCTTCAGTTCAAGTTATTACATTAAAAAAATACAAAAATAATCATTTCAACACTCATTGGAGTTTTTCATATGCCTATGGATACTTGCCTTTGTATCACATACAATAAAAATAATTAATTCATTTACATTTACAATTACAACAAATATATTTCACTCGTGCCTTTCAGCTCTTGGCTCTCGGTTCATTTTTCCTTTCTGTTGTTGTCACTGTCTTTTTTGTTTCTGTTGTTATATTATAAAAGTTTTGCACAAATGCCTTTTTCCCAACTCGACCCAGCTAGCATGTTTCCAACAGTGCCACCATATGCTTCTTTTTCACGACTCTGCCTATCTTCCTTCCTTCTCTTGCCCGAAGCATTTAGCCTTCTTGTCTCAACACCTGAATTTTCCCCGAAGGTTTTGCTGAACTCGACTCAACCCATGGTGCCTATCTCCTCATTACCATGAAGTTAAAATTTCTCTGCCCTTTGCTCTATGTTGGGTAACTTACCCAAGCCTTTCTGCCAGCATTCAAACTTTTATTGTTTACAAGCCACAACTGCATCAACCACTGTTCTGCATGAGTGTTGGATCTTACCTAAGTGTACTGCCCACGTTCACTTTTCTTCATAAAATAGTGTAACTACAAAGAACCCTGGACCTTAAATAAATTCCAATTAGCCTTTGAAAAACATCGCGTTTGGTCCCTTTATTGCATTTCTGCAATCCAATATTTCTACGTTATAAACCTCCTCTGTTCTTCGATGTGATTTAAAAAAGGAAGACTAGATACTTCTAGACTTGAAAACCTTTAGGCTTCTGCTTTGATCTGCATTGCGTCTGCTCTTTTTATCACACTTCGCACTTCGACGAATCCTGTTATCCAATGTGCCTTCATCCATCTAATCTCTCGATATGAAATATGTGAAGGGTCCTTGCACTCAGGTTTATCACAATTCTTCCATTCTCTGATGAGATATCTCAAAGGGAAGCCTTATACCTCCGAATTTGAAATCCCTTAGAATTTTTCTTTGAAAATACCTCGCATCTGGTCCCTTTATCACATTTTGGAATTCCTTGGTACTTCTACGTTATATTCACCTGTTCCACCTCTGATGCGATTTCTTAACAAAAGTCCTTACATCCAGATTTGAAATGCTTTTGTCTTTAACTTCGAAAATCCATTGCGGCTGACTCCTTTTATCACACTTCAGCAATTTAGCCTTTCACTGTGGTTCATGGGTGCTATCCCTTCTGAGCTTGCGATGTGCGATATACGATTGGGTCCCACAGCCAGACTTTAAATCCTTTAGATTTTAGTTTTGAAGCTTATCGCATCTGGGCTCTTTATTGCACTTCGCATTTCGGCGTTTCAATGTGGTTCATGAGTGTTATCCCTTCTCAGCTTTGCGATCTGCGATATGCGATTTTTTATAAAGTGTCCGGGTCCCACCAGGGGTGCCACATCACTGTCACTCCATCTTCCACGTCACCTTCCATGTCATCTGACACGTCACCTGCCATGTCATCAAGATTTATTTGCGATTTGTGGGGTCATGTCCATGTCATCTGCCATGTCACTTGCCACATCATCTACCATGTCACCTACCACATCATCAAGATGTATTTTCGATTTGTGGGGTTAGGTCCACATCTTCTGCCACATCACCTGCCATGTCACCTGCCACATCATCTCCCTTTGCATTTTGAAATTTATGTGTCTCTATTGTTTTGCGATACTCCTTCCACTATGATTTGCGATATGCGATCAGGCCTTCTGTTGCGATTGTGATTTGCGATATCTTCGCCCAACACTATTATGAATGTGTTTTTCTGGTAATTTACCCAACTCTGCCCACAAAAATACACGCGTTGTGTGTGCCTTCATTCACTACTTGACCCAACATGTTCATAACTCTACCCAACATGTTCACAACTTAACCCAAACTTGTTGCCTTTGCTGCCTTTACTCCTTTCCTTCCTTTGATGCCTTTGCTCCTAATGTTGCTCCTCTACCTCTCTTTTACTATTTGATTCTCCTCTAGAAATTTGTTGTTCCTCTTCTTCTTTTATGTTTCTTCACTGCACTTTTCCCTTCTTTGCCTTATTTCTCCTTTATACTTTTGTTGATCCTGATCTGCTCCTTTGCCTTAGATAATGATTCTAATGTTTCTCCTTGCATCTTTGATGCTCCTTTGCCTTAAATTATACTTCTAATGTCGCTCCTTTGCATTGGTTTTTCATAATGATGCTCCTTTTCCTCTTTTCTTCTCCTCCATTGTAATTTTGTCTTATTTTCCTTATTTTTCCTTTATACTCCGACTGATCTGGATTTTCTCTTTTGTCGTTAATGATAATTCTGGTGCTGCTCCTCTCTGGTCCTTTGCCGTCAATGACAATATTTCCAATAGTCTCCCCCTTTGGCATTGATTTAAACACATCCTCCACCTTTCATTCTAAGAAGTCTCTTTCTTCCTCTGGTACCATTTCACATTTCCTCCCCCTTTGACATCAATAGAAAAGTGTTACACCTTTTTCCAATGTATTTTCCATCATTTCCTTACTAGAGTTCTGCATAAGAATTTTTCATTATGTCCACATACCTAGCTGGGACTCCTGCTCCATTTGGTGTATAAGCATTGTTGGGAGAACACTTTGGGAATCATTGAACTTGTATGTATATACACAGTAAGTTGATACCATCCCAAAGCATAGACTCCTTGCACTTGTATAATGCTGAAAGTGATGCTAAGAGCACTCCATAGAACAAAATATACCAGAATTATATAATCATAAATGTACCATTGGAATAATACTAAAATATTTAGAATGCTCCATATGATATATACAGTCTACTCCAAATATACATTAGTCTATATTATGATCTTCATCTAAGATACATATATGTTGAGGAATATTGTAGATGGAATATGTATTATTCTGCAATACACATCTGCAGTACACATCAGTTCAAATCTAATGATTCGAATATATCTTTTGTAGCCACGATTCACCTTTACGGAAAGATTACATAGTGATTTAGTTGAATATTCAAGGATGTCTTTGCACAGAACTTGGTTCATAGGCTAGCCGCTCATACTTTCTTTATAAGGGATTCTCAAATTCAACCACATACCACTGTTACATAACTTTTAGGTGTAACACATTCTTAAGGACGACTAATGGTTAGAACTTGATATATCTGATCTTTGTGGTATACAATTATGCCAAAAGTGTTTATGCATCCAAGGCCACGAGATAATATGATACCCTTTGATAGTCCATGTGGTAATATTACTTCAGCTTGCGTAGACATCCATAGTTACGATACCCTTCATACTCTCAACTATTTTCATTGAGCTCTCCATTGTTCTAAAAAACAATCAACAATATACATAATTTGATTCTGGCATCATTAACATCTTGTACTGGTGGAGATGCGAGATCAATCAATTTCTTTATCACAATGCATTTCAGGAAGACCTTTTCAATTTATTTAATCGAAGTCTCAAAGACAGATTGTTCACGACTTTATCATTCATTTATTTGCTTACCTCCAAAAAAAAACATGCCCAACTTCAACGCAAGCTCGACACATCAGTAATGCTTTCTTTGACATTTTACTAACCTTTCCATGCTTTGATAATGCAACTCAACATTCTCCAGCATTTGCAACTAGAAGATACTTTTCACTAATCAGAGAAAATAGAACTTAATCCACACATATTATAATGTTGATAATGCTTGGACTACCTCCTTGACATATTTCTACCATACCACCACCATGATGCATACCATAGTATTATGATCCTGAGGATCTGTATCATAACACAGACAAATTTTTATTTCCAATCCTGAGCTTTTAGATGTTCTTATTCCAAGGAGTTGTTCTTAGAATACTTTTATGGGGACTTTTTATGAGCTTCTCTGCCCCCTGGGATGTTGCTTCTTGTTGTGAAACCATCTCCAAAAAGAGAAGAAAAGAGATATCAACGCCTTAGAAATAAGCCACTTCGAGGGGGCAACCTCCAATACATTACATGAATGAACAATTCTTGGATAATTCAAATTACAAAACCTCCTTTCTATATATAGGAGTCCATGGGGCCACAATGTAATCCTAGTGGGGCTACAATGTAATCCTAGCCGACCTAACAATAATAATTTAAGGGCACAATAATAACAATATGAGGGTTACAAGGGTACAATAATAACAATAAGGGGGTTACACTAACAACAATAAGGGACTATACTAGTAATATAGGGACCTAACATGCCCCTCTCCTTCAAAAAAGTGTTGTCCTCAACGCTTGAGTAGCTTTGGGTGCTTCTGTATAAAATTCTCATCCTCCCATGTAGAATCTTCAGTGGGTAAGCTCTTCCACTTGATGAGATACTCTGAAATTGATCGATTCCGTAGCTGTCGAGTTCTTGTTTCCATGACCGCTTCAGGTTCCAATATGATTTTTCCTTCCTCATCAAGTTCTGGAAATATTGTTTGAACTGGAATATTTTCACCTATAACCTTTTTTAAGCATGAAACATGGAAAACTGGATGTACTCACGAAGAAGCAGGAAGCTCCAATTTGTATGCCATAGAACCAATCTTTTGCAACACCTTGTAAGGACCATAGTGCTTTGGTGATAATTTATTATCCTTCTTAGCTTGCTTGAGGGACATTTGTTTGTATGGTTGTAGCCGTAAAAATACCCAATCTCCTACATCGAAACTTCTCTCGCTGCGATGTTGATCTGCCTGTTGTTTCATTCGATTTTGTGCCAAATTCAGGTTATCCTTTAAGAGTTGGAGAACTTCTTGCTGATGCTCGATGTGATCTTCCACTGCTTGAACCTTCAAATTTTCTCGTAAAGATGATGTGATGGATGGTGGATGATATCCATAAAGTGCCATAAATGGGGTCATTTTTGCTGCAGTATGGAAGGAAGTGTTATACCACCATTCGGTGAGAGGTAACCACTTGACCCATTGTGTTTGTTTATCAGATACAAAACAACGAAGATATCCTTCCAAACATTTATTTACTATCTCAGTTTGACCATCAGATTGAGGATGATAAGATGAGCTATGAGCTAATTGAATACCCAAACAAGAAAATAACTCCGTCCAAAAATTTCCAGTAAAAATGGGATCTCTGTCGCTCACAATAACCCTTGGGCTTCCATGTAGCTTTTGAATTCTGTCCATAAATGTAGTAGCAACTTTACTTGCTTTAAATGGATGAGATAATGCACAAAAGTGTGCATACTTGGTAAGTCTATCAACTACCACCATGATGACATTCTTTCCTTCAGACTTAGGTAAACCTGTGATAAAATCCATTGAAATCTCCTCCCAGCGCTGACTTGGAATGGATAAAGGTTGTAGAAGTCCCGGGGTCTTAATTGTCTCCACTTTATTCTGCTGGCAAACCAAACATTCCGCCACAAACTTTTGAATATCAGCTTTAAGGCCATCCCAAAAAAATTCTTTCTTCACCCTGTGGTAAGTTTTTAAAAATCCTGAGTGTCCTCCTAAAGGAGAAGTGTGCAATTCCAGAAGAATATTTTGTTTTAGTTAGGAATTCTTACAAAGATATAAGCGATCTTTGTACCATAAGGAATCATTTTTCCAACTAAATGTATCAGATGTACTAGGATCTTGCTGCAACTTTTGAATGAGTGTCCATACATCTTTGTCCTTCTTCCATTCATCTCTTGCTTAGGTTATCCAATCTGGTTGGATAATAGAAATGGCACAAAGCAATGCTTCCACCTCTTCATTCTTTCTTGAGAGTGCATCTGCAACAACATTAAGCTTTCCTTTTTTGTATATTATTTCAAAGTCATAACCCAACATCTTTGTGACCCATTTTTGCTGCTCTTCTGAAGATAGTCTTTGTTCCAAAAGTGTTTAAGACTATCATGATCATTTTTTACCTTGAAGTGTCTTCCCATTAGGTAAGTTCGCCATTTCTTTAGTGCATGTAGTATTGCTAACATTTCCTTCTCATAAATAGGTTTCTCTAAATACTTTCCTTTGATTGGACGACTTTCAAAAGCAATGGGTCTTCCTTCCTGCATTAAAACAGCACCAATTCCATTTCCTGAGGCATCACATTCCACGATAAAGGTTTTTGTGAAGTCTGGCGTAGCTAAGACCGGTGCTAGGCACATTGCCTCTTTAAGATGTTCAAAGGCCTTAGTTGCTTCAGGAGTCCATGAAAATCATCTTTCTTCAATAATGTTGTTAGAGGTGCCGCTATTCTCCCATAATTCTTAACAAACTTGCGATAATAGCCTGTTAACCCGAGAAATCCTCGCAACTGCTTTATTGTCTTGGGGACTTTCCATTCCTTAATAGCTTTAATTTTGTTAGGGTCTACTTTAACACCCTCGTGAGATATAATATGACCCAGATATTCCACCTCTTGTACTCCAAAGAAACATTTGGATGTGTTTGCATATAATTGTTTCTCCTGCAATAGTTTGAGCACCCTGTCAACATGTTCAACATGATCCTTCCAAGACCTGCTGTAGATTAGTATATCATCAAAAAATACTAGCACAAATTTTCTAAGGAATGGTTTGAAAATGGAATTCATCAACCCTTTAAATGTAGAAGGTGCATTGGTAAGGCCAAAAGGCATGACCAAAAATTCATAATGACCCTCATGAGTTCGAAATGTTGTTTTTGGAATATCTTCAGTCTTCATTCTAATTTGATGATATCCTGAACAAAGATCCAACTTGGTAAAATAAATTGCTCCATGTAATTCATCCAATAATTCATCAATCATAAGAATGGGAAATTTATCTTTAATGGTGAGCTTATTGAGCTCCCTATAATCCGGACACATTCGCCATGATCCATCCTTCTTGTGTACCAATACTACAGGAGCAGAGAAAGAACTTTGACTAGGTTAAATTATACCCGCCTCTAACATTTCTGCAATCATACGTTCAATTTCGCTCTTTTGGAAGTAAGGATATCTATAAGGCCTGATGTTTGGAGGAACACTTCCTGGAATCAAATGAATAGCATCATCATGATCACGAATAGGTGGGAGTCCTTTGGGAGTTTCAAACACCTTGGAATGATTGTCCAAGACTTGTTGGAGATCTGCAGAAATAGATGATTTTGATGTCAGAACTTCTAGTGAGCATAATTGTGCAATTACGCCTCATTTTTCTTTCTTTAGAAGCTTTGTCATGACATTAGAGCTTATTATCCTTCCCGGCTTCCCTTCAATACCCCGTAATTCGACTTCCTTTCCTTCTGAAAAAAATTTCAAGAAAAGTTCTTGAAATTAAAAGCTACCGTCCCCAAAGATTGTAACCATTGTACTCCTAGTACAACATCAGCACCTCCCATAGGAATGGAAAGCATTGGGCTATTCAATACATATTCCCCCATGGTTAGCTTGATATTATGGCATTTTCCAGAGCAATTTATAGTTCCTCCATTTGCAACCATCACTTGACATTCTGGTGCTAGGTATAGGAAACAATTCAATTCCTTGGCTACCTTACAATGAATAAAATTATAGGTACTACCTGAATCAATCAACACTATTACCTTTTTCTTCTTGATATGTCCTTCTATCTTGAGAGTTTGAGGAGTGGTAATTCCTGCCAATGCATTACACGATATGGTCGGACTCATTTCTTCCTCTTCTTAGGTTGGTTCCTGGTGTATATCCTCTTCTTGTTCATTTTCTTCTTCCTCTTCACAATCTATGTAAAATAATTTCTTCTCAGCACACTTATGACCTTTAGTGTATTTTCTATCACAACTGTAGCAAAGCCCTTTTGCTCTTCTTTCTTCCAATTGTTGTGGTGTCAACCTTGTAGGTTGTGGAAATCTAGGCGTAGCAACACTTCCTTCTTTATAGAATTGAGTGGTAGGCTTCCTTGTCGCCATAATTTTACATTCAACTTTTCTTGCCAACCTGAATGCCTTCTCCAATGAATCAGGTTCCAAAATACGAACTTCATGTTGGATTTTATCCTTTAGAGTGCCTATGAAGAGATCAATCCTGTGTTCCTCTGGAATATCAGTTACCCTTATATTCAATTTTTGGAAGTCCTCAATGTGCTGCCCCACTAAACCCTTTTGTTTGAGAATTATCAATTGGCTAAAGAAGGTGTTGCTCTTTGTATCCTCATAATGTGCTATCATTTCCTCCGTAAAAATTGACCAAGTGACAATTTTTTTACGGGAGCAAAGCCATCGATACCATACAAATGTATTTTGTTCTAAATGCAAAGTTGCAATGCGTACCTTTTGTGTGTTTTGCACATTATGGAGATCGAAATATTGCTCCATCTGTAGTATCCATGTTACAGGATCCTTTCCATCAAACTTCCTCATATCCATTTTTGGAATATGGTGGTTCTTCCCGCCAACATTAGATTTTATGAAATCATGATTAACATTTATTTTTTTCTCATCATGAGTTTCCTATACTATATTTTCACCATTAGGAAACATTTCTTGTATCAACTTTGTCAAACCTTCCATGTTTGCTTTTAGATCATTCTTCATGTTTTCCATTTTCTCATCGATCTTAGCTTCCATGTCATCCATATTAGATTCCATGCCAGCTTCCATGCCATCTATATTAGATACCATGCCATCTATCTTAGATTCCATGCCATTCTTCAAACCATCCATCTTAGATTCCACGCCTTTCTTCAAACCATCCATGTCATTTTTTGTTTTTCTTTGCGAGAGCGAAATTTGTTGCACTTGGTCTTGTAATTTTGATATGTCATGTTGCCATTATTCGTCTTCATGAGTCATAGTAGAGATTTCTAAAGGCTTAATGGGTGTTGAATTCTTTTTAGGGGCCATTTTAGAATCCAATACTGATATATATTCTACAATATTCCCTTGGAATCAATTCAACTTGATTCTTCAAACAAGCCTTATGCAATTCGGAAAACAAAATACACACATTTTACTTGCTTTTGAGGAGCTCTATATTTAAATTGAATTATCTCTATAATTGAAGATCCTCAATATCTAAAATTCAGCCCTGTAGTAGCCCTCTAAAGCTTCTTTCAAATTCCACAGGTCTGATCTGATTTGGATTCTTCAAGTCAAAGTTATGTCCAATCTCCCACAATGACCCAATTTTGGACTGGTTCAGTAGAGATAACTTGTACGACTTGCCACGTGTCACTGTTTCCTCCTTTGGCTATGAAATTGATAGACCAAAAACTGCAGTCCATGTACTTGCAGCCACATTTTACAACATTCCAATCCAATGCTCAGAGAGAGAGCTATGAATATTTTCCCACAATCACCTCTTTGAGATGAAATTAAGAAGCCTCAAAAATCCCTAACTTCCACAGATCATATCTCCGAAAATATTACGAACGAATATATGAAATTTTGTAATGATGTTCCTCGGGATTGCGGCTTTGAACTCTAAAAATTTCATCTTCTGCACATTCATAGAAAAGAAGTTATTACGAAAATACCACGATGACCTGTTTAGGTTAAATTTAGGAGCCTGCAAAATGACCTAACTTACACAGATCATATCTCCGAAAATATTGCGAACCAAACTCTGAAATGTTGCGATGATGTTCCTTCGGATTTTGTCTTCGCACTCTAAAAATTGCAGATTCTTAACCTTCGTAGAAAAAAACTTATAGCGAAAATTCCACGATGACCTATTTGGAGCAGCGAAACCCTAGAATCTCAAAGCTCTGATACCAAATGTTGTGAAACCAGCTCCAAAAAGAGAAGAAAAGAGATATCAACGCCTTAGAAATAAGCCACTTCAAGGGGGAAACCTTCAATACATTACATGCATGAAAAATTCTTGGATGATTCAAATTACAAAACCTCCTTTCTATATATAGGAGTCCATGGGGCCACAACGTAATCCTAGCCAACCTAACAATAATAATTTAAGGGCACAATAATAATAATATGGGGGTTACAAGGGTACAATAATAACAATAAGGGGGTTACACTAACAACAATAAGGGAATATACTAGTAATATAGGGACCTAACACTTCTTATCTATTACTGGATGGATATATGTGTTTCTTCTTAGAGCAGCTCCCCCTGAGACTATGATGGATTCTTTATGTTATTGAAGTAACAGGCTCCCCCTTTCTCTTTTCCTTCCATAATTTATTGGGGTTATTCATAATGTCTGCACTTATTTTTGATTCACAGTTTGGTCTAATTTGGTTGGATTCCATCATCTCTCTAGAGTCATTTAATGTATATGGTAGCCTACAGTCATATGTTTTGTGTCCAAGCTTTTGGCATATATAACATCTTATTTTACCTAGGTACGTTTGAGCTGATGTATAGCATTTTGTGCTCCTTTTTCAACATAGTTTACATTCAACATATTTATGTCCAAATTCATTGCATGAAAAACAGTAGCCGTGGAAATGATTAGTGTACCTGGTGAAAGCTTGTCCTTTCCATTTTCTTACTTGAGGGAGTCTTCTCATTAGCTTCAACTTTTGCTGGTTGAACTGGATTTTCTTTGTCTTGCATTGTGCTGCTATATGTCCAGGTTTATGGTAGGAAAAACATGTGATACTTCTCACAGGAGGAAACTTACCTCCTTTGACATCTTCTGAATTTGTTTAATTCATATTCAGGAGTGTATAAGCCTTTTGCAGTTGACTATTTCTTCATTTCGTTCTTTGTCACTTGAGGTTGCTACTTGTTTCTGTTTGTTTCATTACACATCATGCTCTTGATGGCTTCTAATGCTGTGAGTCCCCTTTTTGGTGCTTCATTATCCTATATAGATTTTACAAAAGAGATAGTCTTCTTACCTTTTATCTTGGTCTTGCTGGATTCTCCTTCATACACTATCCCAGCTTTTAAGAGTGGATATCTTTGAGAATTTAGTATCATGTCCATTTGTTCAGATCCTTTTAACTGATGAGGGTTCATAGTTACTTCAGTTTGGGCCTTCTCTAATTTCTTTCTTAGGCATACTACTTCTTCTTCCAACTTCTCTTGTTCCTGAATTTTATCTTTTATTTGATTTATCATAATGTCTTCTACCTTCTTAGCTTATTCAAGTTCTAATTTCAACTGAATGAGGTTTTCTGAACTTGGCTCTTCCTTTACATATTTCAAGAGATTGTATTTATGTTTTCTGCTCTTGATTTTAAGTCTATCTATTTCCTTCAGGGTAGTAATTAGCTCCCTCTCAAGATCTACCTCACCTTCTTCTTCATCCTCCAGAAGGTATCCTTCAAGATCTTCCTTGGCCATCAAAAAAAATTCATAGGTTCCTTCTTCATTGGAGGATTAATCTGAACTTTCATATGCACTGCTATCTTGCTGAGCATAAAATGATTTTCTATTAAATCTCTTCCCTTTCTGCCAATTATTTATTTTGTTTTTCTCTGTCTCTTGTGGCTGATTCTCTGCTCCCTTATGGGGACATTTTGAAGCATAGTGCCCCACTCTTCCACAATTAAAGCACTTAAATGGAATTTTACCTTTGTACTTACATGTGCCTCTATCTAATCTTCTGACAAATTTGTCTTCTTCTTCTTCAGAGCATGAGCATGGAGCTTCCTTCTTTTCTATGCTATTTTCTGCCTTAAAGGTTGCCTCCCTCACATTTGACTTCCCCTTTGGAAGTCTCATCTCATAAGTTCTGAAGTTTCGAAGCAAATGGTTCATGGTCAAGGTTTCCCAGTCTGTTGTTTCTTCTATGGCAGAAACCTTAAGGTTGAACCTAGATGGTAAATATCGCAATATATTTTTTACTATTACACATTCCTTAATGGTTTCCCCTAGATCTATGATGTCATTCACAACTTCCGCAACCTTTAAGAAGAAACTGGCTACATCTTCATCTTCATTCATTTTTAAATTTTCAAATTGAGTTCTATAGGCTTGCAGCTTGGCCATCTTCACCTTTTTATCTCCCTCGTGAATCTTTTCTAATGTGTCCCAGATTTCTTTGGCATTTTGACTATGAATTACTTTGATAAATTATGACGCACCTAGACTGTTCAGGAGAGCATTCATTGCTTTTGCATTAGCTGTGAATTCTTGTTTGGCTTATTTCTTAGTGTTGTATCCTTTGGTGCATATTTTTATAACACAACAATCTCGACTTCTACTCCAAGAGACATCAAATAGGCTTTCATTCTTATTTTCCAGAAGGTATAGTTTGTGCTAGTAAAAAATGGGGCTTTATTTGTTGAGCATCCTTCTAGGCTAGCCATTTTGGGGACCTAGGACCTCCTTCCAGTTGTTAAATTGTTACTGAAGGAACCGACTCTGATACCAATTAACGAACCCTTAGCTAAACTGAGAAGGGGGGGGGTGAATCAGTTTACTATTTTCATGGTCATTAAAACTCTTTTCTTTACACCCATTAACTACTTCGTTTTATAAGCATCATAATACATAATGAATCAGCAAACTGAATGTGTGGACAACCAATAATTATGCATATTAAAACATCACATCACCACATAATCATCAAGCACATAGACCACATATATTAGTGGAAACCCATAAGGGATAAAACCACCTCTTATTATTCTTGTGATGCAAAGGCAATCTCCAACTCCCTCTCACAACTGATTTTCTATAGGCTCCAACCTACAAGAGTCTACTACCTCAAATTTTGCAAGCTACATCTTGCAAGAAAGCTCCAACTCCCATCTATTTTCTACAGGCTACAACCCAAAGGAGGCTCCTACCTAAACCAGCTCTAACTAGACATCTATGAAGCTACAACTTGAAATGAAAGCACCAACTCCCATGTATTTTCTGCAGGCTACAACCCACAGGAGGCTCCTACCTCAACCAGCTCCAACTGTAAATTTATCAAGCTACAATTGAAAGGTGACTACAATCCCCTCACTCAACATGAACCTAAAATTTTGATTTACCTGGATATCAACTCTGTTATACTCCTCAACTACTGCCTCTTCAACCTTCATATCTACTTCATATTAGATCCTGATGTGCACAACATCTCTATCAGCTCTCTCTAATTCTTCCGCTCTCTCCCATTATGCTGCTCTCTTACATTCTTTAGCACTCTTCCATTCTACTGCTCTCTAACCCCTCTATTCTTATTGATATTACATCTCTTATATAGATAACTCTTGACTGTTTGCATTATACATAGAATACGAAGTGAACAGGCCTGACTCTATGCCTTCCACCCATTCAATTCCTCACACTTCAATTTAGGTTATTACATCAACAAAAATACAGAAATAATAATTTTAGCACTCATTGGAGTTTTTCCTATGCCTATGGAGACTTTCCTTTGCATCACATAAAATAAAAATAATTAATTCATTTACATTTATAGTTACAAATAATATATTTAATTCAGCCCTTTCAGCTCTTGGCTCATTCTGCATTTATCCTTTCTACTGTTGTCACTGTCGTTTATGTTTTTGTTGTTATATTATAACAGTTCTACACAAACGCCTTTTTCCTAACTCGACCTAGCTAGCATGTTTCCAAAAGTTCCACCATATGCTAACTTTGCCCAACTCTGCCTATCTTCCTTCCTTATCTTTCCCGAAGCGTTTAGCCTTCTCCTTGTCTCAACACCTGACTTTGCCCCAGAGGTTTTGTTGGGCCCGACTTGACCCATGGTGCCTATCTCCTCATTACCGGGACGTTCAACTTTCTCTGCCCTTTTTTCTGTGTCAGGTCACTTACTCGAGCCTTTATTCTCACGTTCAAAATTTTATTGTTTACAAGTCGTAACCACATCAACCATTGTTCTGCACGAGTGTTGGGTCTAACCCAATTTTAGTGCCCGTGTTCACTTTTATTCATAAAAAAGTGTAACTATAAAGAACCCTTGACCTTAAATAAATTCCAATTAGCTTTTGAAAAGCCTTGCGTTCGGTCCCTTTATCGTATTTCGGCGATCCTATAATTCCACGTTATAAACCTCCTCTGTTCTCCGATGCAATTTAACAAAGGAAAACCGCATACTTCTGGACTTGAAAACCTTTAGGCTTCTGCTTTAATCTGCATCGAGTTTGCTCCTTTTATCGCACTTTGCACTTCGACGAGTCCTGTTATCCAATGTGCCTTTGTCCATCTGATCTCCCGATATGCGATATGTGAAGGGTCCCACTTAGGTTTATCACAATTCTTCAATTCTCTGATGATATTTTTCAAAGGGAAACCTTATACCTTCAGATTTGAAATCCTTTAGAATTTTTCTTTGAAACTACATCACATACGTTCCCTTTATCGCATTTTGGCATTCCTTAGTACTTCTACATTATATTCACCTGTTCCACCTCCGATGTGATTTCTTAACAAAAGGCCTTACATCCAGACTTGAAATGATTTAGTCTTTAAATTTGAAACCCCATCGCGTCTAGATCATTTTATCACACTTCGGCAAGTCGGCCTTCCACCGTGGTTCATGGGTGTTATCCCTTCTGAGATTGTGATGTGCGATATGCGATTGGATCCCACAGCCAGAATTTAAATCCTTTAGATTTTAGATTTGAAGCTTATCGCATCCATGCTCTTTATCTCACTTTGCATTTCAGCATTTCATCATGTTTCATGAGTGTTATCCCATCTGAGCTTTGTGATCTGCGATATGAGATTTGGGATAAAGGGTTCGGGTCCCACCTGGGGTACCACATCACTGCCATGTCATCTGCCATGTCACTTGCCATGTCATCTGCCATGTCACCTACCACATCATCAAGATTTATTTGTGACTTGTGGGGTCAGGTCCATGTCATCTGCCACATTAGCTGCCATGTCACTTTCCACGTCATCTGCCACATCACATGCCACATCATCAAGATGTATTTATGATTTGTGGGGTCAGGTCCACCTAGTTTTCCACGTCACATGTCACATCATCTCCCGCACTTTGCATTTCGCAATTTCTGTGTCTTTGATGTTTTGTGATAGTCCTTCCATTGCAATTTGCAATATGCGATCATGCTTCTTGTTGTAATTGCGATTTGCGATATCTCTATTGAACAATGTTCTGAATGTGTTTTTCTAGAAATTTACTCGACTCTACCTGCAGATCTACACACACCTTCATGCATTGCTCGACCCAACACATTCACGACTTTTCCCAGCACGTTTACAACTTGACCCAAAATTGTTTCAATTGCTTCCTTTTCTGCCTTTGCTCCTTTGTTGCCTTTTATCCTTTGATGCATTTTCTCCTTTGTTGCCTTTGTTGCCTTTTATCCTAATGTTTCTCCTGTGCCTCTCTTTTACTCATTGCTACTCCTTTGGCACTTTGTTTCTCATCTTCTTCTTTTTTGTTTCTTCACTACACTTTTGACTTCTTTGCCTTATTTCTACTTTATACTTTTGTTCATCCTCATCTACTCCTTTACTATAGATAATGATTCTAATACTACTCCTTGCCTATTTGTTGCTCCTCTACCTTAGATTATACTTCTAATGTCGTTCCTTTGACTTTTTTTTCATAATGCTGCTCCTTTGCCTCTTTTTTGCTCCTCCACTATACTTTTGTCTTCTTTTCCTGATTTCTCCTTTATACTCTAGCTAATCCTAATTTTCTCCTTTGTCCTTAATGATAATTCTTTTGCTGCTCCTTTCTTCTCCTTTTCCATCAATGACAATATTTCAAACAGAATGTTGGAGCAATCCATCTCCCTCCAAGTGGCATCCTCATGTGGAAGGTCTCCCCATCTGCTCCAATGTGTAATGAATGCCCAGCTCCATAGCTGCCTCTCTAGAATGTCTAGAATGGCCTCTAACAGTGTAGCTAGATGCCTTTCCTCATCAATGAATCTCCAAGTGGCAACAATCTGTTGTCCCAGAGCTTCTTCTCTACATGAGATATATGAAGTGAAGTGGTTCCTTCCCCAAGTGGA
Organism: Pinus albicaulis; assembly: GCA_034641835.2. Lineage (NCBI taxonomy): Eukaryota > Viridiplantae > Streptophyta > Pinopsida > Pinales > Pinaceae > Pinus > Pinus albicaulis. The sequence goes on from CM076580.1 coordinate 500,027,434, forward strand.
AAGTGAAAACTCATGAACTATCTCTCCAACCCATGCTACAAAGAGTAGGATGTATCTCTCCATGCTCCCATAATTGGCCCTATTGGCCCTACTTGCCCCAAGAATCATCTCAACACAGTGCAAAATAGGAAATATAGACATATAGGTTGACATGTGAAATGTCGGACCATACTCTCTCAATAGCAGCCACCGCAGTAATGCCTCTTGCTGCCACACCACCTCATCATCATACCAAGTATGGTTTCCATACTCTCCTAATAGAAGACAATGCAATAAGGCCTCATGTTTCCATCCTGCATCTTCATAATGCAAAGTATGGGAGAATTCCAGCCCATATTCTCCCAAGAGTAACCAAAGGAACAAGGACTCTTGCTACCACCTCACACCATCATAATGCAAATCATGGAGCAACAATATACTGATTGACATGTAAAATGTCACATCAGACCAACATAACCAAGCTCCCTATTGCCATATCATGTGAGTTTTATGCAATGTCCCAAACAATGACACATAAATTGACATGTGATATGTCATGTGATGGCCAAACTCTCTCAAAATTAACCAGTGGAGCCATGCCTCTTGTTACTGCATCACACCAGTACTATGCAAGGCATGGATAGTACAAATGTGAAGTGTCAGGTAGTAACCATTCTCACCCAAGACCAACCAACACAGTCATGCTTTCTGCTGCCCCATGTCATAGATCTTCAAGTAGCCTACCAACCACTTACTCCTCATCCTCACCCATCCATCCAACTGTGGGTGATGACTCCTATCATGATCAAACATAGTATCCACCCAATGGAGAATACCATCCACCCCAATCTGATGAAAATATTTGTACTCCATGATATGTTGAAGTGCATCCTCCTTGAGGTCTCTTCATGAGAACCTCTCATCGATGGCCTGGTAGAACCTATGAGGTTTTGAATATGCTATAGGCAGAAAATTCCCTTTGAGTTGTGAGATGCTCATCAAGAAAGCTCTATCCTGATAATGGAAGATGTCATCCATCACAAGATGTCTATCATCTACCATCTACCCATCCAATGCTTCACAAATGAAGCAGTCATCAGAATGCTCCAAGAATAATTGGGCCCCCAATTTATCACTACTCCTTAGTGACAACGCTATTGATCTCCATGACAGTGCATCTGTTGTCTAATGGCCCTCTCCTTACACAATGTTGAACTCATAGTCCTGCATTGTACTGATCTACCATTGTTTCCTTTCCTGCAACTGTTGCTCCTCCTCAGAATGACGTCGGAGACCATGATGGTTGTTCTTCACCTAAAATCAATTGTCAATCAATAACTACCAGAATTTTACCAATGAATGCATAATGGCCAATATCTCTTTGTCGTAATAGAATACGACAGTTCATGTGACAGTAACCTCTGACTGTTGAAAGCTATTGTATAGCTCCCCTGCAATAGGAGTATGCTAATGCTATTCTTTTAAACTCCACATTCCAACAGAAAGTATTGTGTGCATATCAACAATGTAGAACAAGGATAGCTGTACAACTCCTCCTTAAACAAGTCAAGGGTCCTCTACGTAGTGAACTACTCCAAATCAACAAGGTGCTCTAACCCTTGGTTATGCAATTGCCCTGATGGCATGACCCTACAAATCTCAAGCTGAGGTGATGAAATAATAGGGAATGGAAATGTTTGCAAACCTTGTATCAGCTGATACTTGGGAAAATCTTTCAAATCTACAAGAGTTCCTCCAATCTGTGCAATGGCTTCTCCCACTGCTGGTGATGACGATGAGTGCTCCTATATTGTTACACCAGTGCTAGTATTTGCCTCCTCTTCCTCATGCATCTCCTGAATCATGCATGGGACTCTTAATGTCAAATTTTCAGGAGCATCTAGCAAAGATGCAAGTGCTCCTCCTGCAAGTACTTCTACAACTAGTGGTGGTGGTAGTTGTGCCTCTCCCGAAGTGATAGTGCTGACATCTTCCCCTTGCTCCTCATGTGCTTTCTCATCAATTTTGGGAAATGTCTCAATGGGAATTACCTCTTGTTTTATTCTATCAAACTTCTTTATAAACCTTTGGGTAAAATCTACATAAGCAGTCACTCTTGCATGTTTCATATGGTTGAACCACCAATCCTTTGCTTCACCCTCAAGGTGTAGCGCTGCAATCTCAACAACATTTCTTTTTGCTACTGGGTGTAGTTGGAAGAAATAATCTAACTCCTTCATCCAAGCTGTTACTGTGCTTGTGGAAGACCCATCAGATGTAGGCAAGAAGAATATATTTTGTATGTGCCTTCTTCTTTTATTCCTGTCGCGGGATCTCTGGTTTTCTTTGATTTGGACAAACTGCTGGAGAGTTAGATTCTCCTTGAATGCTCTAGACTGAGATTTATACTCTAAAAGATAATCACTCAGAGTCTCATGCTCTAAGTATCATCCATCTCCATGCCATTCATCTCCTTCTGCAAGGAAAGTGGACATATAAGAGTGATGTGGAGCTCTTTGCATTGCTGGTTGTTTATTCTGCTGATGATAGGAAGTGCTTGGACCTTCCTCATTCTAAAACCTTCTTGAGGTCTCTTTTTGCCTCTCCCTTCTCATTTATTTGACCTCCTTGGAGAGATCCTACATAGATATAAAGAGAACTGTGGCAAAAATTAATCCCTCCGACATTGTAGATCTTTGCTATCTTCTTCTTCTTGTGATGTCATAATATGTAATGCCCACAAGCTGAGCCAGGAAAATACAATAATACAAAACACAATAGCTGGAAACTTTAGCAATGAAAAAATAAACTAAATACACCATGAAAATAGACAGAATCGCTTATTCATTTTATTAATAAGGAGGTGGATTAAAAATTACAACAGTGTTAAAAAATAGCAACACTCAAGCCGACAGAGATGGCTAGAGTGACCCTCAAGTCTCCTCACTAAAGGCACTGCGTAACTGCTGATTTGTTGGAGGCTAACCTGTATTTTCCATGCTAGAAATTTTGTGAATGCAACTACCAGCTGAAAAATAATGTGTAGATCATGTTGTTCTAGAGCTCATAATATGTCTGGATTTGAGGTTCGGGCTCTATGATGAAAACCCAAGATAACCTAGAAAGGATTTCCAGATTGGCATACTTTGGAAAATCACCCTCCTAGGGCTTACAATAAACAACTGCTGGGTATGTAGATCTATAACATGAACTAAAAATAAAGAAGGTTGCAATAAGATAAAATCATCTCAGTGAATGAAGGGTTGATCCCTCCTCCTGATCTCCAAGCTAGAAGCTTGAGATCTAGCTCCTCCTTCTTCCTCTCAAGTTGCAGTTGCTGAACACACAACTACTGGAATGGATTACACTGTCAAGGAGTTTGAAGCTATAGATTGTTGCTAGATGATTCAATTTATCTCAAGACTGATGGAAATAGTCTCTCCAAAGTGAGGGGATGATCCCTCGCGGGATTCCAAGCTGAAATACTTGGAAATTCCTTCCTTCACTAGATCTGCCTTGCTGGACTGCGCAATTCCTAGAGGAACTGCTACTACATGGAGGTATAGAATGATGGCCTGATGCTATATATCACAATGCTGCTCCTAGAATACTGAAATGGAAGAACAAGGTGAAAGGATGAACCCTCCATTAGTTTCCTAGCTGAAATGCTAGAAACTACCTTGCTCCTCTCAAACCTAAGACTGGAATTCGTAATTCCTGAAGTTGTATGTGCAGAAGAGAGGGCTTGAATGTGGCACCACTGCCAAATGATGAATAGCTACTCAAGAAACCTTTCCTGAGTAGGCACTCAAATTCCCCTGTGGATAAGGGTGGGATCTCCGCTTCGAGGCACCTGTGTGCTAAAAAACACAGCAGACTTAGCTAAAACGTTGAAGCATGCAAAGAAATGTCAAACAAAAATACGATATCAAATTCCAGACTCATTTGCTTTGTTTCCCTCATCTTCCTTTTATGGTTGTGAGCCTTCCCTAGCCTTGGCCCACCTCATAACTGCGATGCACATGTGGCCACTAGCCTCCATGAAGACTGCATTGTCTCTCCATGATCTCCATCATCTCTGCATTTACTTTCCACTCCCTCCATCATGTGTGCATTTAATGCACCACTTCCTCCATCACTTCTTCATTATTTCTCTATGATCTTATTTTTATTCCTCCACTATCTCCATCATCTTCCTCATTATTCTCCATGATCTCCACTCTTCCTTCATTAATAAGTTGCTCCACTACTCCATAATGTTGATCTACTATCTAACTAACCCACATTCACACACCAAAAGTGGATTTGATTCATCTATGGGGCTTATGGGTCCCTCCACCCTTTTATTTGCTTAACTAAATAGGAAAAGTAAGAACTCTAATATTCCATTTAAATAATGGAAAATTGGGAATATTACATGACAAGTCTTTCGTCGTTTAATCTTTAACGATTGCAACGAAAGGGTAGCTTGGTAACTTTTCATGTTTAAGGAGTTTGAAAAGAAACAAAAAGGAAACTCCATCATGTCCCTTCTCGTAAATAATCTCTCGAATCTGAAAAGGTAGAAAAAAATATTCAAGAGAACCTCTTGACCATGTTCAATCAAGTTATTCCTTTTTCGTAAATAGTAAATCTCAGCTCGAAAAAGGGGTAAACGTATATTGAGATCACATCAATTCATTCACTTTAACGAGTTTGAAATGACAAGTACTTGAAAATCTTTTCATTTTTCGAGAGTCAAAAAAGAGTTAAAAGAGGACTCCTCCTGAAGAAATAAGTGTTATAAAGGATAACAATTGGTTCCAATTATGATGGAACTGCTAAAAACATGTAAAGTTCAAGAGGTTGGCTAACAAGACCACTTGTTGTAGTGGTTCCTCAGGAAAGGGTAAAACAACCAAGTGAAAGTGTTTGATCAGCCATCCAAATGGTGACGATGGAATTATAAAACCAAGGCTCATCTGGCAGAAGAGTCAAATAAAATGGAAATCACAAGAGGTGTAATGAGAAATGGTTTCATTTTTTCACAAGCTTTAAACATAGGAAACTATGCTTGAAATTGGTTTCATTTTTACACAAGCTTGAAACATGTGGAAAAAATATTCTTGGATTTGGTTTCATTTTTTCACAAGCTTGAAATAGAGACAAAATATTCTTGAAATAAGTTGCATGCCCCCAGAATGGTGACTGAATTCGAGGTCCATGCCCCCCGAGCTTCAACTCACTCACCTAAGTAGACTATCGGTTACTAACAGGTGGATGGAATGGAGGTTCATTTACGAGATCAAGTGAAAGACTCAATTGGGAATTTACGAGATCAAATCGAAGACTCGAATTATAAGGGGATTTGTTTCATTTTTTAATGAGCTTGAAATAGTAAAGAACTATCCTCATGAAACCTTGTTTCATCTTTTAAAGAGCTTGACACAAGAAAAGGAACTTTTCTCCGGAGAGCTTCTTTCATTTTTTAAGGATATTGACACAAGAAAATTATCTTTGCTCCGAAAGACCTTGCTCATGAACCATAAAATGTCATGGCTTCCAAGAGGCTCTCATAATATGGGAGAACAACACTGTGGAAATCAGGGTCCAATTTCCCTAGTGTGTGACGCATTTTATCACTGATAAGATCATCAATATATACATGCATGGAACAGTTTGCAACATAATTAACCCATGGAGGGGAATATACCACTTGCATGTAAGGACCATTTAGGAATGACGATTGATTGGGAGCCAGATTTGGACCAATGAAAGAAAGTTTATCAATGGTCACAATTCTTCCTTCATGTTGAAAACAAATCACATGAAAGAGAGAAAAAAAAATATCTCCCTTGACATAAGTATAGTCACACCCAAGGAGTAAGTTAAAATCCAAAGGGCCTTGGATAACCATCACATAAAGTAGTAGGAGACTTAGGAAGGATCCCTAACGGTTGATTGGTTCCTCTGTTAAATGCTAACAGATTCTATGTAACAGGAACAAGCTGCGGAGAACCGAAAGCTTGCCAAGTAATTGAAGATAAAATACTAATAGATGCGTTTTCATCTATTATAGTGCTAGGTATGAACACATTATAGGCCTCTACCATGATATCAAAGGGCACTTAAGAAGGAGGGCTATATCATGTCAGTCGAATCCAATAAAAAAAAGCGACCAGGCTACTTGGAGAGGGTGCTGTGGGAACGAGAAAAATGCCCCCTTGCGTTACGGGAATGGGAGGATCACCCTCCTATACCATGGGAACAACAAGATTTCTCTCCAATCCATGGGAATCTGAAGAAACAAAAATAACCATAGTGGTATGAGGATCACTCTCTATGGGAAAGGTACGATAAACTGAAGGTGGAATCAGGTCAACCATTTTCTCGTTGGTCAGGAACGGACCCATGGGGTTCACTTTCGGAGAGAGTGGGATTGACCAGATATGACTTCTAATTAATCACTTGATAAACTAGTGAAGGATCATAGGAGAGCTTCTAGTAACTAGTAGGAAGACAGGGTTGAGAAGCAGTATGGTTATCCAACACTTTCGAGGCTTCGTCCATATAAGGAAGAAGGTGAATCGGATGAACCCATTCACATAACCTAGAGGGAAATTTGACGTGACCCATTTTCCTATGGGCCTTATTATCACTAGTTGAGGGTTTATCACCAGCATGATCTCCAGAGGCTGATGACAAGGGTTTATTTGAGCCGATGGACCACACTTCTAACACCCTAGGAATACCAGGACAATCCCTAAGAAGATGGCCACCCCTGCATAAATTGCAAGGGAATATGACTTTACAGGGATGATTGGAAGGTTTTTAGACTTTAGTTACATCAATAGCGATGGTCGCTTGGTTTCCCCCTTTCTTATTTTGCCTCTTCTTCTTAGCTTCATGGTTACTAGAATCTATACTTTCATCAGGCGAAGAGGAAGAATGGGGTGAAGAAAGAGGCAAAGAAGGTGAGGGGCCAAATTTAGGATCAACATGAGGTTAACACTATTCAGGTGAATCCAAACTTGTTTGAGAAGCATCTTGGACATTTGGAACCATGGGGGTTGAAAATAACCAAATTGGAAAACCAATGGTTAATCCTAGGAGGGATAGCGTTTCCATATAGGGAGTACCAACATTTACAAAAGAGGGAAAAGGACCAAGATTCCCATCTAAGGGGATTCCTTGATTGGTAAACTCAGGAACTATTGCCATTAGTCTCAACCTAAGATCTGCTAAGGAGTTGTGCATAGGTAAGATGTTATTCTATGGGAAGAAAATTTTAGAAATTAAAAACAAAATAAATAAAAAATGGGTCAGCTAGGAATAAAGGTTTACCAAGTGTTCGTGAACTGTAGAATACCTCTTAGTGAACCAAGAAGTACGGGCATGAAATCTCCCCGAATTTTGTGTTCAGTGTTTCACGTTTACAAGGCAGGAAACTCAGTTACCTATGGCAGGCTTGCAACCTAATGGTATCTCCCAAAATAGATGTGATAGTACTTGGGAGTCTAGTCCGTAGTAGTGTTCTCTAATTTGTAATCATTCAATGAGATCACCCCAAATATACTTATCATACATCAGTATACTTCCATATGTGGGATAGGATATCACCCCCATATCGTAACGCAGAATGTTAGTGACAACTCCTACGTTTAACAACACCAGAACACATCTCTAACCTAGACCTATAAATGTTTGTCTTAATTTCAAATGCTCCTTAGGTTAATTGGAGTTCATTTTAAGTTGATCTTGATTAAAGTTTAAATTTCGAGGCTCAAAATGATGTCACCCGAATACCTATAATGCAACTAGCATGAGAAAATGATTCTTTCAATTCCATGAATGCTATCTAGTTTAGGGAAGAGTTTCAAATAGTGATGCAAAAAAAAAAAATATGCATAAAACAAATATTTTCCTAACCAGATCACTTTCACTATCTTAATTCAAATCAAAAAATTCAAAGATGCAAAGTAAACAAAGAGAGATCATCCTCAAAACATTGAAGATGAGATACCAAATTTTGAAAGAGAAAGTGAAAGAGATATTGAACCAATGATTGAAGATGGTGAAAATTATGAAAGAAATTCAAGTGAAGAAATTGAATCACGAGGTATATATATATATATATATATATATATATATATATATATATATATATATATATGTAGAATTTTTGTACGCATTATTGTGAAATTATACATATATTTATTAATTTAGTTATATATTGAATATGTAAACTTATTATGTACTATTCATTCGAATATGTACAGATGAAATCAATGTCGATGACGAGATGTTAGAAAATGTTGACACTCATACATATGGAGATAAAAAATTTGACCATTATATACGATATTGTATTAACCGCATTTTTTAGAAGTATTTCATAAAGGAAAATGTGACAGTTAAAGCCCAAATGTTGGAAGGTCTCCTATTATTAAGGAAATTAAAAGAAGCTATGACTTTATTGGGTATTCGAAAATCAACCAAAGATAAAAAAATGAACGAAAATGTGATATAAAATATAAATAGTGCTATAAATTCAATGAAAAGATCTAGACAAAAAAATGTTTCAGTTGTACGTAGAGCAATACATATGGAAGTGGTTTCATCAAGTACTAAGGACAATCGCTTGGTAAAATCTATGGCACGAGCATTAGGAAACTCGCGAAAACTTTGCACAAACATCGGAAATTTCGATTGCAAATAGATGTAAATGATGGACTTGCTTGTTGGAGAGATATTTGTAGGCAACCATATGAAGATAGACTTGGAGAAAATATTAAAAAAATAATATATGAATATTGGAAGAACAATTTGCATGTTTCGCCAATTGCAAGGCATGTGATGCGAAGAAGAATAACGCGAAATCAGTACGAAGAACATGAAAAACATTTCTTGGAAACCACTCAGACAGAGTTGTTCAACAAGTTCAAAGAAGAGAATCATGAAATTCATGTTTCAATCAGTGCTTTTGTTCAACAAAAACCATGGTATGTAAAGCATATCACCGTACGCGACACTTGTTGTTGCCATTATCATGTGGAATTTGAGTTATATTATGACACATTCCTTGATTTTGGTAGAACATTTTGGAAGGATTCACCTCCTCCTTCCACTATTTGTGATTTCATATATCAAATTCTATGTGAAATAGAAAGCAATGAACTATTTTATGAAAATAAATGTGTTGGTGGTAAAAAATGCGATGATTGTGGAAATTTGACTAAATTTCAAAACAAATATCGTATTGATATAAATGATCAATCATTGTCCAACATGAAAGTGAAATGGAAGAGATATGAATATATCCATACATCGATTCAAGGTGAAAATAGTGTTAAAAGAATTGAATTACGAGAAGAAGAAATTTTGTGATAGACTTTTTGAGAAACTTTGAGGCAGAAATTTACAAATACACCAAGCATTCCCATAGAGCTTGATGGCAAGACTTGAAATTCAAAAAATCCTGTGAAGTTTTTCCACCAGGGACCATTTTTTCAGTAATTGATTTTGCAGAAAACTACACATTTGTTCCACAAAAAGAAATTCAGAGTGAATACTATCATTCTGACCAAGTCTCCATGCTCGTCCATATTCTATATAGACATGCTGAACAAAACGTCGATCATATAGAAAGCACCAGTGAAAATCGACATATTATTAAAGAATATCACTTTTATATCAGTGACGATCGTACACATGATACATATTTTCTACAACATTGTTTTGGAAAAAATTATGATTCCTTGAAAAATCATGGAATAACATTCAATAAACATTGGATATGGTCAGACGGATGCGTAGAATAATTCAAATTTGCACGATCATTCTTTTAGTTGTGTTTTCTTCATAAGAAAACCTGCATTAAACATTGTTGGAATTTCTTTGAGACTAACTGGCCATGGAAAAGGAGAACATGATGGTGCAGGGGCATGCAAAAAATGAGCACTTTGAAGATATCAAATGAACCCCTCTGCAAGCCGACTTGTGGACGCGAAAGAAGTTGTTCAATGGTGCATCGCTGCTCTAAGCCATGAGACTAACTGATCAAGGGAAGTGCGAAGGTACATTCAATTTAATTTTTATTGAATATCTAATTAAATAAATAGTGTACATTTATCACAATGATTATCTTTGATTTTATTTTGATATCATATTTACATTCTTCTTTAAATTTTCCATATAAAGGTTTTTTTGGCATATTGGGATCAAAGACGTAGATAGATCAATTGGAAATGACATTGAAACAATAAAAGGGACTTGAAAATTGCATTCAATTAAAACAAAGTCGTCTAGAAATGTGTTTGCATTGGATAAAAGAAAATATTCTTGTTTTTTTCCTGTTTTCATAGACAACACAAAATCCAATGACGTTTGCGAAAACAAAATGTATGTAAAGATTGGAAACATACAGAGCTAAATACAAAGGGCAAAATGTCTGTTGCAATGTTTGAATAAATGTAATCAAAGGAGACTACAATATCATCCGATGGTGATCGAGTTTCTGATCTTGTTAGAGAAGGTAACATTTGAATTGCTTTCTAATGATAAAGACCTAGAAATAAATTTGAATATATGTATAATTTTGTCAAGTTTGTTTTATTGTACAGGAGATGTTTTTGCTGTAATTGCACCTACTGACAATGATGAAAATGTGAAGTATTATTTGATGCGTTGCACTGAATGAAAAATGAAATTATTAGAAGACTATAATGATCACATATTTCCATATGAAAGAGGATCTATTATACTGAAAGGTTATTTTTTCAGACAAACTAATCAAAGTGGGAATTTTGTTTACTTTGAAGACTATGAACCTGATTTCATAAGTTGTCAATATAGTCACTTGGTGTGTGCAGCACACATAAAGTTGATCGAGGTTCAATCAAAGAAAAAAACGAATAGTAAGAAATGGAAAATGTCAAAATCCGATCATGAACAGATTATTGAAGATGGCATTCCATTGAAATTTTTTTGATTGAACTACCCAAAAATTCATTCTCTTTGGATTATATGTTCTAGAACTTCCAGTACTCAATTAAAAATTGAGCTACCTTGTTATGTTACCTGTGCAAGTGTTTGCACATGTACAAATTGTTTTGGTACATGCACACTCTAGTATCAACTGAAAGTAGCTTTTTTATACATGCATTGATGAAAAATGTTGCATACATATTGGATATATAAGTATATGTTCTAGAATGTAATTAACTGTTCAAGTAGTTTTACTATGTGCATTGATGAAAAATGTTTCATGTACTCAATATATATGTTCTAGAATGCAATTAACTGAAAGTAGTTTTTCTATGTGCATTGATGAAAAATGTTGCATGTACTGGATATATACATGAACTCAATGCACGCAGTTTTTCTTGTGGGTTTTTTAGTAAAAAGTATCCACAATGTAAATAAATTATCCGTAGTATAATTTTGTACGAAGATTCCTTTCAGACAAGAGACTCGGAGCACTTCTTCAACTTTTGGTGGGATTTGACCCACATCTCTATTCCTGATTGAAAATCTAGTACAAAATTTGTTTGTCCAATGGTCGAATATGTTCTATGTGCATTAATGAAAAATTTACATACTACATACTATTGTTTCAGTGATTTTTTTTTTTTTTTAAATTACCAAATGTACTTCAACCATGTCTAAAACTTGAATTTTAAAAACTTTTTGATTATATCAAAACAAATTAATTCACATGTCATGCTAATTGTAGTTCAACTATCCAATAAAAACATTAACCATTTAACATTATATCACATGCCAAATGTAGATTAAAATGGTATCCAAAACTTAGTTTTAAAAACTTTTTGATTATATCACAACATTAATTCACATGATTAATGTACTTCAACCGTCCAAAACTTGGGTTTTAAAAACTTTTTGATTATATTACAACATTACTTGACATGCCATCCAATTGTAGTTCAACTATCTAATAAAAACATTTAACATTATATCACATGTGCCAAATGTAGATTGAAACCATACAAAACTTAGGTTTTAAAAACTTTTTGATTATATATCGTGCAACATTACTTCACATGACAAGCCAATTATAATTCAACTATCCAATAAAAACATTTAACATTATATCACATGTGCCAAATGTAGATTGAAACCATCAAAAACTTAAGTTTTAAAAACTTTTTGATTATATATGGTGCAACATTACTTCACATGCCATGCCAATTATAGTTCAACTATCCAATAAAAACATTTAACATTATATCACATGCCAAATGTAGATTGAAGTATCCAAGTGAGTCTAAACATTATACATACATATTATACTGTTATGCAAATTGTAGTTCTTGAATATCCAAAAAAAACATTAAACATTTAACATTAAATATCACATGCCAAATGTAGATTGAAACCATCCAAAACTTGAGTTCTAAAAACTTTTTGATATATATCATGTAACATTATTTCACATGCCATGCCAATCATAGTTCAACTATCCAATAAAAATATTAAACATTTAACATTAAATATCACATGCCAAATGTAGATTGAAACCATCCAAAACTTGAGTTTTAAAAACTTTTTGATTATATCATGTAACATTACTTCACATGCCATGCCAATTATAGTTAAACTATCCAATAAAAACATTTAACATTATATCACATGCCAAATTTAGATTGAAACCATCCAAAACTTAACTTTTAATTTAACAAAAAATTATAGATCACAACATTACTTCACATGCCAAATGTACTTCAAGCATCCAAAACTTAAATTATAAAAACAAAACAAATTATAACACATCATTACATAACATGCCAAATGTAGTTCAGAAGCAAAACAAAACTTAAATTTTAAAAACAAAACAAATTATAACACATCATTAATAGTAGTTCAATTATCCAAAACTTATAGTTTTAAAAACCAAACAAATTATATAACAACATTACTTCACATTCACATGCCAAAAGTACTAAAACCATCCAAAACTTAACTTTTTGGAACAAAACAAATTATATTAACACTGTAATAAAATATGTCCAAAAATTGTAGATCTCACAAGTATCAAGTATCAAGTTATATATATATGACAGTGTTGGGTGTGGAGCCTGATTATCTTGTTTACTTTGTATCACAGCATTGGACCCCTGTACCTTAAAAGGGGCGGCAACGCCGCCCGAAATTTAATCGCTGCCGTGGGGGGTCCAGGGGGGCAGGATTTTCGAGGGTAGCACCCCCGAAGCTAAAAAAAGATGTAAAATTTCCTTGTAAAAGTATAGTAATTTCTAGTCAATCTGGGCCGTTCATTAGGCAAATGATCTGACGGTAGAAGTTAAGTTTAGATTAGGATTTTTTGCCCTAGAAGGCAACCCCTTGTATATATGAGGGTATTGTATTGCGGCTGTGGATTATGAGTGTATTCTCGGAGTGAGAAACAGAGAGGGAGACTGAGAGAGAGAACAGAGGATATTACAACGGATCTGTTGTAGGTTTTGTCTCTTCATTTTTGCTGGATAATAGAAAGGAAGGACTGGCTGTTCGGGGTGGACGTAGCCCAAACTGGGTGAACCACGTATATCTGTGTCTCTCTGGTTTTATGTGTTTTGTGTGCTTATATTTTCCGCATATTTTATGTGTTTCATTGCTCTGTAATATTTAATTTTCTAACAACTGGTATCAGAGCCGAAGGTATATTTGGCTGATAAACTCGCAGGAAAAAGGGGTTCCTGGTTCGAGTGGGAGCAATGGCGGACGATGGTAAGTTTAGGGTCGAGAAATTTAATGGCCAAAACTTTGCGCTGTGGAAGATGCAGATGGAAGATTATCTGTATCAGAAAGATCTGTACCTACCATTGAGCGGAAAAACAAAGAAGCCGGCGACCATGACAGACGCGGAATGGAAAATTCTCGATAGAAAGGCACTCGGAACAGTACGGTTGTGTCTTGCGGCGTCAGTCGCCTTCAATATTTCGAAGGAAACAACAACAGAGGGTTTGATGCAGACGTTGGCGAAATTGTATGAAAAGCCCTCGGCCTCAAACAAGGTATTTCTTATGAAATGACTATTTAATATGAAGATGTCGGAAGGTGGATCTGTTGCAGACCATTTAAATGATTTCAATACAGTTACCAGTCAGTTAAGTTCTATAGGGGTAAACTTTGATGATGAAGTTAGAGCTCTATTATTCTTGTGCTCATTGCCAGAGAGTTGGAATGGTTTAGTAATGGCCATTAGTAACTCTGTCTCTGGATCTAGTACTTTAAAGTTTGATGATGTTTTTGGTGCTATCCTTAGCGAGGAAATGCGACGAAAAAGCTCTGGTGAGACATCAGGTAATGCTTTGAGTGCAGAGTCTAGGGGAAGAAGAATGGAAAGAGGAAAGAGCTCGAGATATCGCAGTAAATCAAGGAAAGGCAGATCCAAGTCCAGATCGGGGATAGTGTGCTGGAATTGCGGAAAGAAAGGACACCTAAAGAAAGACTGTAGATCTCGGAAGGAAAAAGAAGGAGACACACAGCAAGAAAACAATCATGAAGCAAATGTGACAGGTGATGTGTTACAAGATGCTTTGATTCTTTCTTTCGAAAATGTTACCGATTCTTGGGTTGTAGATTCAGGGGCTTCATTCCATGCCACACCTGATAAGAAATATTTTCATGACTATGTTCAAGGAGATTTTGGACAAGTTCGTTTGGGTGATGATAAACCCCGTAAAATTGTTGGAATGGGTAAAGTTCTTGTAAAACAACAGAATGGAAACCAATGGCTACTAAAGGAGGTAAGGCATGTTCCAGATCTGAAGAAAAATCTGATTTCAACAGGGCAGTTAGGCGGTGAAGGTTGTGTGACAACTTTCACAGATAAAACTTGGAAGATCACCAAAGGAGCCCTGGTAATAGCAAAAGGCGAAAAGGTTGGTACATTGTATTTATGCAATGGTATTTATAACTCTGTTAATGCTTTAACTTCCAAAGGAGCAGATGCAGCATTATGGCATCATAGGCTCGGACAAATGAGTGAGAAGGGAATGAAGATTCTCCACTCAAGAAATTTGTTGCCAGGTTTGAAGAATGTTGATTTGGATTTATGGAAAACAGAAGAGAGTCAGATTTCTCAGAGTTGGGAAAGAAAAGAAGAGCGAAAAATTGGAGCTTGTGCATACAGATGTATGGGGACCTGCTCAGGTATCATCTCTCGGTGGCTCTTGTTATTATGTTACTTTTATTGATGATGCTACTAGAAAAACATGGATTTATTGTATTCAGAATAAATCTGATGTATTTGATACTTTCAAGAAATGGAAAGCTTTGGTTGAGATTGAGACAGGAAAGAAGTTGAAGTGTCTCAGATCAGACAATGGAGGTGAATATTGCATCAAAGAGTTTGATAGGTACTATTCAGAGCATGGAATTCGTAGAGAGAAGACAGTTCCAAGAACACCACAAGAAAATGGTGTGTCAGAAAGGATGAACAGAACAATCATGGAGCGTGCAAGGTGCATGAGATTGCATGCAAGATTGCCTTTACAATTTTGGGCAGATGTTGTAGATACTGTTGTTTATCTAATAAACAGAGGGCCTTCAAGTTCCTTGGATGGTGGCATTCCAGAGGAAGCATGGACAGGTAAAAAGGTAAACTACTCTTTTTTAAAGCCTTTTGGTTGTGAGGCCTTTGTCCATATTAATAAAGAAAATAGAACAAAGCTTGAGGCAAAATCAAAGAAATGTACCTTTATTGGATATGGTGCTAATGATTTTTGTTATCGCTTATATGATTATGAAAATCACAAAATCATTAGGAGTAGAGACGTAATATTCAATGAAAAGGTCTTGTATAAGAATCAGCTGCAGGAAAAGAAATAGGAAAAAGAAAGCAAGGAATACACGGTTCTTGATGAGATAACTGAAAAAGTAAAGGTGCCCGAAAATAATAATAATCAACAACCACAGCAGCAGCAACCACCACAACAGCAACAGGCACCTCAAACACCTAAAAGTGGTGTTAGAAGATCTACCAGGATAAGTAGACCCCCTGAACGATACTCTCCTTCATTATATTATTTATTGTTGACTGATTCTGGTGAACTCGAATGTTATGAAGAAGCAATGCAGGTTGAAAGTAGGAAGAAGTGGGAGCTAGCCATGGAAGAAGAGATGGACTCCTTAATGCATAACCAGACTTGGGACTTAGTCAGGTTGCCTGCAGGTAAAACTACATTGCATAATAAATGGGTTTACAGGCCGAAGGAAGAAGATGGAGGAAAACAGAGTTACAAAGCTAGACTTGTGGTGAAGGGATTTTCACAGAAGAAAGGTATTGATTTTGATGAAATATTTTCTCCTGTTGTTAAAATGAATTCAATCAGAACTGTTTTAAGTCTTGTAGCAGCGGAAGATTTACATCTTGAACAGTTAGATGTAAATACAACATTTCTCCATGGAGATTTGGAGGAAGAGATATACATGCAGCAACCAGAAGGATATGAGGTAAAAGGGAAAGAAAAATTGGTGTGCAGGTTAAAGAAGAGCTTGTATGGCTTAAAACAAGCCCCAAGGCAGTGGTATCTAAAATTTGACAGGTTTATGTCTAAACAAGGTTATACTAGATGTCACTCTGATCATTGTGTTTATCTGAAAAGGCAAAATGATGGCAGCTATATTATACTGTTATTGTATGTAGATGACATGCTTGTTGCAGGGTCTAACATGCAAGAAATAAATGTGCTGAAAAGAAAATTGGCAAATTCATTTGCAATGAAGGATTTGGGAGCTGCAAAACAAATCCTTGGTATGAGGATAACTAGAGACAGGAAAAATCGTAAATTAACACTGTCTCAGAATGAGTACATAGAAAAGGTGTTGAAAAGATTTAATATGCAAAATGCAAAACCAGTTAGTACACCTTTTGCTAGCCATTTCAAACTTAGTAAGGAGATGTGCCCAAAGACCCAAGAAGACATGGATTATATGTCTAAAGTTCCATATGCATCAGCAGTTGGAAGCTTAATGTATGCAATGGTCTGCACAAGGCCTGATATTGCACATGCAGTGGGAGTTGTAAGCAGGTATATGAACAATCCAAGAAAAGAACATTGGATGGCAGTAAAATGGATTCTCAGATATTTGAGAGGTACCACAAATAAAGCATTATGCTTTGGTAGTTCAAACATTGCTCTACAGGGATATGTTGATGCAGATATGGCAGGTGACAGAGATAATAGGAGGAGCACTACAAGATATTTATTTACTGTAGGTGGAACAGCTGTCAATTGGGTTTCAAAAATCCAAAGTGTTGTTGCACTTTCAACAACAGAAGCCGAGTATGTTGCTGCTACAGAGGCTAGTAAAGAAATGATTTGGTTACAAAGGTTTATGGATGAATTGGGTAAGAATCATGATATGGGCATGCTATACAGTGATAGCCAAAGTGCTATTCATCTTGCAAAGAACTCAGCATTTCATTCCAGGACTAAACACATACATCTCAAGTACCATTTCATACAGTCAGTATTGGAAGATGGAGAGTTGAAGTTGGAAAAGATACACACTAGCCAGAATCCTGCAGATATGCTAACAAAAGTTGTAACCAGGGAGAAAATGAGAACATGCTCAGTTTCAATTGGTCTTCAAGGATGACGATGAAGATGAGAAACAACCAGGTCCAAAGAGGAGTCATTGTCTAGCAAATGAAGCAGCGGTGGAGTTGCTACAATTAGTCTCCAAGTGGGAGATTGTTGGGTGTGGAGCCTGATTATCTTGTTTACTTTGTATCACAGCATTGGACCCCTGTACCTTAAAAGGGGCGGCAACGCCGCCCGAAATTTAATCGCTGCCATGGGGGGTCCAGGGGGGGCGGCAGCGCTTTTCGGAGCCCCCCCTGGGCGGGGGTTTGAGGGCAGCGCCCCCGAAGCTAAAAACAGATGTAAAAGTATAGTAATTTCTAGTCAATCTGGGCCGTTCATTAGGCAAATGATCTGACGGTAGAAGTTATGTTTAGATTAGGGTTTTTTGCCCTAGAAGGCAACCCCTTGTATATATGAGGGTATTGTATTGCGGCTGTGTATGATGAGTGTATTCTCGGAGCGAGAAACAGAGAGGGAGACTGAGAGAGAGAACAGAGGATATTACAGCGGATCTGTTGTAGGTTTTGTCTCTTCATTTTTGCTGGATAATAGAAAGGAAGGACTGGCTGTTCGGGGTGGACGTAGCCCAAATTGGGTGAACCACGTATATCTGTGTCTCTCTCGTTTTATGTGTTTTGTGTGCTTGTATTTTCCGCATATTTTATGTGTTTCATTGCTCTGTAATATTTAATTTTCTAACAGACAGTGCATCTAGAGATAATATATAAAAAAGTAAATTTAAGACTAGTCTAAATCTTGAAATCAAATCTACAAATCATGTCCATCAAATAGAGATGGATGTAGCATCTTTCCTATCAGGTTCTCAATCTGTGCACTATCACGTGAAGCCTAGGAAATCTGTACACAATGCACATGTACAAACATTAAAATTTGATGTTTTAAAAATGAGTGAGAGTATATATAGAACTTCATGTAAAAAACAAGAAAACAAAAAAAAAATCATGCAATACCTCATGAGGTATCCTCTCCATTTTTTCACCTACTACAAGTTCCCCCCCATGGGAACATCTGCAATGGTAAACTGTACAATATACATGTACAGTTAAATATATATATATATATATATATATATATATATTAAAAAATTTCAGATGAAAATGCATGTGTACATATATAAACTTATTTTCAATTCTATTTAAAAAAATGTTAGACAACTTGTTCAAATGGTTGAAATGGTGTGGATGTTCCTATCTCCATCGCTAGAGTCCACGGATTAAATAAATCTTCTATAGAAACCTAAAATTCAAAATTTTAAAAGTATAAAATAACTCAAGATCAAAATCTCAATTTATAATAAAACTTAAATAAACAACAATTTATAAATTATAACTAAATTAAAAATACACACACACACACACACACACATATATATATATATATATATATATATATATATATATATATATATATATATATATATATATATAAGATAAAAAATTGAATACTTTCATGTGAATTAACATCTCCTAAGAGAGGCTCCAAATGAAAATCTCCAACAACTTAAAATTCAAAAAAATTAAAATAACTCAGATATAGATATATATATCTCAATTTTTAATGGAACTTTTTGAGGTGGAATATATATATATATATATATATATATATATATATATATATATAACTTAAAAACATAAATTTTAAAAATGAAAAATTGTCTATACTTGTTGTGGATGTGGCACATCTCCCAAGGAAGTAGAAAGTACATCTCCCAAGGAAGAAGAAGGTACCGCCATCCCAAAAACATCGGACGAAATCAGAATCTGTTAAAACATTTTATCATTATATATACATACATGTACATGTGTGCACAATTATTTATTTTAAAAATATCTCTTAAAAAACACTAACATTTGCCAACATATCTTGATGGTGAGAACCATCTGCATTATTTGAACTAGAGGTCCCGAACGTGATATTAACATTTTTGTCATTCATCATGCGTGACAACTGCAAATGCTGTTTTAACATATAATGATACATTTTTGTTAGATTAATGTACATACAAATAAATGTATACATGTATTTATTACAAATTGTACACGTGTTAAAATAATTGAACCCTAAGGTCATTAACACATACCGTTCCCGTGCCCTCTTCCTCATGAAGAATTAAGTCTTGCAAACCATTGCAACAATTCTTTTCATATATTCGGAGATCTTCAAAATTCATGTTGTCAATCTCTTAATCTGTACAATACACAAAATTGGCACGTGCATTCTCATGTGCTCTTTGTAAATTTAGACAAACATCGACTCCACCCAATCCACTGTAAACATTGTCGATCATGACATCCCTTGCTTCTCGACTTATTTGAGAAGTTGCATCCATCTCTAACCGCAGAGTTTTGACCCAAAAAGGTCGACTCACCAATGGCGGCTCAGGGCAAGGCAACTCCACATCTCGCTTAGTGCCCTTACAGTGATACAATCGACCTTTCCCTGGACCAAAAAATTCTGACGGAAGGTCATTGTAATTGGGTTTCATTTTCAAAACAAATTCTACGTAAAAAATTGTGCAAAATAAATAAGAACTTTTTCATTCCATGGGAGCCTTCCATAGGCCACAAGATGCCTATCATACAAATAGTGAGCTGTATCGGGGTGCTTGAAATATTGCACCTTCAGCATTTTTATTTTTGGCCCTTCCTTGAAATTAAACATTGACTTGGCCATATCTTTTGTAACTCTTTGTTTTACATCCTCCCATTTATCGAGACCCATTACTATTTCCTTTCTCTTTCTCATGAGTTCTACAAATGTATCAGTCGTTGGCCCAAGATTTTTGTACACATTTACTATTTTGCCCAATGAATCTGTAACTATTTCGAGGCTTTGTCGACTCTCAGCAAGTAGAGTCAAAGCCATGATATCTCTTTGCAATTTTACATGAAGTTGTTGACACCTTTGTAAGGTGCATTGCGCCATGTTTCTTTCCCATGGTATATCAGTAATGTCGGTCGAATAAGTTGTGGTGGGTAGACAACATTATTCTTAAATGTAGTGTTCTGCCCTACATCTATTTTGACCAATATTTGGAACATTTTCAGCCTCTACATCAATATATATAAACTTTTGTATATTAGAAAAAACACATGTAAAAAAATTTGTACAAATTCAATGAAAAAAATATTGAAATTGATGGTAACCTCGACGTGGTTGGTTAGCATCTTCTCCACCCTGAAACTATTGAGACCCAGAACGACCCTACTGAGAACCAGACCCAAAATGACCCTGCTGAGAACTAGCACCACCAGCCGTTGATTGGCCTCCGGGAGAATAAATATCACCCCATTCACGCAACCTGTTACCACTTATTGATGGCCCTCTAAGGGGATTTGAACCACCAGAAACCTCTTGAGAGGAAAGAGAAGCTTCATAAACAAATACGAATTTATAATCAATTGAAAAATGCATTCATGTACATATAAATACACACGTACATATTCATTGATTAAATTGTGTTCAAACCATACCACGACTGGGTGAACCCTGGGCATCCATGGCTAGAGTAGAGACCCTTCTCTTCTTATTAGCTCCTAAAAAATAAAAAATGAAACTTATTTTAACAACTAATTTAACTCACAAAGTTGATAAAAAATCAATTCCATATGTACACACATGTATGGAGATTTAAGATTATATTTAAATTTACCATGAACAGCTCTCGATCCTGATCCCTGAGCCTCCCCTCTTGTAGAGATATGGGATTTTTTTGATCTTTTTCGTTCATCCTCCATGATATATATATATATATATATATATATATATATATATATATATATCTACGGTGGACATTTACAATTAATTTTTTAAATAACTAATTTAAATTAAATTCAAGATAAGTTCAGAAAATTAACTGTAGGGGCATTTACTGTAGGGGCATTTAGATCTATTCCAGAGATTGACTGTAGGGGAATTTACTAGATATGTTACCTTTCATAAAATATGAGATCCAGAGGCTACCTGGCCCTTAACAGACTCTGCCTATAGAACTACCATGGATATGAAAATGAAAAACTTCTAATTCTAGATCTATTCTAAAGATTGAATGTAGAGGCATTTACTAGATTAGGTTAAAACCTATATGTTTTGTATCAAATCACTTTTGGTTTCAATGGAAAACTTTTATGGCTAATTTGTGTTGTACATGCATTGAATATAAAAGGTTTTTTCTCTTTCATTGTTTGAGACCATGGATATGAAAATGAAAAACTATATACTTGGTTAAAAACTATGTTTTGTATCAAATTACTTTTTGTTTCTAAATACTATATACATGTTGACTGTAGGGGCATTAAGATCTATTCCATAGATTGATTGTAGGAGGATTTACTAGATATGTCACCTTTCATAAAAGATGAGATCCAGAGGCTACCTGGCCCTTTACAGACTCTGCCTATAGAACTACCATGGATATGAAAAAGAAAACCTTCTAATTAGATCTATTCTAAATATTGAATGTAGGGGCATTTACTGGATTAGGTTTTAAAACCTATATGTTTTGTATCAAATCACTTTTGGTTTCAATGGGAAACTTTTATGGCTAATTTTTTTTTACATGTTGATTATAAAAGGTTTTTTCCTCTCTCATTGTTTGAGACCATGGATATGAAAATGAAAAACTATATAATTGGTTAAAACCTATGCTTTGTATTAAATTACTTTTTGTTTCTAAATAAGTTATATATACATGTTGAATATAAAAGGTTTTTTTCTCTCTAATTGTTTGAGACCATAGATATGAAAATGAAAAACTTCTATTTAGATCTATTCTCTAGAGCTATGGCTAATTTTTGTTTTACATACATTGACTCTTAGGTTAAAACCTATGTTTTGTATCAAATCACTTTTGGTTTCAATGGAAAACATCTACGGCTAATTCAAGTGTTTTACATGTTGAATATAAAAGGTTTTTTTCTCTCTCATTGTTTGAGACCATGGATATGAGAATGAAAAACTTCTATTTAGATATATTCTAGAGATATGGCTAATTTGTGTTTTACATGTACATTGAATATAAAAAAAAATTCTCTCATTGTTTGAGTCCATGGCTATGAAAATGAAAAGCTTCTAGATATTTAAAACTACTCAAGAGATTGATTGACTTGTAGGGGAAGTTACTCTTAGGTTATTTAAACCTATGTTTTGTATCAAATCACTTATGGTTTCAATGGGAAACTTTTATGGCTAATTCTTGAGTGTTTTAGATGTTGAATATAAAAGCTTTTTTTCTCTCTCATTGTTTGAGACCATGGATATGAAAATGAAAAGCTTCTATTTAGATCTATTCTAGAGATATGGCTAATTTGTGTTTTACATACATTGAATATAAAAGGTTTTTTCTCTCATTGTTTGAGACCATGGATATGAAAATGAAATATGTAGATATTTAAAACTATTCGAGAGATTGATTGACTTGTAGGGGCATTTACTCTTAGGTTAAGCCTATGTTTTGTATAAAATCACTTGTGGTTTCAATGGGAAAATTTTATGGGTAATTTGTGTTTTACATGTTGAATATAAAAGGTTTTTTTCTCTCTCATTGTTTGAGACCATGGATATGAAAATGAAAAACTTCTATTTAGATCTATTCTAGAGATATGGCTAATTTGTGTTTTACATGTACATTGAATATAAAAGGTTTTTTCTCTCCTTGTTTGAGACCATGGATATGAAAATGAAAAACTTCCAGATATTTAAAACTATTCGAGAGATTGATTGACTTGTAGGGGCATTTACTCTTAGGTTAAAACCTATGTTTTGTATCAAATCACTTGTGGTTTCAATGGAAAACTTTTATGGCTAATTTGTGTTTTACATGTTGAATATAAAATGTTTTTTTCTCTCTCATTGTTTGAGACCATGGATATGAAAATGAAAAACTTCTATTTAGATCTATTCTAGAGATATGGCTAATTTGTGTTTTACATACATTGAATATAAAAGGTTTTTCCTCTCATTGTTTGAGACCATGGATATAAAAATGAAAAACTTCTAGATATTTAAAACTATTCGAGAGATTGATTGAGTTGTAGGGGCATTTACTCTTCTAGGTTAAAACCTATTTTTTGTATCAAATCACTTATGGTTTCAATGGGAAACTTTTATTGCTAATTCAAGTGTTTTACATGTTGAATATAAAAGGTTTTTTTCTCTCTCATTGTTTGAGACCATGGATATGAAAATGAAAAACTTCTATTTAGATCTATTCTAGAGATATGTCTAATTTGTGTTTTACATACATTGAATATAAATGGTTTTTTCTCTCATTGTTTGAGACCATGGATATGAAAATGAAAAACTTCTAGATATTTAAAACTATTCGAGAGATTGATTGACTTGTATGGGGCATTTTAAAACCTATGTTTTGTATCAAATCACTTATGGTTTCAATGGAAAAATTTTATGGCTAATTT
This sequence comes from Pinus albicaulis, assembly GCA_034641835.2. NCBI lineage: Eukaryota > Viridiplantae > Streptophyta > Pinopsida > Pinales > Pinaceae > Pinus > Pinus albicaulis. The sequence continues at coordinate 500,051,441 of CM076580.1, forward strand.
GTGTTTTACATACATGTGAATATAAAAGGTTTTTTCTCTCATTGTTTGAGACCATGGATATGAAAATGAAAAAATCCTAGATATTTAAAACTATTCAAGAGATTGATTGACTTGTAGGGGCATTTACTCTTAGGTTAAAACCTATGTTTTGTATCAAATCACTTGTTGTTTCAATGGGAAACTTCTATGGCTAATTTGTGTTTTACATGTTGAATATAAAAGGTTTTTTCTCTCTCATTTTTTGAGACCATGGATATGAAAATGAAAAACTATATAATTGGTTAAAACCTATGTTTTGTATTAAATTAATTTTTGTTTCTAAATAAGTTATATGCACATTGAATATAAAAGGTTTTTCCTCTCATTTTTTTAGTCCATGGATATGAAAATGAAAAACTTCTATTTTTAAAACTATTCAAGAGATTGATTGACTTGTAGGGGCATTTACTCTTAGGTTAAAACCATTTTTTGTATCAAATCACTTATGGTTTCAATGGGAAACTTTTATGGCTAATTCAAGTGTTTTACATGTTGAATGACTTGTAGGGGCATTTACTCTTAGGTTAAAAACCTATGTTTTGTATCAAATCACTTATGGTTTCAATGGGAAACTTTTATGGCTAATTCAAGTGTTTTACATGTTGAAAATAAAAGTTTTTTTCTCTCTCATTGTTTGAGACCATGGATATGAAAATGAAAAACTTCTATTTAGATCTATTCTAGAGATATGGCTAATTTTTGTTTTACATGTACATTGAATATAAAGGGTTTGCTCTCTCATTGTTTGAGTCCATGGATATGAAAATGAAAAACTTCTATTTAAAACTATTCAAGAGATTGATTGACTTGTAGGGGCATTTACTCTTAGGTTATTTAAACCTATGTTTTGTATCAAATCACTTATAGTTTCAATGAGAAACTTTTATGGCTAATTTGTGTTTTACATGTTGAATATAATTTTTTTTTTTCTCTCTCATTGTTTGAGACCATGGATGTGAAAATGAAAAACTTATATTTAGATCTATTCTAGAGATATGGCTAATTTGTCTTTTACATATATTGAATATAAAATATTTTTTCTCTCATTGTTTGAGACCATTGATATGAAAATGAAAAACTTCTATATGTAGGGGCATTTACTCTTAGGTTAAAACCTATGTTTTGTATCAAATCACTTATGGTTTCAATGGGAAACTTTTATGGCTAATTTTTGTTTTACATGTTGAATATAAAAGGTTTTTTTCTCTCATTGTTTGAGACCATGGATATGAAAATGAAAAACTTCTATTTAGATCTATTCTAGAGATAAGATGAATAAAGGACAGCATGTAAATTGAATATAAAAGGTTTTCTCTTCATTGTTTGTCCATAGGAGAAAATGTTGGAAAATTTATTTAAAAAATATTCAAAGAGATTAATGACTGGTAGGGCATTTACTCTTAGGTTGTTTAAACCTATGTTTTGTATCAAATCACTTATGGTTTCAATGGGAAATTTTTATGGCTAATTTGTGTTTTACATGTTGAATATAAAAGGTTTTTTTCTCTCTCATTGTTTGACACCAGGGATATGAAAATGAAAAAAAATTATTTAGATTCATTTTGGAGATATGTCTAGCTAAAGGTTTTGGCATATATTGAATATAAAAAAAATTCTCTATTGTTTGAAACCATTGATATGAAAACAAAACTTCTGTGGTGTATAGGGCATTTACTCTTAGGTTAAAACCTATGTTTTGTATCAAATCACTTATGGTTTCAATGGGAAACTTTTATGGCTAATTTGTGTTTTACATGTTGAATATAAAAGGTTTTTTTCTCTCTCATTGTTTGAGACCATGGATATGAAAATGAAAAACTTCTATTTAGATCTATTCTAGAGATATGGCTAATTTGTGTTTTACATGTACATTGAATATAAAATTATTTTTCTCTCATTGTTTGAGACCATGGATATCAAAATGAAAAACTTTTGTATGTAGGGGCATTTACTCTTAGGTTAAAACTATGTTTTGTATCAAATCACTTATGATTTCAATGGGAAAATTTTATGGCTAATTTTTGTTTTACATGTTGAGTATAAAAGGTTTTTTTCTCTCTCATTGTTTGAGACCATGGATATGAAAATGAAAAACTTCTATTTAGATCTATTCTAGAGATATGGCTAATTTTTGTTTTACATACATTGAATATAAAAGTTCCTTTCTCTGTCATTGTTTGAGACCATGGATATGAAAATGAAAAAATATATACTTGGTTAAAACCTATGTTTTGTATCAAATTACTTTTAGTTTCTAAATACTAGATACATGTGACTGTAGGGGCATTTACTGTAGGGGAATTTAGATCTATTCCAAGGATTGATTGTAGGGGCATCTACTAGATATGTCACCTTTCATAAAAGATGAGATCCAGAGGCTACCTGGCCCTTTGCAGACTCTCCCTATAGAACTACCATGGATATGAAAATGAAAAACTTCTAATTAGATCTATTCTAGAAATTGAATGTAGGGGCATTTATTAGATTAGGTTAAAACCTATGTTTTGTATCAAATCACTTTTGGTTTCAATGGGAAAATTATATGGCTAATTTGTGTTTTACATGTTGAATATAAAATGTTTTTTTTCTCTCATTATTTGAGGCCATGGATATGAAACTCTTAGTTCTATAAGCTAATTTTAGTCTCATGAAGTTAAAATTTCTTTCATCCATACATTCACAAATAAAAGGACAGCCAAACAGTCAACCATGCAATGACAATTGTTTTACTGTTTTCTTGGAGACTTAACTGTTTCTTGTAAAAGGATCTTAGGATCTCCTCTAATCTCTAATGAAAAACACTTATTTTACTTTTCAGAGAACCGCATGCTTGCACGCTTAAACGTTAATTGTTCAACGATCTAATCTTCAATGAATCACAATGATTTTAATTTCCAAACTGTTGTTTTCTTTTCTTCTAAACTCGTTTTCTTTGCAACTAAATAATGAAACACTCTGGTTCTATATTTCATGGATTCTCCCGCATTTATGATGCAATGTTGATGTTATATAACAAAGATGAGCTGCCAAGGACACAAGCCTCTACTGTTGTGCTATGGAACAACATGAAGAAACTCTCCTATCATATATTCTGAAAAATATCCTCACATTTATGCCGACAATGTCACTGATCTATAAAAAAAGAGGAGCACCATGCCTCAGCAGCCACCGGCCTCTAATGTTTTGCTATGAAACTACATGGTGAAACTCCCATAACCTAATGGCTGCGAGTCCAGCCCACCGCAGCAGGTCCTGCCATATTTGGTTAGTGATATTTTTAATTAGATCCTAAGCTGAATAAGAAACCAGGTGAGTAAACCAAATTTCAAAGTGTTTTGATATTTTTCGGAAGTTTCTAGATCACTTTCCAACCAGTTTTAGGGATTATTTTCAGGAAATCACAGAATTCATAATAAATATAGAATCAACTTTCAGACAGAAAATATGCAGTACATTTAAGTATATCTACAGTCATAACATATGCTACTAATAAAAGTCATAACAGAGGTTGATAACAGTCATAACAGCGGTTTTAAATTTTTACGTTTTACTTGTGAAATTAGACTTTATTTTGATAGGTTCGAGAGTTATAGCACACATCAAACCTGAAGTCACAACCAAAAAAATAGAGATAGGGCCAAAAAAACAAAGACAGGGCCAAAAAAATAGAGACAGAGCCTCTCCCATTCATAAATTCCCTACTGGACGTTGAAGACGACGAAGACGTTGAACTCGCTCCGTAGGATGTTGAAGTCGCAGCAAAGGACGTTGAAGACGTCGCGGAAGACCTATGCAACACAAAAATCAACAAAAATTACAAAATCAAACAAAAATTAAAACCAAATTACAAAATCAACACAAATTAAAACCAAACTAAAAACAACAACAACAAAAAAATACATAAATTTAAAATCTTACCTCCTTGAGTGCGAGAATGCTCGACAGAATGTGCACGCGAGAATGCGACAGATAAGAGCGCACGAAAAGAGCGCGATAAGAGTGCGCGAGAATGTGACAGATAAGAGCGCGTGATAGAATGTGAAGTGAGCGCGTGAGAATGCGACAAATAAGAGCACGTGATAGAATGAAAATGTGAACAGAAACCCGGAAAAGGTTGTGGGCGATATATTTATAAAATAATAGTTTGGCCGAACTTTTATTTCCGATTTCCCAAAATCAGGAGAAAAAATTGTTTGTCATTGTCGTTAGTACGTTTTCACTGTAAGCGGAAAAAGAAGTTCGGCCGAACTAAATACAATAGTTCGGTCAAACTCCTGAATTGTTCGGCCGAACTATGGAGGAAACAAATTTTCCGCCCCGAATTGTCACAAAAGTGTTACCCATATTTGCATTTTCACCCATATATGAAAATTATTTTTTCTGAAAACTATGCAACTGTAATCTATGCACAATTTCCTTTTTATTTTTGATGAATAAGAATTCACTCAATGGACTTTTCGATGGAATGAGAATATACTTAATGCACCTTCCAATGAATGAGAATGCACTCAATGGACCTCTTAGGTTTCAATCATTAAGCAATGTAATTTGAGTTCAATGATAGATCTCAAAAATTACTTTTCAATGCAATCTGATCTAATTCACTTCAATGAAAAGTAAACTTTGAGATGAAAACTAAATGAATGCAAAATAAAATTCTTTTATGGTCTCAAAAGAAATAATAATACTCAATCAACAACAAATCAATATTCCTTGCAAACACAAAATCAACAAATAATAATTTTAATTGACTCAAAGAATCAAAGACTCAACTAAAATTCACTTTTACCACTTCAAGTATAGGATGGATTTTCGCACACCAAAAAGAAACTAACAGTAAAAAATACAAAATTTGATGCACATGGAGAAGGAGGCTGACTTTAGAGATCAGGACATACTAAGCCTTTTACCAAAAATCCCACAAATTCTTAAATTTAAGGATCAATGCTACTTTAAATAGAAAAAACAATTCTAATAGGGTCTTCAACACTACTTTAGACCCCCAAACCCATGCTGGTAGCACTACTCTGCATAGAAAAAATAGTGTTGGTATATGAAACTGTACCATCAAAAGGAAAAAGTGGAAAACATGGTTTTCAGTATGACTGTACTTATAAATATCCACGTTGGCAGTGCGACTGTATGGAAAAAGACACGTTGGTCAAGGAATGCTTAGGAAAAGAAATCCAAATCGAAGCAGGAACCTAGACCAGATACTATAAATAAAAAATAAAGCATGATGCATACCTATAGAGACCTAAGCAAGTTCAGATCTCAATGATTGGTAAAACTAATCATAGATCATCCCAGGAAAGGAAGGCTGAGAGGCTAAAGCTCCCCAACGAAGTCACCAATTATGTTGTCAAGATAAATCCCCTCTACAGACAGAGGTGATCTCTCTAACCCTAGAGTGGGTCTAGGAACACGATATATTTTCTAATGCAAAAATATTTTAACTAACATTCAAAATGTGACAAGGAAAGAGATAGAAGTACCTTTTTCCCAATGCTACGTTTGAATCCGTTAATGATGACCTTGATCCACGATCCTTTTAGGCTGACTCCCTGCTACTAATTGCACACGAATACCTGCGGATGATCAAGAGGCAAAAACAAACGTAATCCACTACATAATAATCATAAACATTAGCTATCTAGCAGATCAAGGAGTGCCAAAATATTTTCATAAACAATTAAAAAAATATGGAAATCAAACATCAGAGTTTTATTGATAAGTATAAAAGGAATAGCTTACAATCAAGGCCTCCATGTTGGAGGCCTCCTTTGGTGAAAATCTGAGTCCTTCATTGAAGCTCTAAAGCATTACTTCTCTCAAATACTTAGGCGTTATCACAATGTGAGGATGCATAGGGAACGAGAGTTTAGAGTAGCCCAACAATGACCAACTAGACCAACATTATTGGAAGGAGGGGCATGAATTTATAGGAAGCGAGAAGAGGTTGGGAGCCCATTAAAGGAGAAGGAAGCCGCACTTTATAAGGGATAAACCCCCCATGGATGAGATCAAAGATCTAAAATTAGAGAGCTCGACTCTATAACCACTGTTTAACAACCAACTCGCCACCCTAGAAATTATAGAGGTCGAAGCTTCTCCTCCATTTGAGGAAACACTGCCAGAAATGGATCAACATGGTTTTCCAAGAAATAAGGGCGCTGGAAGCGTTAAGCTAGAATTTTCAATATGACATTAGCGCGATCATGACACCAGGAAATTCGCTAACCCAGGAAACTAGGAATTTGACCAAGTTTCTTCAGTAATCTTCTAAGGCAATTTTCTTTGAATCTTCAAGGGATGTCTTAACATATTTCTTCATGGTGGAAACATTGCATAAGATCTATCACGGGGAAGTTCAGGATCAGGGATGGGAAAATGAGCATTGTGAAAAATTACTGTGTAATATTCACTCTCAATAGGAACATTCTCAGGAAGCAGGGGCGTATTGATATGTGCTTTGACCTTATCAGGATCCCTGGGAACATCTACCGACAGCTTCTGCGGGGCCATATATGGAGGCAACTGCGAAATTGGTTCCAATTCATCTACAAATCCTTCCTTTGGTGTAGTTACCTTTGGTTCATCTACCATCGATTACTTATGCCTATCCGCGTGAGGAGCCGGTTTAGACTTCGGGGTCAGCTTACGTGGAGACTTCCTAGTACCCGATGTTTGACCTTTCTTCTGCTTCTGCATGCCACTAGCACTAGGTGCTTGCGGTGCACTAGGGGTAGGCTTAGTTACAGTCATGGTTTCTGGAATAAAATGGCCTAACCCCTATTTTCGCAACATCTCTTCAAGTGGTGCCCACTCTGTAGACATAAGAATTGGAAAAGGGAGTGAGAGCAGAGGGAACAATTCGATCAGATAACTCAGAAAGCAAAGGGGACTTATGCAAACCTCCATGCCATATTTATAGCAATGTTGCATCCTAAATGACATTATGTCTATTGATTCAGCTTCATTAAAGCTCAAACAACCCCAAATCTAGTGTAATCTCCCCATTAAATGCAAGTTACCCGCTCCTCGAAACGGTAATAAAGTTGTCTTATCCAGATTTACTGTTCCAATGGCTATTTTATGGATTGTCTGTGACTATAATAGCCTCTTGGAGCGGCTTATGTGTTGGCTTTAAAAATACCTATGCTCCCTCAAGCTTCGTCGCACCAAATTTTGGCAAGAATTTTTATAACTTGTGATAGACTTCTTTAAAGTCTTGCGCCCTCTCACAACTGTCCAGAGAGCTAAGACATTCTTTAGGCCATATATTCATTTAGTGCACGCATGGATGGGGTCATACCTGTAAGGTTTTAAGTGACTACCATTAATATATCCAATAATTAATTCATTATTTAACTTAACCAATCACACCTCACCTCCTTCTGTGATTTCCTTTATCATATAGGGTCCAAGTTAGTGCATCTTAAACTTACATGGAAAGCGCGAAAACTTACTGTCATAGAGAAAAACCAAATCATCATTCTTGAGAGTATTATGTCTGATATGTCGATCATGCCAAGCCTTATCGTGTGCCTTTTGTACCTACTGGTGAAAACCAGAAATGAATCTATCTTCCTCCAGCGCAACAAGTTGCGACAGATGCTCTTCCATAATGTCTTAGTCAACCATGTTGGTTATGGTTGCGATGTGCAAACTAGGGAGAATGTATTCCATAGGCATAATGGCCTCTTATCTATATACCATCCTGAAAGGTGTTTATCCCCTGATATTCTTACATGTTGTCATGTATGCCCATAGAACAGCAGGTACGCACACATCCTAGTCATTGTGATTAGCATTGTGCATCTTTATGAGTGCATTCTCCAAAATCTTGTTGAAATCTTCTACAGTTCCATTCGCCTAGGGATGATTGGGTGTACTCTTCTGATGATGTATTCTGAATTCTACTATCAATGCCTAAATGGCCTCATTTAGGAAGTGCCTACCCTAGTCACTCTTCAGAATTTTTGGGCATCCAAACCTCGTCAAAATGTTCTCAAAAATAAAGTGTGCAGCCATATTTGCGCTTCAATATTTCACAGGTTAAGCCTCCACCCCCCTAGTCAAGTAATCTGCAATAGTGATGATGTATCATGTTCTAGTCTTCTTCCCTGGGAGCTAATCGGTCTTACGAAATCAATTTCTCATTTTTCAAAGGCCTGCAAAGTTACCTACGGTTGTAGCGGCATCTCATCTTCGCGCAAGGGTCTTCCAATCCTCTGACATACATCACAAGCATGATAGTATTCCTTAGAATCATTGTGAAAATTAGGCCACCATAACCCAACCCTTAAGATCTCATGTGCAGTCGGTTTACTAGCATAATGGCCACCTACAATGCCTCCATGTGCTTCTACCAGTACGCTCAACCTCTCGAACTCTGGAACATATCGCCTTAAAACTTCATCAGCTCCCATTTTGTATAATTGGGTTGCGATCAAAGTGAAATATTTTGTTCGTAGTACCAATTATTTCTTCTTCTTGAATGTGTATTCTGCAAGCATAATCCCAATGGTTAGAAAATGGATGATATCAACAAAATCATCATCAACTATCTTAATAGAAAAAAACTGCGCACCTAGTAACCCATCATCCAAATTAGTGGTTATTCAGCATTTTCAATCCACGATAAGTGGTATGGTCCTGCGTTCAACCTTCTAGGGTTCACAATCACCTCAAAACCATATTCCCGGAACAAAAGGAGCCACCTACAGATCTTCCCCCACAACACAGGCTTGTTCATCAGGTATTGCAAAGAAAAATGATATGTGATCTTGAAATGACCTCCAAGCATATAATGATAGAATGTTTGCAGCACACACACCCTGAATAGCCTTCTCTTTCTATGGTTGAATAATTGTGCTCAAAATTTGATAGCTCCCAACTTGCAAATGCAATCGAATGATCAATATCTCAAAGACTTGACTGCGCTAATACAACTTCTAACGTGATACATGAAGCATCAGCATGTACATGGAATTTATTTGACCAATCTGGGAATACCAAGATGGGCACAATCACCATATTTTCCTTAAGTATGTCCAAACTCTTTTGACATTCTTCATCCAAAAAAAAATTGGCGTCCTTCTTCAACAACTTCTCCATTGGCGCAGTGATCAACGCATAAGCTTGAATAAAATTTCGTTAATATTCAAAATGTCCCAATATCAAGCGTAACTCCTTCACACTCTTAGGAGGATCCAAATTCAATTTTGGCTGGATCGACCATCAAGCCCTATTTACAGACAATATGTTCCATCAAGATACCAAAAGGGACACTGAATACACACTTCTTCAGATTCAGTGAAATTTGATACTTCCGACAAGTATCGAGCATTAAGCATAGGTTGGAGACATGTTTCTTCAATAGTCCAAAAATATTCCAATCATTGAAATAGACTTCTAAGAACTTATGGATATAATATTTGAAATCAGCAACTACTACGTGTGAAAATATGGTCGGTGCATTCTTAAAACCAAATGGCATCACAGTGTATTGGAATGAATCCCATTCTGTCACAAATGTAGTCTTGCTCTGGTCTTCTAGTGCGATATTGATCTGGTGATATCCTAAAAATCCATTAGTAAATGAATAGGATTCCTCCCCTCCTACAATTTCCAAAACTTCATCTGATAATGGGGTGGAAATGGATCATGCGAACAAGAATCATTCAATTTTTGCAAGTCAACTTAAATCCTAATTTCACCTTTTGTCTTCTTTTCTTGAACTACCTTGGGACTTACCCAATATGATTCCTCGACTACCTCAATAATTCCTGCAACAACCATCGTTTCCAACTATTCTTTTAACTTTTTCTTATACTTGGGATTTAATCTGTAAGGGCATTGCTTAATGGGCCTAGAATTTGGTTTTAAGGTGATCCTCATCACACCCAGATATCCAATAATTCCCTTTAGCTCAGAGAATTCAGTGGGGAACATCTCTTGATATTCAGTGAGGAGTTCTGAAATCATTCCCATGATATCTTTGTCCTAGTAATCTTCAATATTGGAAAACTTAGGCTACTCTTCTATGCCAATATTGAATTTTCTATTCTTAACAGGTTCAGTAACATCCGGTAATTCAGTCTAAGGTCCAACAACTGCGCGCTGTCCTTCAAAATTATGGATGTTAATGTTTCTAGGATCCTCATCATTTTCTTCAGCAGTCACATTTCGACACTCAATTGCATCCTTCATCTACGCATTCCAGTTTGGTAGGCCACGTACTACTAGCTCCATTGGTATGTCAAAAATAACGTCTCCTATATCTAGTTTATGAATGAATATGTGAACCCATTCTAGCTACATCACTTCTCCCTAAACTACAGTCAAATGGGCTAGGTGTTGGCACGGATCATTTGTGCCTGAATATTTCTATTTCATTCAGGTGTTGGGGCTTCGGAATCATATTCGTAGCATTGGATGACATTCCCTCCAATTAGCAACATTTTCTTTGTGGGTTCCCCACCAACGTGCTAGGATTTAGCGCAGAGCTAGATCAAGCATGAGGGACCACTGTTCTTATGGGACATCCCTTTCAAATGTATCTAAAAACATATTGACATCTCCTATACCATCATAGTGGGATGATTCATGTACCTCAGAAGATATACAACGTCGAGATCTAGTTACCTGATTACAGTGAAATGTGGAAACTTCATGTAAGTGGTTCTTTAGTGTTCCAATTATTCATCTGAGTCTCATAACCACGAACTATATTTTTCCCAACTAATCCGCCATCTACCGTGGGATTGATCCAATCCTCATCCTTTACGGTTAACCTATAGACATCGTCAATATCCTCATCTGAATATTCATCACACATTGTTTTTGTATATATTTCTCCTTCTGCAGGGTCCAAGGGGACCACAATCCTTGTCCCATTGTTCTCAAACACCATGCTCCTGTGCTTCAGGTTAATACTAGCATCCATGTCAAAAGCCCAGTCTAGACCTAGAAATGCATAATACATATTTGTATCATCAAAAATTTCAATGACTTCGAAGTCAGCAAACACCTTGACTCCTTCTATGTCAATTACTACGCTAGAGAGTCTTCCCATTGGGATAATATTCTATTGACTAGCCATGTGCAGTTGAATCGAAGACCATTCAAGATTAGGTTCTCCCATTTTCTTCTATGTCTTTTTAGGTAAGTCATTTGCACCAGATCCCATATCCAAGATCACTTGATCCATCTCAAAATCTCCTATCTGAGCATTTAAGCACATATCCCATCCAGTTCTTCTTTTATTCTTGTGGATTTTGTTGATAGCCCTTTATTCAACCTGAGGTTGATATTTCTTGACGCAGTTATCAATTAAGTTTTGAAGGTTGTCAACCGCCTTATTATTGCGCAAAATCTTGATACAAGCCTGCAGGAACACTTTCAGCTCAGTTGGATCAGTATCATCTGTGATATTCACAACAATCTTAGTCGTTTCTTTTGATGTCGATGCACCTGAGTCCATAAAATTCTACTTAGCTTCAGTAAAAGTATCCTTCTCCTATTTTAAGTTAAATCATTCCTACTTATTAGGGTCTTTCTAAACCTAGACATCTGCAACATATTGTTTTCCTTTGGCTTGATTTGCACCAGTTGTTATACCACTGCTAGTCACAAAATTAATGCTATGTTCTTCATTGTGTGACTCTGCCCTCATCATCTAAGCATTCTGTGTAGGAATTTGAGTTTTCTTTTCCTGCATTTTCACAAAAAACATGGGGCAATATTCAATTACATGGTTGAACTGATGACAATACCTACAATATGGGTGCGTCGGATTCTAGTAGTTGTGCACAAAGTGGACAACTTCTCCACAATTATAGCAGATAATTTGGCCTCTTCCTTGACCAAATCCTCCTCCTATTCCATGACCTCGACCTTGAAATCCCCTTCACCAATAGGGTGATGCAGGTGAATCCGGACCTCTACCTTCCGATTGTGTTCTATAGGAAGTAGCTTGTTCAATCATTAGGTCAAAACTACGACAGTTCTTATCATCATGGCCTAGATACCTACAAAATGTGCAATATAACTACTTGAGAGACTGAATAATCGCTCCAACCTGGGAAAATAATCTATAGGGTGTTTTCTGGTTACTTGAAATAGCGTGCACCATATTGTAGGGTTACTTGGCCCTCCTGCCCCTGTATTAGGCTTGATTGGAGTTGGTCCTCCAACCGCCAAATATTCGCCATATACTGGGAATTGTTCCTTTTAGTGTCCTTTATCTTTGCAGTGCACGCATCATACCCTCGTGTCCTTCTTGTTCTCCTTCTTTGAGCTTTGCAGTTCTAAGTACAGGATAGATAACTGGCTCTGAATCTGCTAAACCTCAATCTATGTTGCCTAAACTAGCGAGGCTTCCAGTTTCATCGCAATTTCCAAAGTTTCATCCTGGGTTACAATCTTTTGCTGAGACAAATGTGGGCACAGATGCGGCAACAACATTGCAATGAACCATTCTTTATGTTTATCATCACTAATGGTGAATCCTGTATCTTTGATAATGTGTTCTAAACATTGATCTTCCTCCCATATAGTTTCTTTTATTTCTGGGTGGGCATCCTTCAATTCAGTGACACATTGCACATATGACTTTGGCTTATGAAACTGCTCATTCAGTGCCTTCTTGAGATCATCTATTTTCATAATTGGATAGCTGCTACATATCTCATGTACCATTCCAGCACACATTCGTGGAATGTAACAACAAGTTGTGTTTTCTTGACATCATTATCAACAATTTGTTGTGACTTCCACACAGCATCTGTGATGAACCCAAATTTATCGATGTCTTCATTCCTGACACCCTTAAAACTCTGCATGTTAATAGAGTTAGCCATTTCAAATACTGTTGGTGGAGGTGGAGGTCGAGTTGGAGGTGGAGTAGTTGGGAGTGGAGTGAGGTGGACTTGGGAGTGGGGTGGATTGGATCTGCAGCACAACTGTGCTATTATCTTTTGCGTGCACTAAATCACTTGAAATGTTTGCCTCATATTTGTTGCTGATGTCAGATCTACCTTTGAGGGGACTATACACAAAATATCCTTCTAGATATTCTCTATAAATTTTTCCACTGTGCATAGAGCTAGATGGACCTTTTCTAAACATTCACTCAGTGTGGCTGCACAAAGTACCTTTTTCACATAAGAGAGTTTTAATCCACAGCTTCAAAGAGTCCAGAAACTTACCTCCTGGACCCTTCAAAAACCTTCTTTCAGCTTCAGAGTAAGACAAAAAGGTATCAATGGAAAACTTACTGACAAATCTGCCCAAAATGTTGTCAATCCAATAGTCTATTGTGTGAATGATCCTATTGTTAGCTTTTTCCAATTGTTCAACCAACTTAGGAGTACACTTGCTAATCACGTCATCCTTCCAACAGATCTGTGTCTCAGTGAACCAAGCCACTTTTCAGGAGATAATCACGGGTTCATGTTCTCTTGGATCACAAACTCGCACACCTTTGTATCCAACAAATCATGTAATTCATTAGATGCCACATCAATTTTCCCTCAAACATATCTCGGTCCAGGAAACGAAGCGATGGGGGGGGGGTGGTACTGGACCCAGGTTTCCACACCATGAAGGAGGAATATGATGTGGATCTAACCCTTTCTGATATGATCTAATCACTACTGTTTTGCGCTATTTCTTTTTAACTTGATTCAGATCTTAATGCAACAAAACCCTTAACTTCAATGCAGTTCTTGCGCAAACATAGATATCGACTATTATTCCTATTTACTTAACAAAAACCCTTGATACAAATATATGTTTTGTGAAAACACATAGATCTATCATTATATAAATAACCCAAACAATGCGTATCAAATAAAAAAAACTACAACAGATATATAAGCAAATCAACACATTAACATATAAGATATAGACCATGCAAGTAACCAGTAAGTCCACTAAAAATTCTCTTTATTAAGTAGGTCTTCAATGACTATAATTATTTCTCTTGAATACACAGCCGCAAAGTCCTCGTACACAGCCCATGAATTAGGTCTCCGTGCACACAGTTGCAGGATCCTATCTTTACTCAGACTTATCACAGAAAATTGCCCAAAATCACATTCACAAAAGATAGATCATATATGCTTGATTGATTCTCAACTTGACTCATACATGCCCTTTTTATATGACTTAGATGTGCAAAAACCATGGACTCAAACTATGGTTTGAGCCCCATGTTTTACCATTTTTTCCCATTACAAAAAGAAGGAGCTTTGACCCACACCAAAGCCCCTTGACATGCACGTTGCGCTTCAACAAAATTGAAAAAAATGACTCAAGACTCGACCTAGGGGACCCTAGCCGAGCATTACAATTGTGATAGAAAATACACTAAAGGTCATAAGTGTGCTGAGAAGAAATTATTCTATATAGATTGTGAGGAGGAGGAAGCAAAGGAATAAGAAACATTATAAGAGGAGGATATACACCAGGAACCAACCCCATAGAAAGAAGAAATGAATCTGACCATATCGTGTAAGGGATTGGTACGAATTACCACTCCTAAAACTCTCAAGATAGAATGATATGTCAAGAAGAAAAGGTAATAATGCTGATTGATTTGGGTAGCACCCTGTTACACAACAATTTGTCACCGTCCCTGCAATCCCCATCCCGCACATTGGAGGGCTCATTCCGTGACCTGTGAGCAGAGACAAGACTTGAAACTACTTTCATTGCATCCCTCTCAAGATGAGCTTTCATTGCCCTGAAGACATCTCCCTGTAAAAAACCCTAAAAATAGCTCTTTTTCCATTGGCGTGGTTCCATAGTTTAGCCCTCGCGCCAAGGGGGAAAATCATCCTAAGAGGGCGCGCCAATTGGCGCTCTGTCATAGAGCCGCACCCGCGCCAACCATATTAAGAGGTGTTTTTTTAAAATAAAAGGCGAAAGTTTTGTCCTAACAAATACCTGGACTGATATCTATCTTGAGTTGGGAGGTTTGGCTACGGATTTCCATAGAGAGGAAGTGGTTTGCCACCTCTCATAGAAGCTTCCTTGATGATAGGGCCAATCCCATAATTATAGGGATCCCAACTCCCCTTCCTCCTATAAAAGCTTGCTCATCTCCATGGCAAGCTAGTTCAAAAGAGTGGCAAAATTTCCAAGTTCCCAAGAGCTTTCATGCTGCAAAAGCCTTCTTGATTCCCTAAGGCCAAATCCAAGCAAGGAGACTATTTCCAAGTATCCGGAGAGAGAAGCTTGTCCCATCCTTGACAGGCTTTATCGAGACATGTTCTGCTGATGACCCGCCAAAGGAGAATTCGGTGTCGAAGCTTTGGTTGTATTCTTCTTTTTGACTCATTAATATTAAGCGACTATTGGTTATGGTTCCACTCTTGTTCTTGATCATGTTCATGAGTTATGTCCTCTTCGACTGACATATAGTTGTATATACTGGATTTTATGCTTGCGTTTGTGTTGTTTCTTGCATGTGCAAGTGTCCGACCACGGAGATCGTGAGGATTGTGATCTGCCAGGGCAAAGGAACGGGAGCACCACCTCTTATACAAATGACAGCATTGGATTCCAGGTAAGCCTTCATCGAGAGTCGGTTTATTTGCAATTAGGAACCTGCACTGTAGCGTGATTGATTGTTGCTAGACCCGATTTGGGCTAGTAGGGATCGCCTTTTTCCGCAGAGGGGATTTACCTTCTCAACAATTTGGCGACTCTGCTGGGGACTCAACTTGTTGTTCGATTTGTAAGCTATAGACGGAGCCTGAAGCATAGCCAGATAGCCTTCGAAATGCTCTTGCTCTGCATTAGAGGAGTAGATCAACGCTGCTTCAGTCAATCTCCGGTTTGGTTTACGGACTGAACAACTTGGAGTATTGTCTTCTCTTTCCGGTCAACTTCTTAGCCTTTCTTGCTTGGTCAGCTCTTTGGACTGGTTTTTCCTGTTTGTTTGGCTTTGTTTTAGCCTTGTCATCACTTGTCTGTGTCTGAGATTGCTTGTTTTTCATTTTCCCATAGTAAACTCGGCTGGCGCGCTTTTTAGTGCAATAGTCGCGCCCATTGGCGCAGGTTTCCTGTGTATCACCCGTGCCATTGCCTTTCTGGCGCTAATTTCAAGCTCACAGTTGCGCCAATCCTATGAGCTATTAGGGTTTGCTATGTTTCATGCTTTATGGGACTGACTTGTGATTTTGATCTTGTTTTTTCGGCTGTTTGAGTGCACTGGAGCCTGGTCTGACTAATTGTAACCTTCATCCTTTGGTTGTTTGCCTATTTCTTTCAATTTTTCATTTGAGCCCTAGGGCATCTATGTGCTTTTGTGAGTCAAGCCTCCCTTGGGAGTTTTTGGTTTTCTTTCGTTCAGTCGACTTTGGGATTGCTTCCTTGCATTCGTTTGACAGTTGTCCATCATCTTATTGCGCTTTTTGAGTGACTGATTTTGTTTTCATTCGAATTTCGCTTTGCTTCATTTTGGGCCTAGATTACACGGCTCATTGGTGTCTTTAGGACTTTTCTTGGTTTTGAGAGACTTTTGGTCGATTTGAGATCTAATTATTCGTGCCATTGAGTGAAATCTGCTTGTTTTGCTCTCTTAATATCATTTCTCGAATTTCTTCTCATTTGTTTTCGGTTTGTTTAGTGCATCTAGCTATCAAACATTGAAAATAAAAAAAATCTCTTTTGCTTTTGGTTGATTAGTGCAAATTGAAATCTTTTCGATGTTATTAGTAATTAGTGAATTTGAAAGAAATTTTTTTGATTTCATTAGTTGCATTAGAGATATCACTGATTGTATTCCGATCATTTTGTTTGTGTAAAAAGCTCTTAACTCTTCTGTAGCTAGCTTTCATCGAACGAAATGATATACTGTGGCATGTAGTTTTGCATTTAGGAGATTTTTGAGACAGCACATTCGTTAGGGCCTGAAAACTGAAACGTAATTGAAGATAAACTTTAAAATTTACTCAATTTACACTAAGGTAGCATTGAAATCTAACGAAACACATTTAGAGGTCTAGGCTAGAGACGTGTTCCGGCGTCTTAAAACCTAGTAGTTGTCGTTCGCCTCTTGGCTTTAGACAGCACTAGTACGGACTTGTGCTCCTCGTACCGTCGCGTATATAAAGGGAGACCCCTCTAGGTTTCAATCCTTTATCCATAGGAAGCCGAGTCTGCCACCCTATACCCGTGATACACCGGACACAACATTCGGGGAGATTGCCTGCACGTACGGAAAGTCCTTGGTTGATTTCTCTTTCATTATTGAAACCAAGGTGTATATTGCAGTTCACGGTTATTTGGTACACCCTTTTTGCCTAGTATTCCTGAGTAGTCATTTTGATCCTATCTGACTCCCTAAATTTGAAAGGATCACCAAGTGCTTGTCCTTTCACGCTTGTGTCAAATCTGAAAGAGATAGAGTCACCTTTTCGACCGTTTCTCGACTCTTAAAACATGAAACGGTGAAGTTTCTTATTTTTCAATGTGGTAAAAATTAATCACCCACGATCACATGCCTTGTTAGATTTTTCTTGTTGACCGTTTGATCGTGTGTCTTGAATATTTTTCAGCCCGTGTGTGTGTTTTATCTTTTTCTCTTGTCATTTCTGCCACAGTGGCGGAACCTTCGGTTTCGTCTACTGGTAGTCCTTATACGGACGATTCATCAAAGGTTTCACAATCCTCTGCTGAACCACGGAAGCCTATTGTTTCCGAGTTTCCTGACGGGGGACCGTTTCTTTCTGAGCAACCCTTTGGGGGACTAGTTGATTTCGATTGGCCCTTTTCTGACCCTTGGTCTGAATTGAGATTAGGATCTGATTTCCTTTCTATTACATCGGGTTCACCTTTTATAGCTGTTGTCTTTCCTCCTAGTCCTCGCCGTCTATTGCAAGATCTAGTGGCAAGCTCAAACATGAGTGATTCTGGTGAGGAAATCCCAATGTCCGGTGAAGACTATCAGCTCTTCCCACGAAGATTATTTCTGGGAGACAACTCTGAACCAGTTGCTATGTCATCTGGTCCCTCGTTACCACCAGGGTATAGGTCCTTGGGTCAGATCATTTCCACCGCAGCCTCTATGGGAGTGTCAGCTCCTTCTCCGAGGCCGGTTGATCCTTCACCGGGGGTGTCTCCTCAGACACCTGTCACTTCTGTACCCGTCCGACTCACTGTCTGTGTGGCTACATCTGCACCCGCTGTCACGGTACCCTCCGCGAGGGCTATGCCGCCTCCTGAAGATGTCTATTTAGCGACTGCTATGCCGGAGAACATTTCTCCGGAGGAGTATCGGTTGTCCCTACAACAGCTGAACCCCAAGGTTGGACCATCCTCCCAAGATCCCAACCGCTCTTATTTTTCGCACTATGCACAGGATGGTACACCTGTGTATGCTTTTCCAAATAATTATGATGAGCACGGGGACATTTTGCGTCTACCCGCTCCTGAGGCTTACCTCCATGCTCAAGGTTTACCTTATAACCAGGCTTATAACCCGCAAGGGCAACCTTTCCAAGGCCAACCTTCGGGCCAACCTGGCTATCCTTATGACCCACAGGGGCAGCCCGTGCAAGGCTATCCTGCGGGCTAGCAAGGGCCATCGTACGGTCCGCAAGGACAATATCACAGCCCTTCTGGTCAACCTGTGCAGCCTCAGTCGGGGTACCAACCGAGACCGGTCTATGGTCCTGGGGGGAAAATCCAGCCTTCTCAACCTATGCAACCGCAGTATCCTGTTGTTTCTAACGTTGCATATCAGCCGGGACCATCCTATGGTCCTGCTCCAGGTCAAACCGGTTACCAGCAACCACCTGGCCCTATTCCTCCACCAGGCCAACCGGCCCATCCAGTACAACCTGGTGTTCCGCCTCCAAGCCAACCAGCCCATCCGGTACAACCTGGGGCTCCTTTACAGCCAGTTAAACCTGCGCAACCGACGCAGCCTGTCTATCCGGGTCAACCTGTTTACTCAGGGCAGCCGGGTCAACCTGTTCACTCAGGGCAACCCGCTCATTCCATTAACCCTGCCCAGCAGCCGATTCATTCGATGCCACAGCCAAATCCACAGCTACGCCCTAGTTATCAAGCTCCGCAGGGTTCCACCTATCAGCAGTCGACTCATCCTCAGGGCGGTTATTATCCTCATGGTCAATCTCAACCGAATTATAACCAGCCCCGAGGCTCTCAGTATTATCCTCATCCACCCGGTTCTACCTATACTCAGCAACCAAATCCAAATGCTGCTTACACTGGGCCAACACATAATTAGGGTTCGTACTCTAGTTATCAAGCCCCACACACTAGTTACCAGCAGCCAAATCAGTCTGGTTATACGACCTATACCCCCTACAGTCAGAATCCTACGGGACAGAACCCTTGGGGGCAAGGATATTCCCAACCAACGTGGAGTACAGGTACCGGTCCTCATCCCGGGCCTGGCATGCCGGTTAATCCTCCATTGCCATTCCTGGCCACCTTGGAGTTGTCGGATGTTTCAAAATTGACCAATGATCCAATTTTGCATAATCCTTGTTGGCCTCCGGTTCCTACCAAGATACCAGGTGATTGCCCTAAGTTTGAGGGTAAATCTAGGGAGGACCCCCAAGCGCATGTGATGACGTATCATCTTTGGTGTTCATCTAACTCTTGGGTTGATCATTCAATTCGTCTGCGCCTCTTCCAGCGCACTTTGACTGGAGCTGCTGCTAAGTGGTACATCAAGTTATCCCGTGGCATCTTCCAAGATTTCAATTCCTTAGCCATGGCTTTTCTGACGCACTTTCAGTTATCGGTTCGCTATGAAGTCGGGACGCACCTCCTGACTTCTCTGAAGCAGGATAAAGCCACTCACATTTCTGATCACATTCATGAGTGGCGGCGCCGTCGTAGACTGATCAAGTTTCATATACCTAATCAGATACTAACTCATTGGTTCACCACCTCCTTCGTGAATAAAATTGCCCAAGATATTGCGATGGGAGCGTGTGTGACGGAGGAACAAGCCATTGCGCGTGCCAAATATCTGGATCTTGTATATTCTCAGTTCGGAACGCTTTACGATATCTTGCCTGATGCTCCACGGTCTGGAACCTCTAAGGCCCCACCTACCCCTGCAGTGGATGGTGTCATTGGTTCTGTGTCTTAGAATTCAAAGAAATCTTCGAATGGGAAGCAGAAGTCTAATTCTTCCAACAATACTCCTGCTCATCCCGCCCCATCAGATTCTAGAAAAACCGCAGAGGTGAACACCGTTCAGGCCAATCCTACGGAGAAAGCCTCCAAAGGGAAAAAGAAGGGCAAAGATAAATCCAAATCCGATGCCCCAAAGCCAGAATCCAAATATCGTACTGAGGATGGTTCTCAACGTAAACCGAAGTACCCCTGCCTCATTTGTGAAGGAGACCATTATACTAAGGATTTTCCACGACGATCTGAAGTCAGTCAACTTCTCAAAGGCTCTAAAGGGACTCTGGCAGTTCTTAAAGAGCCATTCCCATCTCAGCAGACCCGGATGGCTGAACAGCCTTCACCATCTGCACCATTTGGGTCCCAAGTTTTTATGATGAATGGTGCTGCACCTATCTCTGTCGCTACACGTTCGAAGGATTACAACGAATCGCGGCAGGCACCCAGGAAGGCAGTTGCGAATGGACCACCTCCCCCACCTGTCTTCAGTTCGTTGGAAATCGAGAAGCCTACTCCTGAACCTGTTGTGAAGCCACCTTCTAAAGGTGTTCTTCGAAGATCTTCTTATAATCTGAATGCTCGTGCCGCTCAACACTACAGTATTGTTGAGGATTTGGCACAGGCACCTTCTACTATGTCTGCACTAGAAGTTATTCAAAGTTGTCCTTCACAACGGAAGGCTTTACTGTCTGTAATCTGTGGCATTGATCCCACCGATTCGAGTCTTCTCACCTTCGATTTAGAAAATTTCACCCCCCGACTTCCGCATCAGATCGCTCTTGTTATTCAAGTCGGGATTAAAGGTCTTAACATCCATAGGGTTGTTGTGGATGAAGGTGCCTCTACCTGTGTTATGTCGTCCGCTTGCTGGAAGGCCATTGGCTCTCCAGCCCTTTCGTCATCTCCCAATGCCCTAGAGGCATTTGATGGTCGGGAATCTAAGCCCCTGGGTGTTCTCGAGAGTTTAGCGATCACTTTACAAGGGAAGACTGTCAATGTAGAAGTAGAGGTGGTTGACGCTAGGCTCAACTACAATATACTTCTCGGCCGCAGCTGGACTCATGCCATGCTATGCGTGCCGTCCACCATCTTTCGACTTATTAAGTTCCCTCACGAGGGCAAAATCGTTACGGTGGATCAGTTGTCCTTCTTCACCTCCACCTCCGAGAACAACGTTCCATACGTGGATCAGATTCCTAATCCCCCTGACAGTATAGGACCCGGTCTCTTCAAAGACCCCGTCCTCATGGGTATTTTTCCCGCACCACCACCGCACACCGCTCAAGTTAACATGATTTCCAGGTCTGATGACCCCTGGCTCATCCCTACGCCTGAGCAGGTGTTTGAGTTTGGAGAATCAATGCCCTTAACTCCAGTAGAGATTAGCTACTGTGAAATTGTTGCCGCATATGATCCTCCACCTCCTCAGCATGCTCCTTTGAGCATGGCCCTAGATGTCTACTCTCAATCCCCCTGGCTTGGTCAGGCCGATTCACCTGATCCTCTCAAAGAGACTTTTCCTTCCGATGAAGCCATTGTTGAAAAAATGTCTCTTGAGGAGCTGCCTTGGAGCGATGGACATCATCGTTCCTCTTTCATGCCTAGCTTGGGGGCAATGTCAGATTATCTAGAGCGTTATGCATCTCAGGTTCCTACTCCTCCTCTCCAAACGCCCATCTTGACGCACGAGGTTCTTTCAGAGGGAAACCTGAGTAATATCACTCAAACCATCCCGATCAACATCTCCGTTAAACTGGGGATCATTGAGAATATACACGTGGGAGTGACTTGTTCTCCTGATGAGATTCAAGTCTATACTGATCTTTTTAAAGAATTCAGAGATGTGTTCGCCTGGTCCTACGAGGAAATGTCGAGGATTGATCCTAGTATCGTAGTGCATGAGATTCCAACCTACCCTGGTGCGAAGCCCGTGCGCCAACGCTTACGCCCGATGCACCCTTGTAAAGCTGCTACAATTAAGGCAGAAGTTGAAAAACTTCTGAACGCGGGCTTTATTTATCCCATCCCCCTCACAGAACGGGTTTCTAACATTGTCCCAGTCGATAAAAAACAGGGTATTATTAGGGTCTGTGTTGATTACCGCGACATTAATCGCGCCTGTCCAAAAGATAACTATCCCACTCCGTTCATAGACCAAATTATCGACGAATGCGCCGGAAGTGAGATTTATTCCCTGATGGACGGTTTCTCTGGGTATAATCAGATCAATATTGCACCCGAGGATCAACACAAGACTACATTCATCTGTCCGTGGGGTACTTTCGCCTATAAAAAGCTCCCGTTCGGCTTAAAGAACGATGGAGCCACTTTCCAGCGTGCGATGTCTTATGCGTTCCATGACATACGCCATATCGTTCAGCCTTATCTGGATGACTTGCCAGCTCATTCAAATAGGCGAGAGGACTACCCTGAACACCTCCGCCAGATTTTCCTTCGCTGTAGACGCTACAATATTAGGCTTAATCCTCATAAATGCGTCTTTTGCGTGGATTCTAGCCGTATTTTGGGATTCATAGTCTCCAAAGTGGGAATTTGCCTTGACCCTTTAAAATTCGAGGCTATCATCAATCTCCCATCACCCTCCTCGTTATATCAGTTGCATAGTCTGCAGGGAAAAGCGAACTTCCTTCGACGCTTTATCCCGAACTACGCCGAGGTGGCCAAAGGATTCACGTGCCTATTAAAGCAGAACGTTCCCTTCCATTGGGATGAAATTTCTCAACAATCCTTTAAGAAGCTGAAGACGTTACTTGTTAATGCTCCTTTGCTTCATCCTCCGGACTATCAC
Source organism: Pinus albicaulis (assembly GCA_034641835.2). Classification (NCBI taxonomy): domain Eukaryota; kingdom Viridiplantae; phylum Streptophyta; class Pinopsida; order Pinales; family Pinaceae; genus Pinus; species Pinus albicaulis. The sequence continues at coordinate 500,074,476 of CM076580.1, forward strand.
CGCAATTTTACTTTGTATCTCACCGCCGCGTTTAGCACCATAGCTATGGTTCTGGTGCAGGATGACGATGATGGTGACGAACATGTCGTTTATTACCTATCACAGAATCTTCTCAACACAGAAACGCGTTATCCTCACGTCGAGAAGTTGGCGTTAGCCGCAGTAGACGCTGTGCAACATTTTCGCCATTACATCCTGTTGCGTACGATAACAGTGGTTTCAGATTGTAACCCCATGACATATATTCTCTCTAGACAATTACTGGGGGGAAAATACTCCAAATGGATCGTTATCCTGCAGGAGTTTGACTTAGAGTTCACTACTGCTAAATCAACCAAATCACTCGTTTTCACGGATCTTATATGCTCACTCCCAATAGACTCCACTCCTTCACTCTCCGAGGATCATATCCCGGAAGAAACGCTTTTCCTTATCAGTACTCACGACCCTTGGTATGGTGACATAATTGTGTATCTTCAGACCTCCACATTTCGGTCTGAGTTGACTAAAGATGCCCAACGTCGGATTCGGCATCAGTCTCAACCCTACCGCATCGTAGGAGATACCTTATACCGCGTTGGAGTAGATTTGGTGCTCCGTCGGTGCCTAACCTTGGAAGAGGCTGAAAGGGTCCTAAATGACTGCCACAGTGGCGCCTGTGGTGGACATATGTCCGGATATGCTACTGCCCAGAAAATTCTGCGAGTAGGTTACTTCTGGCCGTCAATATTCAAAGACTGTATCATTGCAGTCCGTAAATGTCATGCGTGCCAGGTGTTTCAGCGCAAGATGTGCACGCCGCCTCTCCCTTTGCATCCTGTTATTACCATCGTACCTTTTGCGAAATGGGGCGTGTATTTTATGACGTGTAACCCTCATTCGGCCGGGGGGCATGTGTATATAATTTTCGTTGTCGACTACTTCACCAAGTGGGTCGAAGCGATGCCTACACTAGCTGCCGACAGTAAGATAGCTGCCCAATTCATCTTCAACCACATCATTGCACGTTTCGGGGTCCCTCAAGCCATCATTACTGATCATGGTACTCATTTCCGAGATTATATGATGGCCGAGCTGACTTCAAGGTTGGGCTTACGCCACGATAGCTCAACACCATATTAACCTCAGGAAAATGGCCAAGTTGAAGCAGTGAACAAGGTTCTGGTCACTATGCTTCAACGAACAGTTGGTATCCACAAATCCAATTGGCACCTCTAACTGTTCTCAGCTCTATGGGCATACCGGACGTCTGCAAAGAGTGCAACTGGATTCACACCATTTCAATTGGTGTATGGTCTGGAAGCAACTCTTCCAGTTGAATGCGAGATTCCTTCGTTGAAATTAGCTGTGGAACTTCTACTCGACACTTCTGCTGAGGAAGAACATATTTTGTATCTGGAATGGTTAGATGAAAACCGCCGCTTGGCTGCTTTAGTCATTGAAGCGCAAAAGAAGCGGGTCAAAGCTCACTTCGATCAATCGGTTTCTCCTCGTTCCTTTGTCGAAGGGGACCTCGTCCTCCTGTACGATCAAGCACATGACAAGCTTGGGGCTGGTAAGTTCCAACCTATGTGGCATGGGCCCTATATAGTAAAACGCATTTTGAAGAATGGGGCTTATGAGCTTATAGATTATGAATGATTTCCTCTGGCGTAGCCCAAGAATGGGTTGTACCTGAAAAAATACTACGCTTAAAGTCATTTTTGGTGTGGTGTGTGTACATAGGTGTGTGTTTTTCATTTGTGTGCATGTGTGGTGTGGTGTGCGATGTAAACATCTTTCTGCTGATCGGGTCTTCCTGATTGTGCAGATGTCCATTCATCTGTTTGTTGGTTTCGCGGATGGTGCCGCCCACAGTACCAGGAATCTGTCTTCGGCGGCCTGGGTAATCTACGATCCTGCTGGTGAGTTGGTCAACCTGCAAGGTGTGTGTCTGGGACGTACTACCAATAACATCGCGGAATATAGTGATGTGTTAGAATTATTAACTAAGGCTGTAAACCTTGGTATCCGTGAATTACTTGTGTATCTGGACTCACAACTTGTAGTATTACAGCTTAATGGTCATTATTCAGTTAGAAACCCATCCATTTTACGTCTGTATCTGCGTATTCGTTTACTGGAAAGAAATTTTGACTATATTACATATCAACATATACCTAGGCATCTGAATACATTAACAGATGCAGTAGCTAATTTGGTTTTAGATAGACATTTGCGCAATTTGTAAAACAACATCACATGAAAAAGAAAGATCCATCCAGAAATAGATATGTATATATATAGATATCAAAATGTTTACATAGTGTGCGTCGCATAGAATAAAAAAATATATATGTTCGTCTTAATACATCCGGAGATGACATGTCTCTCAAAAAATATGCATGATAAAGGCCCTAGGAGTCTAATCCACATGGTGCTCATGATAACAAGTGACTGCACGCACTAAGCGTCTCAGAATTCGGTGGAGGCGATTAGGCACTCCCACCGTATGTCTATGGTACACCATCGGTACATCTGCCAGCCAGGTGTATTCTGGGATCCCTCAGGCGATACCCTCGAGATTCTGGATCAAATCCCCCCCCTCTACACCCTCTGCCTGAGGATCAGGTGCGGGAAGAGTCCTCCGCGCGATAGGAGACATACCGGCTGGTCTCTCTGGGCCCATGTCTGCATACATATAAAATGGGTCAGGATGGACATGTATTAACAAAAAAAATCATAAAACATAAAAATCAAAAAGAGAAGAGGCCATACCCAACTCCTCGTCCCAATCACCTCCCTCCGGCAGTGGGAGATCTGGGTCTCCAGTGAAATCAGTTCCTGCATATGGCCAGTCTTCCACTACGATCAACTGACGCCGCAACCACCCAAAAAAATCCGACCTCCAGGACATCTGTTGGCCTGCTCCAGCTCTGTTCATCAGTGCTGCCCAGCGAGCCATTCTTGGCTCTCGTGGAATCGGCTCAGCTACTATGGCCCCTTGGCCCTGGAAGATTGGTAATCGTTCCAGAATGAACGATACCAGGATGGAACCATAGCCAAACTGTTTTAGTTTGGCCTGCTTGCACTTCGTGAGCTGTCTCTTGATATTTATTGTCACGGCTGTAGCCCAGTCAAACAATAGGGGACTCATGCACTCTGAGGCCAGTAAGAGTTGGGCCTTTGTTGCCTCGTGCGGTGCCTACGATCCCGCAGCCCGCGTGATGGTATGAAGCACTACTCTGAGTGCTAGATCAGGAATAGTATGGATGTCCACCTTTCCACTTCCTGATCCCAGTCATGCCCCTCGGCACACTCGTGCCATCACTTGCTCCATCTTCTCACTAGATGGTCTGCTCCCTATCAATATGGGCACCGGACCTCTGCGCGCTAATCCGGTTATGAAGTATATGTCAGAAACCTCCAGTTCTAATACCTGGTCCGGTAACTTGAACACTTGTTCCTGTTCATCCCATATGCTGATCAGGTACTGTAGGAGCTCAGGCTGAGCTCGTAAACAAGGTGTCAGGAAGAACTTTTTTAGACCACAGTTCTTGAGGGCATTCATGCAAGTTTCATTCTCCATGGCTTGTTCATCCTCTTCACCGTGCTCTCTCTCTTTCCACTCAATGACCATTTTGATCGGTTGCCTACATTTACAAGGTCAAAAAACTTCAATTAGACCTCTGCTATCCTTAAAATTCATGCAATTCATTCATTGTGTGGACAATCGCGCTAGTTGGCGCGGGCCCTTTGGAAATAAAATGCCATTGGCGCGGGTCCGTGCTGGATACCTGTGCAAATGGGCGGAGCCCTAAAAATTCAAAAATTCCTCATAAGAAGTCTAATATACAATAAAAATCTATGAAAAATGGATTGAAATGGAGTACAAAGAAGCGCCTCTTACCTGGAACAGACGGGAATCTGAATGGTAGCCCGGATCGGTCGTAATCGTCGTCAGAAGTTCGCACACAAAATGGACCACTGCTGCTCTTCGGTGAGGTAAATAGTAAAAAGTAATTTTATTTTTACCATTTGACATATTTATAACTTTTTGAACTCAAAATAGTTATTTTTCTCAATATTTTAATATATTTGTGTCAAAAATGGTTTTTACACTTGCTTTTTGTGCAGCAACAGGTCTTTTACACAACTTAGACGGTGAAACGAGTTGTATTTTATACTTTTTCGGACTCGGTAAATACACGAAAAAGTCACTCTGGAGTCATCTTTCAGCTCTTTTCTGACTCTCTAAACATGAAAAGATTATTGAGGCCCTTGTCGTTTCGATCTCGTTAAAGTGGACACGAATCGACATCTACCCAGTATACGTTTACCCCTTTTTCGGGCTGGGATGGATTATTTACGAAAAAGGAATACCCTAGCCTATCGCGACTAGGAGGTTTTCTTAGATATTGTTTTCTACCTTTTCGGGTCCGAGGAACTATCTACGAAAAGGGACCACTAGAGTTTACTTTTCTGCTGTCTTTTCAAACTCTCTAAATGTGAAAAGACGCCGAGTTCTCCCTTTTTCAGACTCATTAAACCCTGATGACATTGGATTCAGTCGAAATGACGTTCTCTGAGTTTCTCCTTCCTAGGGCTCGTTAAATGTACTAGGATGGATTCGCCCAAAGGGCGAACTTATATCACAAGCATATGCTATCCCCTTCAAGCTTGTTAAAAAAAATAATTGGGGTACTCGCCAGAAATGGTGGGGGAAAATGGAACCAGCATCATTGTCATGTCGGCAGTATGTCGCTCTTGAACATGGCACTTGTCTGCATTCGTGTCGGGTTGGGGACATCTCATCTCGTTCTTCACTTGCCTCCATGGGTTTGGATAATCCCTTTTGACCTCTCATCTTCTCATTGCCTCGTCACCATGACCTCTGATCCGTTGATGTCAAATACTGCCAAGTCCACTGTCGTGCCGTTTATATGTTCAAGAGAAGTTGGCCTCTGCAAATATCAACCTTCCTCTGATTCTCATACGATCCTGATTCACAACAAAAACATCATGTTCCTCTGTCTCGTGTCGATGATGTGGGAAACATTATGGCTCACCTTCGATCAAGGTCACTTCCTGTCGACTTCAGCTCATTATCCAGGAAGCTGATCTAGAGACTCCTTTATGGTACCTTGGAGCCTGCATGCCTCAATGGCAGGTTCGTCACATTCGACGTGAGGTTTTCATCATTGGCCTCCGATCGAGTGATTCTGCGGGTGTTCGACGCCAACTCATTGATTCACACGCCGTAGATTGTACCTGTAGTACCTTGAGGGCCATTGTCATTATTGGTGGTTCCTCTCGTGTCTGTTAACAGCTTTCATCATTGGCTGGTAATCAGACGATGTTCTTGCATGTTCGACTTCAGCTCACATATTCGCATGCTTGAACTTGTACTTTGTTCGGGTCGAGATGGAGGGCAAGACCCTGGATTGTGTCTGTTGTAATCCAGGCTACGATATTGTGGATTATTATGATTATTTACATGACTCACTGATTGGATGGCTGCGACCATACCTGAGTCTATTTATCGATCCTCACTGGATGGTTGCATCCATGCCTTGGATCTAGATTATTGCATACTCTGTTATGGATGGCTGCGCCCATACCGCGCATATATATCATGTATCTGAGACATCAGTTGTACTTCGCTCCGCAGGTTTTCCGATGGCAGTGTTTTCAGTCGGCATGTTCTCGTAAAGCATTTCACCCCTCTCTCTCTCTCGGGCCTCATGCTTTAGGGGGCATCTGTTACACAGCAATTTGTCACCGTCCCTACAATCCCCATCCCACACATTGGAGGGCTCATTCCGTGACCTGTGAGCAGAGACAAGACTTGAAAATACTTTCATTGCATCCCTCTGAAGATGAGCTTTCATTGCCCTAAAGACATCTCCCTGCAAAAAACCCTAAAAATAGCTCTTTTTCCATTGGCGCGGTTCCACAGTTCAGCCCTCGCGCCAAGGGGGAAAATCCTCCAAAGAGGGCGCGCCAATTGGCGCTCTGTCATAGAGCCGCACCCGCGCCAACCATATTAAGAGGTGTTTTAAAAAAATAAAAGGCGGAAGTTTCATCCTAACAAATTCCTGGACTGATATCTATCTTGAGTTGGGAGGTTTGGCTACGGATTTCCATAGAGAGGAAGTGGTTTGCCACCTCTCATGGAAGATTCCTTGATGATAGGGCCAATCCCATAATTATAGGGATCCCAACTCCCCTTCCTCCTTCTATAAAAGCTTGCTCATCTCCATGGCAAGCTAATCTCCAAGTTCCCAAGAGCTTTCACATCCTTATGTTGCAAGAGCCTTCTTGATTCCCTTAAGGCCAAATCCAAGCAAGGAGACTACTGCCAAGTATCCGGAGAGAGAGGCTTGTCCCATCCTTGACAGGCTTTATCGAGACATGTTCTGCTAACGACCCGCCAAAGGAGAATTTAGCGTCGAAGCTTTGGTTGTATTCTTCTTTTGACTCATTAATGATAAGCAACTATTGGTTATGGTTCCACTCTTGTTCTTGATCATGTTCATGAGTTATGTCCTCTTCGCCTGACATATAGTTGTATATACTGGATTTTATGCTTGCGTTTGTGTTGTTTCTTGCCTGTGTAGGTGTCCGACCACGGAGATCGTGAGGATTGTGATCTGCCAGGGCAAAGGAACGGGAGCACCACCTCTTCTACAAACGACAGCGTTGGATTCCAGGTAAGCCTTCATCGCAAGTCGGTTTATTTGCAATTAGGAACCTGCACTGTAGCGTGATTTATTGTCGCTGACCCGATCTGGGCCAGTAGGGATCGCCTCTGTCCGCAGAGGGGATTTACCTCCTCAACACACCCATAATTTTATTCATTCTAAGATAGCCAAGGAATTGAATTGCTTCTGATATCCAACACTAGAGTGTCAAGTGATGGTTTCAAATGGAGGAATTATAAATTTTTCTTTGGAAAGTTACATAATATCAAGTTAACCATGGGGGAATATGTTATTAATATTCCAATTATTTCCATTCCAAAGGGTGGTGTTGATGTATTACTAAGAGTCCAATGGTTACAATCTTTGGGGATGATAGCTTTTAATTTTCAATAACTTTTCTTGAAATTTTTTTTGGAAGGAAAGGAAGTTGAATTAACAGGTATCTCAAGGAAACCAGAGAAGATAATAAATTATATTGGCATGACAAAGCTTCTAAAGAAAGAGCGACTAGGTGTAATTGCACAATTATGCTCACTATAGGTTCAAACATTGAAATCACTTATTTCTCGAGATATCCAAAAAGTCTTGGATGATCATTCCAAGCTATTTGAGACTCCCAAAGGCTTCCCACTTGTTCGTGATCGTGCTCATGCTATTGATTTGATTCCAGGAAGTGTTCCTCTGAACATCGGAGCTTATAAATATTTGTAAGGTCAAAAGAATGAAATTAAACGTATGTTTATAGAAATGCTAGAGGTCAGTATAATTCAACCTAGTTAAAGATATTTCTCTACTCCAGTAGTATTGGTGCATAATAAGGATGGATCATGGTGTATGTTTCTAAATTATAGGGAGCTAAACAAGATCGCTATTAAAGATAAATTTTACATTCCTGTCATTGATGAATTGTTGTATGAATTACATGGAGAAATTTACTTCACCAAGTTGGATCTTCATTCAAGTTATCATCAAATTAGAATGAAGACTGAAGAAATTCCAAAAGAAACATTCAAAACTCATGAGGGTCATTATGATTTTTTGTTCATGACTTTTGGCCTTACCAATGCACCTTCCACATTTCAAGGTTTGATGAATTCCATTTTCAAACCCTTCCTTCGAAAATTGGTGTTACTATTTTTTGATGATATAGTAATCTACAACAATTCTTGGAAGGATCATGTTCAACATGTTGACTGGTTGCTCAAACTATTGGATGATAAATAATTATATGCAAAAACCTCCAAATGTTTCTTTGGAATACAGGAGGTGAAATATTTGGGTCATATTGTATCTCATGAAAGTGTTAAGGTAGACCCTAAAAAATTCAAATCCATTAAGGAATGGAAAATACCCACAACCATAAAGCATCTTCGAGGATCTTTTGGGTTGATAGGGTATTATCACAAGTTTGTTAATAATTATGGGAGAATAACAACACCTCTAAAAAAATTACTGAAGAAATATTCTTTTTCTTGGAATCTAGAAGCAACTATGGCCATTGAACATATTAAAGAGGCAATGTGCCAAAGCACCAGACTTCACAAAATCCTTTATTATGGAATGTGATGTCTCTGGAAATGAAATTTTTGTTGTTTTAATACAAGAAGGAAGATCCATTTCTTTTGAAAGTCGTCTAATCAAAGGAAATTATTTACACAAACCTATTTATGATAAGGAAATGTTGGCAATACTACATTCACTAAAACAATTGCGACCTTACCTAATGGAAAGACACTTCAAGGTAAAAACATATCATGATAGTCTTAAATAATTTTTAGAACAAATATTATCTTCATAAGAGCAGAATAAAAATCTCACAAAGATGTTGGGTTATGACTTTGAAATAATCTACAAAAAAAGGAAGCAAAATGTTGCAAATGCACTCTCAAGGGAGGATGAGGATGTGGAAACATTATTTTGTGTAATTTATCTTATCCAACTTGATTGGATAACCAAAGCAAGGAATTAATGGAATAATGATGAAGAGGTGTGGATACTCCTTCAAAAGTTGCATCAAGATATCAATACATCTGATACATTTAAAGGATACAACTTCATTGAGCATCAATAAAAATTTCTCCAACTCTTAAAGGATAACCTCACTTTGGTGCAAAATCAAATGAAATATTAGGGAGCTCAACATCATAGTGAAAGAAGTTTTGAGGTAAGCAACTAGGTATTTTTATGGCTACAACGATACAAACAAATGTCCCTCCAACAAGCTAAGAATGATATTAAATTATCACCCAAGTACTATGGTCCTTAAACGATGTTGCAAAATATTGGTACTATGGTATACAAATTGGAGTTGCTTGCATCTTCTTGATGTCACCCATTTTTCCATGTTTCATGTTTAAAGAAGGTTATCGTTTACAAACTCCCAATTCAAATAGTGTTTCCAGAACATGAAGAAGGAAAAATCATACTTAATCCTGAATCATTTTTATCACTCCTTAATTTCTTAAGGTTGTGAGAGAAACCCAGAGGTAGCCACATAACCACTTTTAATTTGAGAAGCTAACCCTTCCAAACTCGGAGAGGGATCTCTCTGTCAGATTTAGCTTTGTTTGCTTTGTAGGATTTTTGGATAGATGTGAAAGTTCAAATTTTGGTTTTTAAAATGGTTCGGTTGGAACAACAAGGGAAAGGCATTGGGAAATGGAGACAATTAAGTTTCAAGTTGATCAATTTCAACAATAACAAATAAATTTAATAAGGAAAGGTAGGAAAACTTATTAGATATTAGGAAATTTGTGAGATGGTAAATATGGAAAGTTTAAGGATCCATTAAACATAGACAAATTAAGAATTGCAGCGTTTAATTTCAGTTGAAAACATTAACTTTGTTTAGAAGCCAGAATTGAGTGTACTTAAGAAAATTCAGATTCTAATTTTTCTTTGAACAAAAAAGATAAGAGAAAGATATGAATTGATAGAGAAGAACACATTAACAAGAGAAGATAACTTCACCAATAATTTTGACATGGGAATCCTGAAAAATCTTTCCGTATTACTCAAAAATTGTCCACTTGAGATTATGTAACAAATTTACATCTTTCTTCATACATGTCCCAACCACTATTACTTATAATTATGAATTATTTATACAAAATTATCAAAAGATATCTTGAGTGAAAACCTCAAGATATTTTACAAAATATCCTAAACTGTTTGTACAAATAGAACAAAAATACAGGACATCTAAATTGTTGAAGCTTCCTAGAACTCTCTTTTAGGATTTCTGGTGATAGGGAAGAGCAAGTCAAATTTGATAGAAATTCTAATTTTATGAGGTGGCATCCAAGTCACTAATTGTCCATGAACTTTTTCCCCACAAAATTCTAAAAAAAATAGGGTCCATTGATCCCTTTGAATATCTCAATCCATGATATATTTTAAACAACTAAGAGAGGTTTTTGTAGATGGGTGTGTTATAAAAAAAAACCTCTTTCATTTTTTTAAAATTCATTTCCACATATTCGGAAACCACATTTTAAAAGAGTGTCTAAAACAGAAAATGTATGGAAAATATGCCTTCAAATATTCATTCGAATCTCCCAAACCATAAGAGTTGTTAGAAAACAGAAAAATATTTTTTTAAATGGTTCTGTTCTAGATAAAAAATATCTTTAGGTTTTAATAAATTCGTTCTCATTTTTTTTCAAACCATGCTCGAAATTACTATGTTGTATAGCAAAAAAACATAGTTTTAACTGACCATTTTCCCACTCGGTACTGATTTTCATTGCCAATGTTCACTGTTGATTCAAAGGGAGTGGGATGAAACAAATATATGAAGTGGAGGCAAGAGGTGACATGGAGGTAGGGAAATATGTGGAGGTACACGGTTGGTATAATTAATTAACGTTTGAGTGTGGGAGGAAGGCATAGGAATGGAGTAGTAAACGGGAGCAGGAAAGCGGATTTCAGAGCGGCGATGGAGTAGTGTTCAGAAATAGGTGGTGGGGGGGGGGGGTGTGGGGTGTTGTGAAGTACTGAGAGGACACCATTTAATTGATTGATTCTACCATTTCAGACCCCTCCAGTGATTAAAAAATGAAGGGTCTTGGGGGGAAAAGATGATCCTCTGATGTTGATCCGAGCAAGGTGAATCATATCCATTGAGAGGTGCACCCACATTATTACATATGCCAAAAAGTGTTATATGAACTAAAAAATTATTACAATTATGATAATCGCAATTTAAATGATGCGATTAACTAATATAAACCTACTTAATTATCCTCTAGTGCTGCATTTGGATTTTCAAGCCTATTTTCTCTTTCTTGTAAATAATTTGTAGAATAAAACATTATTTACACTATCATCATATGAAAATCAACAAAAAATCATCAATTGATCCCATGAATCATAGGACCCTAACATAGGCTCCAATGGGGATGGCATCCTCCTTGTGAGGTGGCAAGAACATTGTATACTAGTATCCTAATCCATTGGGCTGATCCCAAGCATGCAACATGATCTACAATGACACCACTGCATTTAAAAACCAATTAATTATCCGTTCTAATCCTCAAAGTGAATCAAACCCATTATTCAAATTGAAATATGAGTTGTATACTTGAAGGCTGAAAACTCCCCTACAAACTAAAACTAAAAATAATGCTCAAAGGGTGGAGCTTATTCATCATACCCACTCACTCTAATATGTTGAAATGATTGCAATATCATCTAATAACAAATTCCATGCAACCAGTCAAGCAAATGGATACTTAACTGAATTCTGGCCATACTTCTCATGAGAAGGCAGAAAGGATATGATACTGGCAACCCAAACTGCCACTGAAATTTTTGACCACAATCCAAAAACATAAGAACAACCATTTTCCTTGATGACCACAATAGATTGGCCAGATCATCTTAAAAAACATGGAAAGTTACATTTTGATGATCTGCAAAAGGACTTCTTTCTAAGGGAAAGGGAGTAATTTGTTCATCAATCTTACCATATTCATTTGAAACAACCAATTCATCCACAATAATAACATCTATAGGTTTTGGGACAACCTGTTCTTCTTCAGTAAAATCTTCATTATTTGAAACTAGAGGTAGATTTTCAATTAAGGTAGCCACACCTTGAATAACAAAAAGGTCTACACCCACGAGGTCTAAAAAAATATACTCTTCAAAATTTTATGCATTAAGTTTAAAGGAAAAAACTTGCTACATATTATTGCTGAAAATAATTGATGGATCATGGCTTTATTAAGTTTCTATGCTAGCAAACGCGGAATTCTGATTTTTAGAAATTTTTTCCTAAACTAAAAAATCAGAAGAAGAAGGGAACACAAGACAACTATAATGATCATTTTCATTTCTGAAAATCTGAGAATATTGATGCAAACTATCATTTGTAAGCTTTGTTATTCATTACAACTGAGCTGCTTGTTCTCTCGTTCTTCTTAAATGTATAGAGGATGTGAAATTTCTTCAACAAGTTCATGTGAAATTAATTCATTGAAATTCAGATTTGCTTCATTTTAAATCATGGGAAATAACTACTTTCTGAAAATATTCTTAAGTTTCATAGCAACCAACTTCTTCACAGTTGAAAGCTCTCTCATCAATAGCCTTTATAATCTCATCATCCATAAATTGATGATCTTCATAGTAACCTACCAGGTATTGAATACAACTTTCAAAATGATCACATCATTTTTGAACCAACAACAAAGATGGATAATTTTCTTTGTATTTCTCAAAAAATACAGTATGAAAATGCTTTAAAGAACATATACTAGCAGCACGAAAATTTTCACAGCAAGGCCTGGAATTTCCTTCCAAAGTAAGCATGAACATATTCATAACACAATCTTCATGACATTCAACCTGAAGCCTCCGTAAATGCATATGTAATTTGATAAGATGTAAAGCAGCATTATTACCATTCTCATCTTTGAACTCTGGAAAATATGATTTCCAATCTATGCAACGTATGCGATGTGGAAAGCTAGGGATACTAGATCTGTCTAAAGGAGCATACCCATGTTCTATTCTTGAACTCATCTTGAAAACAAACAACAATAATTAATGAAATTACAGACCTTCGCATAGTGTAGTCACCATGAGAGATCTCCAAAATGGATTCTTTAACAATGGAATCACCATGAAATATTTCAGCTCTAGATTCTTGAACATGGAGTCGCCACGTGAAAATTTAGCCTTTTTGTGTCTAACTATTTTCCACCATCAACAATCAGGTCTGAAACTTGATACCTTTTTTTGAGGAAGATTAAACCTTTTGTCCCCAGTATGGTCACCAGAATGTTTTCACTATGTAATTTCTTAAGGTTTTGAAAGAAATCTAGAGGTAACCACAGAACTGCTTTTAAGTTTAGAAGCTAGCCCTTCAAAAATTAGAGGGGAATCTCTCTGTCATATTTAGCTTTGTTTGCTTTGTAGGATTTTAGGCTAGATGTGAAAGTTCATAGTTTGGTTTTCAAAATGGTTTGGTTGGAACAACAAGGGAAAACCGTTGGGTAATGGAATCAATTAAGTTTCAAGTTGCTCAATTGCAGTAGTGACAGATAAGTTTAACAGGGAAATTTAGGCAAACTTATTAGATCTTATGAGCTTTGTGAGATGGTAAAGATGGAAAGTTGAAGGATCCATTAAACATAGAGAAATTAACAATTCTAGCGTTTAATTTCAGTTGAAAACGGTAACTTTGTTCAGAAGCCAAAATTCAGATTCTTGTTTTTCTATGAACAAAATAGATAAGAGAAACATATGAATTGATAGAGAAGAAGAAATTAACAAGAGAAGATAACTTCACCAATAAGTTTGACACAAGAATCCTAAAAAAACTTTATGTATTATAGAAAATTCGTCCACTTGATCTTAGGGAACAAATTTACATCAGAAATATATTTCTTCATACAAGTCTCAACCACTATTACTTTGAATTATGAAGTATTTATACAAAATTATCAAAAAATAACTTGAGTGAAAACCTCAAGATATTTTACAAAATATCCTAAATTGTTTGTAAAAATAGAACAAAAATATAGGACATATAAACTACTAAAGCTTCCTGCCACTATCTTTGATGAGTTATGGTGATAAGGCAGCGAAATTTGAATCTGATATCAAGTCTAATTTGATGAGTTGGCATCCAAGTCACTAACTATCCATGAGCTTTTTCTTCACGAAATTCTGAAAATATGGTCCAATGATTCCTTTGAATATCTCAATCCATGATAGTTGTGAAAAACTAGAGAGAGGTTTTTGTAGATGAGTGTGTTACCAAAAAAATACCTCTCATTTTTTAAAAATTCATTTCAACGTGTTCACAAACTTCATTTTAAAATAATTTCTAAAACAAAACATTTATGGAAAATATTTCTTCAAAGATTTGTTCAAATCTCCCAAAACATAATAGCTGTTAGAAAACTGATAGATAATTTTTTTTAATGGTTCCATTCTGGAAAAAAACCTCTTTTTTTTTTGAGAAATTCATTCTCATTTGTTTGTAAACTATGCTATGTAATATTCCAAATTTGGATCTGCTACAACAAATAGAATATTTTGAGATATTCTATAGTTGGAGCTTCAGCAAATCATGAGCATGGAAATGTAGATCAGCTCATTATATTTAAAATAACATCTCACCAACATATGTAAGAACCTCAGCAAGAATATGGCCTATATCCTCCTTCCCAAGTGGGGAAATGCAACAATATAGGGCATAAAACAGTTGTCTTCAAAAAATAACGCTATACAAGTGATAAATGGGACTTGGATCCCTTAGAATACATGATTTAAAACTCACATGCATAATTATAGGTGAAACAAATCACTCTAGCCAACATAAACAGATCTCCCCAAGTCAATGCAGCTCAAATAAGCTCAAACCCCATAGCCTAGCTCATGCAGAAAGTACCGAAGCAAGGACTGCATTATTTAAATGATGTTTTATGTAGAAAATGATGAGAAATCAGAGATCATGAGTGTAAAATCATCCAATGGAAAATAAAATGGAGATTCCTTCCTTTTTATACAAAATAAGATCACCCGGCAAGGGTTACATGAGAGTACAATGTATAAAAATGCAGATCTATAGATATGGATATGAAAAAGGAAGTTTTACTGTAGCATTGAATATATGTGACTGAAATATACAGGTGACAGAGAAAGAATGAAGTACAGAGCTTTCCGGGAGAAAGGTTAGCCTTTCCTCCAAGGAACTAGCTCGCAAACAAGGGATCAAACCCTGTAACTGCTGCCCTGGAAAAAATGAGGTAGTTTCCCCAGTAAACTATGCTGTAATGGATGGGAACTGAGTTGGCCACTTGCCAAGATGTCAAATAAACTCCAGAACCTCCTGTACAGATCTTGCAAAGCAAGGGGAGCTCCCTCCTCTGAAAGATAAGCTCAGGAGCTGGTGTTGTGAGTCTCACACTGCAACACCCTGCAACACAACGTCCCCTGCTACAGGGATAACACTGTGGTTGAAGGAGGATGCTAGGCCACAAGCCCAGATGTGGAGAATGAAGAACAAAACCCCTCCAAGATATCACCCAATGAAGGAGAAGGAATCCCTAAGAAGGAATACCTTCTGCTGAACAACACTGTAACTCTGCTAACCAACAAGAGTTTGCAAATAGTCTAGCAGACCAAAATCAATAATCCATAAGCTAACCTAAAAATTCTGCCATCTTCCTCCTTATAATGTTTGTGAGCATCCTCACCTTGGGTCCCCCCTATTAGGGTTTCCAACACCATGTGAATACTCTCCCTCCAAAACTGTGTTGTCTTCTCAAGCAAGCCACACCCTCTTAGGCAGCGCTGTTGAATTGGTCAACTTGACTGAATCAACATGATCCTTTTCCTGTTCACACATGGGAAGTGCAAAATCCAGCTACCAAGTTATCCCCTTTTCACACCAAGAGGGATTTTATGTCAATACAAGTTAAATATGGGGTCCTTTTCCCATTTATTCATCTACTATGTGCAAAAATCAAAATTTAATATTCCTATTAGCTGCATGCTAATTTTAGGAATATTACAGTCCTCCCCTCCCAAATTTTTCTTATCCTCAAGCAACTGCAAGGATATAACTGGAAAGTATCCTTCCGTCCTCTTATAGCACCCTCATATGATGAGCTCTCCAAAGAATAAGATGTTGTCTCAACAATGAGACTCCATATTACCTCTCCCCAACAAAACAAATCATCATTTGGTGCACATCCCATATGGCTATCCTCATGGAAAAGTAACATGCTCAAAGAGACAACTATGTGCTGTCTAGAGGTCCTTTCAAGGCATGGAGTATGAAATGCATGGGATGTCCTCATTCCCAAGTGAGACCTCCACCCCCAAGCTATCATCCATATGAAATGAGTCACCCTCCAACATGGAAACTCATGAAGAATCTCCTCCACCTTTGGCTCCTGAAGTGTAGGTGGGCTGAATAAATGAACATGATAGGCAAGAGGGCCTATCCCACGATGTCCCCCTCTCCACTTATGATAAGTATAGAGGGCATGATGCTACAACATGATTGCCCTCCAATGGCAAGAATAATATTGAGCCTCCAAGGACCCTTCCTCTAAAGTCATGAGCCATGCCAACCCAAACCATTCCATTCAAGATGGATGGCACATCATCACCATATGGCATCCAAATCAGAAAATGGCTGAAGCTTATGTTCAAGTTTGGATGATACACATGGTCTCTCTGGTGGATACATCGCAGTCCTTTCAACTGTTGATTCAGAGCATCAAGTGGCAAGTTATTTTTCAAATAATTTGCAGCTATGAATGTTAGCTTATCTACTATGGAGTAGTAAGCAGCAATATATACCAGCTGTGTACAATCAAAGCAATACAACACTTGCCCAAATTCATGTAGAGATTGGTTATCAACATTACAAAATTTGGCCCTAAAGTGACCATGAAACCCAAAAATAATCTTGCTCTCTTGTGGAGCAATGCACTATTTACATATGGTGAGAAAATACAAATAATCAATAGAGTAATCAACAGGTACATAAATGTATTTCTTACCATGCATCATGTGTGAGCTGAAGGTGAGGTCCATGAGTGAGTCCTCCCATGAGAACCTCCTCATAAAAATCTGCAAGAGGAGAGGGTGCATACTCCCTTTGGAACACTCCATCAATAAAAACATGCTCTCAAGTGACAGCATTGTAGGCCTTAGTAACAAGGCTCTTGTCACTCCATGACTTCTCCCTTTGACATTCCATATGCCAAAGCCATCCACCATCATGCTACTATGTGAGAATATCTCCTTTCTACATGGAAGATCCTCATAATCCTCCAATTCAAAAGGGTAGCCTCCTTGCACCATGAATGTGCCTTCCTCCTCTCTAGAAATATCATGAAAAGTATGGGAAATTTTTGGCCCATACTGTCTTCTTGTCAACCAAAGCAACCATGCCTCCTTCTTATGCATTCCTTTCTTGAGATACAAGGCATGAGATAAGAAAATCAAAAACTTTGGGTGATACCCATATTCACCCAATAGAAACTAGCGCAGGTCATCTCCTCCTTGCTTTAGATCTAGATGTGGTAAGTGGTTTATATGCCACTTACTTTCTGCCCTTATCATTCCACCATGGCTGAAGGTGAAATGTATATTTGGTGCTTTAGGGAAGCAACCATCATGCTGCAAGACCTCCCTTAGCCCATCAAGGGAGTGGCCATATTTGGAGATAGTCCTGGCCCATAGTTGGCCATGAAGCTTATATGGTAAGACACTCATTTTAGGAGTCATGGCATGCACATGTAACACAAAAGAATGCATGCAATCATTAAGTAAAATATGCTTTGCATAAGCATGCTTCTTACCCATAGTCTCCAGCGTTGTGATAGTTCCTCTCTTGGCCAAATGTATAACTGTACAAGGTTGAGAGAGAACTTTGCTCTTCCCATCAAGGAGTTGCCCTAGAGGGCTTCTTCCAAGCAAGGAGACATCAAGGCATAGATCATAGTAAAAAGGTGTATGGACTGATGTGTCCTGGCTTGCCTTGCATAGATCTTCATGCCTTCTTAGTACATCACTCTTTCGAAATAAAGAGGGGTGAATGTTTCTTTCCCAATGAAACTTGCCCTCCTCTCCATCTTTTGTAGTATACAGGACCTCACCGTCTGATATTGATGGCACATGTTGCTCATGGATTGTGCCATAATTCCTCCATGTGAGACTCTTTGAAACTTCTTGCAAGAATGCAAGAGCTTCTCTCCTTGGAGCAGCTGCTTCTTCTCCTTCTTCATGAAATGCTAGAGATGCCTCTGTCATGAGTGCGCTATCACCCCTAGCCTTTTCTTCAATGGTGGAAAATGACTCACCATCAATAGGAGACCTTAGATCTTGGTCCTCCTTTGAAAGAGGAATCTTCATGCATTCTTTTTTAGAAGAAGGCTCTTCATCCGAATGTGGATGCCTCCAATAATTTTCTCCTTTGGTATCTTTCCAATGAAGACTACCAATCTCCCAAAACAAGTATTCCTCCTTACACCTCATGGGAAGCTGAGATGTAAACCCCTGGAGATCTTTCAGAAAAGACCTCTCAACAATTATCCTCTTGGATCCAAAATAATCCAAGTGTGCTGAAGGCCAAACATCAACAGAAAATGGCACAACATTCATCATGCCTCCCACCATCTTGCACCCTAACTCCTCATGCTGCATGCAACTCAAATAAGGTGCAAAGGAATGAATGTTCATCCTCTCTTGGATCAATCCCAAGTTTCACAACGTTGTGCAATCTTTTTGTTCCACCATAGCAATGAGTTTTGATCCTTGATCATGTGAGGACAAATTCCCAAGGTTTTCCATAAGAATTTCTGAAATGATTGGAAATGGAAATACATGCATACCTTGGTGAGTCCTGGGAACCTCTTGTATGGCTGCAAGGGTTCCTCTCTCCAATGTGTTGGCTGATCCAACTACTGCTACAGATGACTACCCCTCCATGAAGGTGACAGCGTTGGTACAAGGCTCCTCAAGTGGAGAAGAGGACTCCTCCTGCTCTAGTCTTCCACTGTCAAATCTCTTGATTACTTGATGAATAAAATCAGAAAAAGTAGATACTCTTTCATGACCTTCATGGCTGATCCACCAAGAGCTTGCCTTGTCCTCCAAGTGCAGCGATGAGATCTCCACAGCCTCTTTCTCCACTACTGGATGTAGTAGGAAAAATGCTTCTAGCTTCATCACCCAAGTCTTTGCTGCACACTTGAGTGATCCATCAAATGTAGAAAACAGTAATCCATTGCCTCTTATCACTCTCTTACTGCATGGTCTTCTTTCTTCTCTTAGTTGAATAAACTAAGGAAAATATAGGGTCTCTTTGAAAGCCCTAGGTTGGCACTTGTATTCTGCCAAATAGCCACTCAGGATCTCATGTTCTAATTGGTCTTCTTGCTCTCCAATCCCTCTATGAGAATAGGAAGTGCATGGGTCTCCTTCTTCCTCTTGAAACCTTCTAGAGGTCTCACTGCAGCTTCCCCCTTCTTGAAACCCTCTAGGAGTTTCATTGCATTCGTCTTCTTCTTCCTTCTTAGATCTGAAAATTGATGAGAGAAATATAATCCTCTCCATAATTTTGTTCTCCTCTTCTTCTTATCTTCTGATTGGATCTGAAATCCACAGGCTGAGCCAAGATGGCAGCTCTGATACCACTATAATATTCCAAATCTGGATCTGCTACAACAAATAGAATATTTTGAGATATTCTATAGTTGAAGCTTCAACAAATCATGAGCATGGAAATGTAGATCAACTCATTAGATGTAAAATAACATCTCACCAGTAGATGTAAGAACCTCAGCAAGAATATGGCCTATATCCTCCTTCCCAAGTGGGGAAATGCAGCAATATAAAGCATAAAATAGTTGTCTTCAGAAAATAACGCTATATAAGTGAGAAATGGGACTTGGATCCCTTAGAATACATGATGTACAACTCACATGTAGAATTAGAGGTGAAACAAATCACTCTAGCCAGCATAAACAGATCTCCCCAAGTCAATGCAACTCAAATAATCCCAAACCCCATAGCCTAGCTCATGCAAAAAGTATTGAAGAAAGGAATATGTTATTTTAATGACGGTTTATGCATAAAATGATGATAAATTAGAGATCAAGAGTGTACAATCATCCAATGGCAGAGAAAATGGATATTCCTTCCTTTTTATACAAAATAAGATCACCTGGCAAGGGTTACATGAGAGTACAATGTATAAAAATGTAGATCTGTAGATATGGATCTAAAAAAACGCAATTTTACTCTAGCACTGAATATATGTGACTGAAATATACAAGTGACAGAGAAAGAATGAAGTATAGAGCTTTCCGAGAGAAAGGTTGGCCTTTCCTCCAAGGAACTAGCTCACAAACAAGAGATCAAACCCTGCAACTGCTGCCCTGGAAAAAATGACGCAGTTTCCCCAGTAAACTGCGATGTAGTGGATGGGTACTAATTTGGCCAATTTCCAAGATGTCAAATAAGCTCTGAAACCTCCTGTACAGATCTTGCAAAGAAAGGGGAGCTCCCTCATCTAAAATATAAGCTCAGGAGCTGGTGTTGTGAGTCTCCCACTGCAACACCCTGCAAAAAAAGTCCCCTGCTACAGGAATAATGCTGTGGCTGAAGGAGGATCCTAGGCCACAAGCCCAGATGTGGAGAATGAATAACAGAACCCCTCCAAGAGATCACCCAATGAAGGAGAAGGAATCCCTAAGTAGGAATACCTTGTGCTGAATAGCACTGCAACTCTGCTAACCAACAAGAGTCTGCAAATAGTCTAGCAGACCAAAATCAATAATCCATAAGCTAACCTCAAAATTCTGCCATCTTCCTCCTTATAATGTTTGTGAGCCTCCTCACCTTGGGTCCCACCTATTAGGGTTTCCAACACCATGTGAATACTCTCCCTCCAAAACTACGTTGTCTTCTCAAGCAAGCCACACCCTCTTAGGCAGCGCTATTGACTTGGTCAACTTGACTGAATTAACATGATCATTTTCCTGTTCACACATGGGAAGTGCAAAATCCAGCCACCAGTTATCCCCTTTTCACACCAAGAGGGATTTTATGTCAATACAA
Source organism: Pinus albicaulis (assembly GCA_034641835.2). NCBI lineage: Eukaryota > Viridiplantae > Streptophyta > Pinopsida > Pinales > Pinaceae > Pinus > Pinus albicaulis. Next base: position 500,095,253 of record CM076580.1, read on the forward strand.
GTTAAATATGGGGTCCTTTTCCCATTTATTCATCTACTATGTGCAAAAATCAAAATTTAATACTCCTATTAGCTGCATGCTAATTTTAGGAATATTACATGCTATAAATTAATGTGTTTTATAGGAAAAAAACATAGTTTTAACAGACTATTTTTCCACTCAGTGTTGATTTTCATTGCCAACGTTCACTGTTGATTTGGCGGGAGTGAGATGAAACAGATATATGAAGTGTAGGCGGGAGATGTCATGGAGGCAGGGAAAGATGTGGAGGCACATGGCTAGTGGAAATAATTGACGTGTGTCAGTGGGAGGAAGGGGCGAGAATGGAGCGGTAAACAGCAGTCGGGAAGTGGATTTCGAAGGGCAGACAAAGTAGCAAGAGGAAATAGGCACGGGGGTGTGAAAGACTGAGGTTTCGCCACATCATCAATTAATTCTACCCTTTCGGACCCTCCCCATCGACTAAACAATGAAGGGGCTTGGGGGGGGGGGGGGGGAGATTATCCTCTGTTGTTGATTCAGGTGGGGTGGATCATGCCCGTTGAGAGGTGTGCCCACATTATTACATATTCGAAAAAGTGTCATATCAACCAAAAATTTATTGCAATTATGATATCACAATTTAAATGATGTGATTAACTAATATAAACCTACTTAATTATCCTCTAGTGCTGCATCTTGAATTGCAAGCCTATTTTTTTCTTTCTTGGAAATAATTTGTAGAATAAAAAATTATTTCCAATATCATTATATGAAAATCAATAGAAAATCATTAATTTATCATGATCTGGATTTATGTAGGAACACAATAAAATGAAAATATAAACATAAATGCAAAGATGCAACATGAATAACACTCCATTCCATTAATATCAAATACTGAAAAATGCATACAGAAAAAATAGCAAATAAACTAGCTCGGGCGATGGTAGCATATCTCTGAGAAGATATGTGGCGGCTACATGCCTTTGAACTGTGATAAAATGAGGTTCAAGGGCATTTTTATTATTGAAAAATAAGAGAAAACCCTAACCTGAGGAGATGTAACACCAAAAGTTTATGGGCCTCGTTGGGGTTAGTTGGGTAACCAACTTCCCGGGGTCGTAACTTGGCCATATTATCTTTATTTGACGCATATGATACCTCATTGGAAATATGTCTTCGAGGAATACAATTGCTGATGTGATTTATATGAAATCATTAGAGGAATCATGCCCAAAAAAAGGGCCTCAAAACAGCTTCGGAAGTTCAGGACCCAAAAAATTACTGAAAATAGTAAATAAGAAAATTGATGAAACTGACTAGGTGGAATAAGCAGGTGGCCACCAATATCCACCTGGATCATATTTTATGAATCATATAACCATAACAAAATTCATGGAAACAAGAACTTGAAAGCTATAGAATCGATTAATTTCAGAGTATCTCATTAAGTGGAATAAATTACAAGCTAAAGATTCCACATGAGCAGATGATAATTTTATATAGAAACATATATAACGACTCAAGCATTGAGGACAACACTTTTTTGAAGGAGAGAGGCATGTTAGGTCACTATAATACTAGTGTATCCCCCTTATTGTTATTTTTATTGTAGCCCCCTATTGTTATTCTTGTGCCCAAGTATCCCCCATGTTGTTATTGTTGTGACCATATATCCCCCATGTTGATATTGTTGTACCCCATAAAAGCCCACTATTGTTATTATTGTGCCCTTACATTATTACTTTTATGGAGGCTATGATTATATTGTGACCCCTTAGACTCCTATATATACCAAGGAGGTATTATGATTTGTATCATCCAAAATTTTCATTTATGTAATGTAAAGGAGGTTTCCCCCTCGAAGAGGATAATTTTTAAGTTATTGATCTATCTTTTCTTCTATTTAGTGAGTTGGTTGCATAACATTGATGATGATTTATGGATAACTGTGTGTCGCAATCATGTGTTTTCTTGACGTTTCGGGTGAACCCTTCACCCATCTTCACCTGAAACGCCAGGAAAACACATGATTGCGACATAAAGTTATCTAGAAATCATCATCAACAATGATTCTAGATGTTAATATATACAATTTATTCCATACATTCTTAATAATATGACCATCTGTAATGGGAGAAAAAATATTCTCATAGTCCACTCCCTCTTACTGGGAGAACCCTCTTGTCACAACCTTATCTTATACTTCCTGATGTTGCCACATATGTAATGGAAATATTTGCAATAAACTTGCTTTTCCATGAACCCCATTCAGGGTTTCATGGAAAAGAGATTTGACAACGAAAGTAATAAATGAAGATGAATTCCATACAAAAAATGAAAGGACAAGAGGTCGACTACATAAAATAATAATAATCAAGGGAGAGAAATAGATACTTATCTTTTAATTTAAAAAAGAAAAAAAAATTTGTAAATTTCTTAACAGTTCTAAAGGAAAAATGACTTCCTCTGAGGTGGTTGCTCATCATCACCATTTTCCATGTTGGTTGTTGATGCATGCTCTCTTTCCTTTCGTTTTCTTTCAGGGAAATTGGATGCATAGTGTCCAAAATTTTGAAAATTGAAACACTTCACTTTTGACATGTCCTTCTTCTTCTTATCTTGAGCATGAGCAAGTATTCTTCCTAAATTCTTCTCAATAATTTTCCAAAGTAAGTTTTTTTTTAAATTTCAAAGTTTCTTCTTCCCTTTCCTTTTCTAGTACGAAATGCAAGGTCTTTTGTTTCTTCATTCTATGAATTTTTTTTCTCGACAATAATAGCAATTATTCTTGAACACAATCGGTTCACAACTCATCAAAATTGAGCGGTTTTGATCATGCATAGATTCCTTAAATAAATTGCTCCCGTGAGGGGGGAAATACATTAAAAGTAATTGAAACAAGTTTCGTATCTTCAATGGTGTCTCCAATGGCTACAAACTCATCTTTGATTTGTGAGACATTCATAAGATGCATGACAAAAAAAATATGATCTTAACCATTGTGATATTAAAAATATGATTTCTCAAGGCTAACTTCTTATTGGTATTGTTTCTTGCATACCAATTCACTAGAGCATTATATATTTCCTTTGTATTTTTTAATCCAGCTACATGAGGAATCAAGTGATATTTTATTGAATCTTCCAAAATTCTCTTAGCCTTAGCTTCATTCTTCTTATAATTGGATTTCTCTTCAGCTCCCTCTAGTTTTGTAATGACTTTCTCCACATGATATTGAAGTTCATTCTATTCCAAAATAAGTATTATTATGGTATTCCTGTATCTGAAATTGATGGCACAATCCAACTTATCTTCAACTCTAATTTTTTGTTCCATTTTAGGCAAGAGACTCAAAAACAAATTTAATTGTTTGAATACTTGTCTCTCGGGCTAAGTTCAATGGATGCTCTTTGATTCCATGTTGAATTTTCTATAATAATTTATAGTTGTAACTGATATTCTGATCTAATAATTACTTTCCAATGATTTCCAATCAAGTTATCTTATGTCACATAAATCATTAATAAATTACACAGAAAATTTCAACATCAATGTAATGAAAATAGTAGGATCATAAATAGATGGCCAAACACAATATAGACAACAAATTTACCTTAGGAAAACCCACTAAATTTTCTTCTAGAATAAATATTTTTTTCAAAAATATTAATAATTCCAAGAATATTATACAAATATGTGCCACAAATTTGAGTCCACGATACCAATCAAAACTGATCAAAAACCAGTTAGACAATGATGGTTAAGTTGCCAAAATTAAAAGAAATCAATATTGGTCAAGGTTGGTCAACAATCTAAAATTTTGGCCTGAGGTCAACATTTTCATGAGGTGAAAGAACTACTACAAATTCACTCAGTTTTCAAGGGACTTTGGTTGTTATTTCCATCCCCTATTTTCTCTCACACCAAATCCAAGTTAAACATCGCAGGACATGTAGTCAAAATTTTAACATCCCAAGTTTTATTCGGAATTCCAACACATATCATCATCAGAACCTTGGGCATCCAAGGAATCCTACGCTGAGTTGAAATCATCATATGTCTTCATAACCATTTTTCGAAACTGCATCACAAGACCAATGCCTACGCTAAGTTTTTTCCGTCAAATTTTCCATAATAGCGATAACTTGTTCTAGCAGAGGCTTCTCAACAAGCTTGCTTGCTGCTCACAGGCAGACTTGGCATTTCTTTCTTTTGGATTTCTGAGCTCTCTTCTTTTTCCTGAGCTCAGTCTGTAGGTAGAGGCTCTGCTTTGCTTGTGAGCCTTCTTTTCTTGTCTCTTGTGCTTTCTGCGTTTTACCAAAGGATCATCAACAGTTATTCCATATCTACTACAGAAAGATTTAGTACCAGGAAGTCTATTCAATTTATCTATAGACTTTTGCATCTTTGAACTGGTACAAAGAGAAATCAAAACTTTAGTAATAATACTATAAAAATCTCCCCAAAGATAAACTTCCATTGGTAAGGGGAAAGCATCTTGCATTTTCAAGATGTCTACCAGCTTTGATGGTAGAGCTGCAAGATAAACCTGTTTCCACAGTATGTTCTTGGGATCTTTTACCAAGAATATTCTTTCTATCCAATCCATGTGGAAATCTTCAAAATGATTTATATTATTGCACTTCAGATTCATCAAGATAAGTTCATTCTTATCTGTAAGTGCAAACTCTGCTCCACAAAAATGCTCTTGGATAAGTGCAGTGAGTACACCAATCATATTATTCTGTGGAGTGCCATCATCATTAAACCTTATATCTCCCTGTTCATCTTTGAGAACTTCTTGCTCCATATTTTCAATCATAACAGGAGATGATTCCAATTCCCACCATCTAGCCAGAGTACCTGTAAAACAAGCAATGAGAGTTTTGCAGGCTTGCACTTCACTTTTTCCCTCAACACACATCAACTTATATTCAACAATCATTTGATCAAGAACCTGCCTAATCTGGGCTGCAGAGAGGCCATCAATGTTCCACTCCTTATGACTCCCTTCATGGAAAGTATCTCTAGCTGGGAGTTTACCAGCTCCATATAGATCAGGGGCTGCAGGTCTTGTGAACTGAGGCTCTAAGGGCTCATAGATGGGGAATGCATGTTTCTCAGAGTCTGACTCTTCTAAAGCAGAGGAAATGGTTATTTTCTCAGATTTTTCTTCTGGTTTAGACTCAGACTATTGGGATGGATTTACAACTTCTTTAGGTAAAAGCTGAGGAAACTTAGAAATAGGACTACTAAGTTCATGAGTGTGTATGCTCTTTCCCTTGGTAAAAACTGACATCGGAATCGGCTTTTCCGACTTCTTCAAACTCAACCTGTCTAACTTATCAGACAGATTAGAAACTGAATGCCGTGTAGAGATGGCTTGTTCAATTATACAGGTCTCTACATCTTCAAATTTTTGAACAGAATTTTCCGAAATATGTCTAATTACAGATAAATCACACTGAACTGAATTCAAAACATTATTTACATCATTTATGGACACTTGGACACTATCAATCTGATCTTTAACCAGGGAAGTCTTAGCAACATTTTTCTCAAGACCAGTGAGAGCAGTGTTTGTCCAATTTACCTGCTCACTCACCTTCTGAACTCTACCCTCAATTCCAACTGCTGCAGTATCTCTCTGAACCAGAGGATATGCATTTTCTTGATTCTGTCCTTCTCCTAGGACAATGCTCTTAAATGGAGGATAGGAAGTGGAAGTTTCAATTTTGCTGCCGTCTGGTCCTTGCCAGGCATGTGAAGAAGAGGCTACAGTGTCTGCCATTAAAACAACATCTTCTTCCATTTTCTTCTTCCAGGAATAAAATGAAATCCATACATTTTCTTCTTCCATGTATGTTTTCCATTCTTCTGCCATTTTCCTTTTCTCTTCTCCTGGAAAGATTCTTGCGAACTCATCAGCCTGTGGATGGGTAAAAAGATCCCAATTAATCATCTGCTTCATCCATTGAGCAGGGATCTGGTGTTTAGGACAACCATCCATCAAAGTATAAAACTTGTGGATTTCTGGGACTGATGGTCTTTTGACACCTGGAGGTAGATCCTTGAATCTGAATTCTGGGATCAGCTTGTCAGCTTGTTCAATATAGCCAAGTCCATACTTCGGGCTATTTGCAGGTCTCATGTTAGCAAAAATGGCTGTGAGTCTTGGATCTTCATTCTCAAGAGTTGGCACAAGATGCATCATAAGAACATGCTCATCTTCATGTGGGAAAGGAATGTCTGAGCACTTAGGATTAGGACAAGGGTTAGATGAAGTAGTTGGAGGGGCTTCACCTGTCCTAGAGTTATGGTCTTATGAAGAACAACATAGGCAAGACTCTGCAGATTAACTTGCTGGCTACATTGAGGACATACAACGCTCAGGGGCTGGAAATTTACAATCTGAGCATACTCAAACAAAGCAACATGACTACAATTTGAAACAATTGAACTACTCATTGACTTACTCATTGATGAATCCATTTTCAACAGCCTTCTACATCTATTTCAGGGAGACATGTCAACTACACCTTACACTCTGAAGCTAGACCAGAAGTAAGAGTTGCTGAAGGTAAATTTGATGATTCTGTTGGTTTCAGAGAAATAAATTACATGCAAGTTTTGGCAATACAGTATCAGCAACACCACATTGAAGTAAAAGTATGTGTTGCAGGCAGAGTGTATAATGTCACTGCACTAATTGATTCTGGTGCAGATATTAATATTCTTTCCAAGAAAATAATCCCATCAAGATATTGGACCACTGCAAAAAGAAAAGTTTTGGGATTAGGAAAGAAAAATCTAGAATTTGAAGTTTCTAAAGCTGCTGTTTGTTTTAATTCAAAATGTGTAAAGCTCTCCTTTGTAGTTGCTGACATTCCAATTGACTGTATTTTGGGAAATATTTTCTTAGCAGCAGTTGAGCCCCATGGTTCTCTTAGATTTCCTGACAATTCTGCAGGATGCTTCATCACTGTCTCTAGGGAAAGAATTGAAATTCCATATGTATCAAATACCAGAGTCTCCACCATGGTCCAGGCTATGCAAGAAAAGCAAGAGAAACTCCAAAAAGCAGTAAAAAGTTTGGAAGAACTCAAAGATCACAAAAGTATCATCAGGATTGAAGACCAGTTGAGTTCCCCACAAGTTCATAGACAGATTTCTAAACTAAAAGAATAATTTGAAGAAACATGCTGTTCAGAAGAGCCGAATGCATTCTGGCATCGGAAACAACATTGTGTTGAATTGCCCTATAAAGAAGGATATGAGGGAAAACCTTGCAAAAGCAGAGCTATTCCAATGTCAGCAGAATACAGACAGCTCTGTCAGAAAGAAATTGATCAGCTTCTACAGAGAAAGCTGATAAGAGAATCCAGCAGCCCTTGGAACTGCTATGGGTTCTATGTTAATAAAGGAAGTGAGCAGATTAGAGGAGTCCCAAGATTAGTGATAAACTACAAGCCTCTGAATTCTGTTCTCGCAGATGATACCTATCCGATCCCTCACAAAGGAGATCTCATGCGTCGGATAGCAGGAGCCAAGATATTCTCAAAATTTGATTTAAAATCTGGCTTCTGGCAAGTTGCCATTGCAGAACATGACAAATGGAAGACAGCATTCAGCATTCCAGCAGGGCATTACGAATGGAATGTGATGCCATTCGGGTTAAAGCATGCACCTTCTAAATTTCAAAAGGTAATGGATTCTATCTTGCGTCCATATGCAGAATGGTTACTTTCCTATATAGATGATCTGATTATTTTTTACAAGAACTTACAAGACCACTTCAGACACTTGAAGATCTTCATGAAGTTGGTCCAGAGAAATGGTTTGGTTTTGAGTAGAAAGAAGATGGAGTTGTGCCAAGCCAAGATTAAGTTTTTAGGGCACCAGATTGAGAATGGAAAGATTGCTCTACAAAATCATGCACTTGAGTTTGCTGATAAGTTTCCTGATGTCATCCTTGATAAAACTCAGTTGCAGAGACTTTTGGGATGTTTAAATTATGTGAGCAATTTTTATCCTTCATGTGCCATTGACAGGTCTCTGCTGAATCAGAGATTCAGAAAGAATCTGAAACCTTGGACACAGGCGCATACACAAGCTGTCAAGGAGATAAAAGCCAAGGTTCGAAATCTTCCTATTCTTTATGTTGCTGATGATAATGCTTTCAAGATTGTTGAAATAGACGCCAGCAACATAGGTTGGGGAGGTGTTTTGAAGCAGAAGCCAAGTGAAGACAGCCCAAAAGAACAAGAACAAGTTGTGCAGTTCGTTTCAGGAGTCTGGAGCAAAGCATAATTAAATTTCAGATTTTGTGGTGTGTATCTCCCTACTCACCTCCCCCAAAGTGAGTGTGCGAACTTTGCTACTGTTGTGTTGGAGATACGACTTGGTATTTCTTTCGTAAGAAGCATCAACAAAGTTTGGCTTCTTACCAGAGGAGGAACTGGCTGGACCAGTGCTGTGCTGCATATAGGCTTTAAGCATTGCAGCTTTAAGATCACCTTCCTCAAGGGCACGGATTTGAGCAAACAGCTTCATTTCATCTTCATCTAGCTGTGCCATGAGGACTTTGACCTTCGGCTCTGGCTCTTCTGGAAAAGAGTCATCGGAAGAATAGTCTGATTCAGAATCAGAACAAGCACAATTGTCTGGATCAGAACATTGACAATACATATGGACTTCTTCATCAGAAGAGGATGATGAATAGGAAGAAGAAGACTCAGCAGAGGATTCAACAGCATGTTGTTGAATACGAAGGGCTTGAGATCGGTTATGACAATCAGCTGTTTTATGGAAGGAAGAATGACAATGAGCACATCTAGGTTCAGTTTTGACGGTGGTACTGGTAGATGGCCGTTTATTTTTCTGAGACTTTTTACCCAGACCTCTTTTTGACTCTAAGGTTGTTGGACATATATTGGAAGTATGACCAGCTTGACCACATAACCAACAGACTACTTCATTCATTCTAGCTACCTTGGCATCACGAGGACGGATGTCATGGGGCTGATAATAATGGGTCTTAGGGGTATACTTATAATAACCTTTTCTTCCTTTGTGCTGTCTTCGTTCTTTTGGCTTTCTGAGCTCTCTTCTTTTTCCTGAGCTCAGTCTGTAGGTAGAGGCTCTGCTTCACTTGTGAGCCTTCTTTGCTTGTCTCTTGTGCTTTCTGTGTTTTACCAAAGGATCATCAACAGTTATTCCATATCTATTGTAGAAAGATTTAGTACCAGGAAGTCTATTCAATTTATCTATAGACTTTTGCATCTTTGAACTGGTATAAATAGAAATCAAAAACTTAGTAATAATACTATAAAAATCTCCCCAAAGATAAACTTCCATTAGCAAGGGGAAAACATCTTGCATTTTCAAGATGTCTACTAGCTTTGATGGTAGAGCTGCAAGATAAACCTGTTTCCACAGTATGTTCTTGGGATCTTTTACCAAGAATATTCTTTCTATCCAATCCCTGTGGAAATCTTCAAACTGATTTATATTATTGCACTTCAGATTCATCAAGATAAGTTCATTCTTATCTGTAAGTGCAAACTCTGCTCCACAAAAATGCTCTTGGATAAGTGCAGTGAGTACACCAATCATATTATTCTGTGGAGTGCCATCATCATTAAACCTTATATCTCCCTATTCATCTTTGAGCACTTCTTGCTCCATCTTTGCAATCATAATAGGAGATGATTCCAATTCCCACCATCTAGCCAGAGTACCTGTAAAACAAGCAATGAGAGTTTTGCAGGCTTGCACTTCACTTTTTCCCTCAACACACATCAACTTATATTCAACAATAATTTGATCAAGAACCTGCTTAATCTGGGCTGCAGAGAGGCCATCAATGTTCCACTCCTTATGACTCCCTTCATGGAAAGTATCTCTAGCTGGGAGTTTACTAGCTCCATATAGATCAGGGGCTGCAGGTCTTGTGAAATGAGGCTCTAAGGGCTCATAGATGGGGAATGCATGATTCTCAGAGTCTGACTCTTCTAAAGCAGAGGCAATGGTTATTTTCTCAGATTTTTCTTCTGGTTTAGACTCATACTGTTGGGATGGCTTTACAACTTCTTTAGGGAAAAGCTGAGGAAACTTAGAAATAGGAATACTAAGTTCATGAGTGTGTATGCTCTTTCCCTTGGTCAAAAATGATGTCGGAATCGGCTTTTCCAACTTCTTCAAACTCAACCTGTCTAACTTATCAAAGAGATTAGAAACTAAATTCCATGTAGAGATGGCTTGTTCAACTATACAGTTCTCTACATATTCAAATTTTTGAACAGAATTTTCTGAAATATGTCTAATTACAGATAAATCACACTGAACATAATTCAAAACATTATTTACATCATTTATGGACACTTGGACACTATCAATCTGATCTTTAACCAGGGCAGTCTTAGCAACATTTTTCTCAAGACCAGTGAGAGCAGTGTTTGTCCAATTTACCTGCTCACTCACCTTCTGAACTCTGCCCTCAATTCCAACTGCTGCAGTATCTCTCTGAACCAGAGGATATGCATTTGCTTGATTCTGTCCTTCTCCTAGGACAATGCTCTTAAATGGAGGATAGGAAGTGGAAGTTTCAATTTTGCTGCGGTCTGGTCCTTGCTAGGCATGTGAAGAAGAGGCTACAGTGTCTGCCATTAAAACAACATCTTCTTCCATTTTCTTCTTCCAGGAATAAAATGAAATCCATACATTTTCTTCTTCCATGTATGTTTTCCATTCTTCTGCCATTTTCCTTTTCTCTTCTCCTGGAAAGATTCTTGCGAACTCATCAGCCTGTGGATGGGTAAACAGATCCCAATTAATCACCTGCTTCATCCATTGAGCAGGGATCTGGTGTTTAGGACAACCATCCATCAAAGTATAAAACTTGTGTATTTCCGGGATTGATGGTCTTTTGACACCTGGAGGCAGATCCTTGAATCTGCATTCTGGGATCAGCTTGTCAGCTTGTTCAATATAGCCAAGTTCATACTTCGGGCTATTTGCAGGTCTCATGTTAGCAAAAATGGATGTGAGTCTTGGATCTTCATTCTCAAGAGTTGGCACAAGATGCATCATAAGAACATGCTCATCTTCATGTGGGAAAGGAATGTCTGAGCACTTAGGATTAGGACAAGGGTTAGATGAAGTAGTTGGAGGGGCTTCACTTGTCCTAGAGTTATGGTTCTTATGAAGAACAACATAGGAAAGACTCTGTAGATTAACTTGCTGGCTACATTGAGGACATACAATGCTCAGGGGCTGGAAATTTACAATCTGAGCATACTCAAACAAAGCAACATGACTACAATTTGAAACAATTGAACTACAACCTGTATCTGTACAATCTGGAGCTATATACCTGGGAGACTTTTTACATTCTGCCTCAGTCCTATGCCTGTCAATGGTTGACCTTCTGGGGAATGACAGAGTGGCTGTGGATTGATTCTCTGTGATGTTGGTAGAGGTTATTTTCTGTACAGCGAGAGGTTTAGGATTTGGCACTGTCCAGTGTTGAGGGAAAGTGAGATCTTCCCATTTAACGGCCTGATGTTCTATTTTCTGATTCTTGGGATCAGTTAGGACTACAACACTGGTTTTTGACTCTCGACTGGGTGCATGGAGGACTGCTGGAAACATAGTGGAGGTATGACGGAAACAACCCCGAAACTGAATGGCAATATTTTGTCTCTTCTTCCACATATCAAATCCCATTTTTTGGATTTGAAGCTGTAGTATATCTGCCAGGGTTTCATCAGTGATTGACACTGAAAAGTTAGGGTAGCAATCAAACCACACCGGACCATTTGATAAGGGTGCAACTATTCCTCCAATTAAAGAATCTGTATATTTATTCTGTGTTAGATCCCTTGCAGTAGCTAACACATATGCATCAACACCCAGATGTACAAGTGCATGTATACCAACTCTCACACAACCCAAATGCAAAAATTGGGTTCCCAGTTTTCTCGCTTCAGCTTGAAGCTCCTTTGTATTCAAGATCGGGATTAACTGTACACGATCTGAATTTTCTTCTATAGAGCTGACCGACTCTTTTATAGTAATTCTAGTGGCTGCTTTAAGATGCCAGACACCTAGGTCACTATACACTTGGGAGGCCGAAATCTTGGGAAAAGCACATCTAGCTTGAGGTCCTACGTCCTCATATAAATGATCAGACTCATTTATTACTCTACTACTACTACTAGCAAACATATCTCTGAGAGGGTTTTGTTCAGCTCTATCTTTCTCCTCTAATTCTCTGAAAGAGACTAACTTACTCATTGATGAATCCATTTTCAACTTTTTAAAGAGAGATGGATTAAGTACTGAACAAGCTTCTCAAAAAGCTTGCTTGCTGCTCACAGGCAGACTTGGCAGAGGCTTCTCAACAAGCTTTCTTGCTGCTCACAGGCAGACTTGGCCTTGCTAAGTGTCTCCTTTATCTTCTCAACACCGCTCTATGTGAACCCAGCGATGAACCCATACACGAACCTACTCCCAAATTCACGCAACTAACGGCCTTCTTCGTGGCTTCCCTTCGCCTTTAACGGCCTTGGCGTCCCTCAATGGTTTGGCGAACCTCTGGCAAAATTCTCGCGAACTTTCAAGAGTATGAGAAGATAAACAGTGTCTTAGCAGCAAATAAAATGCACAGAGTAACAGTACTTAATAATGCGGAACCAATGAACTTTCTCTCTTTATTGATTTTAGAATGATTTTACAATCAGATTACAGACTTATGGATTTAGATCTCCTTATCAGAGATTGATTGTAATGGAATTTATCGGACTGTTGCTACTCAATGAATGAGCGAGCGTTACCGAAGGCTTCCTGGCGAAATTGCAGACTCTGTCTCAGAGTATTAAACACACAAACATATAGATACAGACTCAATCTATAGAACTGGCCACTTTAGGTTCTAATCTATGCCGAGCACATAGACCCGCAGGCTTCTCAGTTCTCCTATGGACTGTGAGTCAAGACTCTGTGATGCAAGCAGATCGCAAAGACTTGCGCAGATGCAGAGCAGGGAGCAAAAACTCAGACTCAAAACACACAAATGCAAAACTAGAACTCCAAATGCCCCATGCCTTCGAATGAGCCTAACCCTTCCTTATATAGGATGGAAGAGGGGACAAGAATTCCTGTAGACCATCGGATTATTGACACCTGGAAGGTGGATCATCATTTTCGGGTAAAACAAATGTGACATCCGCACGGAGATTCGACCCTTCCAACAAACACATGTGAAAGTGGGTGATAGATACACAGTGGATACCTTTAAGTACAAGGCCCACGAGGAATAGAATAATTTTCTACAGAGAGGATGCTTTCCGGACAGATGAAAAGCCCTCGAGAAAAGCTCTGTCACTATAAACCCGTGACTAGGTTTCATTATTACACAGGCAAAGCCTTTTTAGTGGGGCTCCCGAGGACCACTTGTACTGGCTGATGCAGGAGGATCCAAGATTTTTGCATCAAAATATCTGATTTTTCCGTAGTATTCATCATCCCAAGCTTTGGTGTAGATACGCCTGACAATCATAGGCTTACTGAGGATGATTTGATGCTTGATCTTAGTCATCACTAACCACTGATGATGCATTTCCATGTAGGACTTAAGAATGGGATTTCTCATTTTAAGTTCAAGTCCTGTAATTTCTCCTACATTTTGACATGGATAATGAAAGCATTCTCCAGCTGGGCCTTCAAGACAGTCAGTGCACTGACTATGAAAATAAGCCTCATAATAGTGTGGGTCCATACTAAATGGACTTACACCACAATGAAACCACCAGTCTGATAACCAAGGGGCAGCTGGTTCCCGTGAATTGATCCATGTACGAGAAAACTTTAGTTTGGTGTAGTGGGTTTCTTCTCATCCATCCTTGTTTAATAAATCCCACCACAGCTTCCTATAACCTGCAAAATCATAAACAGTGTCAGGAAAAATAATATTTGGATTGTTTTCTGGCCATGTTTGAAATCTTCCGCCTGTATATTGGCCAGGGTTCCTTGTTCTGTTTATGTTGTAAGATTTTTAATAGACTTTTGTTCTGTCTCCACCGCCAGTAAAAATGACAGAGATGTCCCAAAAGTCTTGCGAGAGTGACCTTTCAGCTTCATGAGAAGCCATCATACTGTGTGAATACATCATGTCATGTATCCATCGACTTCCTTTGGGGTACACCCTCCTTTCTGGTACAAAGTGCTGGATATCATTATGATTCTGCAAATTAGCATCTAGAACTTGTGTATTTCGGAGTTGCCAAGTTGGACTCCAATTTTCTGCATAGACCGGCCATGATGCTTCATCTGAAATGTATTTCAACTGCTCTCTTTGATGGGCCTGGTCCCATTCTGTGATGACGACAGAACATGGGGCAATTCTTCATTTTTAGGGTCACCAATCTGTTCTTGTTGCTGGATAAATTCCCTACTGAGAAAGTCTGGCAAACAATTTTCAGAGCCCTTAATATGTTCAACTTTAAAATCAAAATAAGCAAACAAAGCCTGCCATCTTGCAAAATTTGCATCTTCTGGACTCTTTATGGTTTTGGTGATTACCTTTGCCAGTGCTTTAGCATCTGTTCTCAGTAAGAAATGAAAATTTTCCAAGTGGATGGAAAACTTACTTATGCAGTTCCAGGCTGCTTTCACTTCCTTTTCAATAGGAGCATAATTCAATTCTGCTTTGCTCCAGACTCCTGAAACGAACTGCACAACTTGTTCTTGTTCTTTTGGGTTGTCTTTACTTGGCTTCTGCTTCAAAACACCTCCCCAACCTATGTTGCTGGCATCTGTTTCAACAATCTTGAAAGCATTATCATCAGCAACATAAAGAATAGGAATATTTCGAACCTTGGCTTTTATCTCCTTGACAGCTTGTGTATGCGCCTGTGTCCAAGGTTTCGGATTCTTTCTGAGTCTCTGATTCAGCAGAGTCCTGTCAATGGCACATGAAGCATAAAAATTGCTCACATAATTTAAACATCCCAAAAATCTCTGCAACTGAGTTTTATCAAGGATGACATCAGGAAACTTATCAGCAAACTCAAGTGCATGATTTTGTAGAGCAATCTTTCCATTCTCAATCTGGTGCCCTAAAAACTTAATCTTGGTTTGGCACAACTCCATCTTCTTTCTACTCAAAACCAAACCATTTCTCTGGACCAACTTCATGAAGATCTTCAAGTGTCTGAAGTGGTCTTGTAAGTTCTTGGAAAAAATAAGCAGATAATCTATATAGGCAAGTAACCATTCTGCATATGGACGGAAGATAGAATCCATTACCTTCTAAAATTTAGAAGGTGCATGCTTTAACCCGAATGGCATCACATTCCATTCGTAATGCCCTGCTGGAATGCTGAATGCTGTCTTCCATTTGTCATGTTCTGCAATGGCAACTTTCCAGAAGCCAGATTTTAAATCAAATTTTGAGAATATCTTGGCTCCTGCTATCCGACGCATGAGATCTCCTTTGTGAGGGATCGGATAGGTATCATCTGCGAGAACAGAATTCAGAGGCTTGTAGTTTATCACTAATCTTGGGACTCCTCTAATCTGCTCACTTCGTTTATTAACATAGAACCCATAGCAGTTCCAAGGGCTGCTGGATTCTCTTATCAGCTTTCTATGTAGAAGCTGATCAATTTATTTCTGACAGAGCTGTCTGTATTCTGCTGACATTGGAATAGCTCTGCTTTTGCAAGGTTTTCCCTCATATCCTTCTTTATAGGGCAATTCAACACAATGCTGTTTCCGATGCCAGAATGCATTCGGCTCTTCTGAACAACATGTTTCTTCAAATTCTTCTTTTAGTTCAGAAATCTCTCTGAACTTGTGGGGAACTCAAATGGTATTCAATCCTGATGATACTTTTGTGATCTTTGAGTTCTTCCAAACTTTTTACTGCTTTTTGGAGTTTCTCTTGCTTTTCTTGCATAGCCTGGACCATGGTGGAGACTCTGGTATTTGATACATAGGGAATTTCAATTCTTTCCCCAGAGACAGTGATGAAGCATCCTGTAGAATTGTTAGGAAATATAAGAGAACCATGGGGCTCAACTGCTGCTAAGAAAATATTTCCCAAAATACAGTCAACTGGAATGTCAGCAACTGCAAAGGAGAGCTTTACACATTTTGAATTAAAACAAACAACAGCTTTAGAAACTTCAAATTCTAGATTTTTCTTTCCTAATCCCAAAACTTTTCTTTTTGCAGTGGTCCAATATCTTGATGGGATTATTTTCTTGGAAAGAATATTAATATTTTCACCAGAATCAATTAGTGCAGTGACATTATACACTCTGCCTACAACACATAATTTTACTTCAATGTGGTGTTGCTGATACTGTACTGCCAAAACTTGCATGTCATTTATTTCTCTGAAACCAACAGAATCATCAAATTTACCTTCAGCAACTCTTACTTCTGGTCTAGCTTCAGAGTGTAAGAAGTAGTTTACATGTCTCCCTGAAATAGATGTAGAAGGCTGTTGAACTGGTGTAACCTTCCCTGACTGAGAAACTTGGAGTTTTAGGGCAGCAATTTCTGCTTTCATGGCAGAGATTTCAGATTTTGTGGTGTGTATCTCCCTACTCACCTCCCCCAAAGTGAGTGTGCGAACTTTGCTACTGTTGTGTTGGAGATAAGACTTGGTATTTCTTTCGTACGAAGCATCAACAAAGTTTGGCTTCTTACCAGAGGAGGAACTGGCTGGACCAGTGCTGTGTTGCATATAGGCTTTAAGCATTGCAGCTTTGAGATCACCTTCCTCAAGGGCACGGATTTGAGCAAACAGCTTCATTTCATCTTCATCTAGCTATGCCATGAGGACTTTGAGCTTCGGCTCTGGCTCTTCTGGAAAAGAGTCATCAAAAGAATAGTCTGATTCAGAATCAGAACAAGCACAATTGTCTGGATCAGAACATTGACAATACATATGGACTTCTTCATCAAAAGAGGATGATGAATAGGAAGAAGAAGACTCAGCAGAGGATTCAACAGCATGTTGTTGAATATGAAGGGCTTGAGATTGGTTATGACAATCAGCTGTTTTATGGAAGGAAGAATGACAATGAGCACATCTAGGTTTAGTTTTGACGGTGGTACTGGTAGATGGCTGTTTATTTTTCTGAGACTTTTTACCCAGACCTCTTTTTGACTCTAAGGCTGTTGGACATATATTGGAAGTATGACCAGCTTGACCACATAACCAACAGACTACTTCATTCATTCTAGCTACCTTGGCATCACGAGGACGGATGTCATGGGGCTGATAATAATGGGTCTTAGGGGTATACTTATAATAACCTTTTCTTCCTTTGTGCTATATTCTTTCTTTTGGATTTCTGAGCTCTCTTCTTTTTCCTGAGCTCAGTCTGTAGGTAGAGGCTCTGCTTCGCTTGTGAGCCTTCTTTGCTTGTCTCTTGTGCTTTCTGCGTTTTACCAAAGGATCATCAACAGTTATTCCATATCTACTACAGAAAGATTTAGTACCAGGAAGTCTATTCAATTTATCTATAGACTTTTGCATCTTTGAACTGGTATAAAGAGAAATCAAAACTTTAGTAATAATACTATAAAAATCTCCCCAAAGATAAACTTCCATTGGCAAGGGGAAAGCATCTTGCATTTTCAAGATGTCTACCAGCTTTGATGGTAGAGCTGCAAGATAAACCTGTTTCCACAGTATGTTCTTGGGATCTTTTACCAAGAATATTCTTTCTATCCAATCCCTGTGGAAATCTTCAAACTGATTTATATTATTGCACTTCAGATTCATCAAGATAAGTTCATTCTTATCTGTAAGTGCAAACTCTGCTCCACAAAAATGCTCTTGGATAAGTGCAGTGAGTGCACCAATCATATTATTCTGTGGAGTGCCATCATCATTAAACCTTATATCTCCCTATTCATCTTTGAGCACTTCTTGCTCCATCTTTGCAATCATAACAGGAGATCATTCCAATTTCCACCATCTAGCCAGAGTACCTGTAAAACAAGCAATGAGAGTTTTGCAGGCTTGCACTTCACTTTTTCCCTCAACACACATCAACTTATATTCAACAATCATTTGATCAAGAACCTGCCTGATCTGGGATGCAGAGAAGCCATCAATGTTCCACTCCTTATGACTCCCTTCATGGAAAGTATCTCTAGCTGGGAGTTTACCAGCTCCATATAGATCAGGGGCTGCAGGTCTTGTGAACTGACGCTCTAAGGGCTCATAGATGGGGAATGCATGTTTCTCAGAGTCTGACTCTTCTAAAGCAGAGGAAATGGTTATTTTCTCAGATTTTCCTTCTGGTTTAGACTCAGACTGTTGGGATGGCTTTACAACTTCTTTAGGGAAAAGCTGAGGAAACTTAGAAATAGGACTACTAAGTTCATGAGTGTGTATGCTCTTTCCCTTGGTCAAAAATGACGTCGGAATCGGCTTTTCTGACTTCTTCAAACTCAACCTGTATAACTTATCAGACAGATTAGAAACTGAATGCCATGTAGAGATGGCTTTTTCAACTATACATTTCTCTACATATTCAAATTTTTTAACAGAATTTTTTGAAATATGTCTAATTACAGATAAATCACACTGAACTTAATTCAAAACATTATTTACATCATTTATGGACACTTGGACACTATCAATCTGATCTTTAACCAGGGCAGTCTTAGCAACATTTTTCTCAAGACCAGTGAGAGCAGTGTTTTTCCAATTTACCTGCTCACTCACCTTCTGAACTCTACCCTCAATTCCAACTGTTGCAGTATCTCTCTGAACCAGAGGATATGCATTTGCTTGATTCTGTCCTTCTCCTAGGACAATGCTCTTAAATGGAGGATAGGAAGTGGAAGTTTCAATTTTGCTGTCGTCTGGTCCTTGCCAGGCATGTGAAGAAGAGGCTACAGTGTCTGCCATTAAAACAACATCTTCTTCCATTTTCTTCTTCCAGGAATAAAATGAAATCCATACATTTTCTTCTTCCATGTATGTTTTCCATTCTTCTGCCATTTTTCTTTTCTCTTCTCCTGGAAAGATTCTTGCGAACTCATCAGCCTGTGGATGGGTAAAAAAATCCCAATTAATCACCTGCTTCATCCATTGAGCAGGGATCTGGTGTTTAGGACAACCATCCATCAAAGTATAAAACTTGTGGATTTCCGAGACTGATGGTCTTTTGACAGCTGGAGGCAGATCCTTGAATCTACATTTTGGGATCAGCTTGTCAGCTTGTTCAATATATCCAAGTCCATACTTCGGGCTATTTGCAGGTCTCATGTTAGCAAAAATGGCTGTGAGTCTTGGATCTTCATTCTCAAGAGTTAGCACAAGATGCATCATAAGAACATGCTCATCTTCATGTGGGAAAGGACTGTCTGAGCACTTAGGATTAGGACAAGGGTTAGATGAAGTAGTTGGAGGGGCTTCACCTGTCCTAGAGTTATGGTTCTTATGAAGAACAGCATAGGCAAGACTCTACAGATTAACTTGCTGGCTACATTGAGGACATACAACGCTCAGGGGATGGAAATTTACAATCTGAGCATACTCAAACAAAGCAACATGACTACAATTTGAAACAATTGAACTACAACCTGTATCTGTACAATCTGGAGCTATATACCTGGGAGAATTTTTACATTCTGCCTCAATCCTACGCCTGTCAATGGTTGACCTTCTGGGGAATGACAGAGTGGCTATGGATTGATTCTCTGTGATGTTGGCAGAGGTTATTTTCTGTACAGCGAGAGGTTTAGGATTTGGCACTGTCCAGTGTTCAGGGAAAGTGAGATCTTCCCATTTAATGGCTTGATGTTCTATTTTCTGATTCTTAGGATCAGTTAGGACTACAACACTGGTTTTTGACTCTCGACTGGGTGCATGGAAAACTGCTGGAAACATAGTGGAGGTATGACAGAAACAACCCCGAATATGAATGGCAATATTTTTTCTCTTCTTCCTCATATCAAATCCCATTGTTTGGATTTGAAGCTGTAGTATATCTGCCAGGGTTTCATCAGTGATTGACACTGAAAAGTTAGGGTAGCAATCAAACCACACCGAACCATTTGATAAGGGTGCAACTATTCCTCCAATTAAAGAATCTGTATATTTATTATGTGTTAGATCCCTTACAGTAGCTAACACATATGCATCAACACCCGGATGTACAAGTGCATGTATACCAACTCTCACACAACCCAAATGCAAAAATTGGGTTCCCAGTTTTCTCGCTTCAGCTTGAAGCTCCTTTGGATTCAAGATCGGGATTAACTGTGCATGATCTGAATTTTCTTCTATAGAGCTGACCGACTCTTTTATAGTGATTCTAGTGGCTGCTTTAAGATGCCATACACCTAGTTCACTATACACTTGGGAGGCCGAAATCTTGGGAAAAACCCATCTAGCTTGAGGTTCTACCTCCTCATATAAATGATCAGACTCATTTATTACTCTACTACTACTACTAGCAAACATATCTCTGATAGGGTTTCGTTCAGCTCTATCTTTCTCCTCTAATTCTCTGAAAGAGACTGACTTACTCATTGATGAATCCATTTTCAACTTTTTAAAGAGAGATGGATTAAGTACTGAACAAGCTTCTCAACAAGCTTGCTTGCTGCTCACAGGCAGACTTGGCAGAGGCTTCTCAACAAGCTTGCTTGCTGCTCACAGGCAGACTTGGCCTTGCTAAGTGTCTCCTTTATCTTCTCAACACCGCTCTATGTGAACCCAGCGATGAACCCATACACGAACCTACTCCAAAATTAACGCAACTAACGGCCTTCTTCGCGTCTTCCCTTCGCCTTTAACGGCCTTGGTGTCCCTCAATGGTTTGGCGAACCTCTGGCGAACTTTCAAGAGTATGAGAAGATAAACAGTGTCTTAGCAGCAAATAAAATGCACAGAGTAACAGTACTTAATAATGCGGA
The DNA here is from genome assembly GCA_034641835.2 of Pinus albicaulis. Lineage (NCBI taxonomy): Eukaryota > Viridiplantae > Streptophyta > Pinopsida > Pinales > Pinaceae > Pinus > Pinus albicaulis. The sequence goes on from CM076580.1 coordinate 500,116,193, forward strand.
ACCAATGAACTTTCTCTCTTTATTGATTTTAGAATGATTTTACAATCAGATTATAGACTTATGGATTCAGATCTCCTTATTAGAGATTGACTGCAATGGCATTTATCGGACTGTTGCTACTCAATGAATGAGCGAGCATTACCGAAGGCTTCCTGGCCAAATTGAAGACTCTGTCTCAGAGTATTAAACACACAAACATATAGATATAGACTCAATCTATAGAACTGGCCACTTTAGGTTCTGATCTATGCCGAGCACATAGACCCGCAGGCTTCTCAGTTCTCCTATGGACTGTGATTCAAGACTCCGTGATGCAAGCAGATCGCAAAGACTTGCGCAGATGCAGAGCAGGGAGCAAAAACTCAGACTCAAAACACACAAATGCAAAACTAGAACTCCAAATGCCCCATGCCTTCGAATGAGCCTAACCCTTCCTTATATAGGATGGAAGAGGGGACAAGCATTCCTGTAGACCATCGGATTATTGACACCTGGAAGGTGGATCATCATTTTCGGGTAACACAAATGTGACATCCGCACGGAGATTCGACCCTTCCGACAAACACATGTGAAAGTGGGTGATAGATACACAGTGGATACCTTTAAGTACAAGGCCCACGAGGAATAGAATAATTTTCTACAGAGAGGATGCTTTTCGTACAGATGAAAAGCCCTCGAGAAAAGCTCTGTCACTATAAACCTGTGACTAGGTTTCATTATTACACAGGCAAAGCCTTTTTAGTGGGGCTCCCGAGGACCACTTGTACTGGCTGATGCAGGAGGATCCAAGATTTTTGCATCAACATATCTGATTTTTCCGAAGTATTCATCATCCCAAGCTTTGGTGTAGATACGCCTGATGATCATAGGCTTATTGAGGATGATTTGATGCTTGATCTTAGTCATCACTAACCACTGATGATGCATTTCCATGTAGGACTTAAGAATGGGATTTCTCATTTTAAGTTCAAGTCCTGTAATTTCTCCTACAGTTTGACATGGATAATGAAAGCATTCTCCAGCTGGGCTTTCAAGACAGTCAGTGCACTGACTATGAAAATAAGCCTCATAATAGTGTGGGTCCATAATAAATGGACTTACACCATAATGAAACCACCAGTCTGATAACCAAGGGGTAGCTGGTTCCCGTGAATTGATCCATGTACGAGAAAACTTTAGTTTGGTGTAGTGGGTTTCTTCACGTCCATCCTTGTTTAATAAATCCCACCACAGCTTCCTATAACCTGCAAAATCATAAACAGTGTCAGGAAAAATAATATTCGGATTGTTTTCTGGCCATGTTTGAAATCTTCCGCCTGTATATTGGCCAGGGTTCCTTGTTCTATTTATGTTGTAAAATTTGTAATAGGCTTTTGTTCTGTCTCCACCGCCAGTACAAATGACAGAGATGTCCCAAAATTCTTGCGAGAGTGACCTTTCAGCTTCATGAGAAGCCATCATACTGTGTGAATACATCATGTCATGTATCCGTCGACTTTCTTTGGGGTACGCCCTCCTTTCTGGTACAAAGTGCTGGATATCATTATGATTCTGCAAATTAGCATCTAGCACTTGTGTATTTCGAAGTTGCCAAGTTGGACTCCAATTTTCTGCATAGACCGGCCATGATGCTTCATCTGAAATGTATTTCAACTGCTCTCTTTGATGGGCCTGGTCCCATTCTGTGATGATGACCATAACATGGGGAAATTCTTCATTTTTAGGGTCACCAATCTGTTCTTGTTGCTGGATAAATTCCCTACTGAGAAAGTCTGGCAAACAATTTTCAGAGCCCTTAATATGTTCAACTTTAAAATCAAAATAAGCAAACAAAGCCTGCCATCTTGCAAACTTTGCATCTTCTGGACTCTTTATGGTTTTGGTGATTACCTTTGCCAGTGCTTTAGCATCTGTTCTCAGTAAGAAATGAACATTGGCCAAGTGGATGGAAAACTTACTTATGCAGTTCCAGGCTGCTTTCACTTCCTTTTCAATAGGAGCATAATTCAATTCTGCTTTGCTCCAGACTCCTGAAACGAACTGCACAACTTGTTCTTGTTCTTTTGGGCTATCTTCACTTGGCTTCTGCTTCAAAACACCTCCCCAACCTATGTTGCTGGCATCTGTTTCAACAATCTTGAAAGCATTATCATCAGCAACATAAAGAATAGGAATATTTCGAACCTTGGCTTTTATCTCCTTGACAGCTTATGTATGCGCCTGTGTCCAAGGTTTCGGATTCTTTCTGAGTCTCTGATTCAGCAGAGTCCTGTCAATGGCACATGAAGGATAAAAATTTCTCACATAATTTAAACTTCCCAAAAATCTCTGCAACTGAGTTTTATCAAGGATGACATCAGGAAACTTATCAGCAAACTCAAGTGCATGATTTTGTAGAGCAATCTGTCCATTCTCAATCTGGTGCCCTAAAAACTTAATCTTGGTTTGGCACAACTCCATATTCTTTCTACTCAAAACCAAACCATTTCTCTGGACCAACTTCATGAAGATCTTCAAGTGTCTGAAGTGGTCTTGTAAGTTCTTGGAAAAAATAAGCAGATCATCTATATAGGCAAGTAACCATTCTGCATATGGACGGAAGATAGAATCCATTACCTTCTGAAATTTAGAAGGTGCATGCTTTAACCCGAATGGCATCACATTCCATTCGTAATGCCCTGCTGGAATGCTGAATGTTGTCTTCCATTTGTCATGTTCTGCAATGGCAACTTGCCAGAAGACAGATTTTAAATCAAATTTTGAGAATATCTTGGCTCCTGCTATCCGACGCATGAGATCTCCTTTGTGAGGGATCGAATAGGTATCATCTGCGAGAACAGAATTCAGAGGCTTGTAGTCTATCACTAATCTTGGGACTCCTCTAATCTGCTCACTTCGTTTATTAACATAGAACCCATAGTAGTTCCAAGGGCTGCTGGATTCTCTTATCAGCTTTCTCTGTAGAAGCTGATCAATTTATTTCTGATAGAGCTGTCTGTATTCTGTTGACATTGGAATAGCTCTGCTTTTGCAAGGTTTTCCCTCATATCCTTCTTTATAGGGAAACTTTAACCAGAGCAGTCTTAGAAACATTTTTCTCAAGACCAGTGAGAGCATTGTTTGTCCAATTTACCTGCTCACTCACCTTCTGAACTCTACCCTCAATTCCAACTGCTGCAGTATCTCTCTGAACCAGAGGATATGCATTTGCTTGATTATGTCCTTCTCCTAGGACAATGCTCTTAAATGGAGGATAGGAAGTGGAAGTTTCAATTTTGCTGTCGTTTGGTCCTTGCCAGGCATGTGAAGAAGAGGCTACAGTGTCTGCCATTAAAACAACATCTTCTTCCAGGAATAAAATGAAATCCATACATTTTCTTCTTCCATGTATGTTTTCCATTCTTCTGCCATTTTCCTTTTCTCTTCTCCTGGAAAGATTCTTGTGAACTCATCAGCCTGTGGATGGGTAAACAGATCCCAATTAATCACCTGCTTCATCCATTGAGCAGGGATCTGGTGTTTAGGACAGCCATCCATCAAAGTATAAAACTTGTGGATTTTCGGGACTGATGGTCTTTTGACACCTGGAGGCAGATCCTTGAATCTGCATTCTGGGATCAGCTTGTCAGCTTGTTCAATATAGCCAAGTCCATACTTTAGGCTATTTGCAGGTCTCATGTTAGCAAAAATGGCTGTGAGTCTTGGATCTTCATTCTCAAGAGTTGGCACAAGATGCATCATAAGAACATGCTCATCTTCATGTGGGAAAGGAATGTCTGAGCACTTAGGATTAGGACAAGGGTTAGATGAAGTAGTTGGAGGGGCTTCACCTATCCTAGAGTTATGGTTCTTATGAAGAACATCATAGGCAAGACTCTGCAGATTAACTTGCTGGCTACATTGAGGACATACAATGCTCAGGGGCTGGAAATTTACAATCTGAGCATACTCAAACAAAGAAACATGACTACAATTTGAAACAATTGAACTACAACCTGTATCTGTACAATATAGAGCTATATACCTGGGAGAATTTTTACATTCTGCCTCAATCCTATGCCTGTCAATGGTTGACCTTCTGGGGAATGACAGAGTGGCTGTGGATTGATTCTCTGTGATGTTGGCAGAGGTTATTTTCTGTACAACGAGAGGTTTAGGATTTGGCACTGTCCAGTGTTCAGGGAAAGTGAGATCTTCCCATTTAATGGCCTGATGTTCTATTTTCTGATTCTTGGGATCAGTTAGGACTACAACACTGGTTTTTGACTCTCGACTGGGTGCATGGAGGACTGCTGGAAACATAGTGGAGGTATGATGGAAACAACCCCGAAACTGAATGGCAATATTTTGTCTCTTCTTCCTCATATCAAATCCCATTGTTTGGATTTGAAGCTGTAGTATATCTGCTAGGGTTTCATCAGTGATTGACACTGAAAAGTTAGGGTAGCAATAAAACCACACCGGACCATTTGATAAGGGTGCAACTATTCCTCCAATTAAAGAATCTGTATATTTATTATGTGTTAGATCCCTTACAGTAGCTAACACATATGCATCAACACTCGGATGTACAAGTGCATGTATACCAACTCTCACACAACCCAAATGCAAAAATTGGGTTCCCAGTTTTCTCGCTTTAGCTTGAAGCTCCTTTGGATTCAAGATCGGGATTAACTGTATACGATCTGAATTTTATTCTATAGAGTTGACCGACTCTTTTATAGTGATTCTAGTGGCTGCTTTAAGATGCCAGACACCTAGGTCACTATACACTTGGGAGGCTGAAATATTGGGCAAAACCCATCTAGCTTGAGGTTCTACCTCCTCATATAAATGATCAGACTCATTTATTACTCTACTACTACTACTAGCAAACATATCTCTGAGAGGGTTTTGTTCAGCTCTATCTTTCTCCTCTAATTCTCTGAAAGAGACTGACTTACTCATTGATGAATCCATTTTCAACTTTTTAAAGAGAGATTTATTAAGTACTGACCTTTATCGAACCAGTCGCGAACACTGACTTACTGGCTCTGATACAAATTTCTAGCAGAGGCTTCTCAACAAGCTTGCTTGCTGCTCACAGGCAGACTTGGCCTTGCTAAGTGTCTCCTTTATCTTCTCAACACCGCTCTATGTGAACCCAGCGATGAACCCATACACGAACCTACTCCCAAATTCACGCAACTAACGGCCTTCTTTGCGGCTTCCCTTCGCCTTTAACGACCTTGGCGTCCCTCAATGGTTTGGCGAACTTCTGGCGAACTTTCAAGAGTATGAGAAGATAAACAGTGTCTTAGCAGCAAATAAAATGCACAGAGTAACAATACTTAATAATGCGGAACCAATGAACTTTCTCTCTTTATTGATTTCAGAATGATTTTACAATCAGATTACAGACTTATGGATTCAGATCTCCTTATCAGAGATTGACTGCAATGGCATTTATCGGACTGTTGCTACTCAATGAATGAGCGAGCGTTACCGAAGGCTTCCTGGCCAAATTGCAGACTCTGTCTCAGAGTATTAAACACACAAACATATAGATACAGACTCAATCTATAGAACTAGCCACTTTAGGTTCTGATCTATGCCGAGCACATAGACCCGCAGGCTTCTCAGTTCTCCTATGGACTGTGAGTCAAGACTCCGTGATGCAAGCAGATCGCAAAGACTTGCGCAGATGCAGAGTAGGGAGAAAAAACTTAGACTCAAAACACACAAATGCAAAACTAGAACTCCAAATGCCCATGCCTTCGAATGAGCCTAACCCTTCCTTATATAGGATGGAAGAGGGGACAAGCATTCCTGTAGACCATCAGATTATTGACACCTGGAAGGTGGATCATCGTTTTCGGGTAACACAAATGTGACATCCGCACGGAGATTCGACCCTTCCGACAAACACATGTGAAAGTGGGTGATAGATACACAGTGGATACCTTTAAGTACAAGGCCCACGAGGAATAGAATAATTTTCTACAGAGAGGATGCTTTTCGGACAGATGAAAAGCCCTCGAGAAAAGCTCTGTCACTATAAACCCATGACTAGGTTTCATTATTACACAGGGAAAGCCTTTTTAGTGGGGCTCCCGAGGACCACTTGTACTGGCTGATGTAGGAGGATCCAAGATTTTTGCATCAACATACCTGATTTTTCCATAGTATTAATCATCCCAAGCTTTGGTGTAGATACGCCTGACGATCATAGGCTTATTGAGGATGATTTGATGCTTGATCTTAGTCATCACTAACCACTGATGATGCATTTCCATGTAGGACTTAAGAATGGGATTTCTCATTTTAAGTTCAAGTCTTGTAATTTCTCCTACAGTTTGACATGGATAATGAAAGCATTCTCCAGCTGGGCCTTCAAGACAGTCAGTGCACTGACTATGAAAATAAGCCTCATAATAGTGTGGGTCCATACTAAATGGACTTACACCATAATGAAACCACCAGTCTGATAACCAAGGGGCAGCTGGTTCCCGTGAATTGATCCATGTACGAGAAAACTTTAGTTTGGTGTAGTGGGTTTCTTCTCGTAGATCCTTTTTTAATAAATCCCACCACAGCTTCCTATAACCTGCAAAATCATAAACAGTGTCAGGAAAAATAATATTTGGATTGTTTTCTGGCCATGTTTGAAATCTTCCGCCTGTATATTGGCCAGGGTTCCTTGTTCTGTTTATGTTGTAAGATTTTTAATAGACTTTTGTTCTGTCTCCACCGCCAGTACAAATGACAGAGATGTCCCAAAAGTCTTGCGAGAGTGACCTTTCAGCTTCATGAGAAGCCATCATACTGTGTGAATACATCATGTCATGTATGCATCAACTTCCTTTGGGGTACACCCACCTTTCTGGTACAAAGTGCTGGATGACTAGGTTTCATTAATGCACAGGGAAAGCCTTTTTAGTGGGCAGTGAGAAGCAAGCTTGTTGAGAAGCCTCTGCCAAGTCTACCTGTGAGTAGCAAGCAAGCTTGTTGAGAAGCCTCTACTAGAAATTGGTATCAGAGCCAGTAAGTCGGTGTTCACGACTGGTTCGATAAAGGTCAGTACTTAATCCATCTCTCTTTAAAAAGTTGAAAATGGATTCATCAATGAGTAAGTCAGTCTCTTTCAGAGAATTAGAGGAGAAGGATAGAGCTGAACAAAACCCTCTCAGAGATATGTTTGCTAGTAGTAGTAGTAGAGTAATAAATGAGTCTGATCATTTATATGAGGAGGTAGAACCTCAAGCTAGATGGGTTTTGCCCAAGATTTCGGCCTCCCAAGTGTATAGTGACCTAGGTGTCTGGCACCTGAAGGCAGCCACTAGGATCACCATCAAAGAGTCGGTCAGCTCTATAGAAGAAAATTCAGATCGTGTACAGTTAATCCCGATCTTGAACCCAAAAGAGCTTCAAGCCGAAGCAAGAAAACTGGGAACCCAATTTTTGCATTTGGGTTGTGTGCGTGTTGGTATTCATGCGTTGGTGCATCCGAGTGTTGATGCATATCTGTTAGCTATCGTAAGGGATCTAACGCATAATAAGTATACAGATTCTTTGATTCGAGGAATTGTCGCTCCATTATCTAATGGACCGGTGTGGTTTGATTGTTACCCGAATTTTTCGGTATCAATCACTGATGAAAATTTGGCAGATATATTGCAGCTTCAAATCCAAACAATGGGATTTGATATGAGGAAGAAAAGACAAAATATTGCCATCCAGTTTCGCGGATGTTTCCACCATACATCCACTATGTTTCCTGCAGTCCTCCATGCACCCAGCCAAGAGTCAAAAACCAGTGTCGTTGTCATGACTGATCCCAAAAATCAGAAAATAGAACATCATGCCATTAAGTGGGAAGATCTCACTTTCCCAGAACACTGGACAGTTCCAAATCCTAAACCTCTCGCTGTACAGAAAATTACCTCAGCCAACATCACAGAAAACCAATCCTCAGCTGTTCTGTCCTTTCCCAGAAGGTCAACCATTGATAGAAGAAGGATTGAGGAAGAATGTAAAAAGTCTCCCAGGTTTATCACTCCAGATTGTACAGATACTGGTTGTAGCTCTATTGTTTCAAATTGTAGTCATGTAGCTTTATTTGAATTTGATCAGTTTGTAAATTACCTGCCACTGAGCGTCCAATGCCCACAATGTAGTCAACATGTAAATTTGCAGAGTCTAGCCTATGCAGTTCTTCACAAGAACCATATCCCCAGATTGTGAAGCCCAAATACTCTCCATCTAACCCTTGTCCTAATCCTAAGTGCTCAGACATTCCATTCCCACATGAAGATGAGCATGTTCTTATGATGCATCTTGTGCCAACTCTTGAGAATGAAGATCCAAGACTCACAACAATTTTTGCTAACATGAGACCTGAAAATAGCCCGAAGTATGGACTCGGCTATGTTGAACAAGCTGACAAGCTGATCCCAGAATGCAGATTCAAGGATCTGCCACCAGGTGTCAAAAGACCATCAGTCCCTGAAATCCACAAGTTTTATACTTTGATGGATGGTTGTCCTAAACATCAGATCCCTGCTCAATGGATGAAGCAGATGATAAATTGGGATCTGTTTATCCATCCACAGGCTGATGAGTTTGCTAGAGTCTTTCCAGGAGAAGAAAAAAGGAAAATGGCAGAAGAATGGAAGGCATACATGGAAGAAGAAAATGTATGGATTTCATTTTATTCCTGGAAGAAGAAAATGGAAGAAGATGTTGTTTTAATGGCAGACACTATAGCCTCTTCCTCACATGCCTGGCATGGACCAGACGGCAGTAAGATTGAGACCTCTACTTCATATCCTCCCTTTAAAAGCATTGTCCTAGGAGAAGGACAGAATCAAGCAAATGCATATCCTCTGGTTCAGAGATACCGCAGTTAGCGTGAATTATGGGTAGATCAAGGTGAGAGTGATAGAATTTGATAAACATTTCTCAATCGCCCTGAGAAAAATGTTGCTAAGATCGTTTCATATCGATGATAGTGTCCATGTTCATAAATGATAACATGAATTAACAAGGTGATTTACCTCAGACCAGATATTTCGGAAAATTCTGTTCAAAAATTTGAAGATGTAGAGACCTGTATAATTGAACAAGCCATCTCTACACGGCATTCAGTTTCTAATCTGTCTGATAAGTTAGACAGGTTGAGTTTGAAGAAGTCGGAAAAGCCGATTCCGATGTCAGTTTTTACCAAGGGAAAGAGCATACACACTCATGAACTTAGTAGTCCTATTTCTAAGTTTCCTCAGCTTTTACCTAAAGAAGTTGTAAATCCATCCCAATAGTCTGAGTCTAAACCAGAAGAAAAATCTGAGAAAATAACCATTTCCTCTGCTTTAGAAGAGTCAGACTCTGAGAAACATGCATTCCCCATCTATGAGCCCTTAGAGCCTCAGTTCACAAGACCTGCAGCCCCTGATCTATATGGAGCTGGTAAACTCCCAGCTAGAGATACTTTCCATGAAGGGAGTCATAAGGAGTGGAACATTGATGGCCTCTCTGTAGCCCAGATCAGGCAGGTTCTTGATCAAATGATTGTTGAATATAAGTTGATGTGTGTTGAGGGAAAAAGTGAAGTGCAAGCCTGCAAAACTCTCATTGCTTGTTTTACAGGTACTCTGGCTAGATGGTGGGAATTGGAATCATCTCCTGTTATGATTGCAAAGATGGATCAATAAGTGCTCAAAGATGAACAGGGAGATATAAGGTTTAATGATGATGGCACCCCATAGAATAATATGATTGGTGCACTCACTGCAACCTAAAAAGGCTTTCCCTGTGTAATAATGAAACCTAGTCACGGGTTTATAGTGACAGAGCTTTTCTCGAGGGCTTTTCATCTATCCGAAAAGCATCCTCTCTGTAGAAAATTATTCTATTCCTCGTGGGCCTTGTACTTAAAGGTATCCACTATGTATCTATCACCCACTTTCACATGTGTTTGTCGGAAGGGTCGAATCTCCGTGCGGATGTCACATTTGTGTTACCCGAAAACGATGATCCACCTTCCAGGTGTCAATAATCCGATGGTCTACAGGAATGCTTGTCCCCTCTTCCATCCTATATAAGGAAGGGTTAGGCTCATTCGAAGGCATGGGCATTTGGAGTTCTAGTTTTGCATTTGTGTGTTTTGAGTCTTAGTTTTTGCTCCCTGCTCTGCATCTGCGCAAGTCTTTGTGATTTGCTTGCATCACAGAGTCTTGACTCACAGTCCATAGGAGAACTGAGAAGCCTGCAGGTCTATGTGCTCAGCATAGATCAGAACCTAAAGTGGCCAGTTCTATAGATTGAGTCTGTATCTATATGTTTGTGTGTTTAATACTCTGAGACAGAGTCTGCAATTTGGCCAGGAAGCCTTCGGTAACGCTCGCTCATTCATTGAGTAGCAACAGTCCGATAAATGCCATTGCAGTCAATCTCTGATAAGGAAATATGAATCCATAAGTCTGTAATCTGATCGTAAAATCATTCTGAAATCAATAAAGAGAGAAAGTTCATTGGTTCCGCATTATTAAGTAATGTTACTCTATGCATTTTATTTGCTGCTAAGACACTGTTTATCTTCTCATACTCTTGAAAGTTCGCCAGAATTTCGCCAGAGGTTTTCCAAACCATTGAGGGACGCCAAGGCCGTTAAAGGCAAAGGGAAGCCGTGAAGAAGGCCGTTAGTTGCGTGAATTTGGGAGTAGGTTCGTGTATGGGTTCATCGCTGGGTTCACATAGAGCGGTGTTGAGAAGATAAAGGAGAAACTTAGCAAGGCCAAGTCTGCCTGTGAGCAGCAAGCAAGCTTGTTGAGAAGCCTCTGCCAAGTCTGCCTGTGAGCAGCAAGCAAGCTTGTTGAGAAGCCTCTACTAGAAATTGGTATCAGAGCCAGTAAGTTGGTGTTCGCGACTGGTTCGATAAAGGTCAATACTTAATCCATCTCTCTTTAAAAAGTTGAAAATGGATTCATCAATGAGTAAGTCAGTCTCTTTCAGAGAATTAGAGGAGAAAGACAGAGCTGAACAAAACCCTCTCAAAGATATGTTTGCTAGTAGTAGTAGTAGAGTAATAAATGAGTCTAATCATTTATATGAGGAGGTAGAACCTCAAGCTAGATGGGTTTTGCCCAAGATTTCGGCCTCCCAAGTGTATAGTGACCTAGGTGTCTGGCATCTTAAAGCAGCCACTAGAATCACTATAAAAGAGTCGGTCAGCTCTATAGAAGAAAATTTAGATCGTGTACAGTTAATCCCGATCTTGAATCCAAAGGAGCTTCAAGCTGAAGCGAGAAAACTGGGAACCCAATTTTTGCATTTGGGTTGTGTGAGAGTTGGTATACATGCACTTGTACATCCGGGTGTTGATGCATATGTGTTAGCTACTGTAAGGGATCTAACACATAATAAATATACAGATTATTTAATTGGAGGAATAGTTGCACCCTTATCAAATGGTCCGGTGTGGTTTGATTGCTACCCTAACTTTTCAGTGTCAATCACTGATGAAACCCTAGCAGATATACTACAGCTTCAAATCCAAAAAATGGGATTTGATATGAGGAAGAAGAGACAAAATATTTCCATTCAGTTTCGGGGTTATTTCCGTCATACCTCCACTATGTTTCCAGCAGTCCTCCATGCACCCAGTCGAGAGTCAAAAACCAGTGTTGTAGTCCTAACTGATCCCAAGAATCAGAAAATAGAACATCAGGCCATTAAATGGGAAGATCTCACTTTCCCTGAACACTGGACAGTGCCAAATCCTAAACCTCTCGCTGTACAGAAAATAACCTCTGCCAACATCACAGAGAATCAATCCACAGCCACTCTGTCATTCCCCAGAAGGTCAACCATTGACAAGCATAGGATTGAGGCAGAATGTAAAAATTCTCCCAGGTATATAGCTCCAGATTGTACAGATACAGGTTGTAGTTCAATTGTTTCAAATTGTAGTCATGTTGCTTTGTTTGAGTATGCTCAGATTGTAAATTTCCAGCCCCTGAGCGTTGTATGTCCTCAATGTAGCCAACAAGTTAATCTGCAGAGTCTTGCCTGTGCTATTCTTCATAAGAACCATAACTCTAGGATAGGTGAAGCCCCTCCAACTACTTCATCTAACCCTTGTCCTAATCCTAAGTGCTCAGACATTCCTTTCCCACATGAAGATGAGCATGTTCTTATGATGCATCTTGTGCCAACTCTTGAGAATAAAGATCCAAGACTCATAGCCATTTTTGCTAACATGAGACCTGCAAATAGCCCGAAGTATGGACTTGGCTATATTGAACAAGCTGGCAAGCTGATCCCAGAATGCAGATTCAAGGATCTGCCTCCAGGTGTCAAAAGACCATCAGTCCCGGAAATCCACAAGTTTTATACTTTGATGGATGGCTGTCCCAAACACAAGATCCCTGCTCAATGGATGAAGCAGATGATTAATTGGGATCTGTTTACCCATCCACAGGCTGATGAGTTCGCAAGAATATTTCCAGGAGAAGAGAAAAGGAAAATGGCAGAAGAATGGAAAACATACATGAAAGAAGAAAATGTATGGATTTCATTTTATTCCTGGAAGTAGAAAATGGAAGAAGATGTAGTTTTGATGGCAGACATTGTAGCCTCTTCTTCACATGCCTGGCAAGGACCAGACGGCAGCAAAATTGAAACTTCCACTTCCTATCCTCCATTTAAGAGCATTGTCCTAGGAGAAGGACAGAATCAATAAAATGCATATCCTCTGGTTCAGAGAGATACTGCAGCAGTTGGAATTGAGGGTAGAGTTTAGAAGGTGAGTGAGCAGGTAAATTTGACAAACACTGCTCTCACTGGTCTTGAGAAAAATGTTGCTAAGACTTCCCTGGTTAAAGATCAGATTGATAGTGTCCAAGTGTCCATAAATGATGTAAATAATTTTTTGAATTCAGTTCAGTGTGATTTATCTGTAATTAGACATATTTCAGAAAATTCTGTTCAAAAATTTGAAGATGTAGAGAACTGTATAGTTGAACAAGCCATCTCTACACGGCATTCAGTTTCTAATTTGTCTGATAAGTTAGACAGGTTGAGTTTGAAGAAGTCGGAAAAGCCGATTCCGACGTCATTTTTTACCAAGGGAAAGAGCATACACACTCATGAACTTAGTAGTCTTATTTCTAAGTTTCCTCAGCTTTTCCCTAAAGAAGTTGTAAAGCCATCCCAACAGTCTGAGTCTAAACCAGAAGAAAAATCTGATAAAATAACCATTTCCTCTGCTTTAGAAGAGTCAGACTCTGAGAATCATGCATTCCCCATCTATGAGCCCTGAGAGCCTCAGTTCACAAGACCTGCAGCCCCTGATCTATATGGAGCTGGTAAACACCCAGCTAGAGATACTTTCCATGAAGGGAGTCATAAGGAGTGGAACATTGATGGCCTCTCTGCAGCCCAGATCAGGCAGGTTCTTGATCAAATGATTGTTGAATATAAGTTGATGTGTGTTGAGGAAAAAAGTGAAGTGCAAGCCTGCAAAACTCTCATTGCTTGTTTTACAGGTACTCTGGCTAGATGGTGGGAATTGGAATCATCTCCTGTTATGATTGCAAAGATGGAGCAAGAAGTGCTCAAAGATGAACAGGGAGATATAAGGTTTAATGATGATGGCACTCCATAGAATAATATGATTGGTGCACTCACTGCACTTATCCAAGAGCATTTTTGTGGAGCAGAGTTTGCACTTACAGATAAAAATGAACTTATCTTGATGAATCTGAAGTGCAATAATATAAATCAGTTTGAAGATTTCCACAGGGATTGGATAGAAAGAATATTCTTGGTAAAAGATCCCAAGAACATACTGTGGAAACAGGTTTATCTTGCAGCTCTACCATCAAAGCTGGTAGACATCTTGAAAATGCAAGATGCTTTCCCCTTGCCAATGGAAGTTTATCTTTGGGGAGATTTTTATAGTATTATTACTAAAGTTTTGATTTCTCTTTGTACCAGTTCAAAGATGCAAAAGTCTATAGATAAATTTAATAGACTTCCTGGTACTAAATCTTTCTGCAGTAGATATGGAATAACTGTTGATGATCCTTTGGTAAAACGCAGAAAGCACAAGAGACAAGCAAAGAAGGCTCACAAGCGAAGCAGAGCCTCTACCTACAGACTGAGCTCAGGAAAAAGAAGAGAGCTCAGAAAGCCAAAAGAAAGAAGACAGCACAAAGGAAGAAAAGGTTATTATAAGTATACCCCTAAGACCCATTATTATCAGCCCCATGACATCCGTCCTCGTGATGCCAAGGTAGCTAGAATGAATGAAGTAGTCTGTTGGTTATGTGGTCAAGCTGGTCATACTTCCAATATATGTCCAATAGCCTTAGAGTCAAAAAGAGGTCTGGGTAAAAAGTCTCAGAAAAATAAACAGCCATCTACCAGTACCACCATCAAAACTGAACCTAGATGTGCTCATTGTCATTCTTCCTTCCATAAAACAGCTGATTGTCATAACCAATCTCAAGCCCTTCGTATTCAACAACATGCTGTTGAATCCTCTGCTGAGTCTTCTTCTTCCTATTCATCATCCTCTTCTAATGAAGAATTCCATATGTATTGTCAATGTTCTGATCCAGACAATTGTGCTTGTTCTGATTCTGAATCAGACTATTCTTCCGATAACTCTTTTCCAGAAGAGCCAGAGTCGAAGCTCAAAGTCCTCATGGCACAGCTAGATGAAGATGAAATGAAGCTGTTTGCTCAAATCCGTGCCCTTGAGGAAGGTGATCTCAAAGCTGCAATGCTTAAAGCCTATATGCAGCACAACACTGGTCCAGCCAGTTCCTCCTCTGGTAAGAAGCCAAACTTTGTTGATGCTTCTTACGAAAGAAATACCAAGTCGTATCTCCAACACAACAGTAGCAAAGTTCGCACACTCGCTTTGGGGGAGGTGAGTAGGGAGATACACACCACAAAATCTGAAATCTCTGCCATGAAAGCAGAAATTGCTGCCCTAAAACTCCAAGTTTCTCAGTCAGGGAAGGTTACACCAGTTCAACAGCCTTCTACATCTATTTCAGGGAGACATGTCAACTACACCTTACACTCTGAAGCTAGACCAGAAGTAAGAGTTGCTGAAGGTAAATTTGATGATTCTGTTGGTTTCAGAGAAATAAATGACATGCAAGTTTTGGCAGTACAGTATCAGCAACACCACATTGAATTAAAAGTATGTGTTGCAGGCAGAGTGTATAATGTCACTGCACTAATTGATTCTGGTGCAGATATTAATATTCTTTCCAAGAAAATAATCCCATCAAGATATTGGACCACTGCAAAAAGAAAAGTTTTGGGATTAGGAAAGAAAATATCATTGCAAAAATAATTCCTATGCTGATTTTTTTCCAACAAACTTTCCATAGTTGCGACGTCCTATGGCATTAGAACTTTTATCGTAAGACCGAAACCTACGCCAAGTTTTTTTCGAAAATTTTTCCATAGTGGAAACATCCTGTTTTGTCAAAAATTTTGTCGAAATACCTACACTAACGGAATTTAAAAGAAACAAAAAAATTGAATCCCAAAATTTGATATTATATTAATGGCTAACATGTTAAAATATATCGTGTGCACACAAAATTTATGGATGTGAGTTTATTTTTCGAAATATTAATGTTAAAATACGTGCATGTTCGCAATGCCTATATTGAACATGTGCATGGTCCCTACCATCAGACGAAAGGTGGGGGTCAACACCTTGTTAGGAATTAACGTGAAGTGAGGTCTTGTGTAGCGTTTGTTTTGGATACCACCGAGATTTGGATCTACAGCTAAGATTGCAGCGAGATCCTCCCTCCATTTATAAAAAAAAACTAAGGGGGGCACCCACGAGATGGTTTGTGATTTCTACAAAATTATTTGTTACAACAACCCCTGCTAAGACAACACGTGCCATGTCAACTAGTACGACAACCTGGTCTACACATCATGATGGTGACATATGTCCTTCATGGACATGCCTAAAATGCCTGGAAATTGTATCAATAAATGCAACTAGAAGCCATACATGTCAAACCTAAGTCTTTCACTATTATTCTTGGTGCTTGTGCTCGCGCTTACATCCTGGTAGAGATTGTGAGGATGGGACTAGGTAGGTGTATAGTAATTTCTAACTAGAAATGTTTGCAAATATGTGAGTAAATATGTGAGTGATAGCTAACTCACTTTTTAAATAAATTATTTTTAAGTTTTCATCATAGGGAAAAGTAAAACTTTTTGCTAAATAAAATAAACTAGCAATTGCATTATATGTTGCAAAAGAAACGATGTAATGCACTAACATAAAATTGGTTTTTTTCATAGTTATGTTTGATTATGCACTCTGGGCCACATAAAATGGAACCTATTTTTTTCATAGTCATGTCTGATTATGCACTATGGGCCACATAAAATGGAACCTATTTGCATAATTGTCGGTGTACTTGGTATGCTTAGATTCTGAATTAAGTATAACCCCAAAAAATGTCACAATAACTCTAAACCACCATCAACATATGCATGAGAACCTTGTATATTTAGCTTAATATCTTTTTTCATTGTAATAATATGATAAATTCATTTTTTTATATAAATCTATTTGAGATTTCAAATTAGTGAAATGCCTAATAAAAAAACAAAGTTTTTACATCTTATTTTAAGATTTGGATCTTCAATTATAACTATTCATTAGGTTCTAATTTTCACTTTGAAGAGAAGATATGACAAATAACAGAGAATGAAGTGTATAAAAAATAAAAAGTGTTGTTGTGTTGCCATAATTTGATTTTTTTTAACTTTTGAAATGATCCTAATACTTTACCAAAACTTGATATTAATCTTTTTATATGAAATATTTATTAAAGAAAATTTAATCCATTTACTACTACAATGTCAATAATTTATTTATTTATTATATTTCTCAATATTAAATAACCAAAGTTTTCATAACAAAAATTACAATTACTTTACACTCATATTTGTTTTTAATGATCATTTATAAGCCTAAAATTATTAGGCAAAAGGAAGTCAATAAAATTATGTGCAAATAATATTAATAATACTTACAATTTAATACCAAATTTTGAGTTGTGATCTTCCATTCACAAATACACACCAAAATAAGTAATAAAGAATCAAATTAGTAATAAATTTTATTAATTAATTTTGTAAAATCTGGCATAGAAATACAAAAAGAAGTGAATAGTAATAAAGAAGCTCAATACAAAATGAAGTATAACGAAGTATACCGTTAGTGAATATAACGATGTATACAGTAAAATAAATCAAAATTAAAGATATAAAACACGTGAGTAAAGAGTATTAAGCTACTGAAAAATCATGGAAGCATCTCTTACAAAATATTTATATCATATGAGAAAGACATGACGCACACCAAAAAAAAAAAAGATGATGGAAGTGGAGATAAAATCTTGATGCAAACTAGTATAGCGGTTAAAACATAAATTACCACCAGTTAATATTTAATTTGGAATAATAATGGGATGGCCACATCAAATCACAAACCAATAGAGGGATCTAGCCAACAACCCTGCCGGCAGCCGAAGACAAAGCAATAGGGATGAACAACCTTTCATTACAAACGGATTTGATAAAAATTTTAAATATATTATATTTTTTTTTCAAATATATCGAGTACATATTTTAATTAAAATTTTCTGAATTAAATTTTTTTCTGTAAATTCAAATCTAAACTGAATAACTATGATTTAAATAATAAATTTAATGAATTATCATCACCTGCCATATAGTTGAATTGTTCATTACAAACAGATTTGATAAATTTTTGAAATATATGATATTTTTTTCAAATATCTCGAATACATATTTTAATTAAAATTTTCTGAATTAATTTTATTTCTCTAAATTTAAATCTAAACTAAATAACTATGCTTTAAATACTAAATTTAATGAATTATTATCACCAACCATATAGTTGGAGAGCATCCATAGTAAATTCAAAACAACAAACTAAAAACTATAAGTAAGCTATCAAAGCTATTATTGCAGACGGGGTAGCTGCAATTGTAATTGAAATTTGAATGGATGCGCCACAGGTGACTAATCCATATAGTTCCAGTCGAATGGATCTGTGGCAAAGGATTAATCTACATAGTTGATAGGTGATTAATCTACATAGTTCTAACTATATTCTGGTGGTGATTAATCTACGTAGTTTGTAAACATATCTGCTTTTCTGATACCTTTTCCTCCAGCAAATAAGTAGACTGAACCCACAAACGAAATTAACAACGGCTCAACCACAAATGACACGACATTTTCTTACACAGAATGGTCCATCCATATCTGAATAGAGATCCCAAAAGTATAAACAGAAATCACATTAAATTTGAAAGATTAAAATAAATAACTTTGAAATCACATATTGAATAAAAACATAACAATCGCAATTGCTTTCTGACTCGACACATGCACAGAAAATTAATGACAGAGGAATTCAAAGTGATCAAATTCAAGAGCTCAATTCAAGGAAATTTAGAACCGTGGGATGCTTTGCATTGCAGCGATGTTTGGGTTTCAGAGTCTCCACAAGCTGCCCATCCACCAACAGAAAGACAAGGTCGGCCATTCTTCGCAAATTCTTTCCACTATATTCGGCTCAATTTGATTGAATGCATGCAAACATCATCTGAACTTCTTGTTCTTTGTTTACTTCTTTCAAATATTATAAAGAATTAAATTCCGCTTTATTAATTTGCCTCATTATAAAGCTTTAAACAACAAATGAAATTCAACATCAGAAAATGCTAGAGTCAAATAGGTGGAAAACCTTGCAAACAAGCCCGGAACGACATTTTTCCATGCACGAAGAGAAGTTTGCAACCATAGAACAACAAAGGAATTAGCAACCATAACTCGGAAACAAAACTAAGTTTTTTTTTCACAGAGAAGTCTGCAATCATAGAACAACAAAGGAATTAGCAACCATAACCCGGAAACAAAACTAACAGAGAATAAACCAGAACAAAGTCGAGTGAAAAACCCTTACTGTGAATTTTAAGGGGAGAGATCTGGAAACTTTGAGTGTGTCATCTCCTTGTGAGAAAAAACCTTGAAGACGATTATTCTTTTTGCAAGAACCCAAAAGAAAACCCTGTGTGGAAAAAGAGAAAGAATCAGAGAGTTGTCTTGCACAGAGGCTCTGAAATCCCTACACGAAATGGTAATAGGAGAGTGTCCCAATACCACTGCTCTGAAATGGTGAAACCCTGGAAAATTGAATTCGCCTCGGTCGTTGCAAATAAAGACCAACCTCAACACTTCATTAATATATATTTTCCTGTAACTGATTAAATGTAACAGATTTTAATCGTAAGGTAGAGATGATTTGAATCATCTAACGTTAAAATTAAGGGCTCACAATAGTACACGTAACAATTTAGGAAAGTTGTTTTCAAATAGGTACGCTTTACAGCGTAAAAATCAATCTCTATATTTAATAATCATCTCCTAGTCAAAAAAAAATTATTCTTAAGGTTTTATCACAGGGAAAAGTAAAACCTTCTGCTAAATAAAATAAAAAATCAATCTCTATATTTAAAAATCATCTCATAGTCAAAAAATTCAAATAAACAATTATGACCTTTATATTCTGAGAGTCTGTTAACATCATGGAAATCTGCTCAATTCCAATTATCCAACAATAAGTTGGTGGTAAGTCATACTCTAATGCATTTCAAAATATCTTGTCAAGAACCATTACTTCATCATCACCTTATTATCTGTCGTGAAATATTAAAATCCAATAAGCGAAGAAAAACTATAATAAAATATCTAAATTGAATATCCATTTATGATATTAAATGTTATTCAACTATGTAAACATTTATGAACACTCAAAAATTGTATGTACCCACCTTGAAAATCAAAATTTCATTGCCAAAATTGAAATTTTATAATGTCATCAAATGACAAAAATTGGTCAAAATGGCAAAGACAAAACATGTAAACCACAACCAAATAGGGAGGAGTTAGGTGAATCTCTCGATGAATACTATGTGCTTTTGAGGAATATTCTAGCAAGATCAACTACATGGGAACTATTACTCATCATGTTCTTTCTAGATAAAATATCTGATGAACGACCTAATCACTTTATAACAAAAAACACTTAATTGTAATATATCAACATATTGGTACAAATATTTGGTCTCATTTTTTTAACAGTTTAGCATGAAACCTTTATTAAGTGGGTATAATGGATAGGAACTCACCCACATATATTTCTACTAGACATATGCAGTGAACCTGCCAAGCTACATTTCAAGGCCATGGTGCATAATTTTTTGGAGACAAGGAACATTGTGAGTAATGTTGGAAATACTGGGGGGTGAATCAATATTTATTTACAATTGTTATGTTATGCTAGTTAATATAATTAATTAAACCAAAACACAAGATATACAACAAGAAAATAATTTTATTAATGACAAATGATAATGAATCTAATCACTTTATCAACAATCACACTCCAACTTGTATAATAAATTTTAACACCTTCAAGGCTCCAACCCTAAATGAGGACTCCAATCCTTAAATATAAATCTAGACCCCAACCTAGTCTCAATGAGGCTCCAACCTCTTATGAGGACTCCAATCCTCGAAAATCTATCCAATATCCAACTTGGTCTCAACGAGGTTCCAACCTATTATGAGGACTCCAATCCTTTTATGCTAATTCAAGCTCTAACCTTTCCATAATGCTTCCAAAATACTATCTTCAATAGCTACTTCAAAAGGGTATTCAAGGTCTGCTTCAATAAATGTCAACATCTACTTTAGGGATCTCTAATATCAACTTCAAAAATTCTTCAAGGAATGCTCCACTAGGTGTCTACAAAATTTGCTCAAAAGTTTTTGAGGTCTACTCAAGGAACTTTAGAAGTCAACTTCAAGTTTTCTCCAAGTGGTCTTCAAGTCTGCTACAAGATGCAATCCAAAGACTGGTTTGTTCTCCTTCAAAACTAGACTTCAATATTACTCAACAAATTGTCTCAATATTACCCTCAAGGGTTGATTCAAAGGGTCTACAATAATTTCTCTAAAGATACTTCAGAATTCTGCTTTAAAATATTATTTAAGGTTATTCATAGAATGCATAAGGTATTTCTTCAAGGTCTTCTTTTAAGGTCTCCATATTTTTCTCAATAAGTGTCATTTGACCTGCTCAAAAAGTGTCTTTAAATTTTCTTAACAAGTGTCTTTAAATATTCTCAAGGGGTCTCCAAAATTGCTTGTTTCAATGCTCTTTACTTTTTCTAGAGAAATAGTTTTCAAAGTCTACTCAAATTCATTTAAAATATTGCTTCCACGAAGTTTTCAGGTTGGCTTCAAAATATCCTCCAAATTGCTTCAATGTAAGGCTACAATGTTTTCTCAAACCTTTGCTCCAAAATTCTATTCTAATACTCCTCAAATATTCCTCTATATGAAGTCAAATCCAATCACAAGTTGATCTATTTTTCCATAGTGTGAGCTCATTTCCAACAAGCCCAGAAATATTCCACAGAGAGGGGCCAAAATTTTCCACAAAGAGCTAAGATTTGCACCCCACTACAGTGTTGAAAGTCGTTGGTCATAGTGGGACGAGTTACAAGCCTGAAGTTGCCTCAGAAGGTCGACTCCATTGAAAGGGGGTTGAAATTGCAGTCTGATACTCCCACTGGTTTGAGTTTGTTTTACATCTTCACATGTTTAGATCAGTTCATCTAGAAGGGCCAAAAATATATTTCGAGGTAAATTGAGATTTGAGCTATGAAGGGGCAGAATTTTGAGCTAAAAGGATGTTCAAATTTTTCTCTATAACTTCCCAAGTCACTACTCAAAACCTAATCAAGATAAATTCCAATAACCCTTAACTAAAAATTAATAAAAAAGAAACCCTTCCCTTGTTTTTCCCTTAGGTTCATAAGATATGAACCTCTATTCATAGCCTTCTATGTTTTAAAAATTTATTCTTGCAGTCCAGAAATTCCATACGTGTCAAATATAGAATTGAAAAATGTGTTCCCCTCCCGCTCCTCTTAATCCAGTAGTTGTCATTGGTCCCTTTTCCAAATGGGGAATCAATTTTATTACATGTAACCTTCACTTGGTCTAGGGGCATGGGTATTATCCTTTCAGTGGATTATTTTTCAAAATGGGTTGAGGCGATGCCTACATATAAGGATTATGGTTAAACTACTACCCTACTCATATTCAATCATGTGATTGCTAGGTTCGGTGTCCCAAAAGCCATTGCCACTAACAATGGCACACACTTTCGAAATTATATGATGTTTGAACTTACTACCAAGCTAGGTCTACATCACGACCGCTCAACACCCTATTATTTGCAGGCCAATGGACAAGTAGAAGTCGTGAATGATGTTTTAGCCACTATGATTCAACGGATTATAGGAATGCACGATAGGAATTGACATCTTATTCTCTTCTCCGCACTATGGGCATACCATACCTTAGAAAAAAATACAACTATTTTTACACCCTGATAGCTTGTTTATGGCCTGGAAGCGGTGATACCTATTAAATACAGGATCATGTCACTTAAGCTAGCTATTGAATTGATCCTTGGTACTTCAACAAAGGAAGAGAAATTTTTATATTTAGCACGCCTAGATGAGACTATTCATGATGCCATTCTAGCTAGTGAGGCTCATAAGGAATGTATTAAAGAAAAAATTAAAAAAATCATTAATCCTCGTGTGTTTTCAAAAGGTGACTTGGTACTACTTTATGATCAAGATCATGACAAGCTAGGAGCTAGAAATTTGAGCCCATGTGGCATGGTCCTTATATTGTAAATCATGCACTTGAAAAAGGTGCCTATGAGTTCGATGACCATGATGGGATTCCTCTATCCAAACCTAGAAATGGGCTTTACCTAAAAAAATTACTATGCCTAGATTTTTTCATGGGTACTTTGTACATATTGTATTTTATTTTTTGGTGTGTTTAATGTTCTTTTGAAAATTATTTTTGATCTTCGTTGCTTATATATTGTTGCACTTGGTTTTCAGATGTCATTGGATTCTTCACCTTATATCATCTTTGACATTGATGGTGCTAGACATGGTACTCATAATCTCTCATCCGATGCTTGGGAAATTTTCAAGCCTAATGATGAGTTACTGAGTTTACATGGGATATGTTTGGTCATGAAACTAAAAACATCGCAGAATATAGCACGGTAATCAAGCTATTATCTAATGCCATTGCTTTTGGTGTTCATAGATTGGTTGTTACAAGTGAATCTTTGTTACATGTCATTTTTTTACCATGACACTTTACGGTTATAATGAATCTCTTGCCATCCATACACATGTTTCAATGTACTCCCTTGAAAGTGAAAGATCTAAATCCCTTGAAGAAATTATGAATTTTTGGTAACATGGCCTTTTAACCTAGTTAGTATGATCTGTGCGCTTTTCCTAGTCAGTTTATGGGCATGCACAGTTTCTTCAATTAAAACCTGCGCAGAACTGTGCTTTGTCTTCCATTGTAGATTGTGCACATGACTCAATGAAAAGTAAAAATAAAAATTAAGTTCTAGAATCCTTGTTGGGTGAATATATCCCAAATAGAAGCTTCTTGGTCATATATATTCAAGCCTTACCCGTCACAACATGGATCTAATTCCCTTTCATCAAGGAACCCTAATCCCACTATTAATGGATCTCATCCCTCTTTTGTGGATCTAAAACCTCCTCTATTTTTCCTATAAATTGAGTAGAGACTAGAGGGTTAGGGGAGTTGACAAAAGGTAATATTATGCTGGTGAATTCAGATTGGGAAGCTTACCATCCAAGGAGGGGATTTGAGGCATTTGGGAGGAACCTCATTACATCAAGGCATGGTTGAAAGGCTCTTATTTTATTTCTGAATTAATACAAATGAAACCTTTTTCCATTGTATTGTCTTACTAAAATGATAATGATTTATGTTCCTTTATGTATTCCTTAAGATTATTTCAATTTATAATATCCTTGATGAGTAGATTAATCTTGTTGTGAATCATTATATTGCATATGCTTTTGATCTATTTTATGTCTTTGATCACATATCTTATCAAGCATTGAGGAGTTGCATCACCGTGGATCAGGGATCTCCATCAAGCATTTCGCAAATAGGTAAGGGTACCATTCTCCTTCTCTTGTTTTGATGATTTAAATAAATTTAGCTTAGGGAAAGCGTTATTCAATTGTTTGTTTGTTTTTATTTTTCCCCTTAGGAACCTAGGGAGATCGCTCTTGTTCTCAAGAGGGATTTGTCTGCATAACACTCTCAAGTCATAGTTTGAAAACTAAGTATGGTTTCTTCTGTCATAAGTCCATCGATGTTAAGTATTTTTTTAAGAGTATGTCTCTTGAGAGCATAATTGTGTTCGCACTCCCACAATGTGCCTCTGGTAATGAAGTGGACTATCATCAATCCCAGAGTTTGGAATACCCTTGGTAAGTCCCTCCAAGTTCCATTGCAACTCTACTAATGTCTCAACAACATCTAAGTTGTGTTTTCCAACCTCTACCTCATGTTGGCCCTGCCTCTGTGTAGGGGGAATCCCAGCTGGTCTTATATCTCCAAGGTATGCACAATAGTCTGTTGACGGGCAAAATTGTACTGTCGATAGCAAGGGGGTCTCCTCGGTAAGAGGTCCCAATTAGACCTCACATCGTTTTGGATAGGAGCCCCATCCGGTATGTGGGCCTGGCTGCCACCATAAGTGTTTCCACTCTTGGTTGTCGGATGAGAAGATGATGAAGCAGAGGAAAAGGTGAAATGACCAATCAGTGAAGCAAAATCAACCCAAGATTGACAAACCATAAATAAAGATACAAGCAAGTCTAAGCAGCAAAATAAAATGGGGTATGCCGTGAATGGGATCAGTGAGCTGAAAAAACAGTCAAACATACATGGAAGAAAACATGCCAGAAGTTAACTGCAAATTAGTTCACAATAGATCACTGACATGGAAAGCAACAAATAAACATTGATTCAAGAGAAAACGTACATGCAACCACTGTGAATTAGTTCATAATCAATTTCATGCATGAAAGCATCCGCACAACATAGTAAAATATTATACAGCTAGTACTATCACCACAAACAAGGGCGTGGATCAATGCTGGAAAGAGAATATATTATTAATGTTGCTGCAACGTCAAATACATTTTTACAACTCGTCAAAACCCAATAGTGGAACATGGGCTATTCATCTCAATGCATGATGCAAAAACCCTAGTCTCACTACCTCTATCTCTACTTCATACCAAGAGCTAAGTGCCTTTAGCTCTCAAGCACCAATTCCTCTGTCATACTGGCTTGTTGTTGCAAAGCTCGAAGTCCCCGTATATTTTCCCAAATTTATACGTATAGGCTGAGATGACTCTTGAGTTTCCCTTGAATCTTGGTTTTCCCGACTATTGGGTTGGCTTGCGACTTGGGCCATTTGCGACCTACGAACCAGGGTTATATGCGCCCTACGACCTAAGGTCATCTGCAACCTGCAACCTCAAGCAATCTGTGACCTGCGACCTGAGGTTACTTGTGACCTACGACCTTGAGCAATCTACGACCTGCGACCTAAAGCCATCTGCGACCTGAGGTCATGTCCCTTCTGCATTCCTCTTTCGGCGAGCCCTAGTTTTCACAGCAAGATGCCTTGTCCCGCATATCATTCTTGTGCAAGTGACCAGGTGCCTTTGAGCTTAAAGTGAGGTTCTTTGGGATTCATGAGAGTCCACCTCGCTTTGAAAAGGGTCCCCTTACTTGCTAGAAAAAAACCTTGTCTCTTCGTGCAAACCAATAGCTTCCACTTGCAATTAAATAACATAGGTCACATGTCTTTATGATCAAAATAATAATTCTTAGAGGTGTATTTAATTAACTGCAAGATTGATTCAAACAAAAGTTGTTATCTTAGACCCCTGTGTAGTCTTTTTTCATGTCGCAACATTATTGGTGCATGTGGCTTGCATATGATGGCCCTGTGCCCTTATACCCAAGGCTTATTTCTTCTCTATGGCATAATGGTAAGGATAAAAGTTGATTTGCACCGGGCGCACTTCTGTTTACGTGTTGCTTCCTTGGTCACTGCCTTGTATGATCCTTGCAGGGCTTCAAAATGGGAAATGTCCTTGGAAAAGCCAGTACATGTATAAGCGTGCATCCCTCTAGCGCATCCTTGGTGTGCTTTCAACATTGTGATTATAGGGTCTCTTGCAACAACACTTCGATCATTTTCTATCACATAATCTTAATATCTTGTTTCCATACACCTTTTCATTACATGACAATTCTTTTTATGCATAGCCCACAAGGTTCCTTCGCTCATTTTTTAAAGCATCTACCACCCCCTATAATATAAGTGCGTGCCCACTCCATTTAAGAGTGCGAATTTGAGTCTGGATGGGCGTGGGTGTTTCCTTTGAGGGAGGTCGCACTTCTGGAGCGGGGTCGCATAGTCGTAGAATTTCACCGGACGTGGTTTCTCTTAGACACACTTTTTGTGACCTTGTGACCTCGGAGAGGTCTCATAGTCGCATTGGAGTTGGGTCGCATCTTCCGAACGGAGGCAAACATTGTGACTTTGGGATCTGAGGCCTGTGAAGTGCCCTTTTGCAACCATGCATACGCTTACATTTTTTTGCATGAGGCCTACTCCTTTATTCTCATACAACTTCACCTTTGATGATAATTCCCCTCAAGGCGCCTACCACCTACCGTAACTTGAGTGCATGTATTCCTTATGTGGTTCAAATGCCTGAGGGTGCGATTGCCCATTTGATGAACATGGTAAATGTATGTGCATGAGGTCACAATTCTGGTGCGTAGGTCGGATAGTCGGAGAGTCGCACCAGTCGTGATCTCTCTTGGATGCACTTATCTGCGACCTTGAGACTTGGGTGGCGGTCGCACAGTCGGGTAGTCGCATAAGTTGCAGGCTCCCTTTGTGTAATTTTTTGTGACCTTGTGACTTGGTAGAGGTCACGTAGTCTCGCTGAGGTTGGGTCGTAGCCCTTCACAGATGGCGCATATTGCGACTGGGTGAAATGAAAATGCCTCTCTACGACCATGCGTGCCTCTTTTGGCAACCACACTTGTGACAACACCGGTGACTGTGAAACCTCAGTAGAGACTACGTGGGGGGGAGTGCGACTGCTTAGAGTAGCCTCGGACCGTCAATGCTAATTCTGAGAGCCATGAGCATTGTTGTTTTGTTTTTCTTTTGTTTTGATCTCGCCAAGTCAGATAAACAAAAAACACGAACAATGCGTTTGAAAATCCTTAAGACATGAGCTAGTATTCGATAAACACTCCGTACTTCCTCCTTAGTGATATTATTTGAAGGATGCTTGCCATGAATCTGTGTCCGAGGCTAACTTTTCGTGTCCTTTTAGATCTTCCTGAACACATGAGCTTATATCATTTTCTCATTTTGGGGTTGAAACAGATGTTATTTCCAACCAACGGTGATGGCCTGTGGCTGGATGTATTTTTTTACCCCGGCCTCATTTCTTAGATGTAGTCACATGGATGTAGTCTCGGCATTGCAACTTGACGAGGTTGTTGAGTCATAGCCTCCATGAGATGCGTTCCCTGTCAACCCCTTAGCATATGCGACTTTGTGACTGGTCGCATTCTTCCTTTCGGGCTAGCCGCAAGTGGTCTTCGTCAGGTTGTGTTCATTCTTGCTTGCATGGCCCCGACTAATGCTACACTAATATGCCATGGATGTGTTTTTTATTAACCCTTTACGATATTCCCTAGGTTTACATCCACCGTATAAAACTTTCGACCAAAGCCTGACACGTCTGCGCCCATGTCGTGCAGCAGTTTTTTAGAACTCCACGAGACATGGCCTTTTGAGTGGTCAATAAAAGTGCGCATTTTATGGAGCCTGGCTTTAGGCACATGTTGGCCCATGCCTTAACTTCATAACACCCAAGCATTCAAATCCTTCTTCTTCGTTTACATCTTTACACACTTCTTTGAAATGCGCGGTCTCTTTGCAGTGGTCACCATGCGAATGCTGAGGCTTTTCAATGTGATGGACTATTAGAATTTCATCTTTGTAGAGTATTTTAATGATCTTGTCGATGGAATATTTAATAAAACAGATAATTTTTTCAATGTATATTGATGGCTTCTTTGACCAATTTCCTGAAAGGAATAGTATGAGAATGGGTCATCTCTCGATAATAATAAGAATGAAAACAAATGATTATAGAAATAGCTCGTTCGAGGGGAAACCACATTGAAATATCCAAAATAATATAGTGTAACTTTAAGTCAATTATTTGAGCATTCCTAAGTCTGGAAACCATCTTAAACTTATATTTCCATACAACCATCAACTACAATAAACTATAATATTCCTATTTAGGAACAACTCATGAATCATGCACTTAAAAATGCATTTTCAAAAAAATATGCTTTAGAACTAGAAAATAACTCTTGGATCCTTTATATTAGATAATATACAAAATAAATCCAATATTTTAGCTAAAACAAATAAGACTAGGTGGGTTAAACAGATCTCCCACACCTAGTTATCTCTAAGAGAAGGCCCAATGAGGGGCTCCAGCAAATTAAAACACTCTAATAGAAGTGAAAAGAGCTATAAATACATAAAATGTGTTGATAGACACTCAGAAACTGATTTCAAATACAACAGAAACTTAGATCTGAATTTAGGATCCAAAAAGTGGGGAAAAGCAGTGATTTCGACCCTAAAATAGATGTATTCAGAAATATGCGTAAAATTAAGGGAAATTACAGAATTTTATTTTATATTAGGTCATGAGGAACCTATGCTCCGAATTTCAGCTCAAAAAAATCATTCTAGCTATGTTAAAAAATTCCTCCATCCCCAGATATGCTTAAAAATGTTGATTTCCCATGACTTGGAGTATGCAGAAAATGGTTGAAGCATACATTGCGTGATTTCTGAAGAAATTAGACAAAATATGTCTGAAACATAAGATCTAAATTTTATTATAACTGAGCATGAAGAAAAATGGATATTAAGCTCCTTTTATACATCAAATAGATCACCCGGCAAGGGGATTTCATGAAAGAACAACTACAAGTATCAGATCTGAAGAATATGGATCTGAAAAATAAAAAATAATTGAAACTCTGAGTATATGAGCTGAAATGTACAAAATTATAGAATAGGGCTGCAATATAAACTTTCCGGAAGAAGGAATGACCCTTCCTCAAGGAAATAAGCACCAAACTAGGGTAGAAACCCTGCTGCAGCAATGCACTGGAAAAATGACGCAGTTTATGAAGTATACTACGCAAATGAAGTTGGAAGGTCCTCTGGCCTGATGCCAAGATCTTAATATGAAGCTCAAGGCTTCCTCACTAATCTTCCATAGAAAGGAATGCTCCCTTTTCTGCAAAACTAGATCTGGAAGTGGTGTTGAAAACCCCTCACTGCAACACCCTGCAACACAACCATTCCTGCCCAAAATAAAAGGCTATAGCTGGAGGAGGAAGCTTGGCCTCAAGCCTAGATGTGAGGCATTTCAGAACATACTCCTTCAAGAGCTACTCAATGAAGGAGGAGGAATTCCCAAACATGAGACTCCTCTCTCTCTAGCTAAACAACCAAGAGAGTTTGAGTTTCCTAAGCAATCTCAAAATCGAATTATCTTCAACTTCTTTTCCTTGTGGCCTTCCTCTTCATTTTATAACATTAGGGCTTGGAAAACTCTAAACCACCTTCAATTATTTAACCCTTTTCACATGAAGGGTCTTCATCTAAAACTGCATTGATCCATAAGGAGGTTCAATGCATCTAGACACTGCTGTGATTTGGTTATGTTGACTTGGTCAACCTTCTTCATTCCTTTTCACACCTAAGTGTATTTTATTGAAATGGCCCAGATTTTTCCATGTTCACATTGGGAATTGAATTATTTTTCTGATTAGGAGTTTTATAGTTCCTCCTTTACACTTTTATTCATGAGTTAAGCAGATTGAAATTAAAAATGCAATATTCCCATTAGCTGCAAAAATTGGGAATATTACATAGACCTTGACACTTCATGATTCCACAAGGAAATGATTCATTCACATAGAAGGCCTTCTTTAAATAACTGGGACCATGCTCCAAGAGGGTGTGGTGACAGGGCTGGGCCGAAATAGGTCAAACAGATATTACCGTTTGAAGGCCACGTTGAAAACTTAAAGGGTTGTGAGAGCAGAAGGGGACCCAAAGTTTTTAATACACCCAAAATTTTGGGTGGTGTTGTAGCGACTACCACAAATGGTGAACCACTGGTAGAATCCAACATCTCTGTCAACATCCCAACAATAATCTGAGTCCAGATAGTGATGCAAGGGAATATTGAACAAGTTATGTGGGTACCCTTTGTATTACTTTGATATTTACAGATATGCCCAATCCTTGTGCCTCAGGTATGTCTCGTTAATCAAAACACGTAAAAGTGGAATTTCACGGATGCCGGCAATTTTTTGATGATGTGAAGAGAAAGACAACGAGCTTATTATATTCATAATTTTTAAAATAATTTTCTGGTGTTGCTCCATTGCCAATAGGCCTGGACAGTACCCTAGCGGAGTCACCTCAAGAAATCACAAACGTTGCTTCGCTGCCAGCGAGCTTGGTCAGTACCCCGGTGGAGTCATTGTGTTACCTCTCTGCGCAGGAAGCCTTTCTCAATCCTTTACCCTTATTTGTTTCATGTGCTTGTAGCACTTATTTTCTTGTGCTCGTGGCACTTATTTTGCATGGGTGGATGAGGGATCCCGACTTATTCTACAGGAAAGAGAGGTTGTTTCTTGTTTGACAAAAACTGAAAGATATCCTGATTTGGGTTTTCCCTCATGCCAAGCCTTCACAGCCCATCTACCACCCACAGGTGAAACATGCAAAACAGATCATTAAGATGTTTGAGACTATGCTAGGCACAAGGCTCAGGTTACGGGTATAGGCCATTCAAACTCATTATGGTTCCCCACAAGCAACCGACACGTATCTCCCTTGCTAATGAATTTAGACTCATATGCAATATTGTGAGAATGTGACTTTGATGACCTGTTCTGAGAGAAGCTGCCTCTTGAGGTAACCACCACAACCTCACACAAAAAATGGAGTTATGGTTTCAGCAATCAGGGAAAAACAAGTAAGAAAGATCATCGGGATTACGATGCATGCAAAGAGCTAAAAAAATCCATCCGACTTTAAACCTGTGCAAGGGGAGTAAGAAAGCTAGTCTGGGTACCGAGAGTTTCAAGGCCCCGGGTTCAATAAGGGCTCATGCAATGGTATGCAATGTACGAAACATTTCACAGCTATCTCAACAACCAGTGAAAATGATGTGAGGAAGAAGGTGTGCAACACGATGCAAAAGATGAGGCTTATGATGCAATGCAATGCCATGTGAGCTAAATATCAACTAGTTGCAGGTGGAAAAAATAAGGAAAAGCACATGTAGTGATTATCTGAACATTATGTAGCAACAAGTAAACTAAAACATAAATGAGTGCAAAATAAATGGAAAATTATAATGCATAAAGCTATTGACCGTAAGAAAAGACAACAAACATAATTTTAAACTATAGAGAAAAACCTTAGTAAGTAAACCTAATTAACAGCTTGAACTAGCACACTATTATTAACAGATCCTAGCTAGCCTAAACCTAAAACCCTAATTTAACCAAAGTCGCGGTCGGGTTATGTGAAATCATCTTTCCAGTGCAGCCACCGCATTAGTTCCCGCCCTGCAAGAACATCAATATTCGCAATCAGATCCAGCATACAAAATTGTGCCCCAACAACCAGACTTTCCTGAAGAGCATGTGCAACAACAAGAAGGTCATGGCTACTTACCAGAGAACGTGCCAGAATGGATTGTTCAAGCTAAATTTCACTTTCCTCCTTATACACAAAAATATGTAATTGAAACCCAAATTTATCTATAAATGACACACATCCATGCATGCACAACCCTAAATCCGTCGAAAGCGAGGTAAAACATTGCCTTCTTGTAGATATATTCATTGGATAGGATCTGTCAAGCCAGCCAGGAATCTCATCATGATGTTGAGGATGATCAAGTTGATGAAATGGAAGAAATAAGCATTTGTCAAGCAAATTTGAGGTGATCGCGAATCCAAGTGCATAAACCCTAATTTTGAAAGCCCTAGTTCAGATTTTTCCCTGGGTTTCGTCAAGGATGTGAGGATCCAAAGTAACTTTCAGCGGAGGCTAAAATTCCTCACCATCCTAGAAAAACTCTGGACCTTCAAGCGGGGGGCTTCCAAACTTCGATGGTTTGGTGAGATCAATTGGTGAATGGATGTGATCATTAATTGTGGTGATTGGAAAAATTTCAGTGGGCTCATTATCAATTCGGCCAAATGTTTGCGAACTGAAAGATTGACAATACAATGTATCAAATTCTTTAGATTTCCAAGGATGGGATGAATTGACTGGAAAATTTTTAGGCAATAGAGAGGTTTGCAAGACATCACACGCTTGTGCCTGAATGCAACTAGTACTGGTTGGGCAACAACCAAAAATATTATAAACAATGGCAGGTGTTTTCCTTCCAATGAATAACTTAGGGTATACCGGCTATTTCATATCAACTATTAGGGGAAAATAAGACGTGCTCAGAGAAACATCACTCGGATCGAAGGCTTGCCCAGATGAGGTGACATCCTGCAGGGTTATACTGATAGGATTGTGGTGCGTGGGAACCGTAATTTGAGGAAACCTAATTCGGGAAACACTAGTTTGACTTGTTTCAGGGGTCTCATCAGGATCGTGCGAGCCTGAGATAAACATTAGCAGGAGTTGAATTGTCTCAACTTCCTGATGGGTTCCTGAATCATCAAAAAGCGAATCGTCGAATTTTGGTGGCTTCATAGGGTCGACCGATAGATATTAATGATAGTCCCCAGAGGCGTGAGCAAATATGTTTTCAAATAAATAACAATCAGTGGAGTCGTCAATTTGATCAGGTTGGGTATCTGGCATGTTAGGCTCCCATGGGGTTAACAGTTGGGATGAATCAATAAAATAAACATCTTGAGGTTGTCGAGACCGGAAGTCACTCCTTTGGTTGTTTAAATATTTCGGATGAAAAATATCAGATATAAGAGATTCATCAATTTTGTAATGTGATTTTGAAACACCAACCATGCGTTCATGATTGTCATCAATACTAGTATAAGACAACTTTGAATTACTTGAAAAAATTACTGGTGTGGCCAACTCACGAAATGAATCAAGGACAAATGGAAGAAATGATTCAGATGCAGATGTATCAACTGTACAAGGACCTTCATCTTGCACATTAGTGTCATCCAGAGAGGCCAATAATCCTGCATGCCCATCACGGTCCAATGATTTTGTAGGGAAATCAAGTTTATATGGGCCAAGACTCAATTTATCATCAGTATGTGAATGAGATTTAGGACTGTGCCCAGGTAAACATTTAGTGGACTCGAGATAGGTTTCAATAGCAGGGAGATATGTTGGGCTAATATGGTTTTCAAGCTCTGGTTTGACAGGGTGCGTGAAAGATTCAGGGGTGGTACAACAATTTTTATTTTCTTGCACATGTCTATCATCACTCAGAACTTTTGCGACCACAACTCCATTACATGGAAATTCAGGAGGAGGAATAGTAATATTCTTCTTGGAGGCCTGAATGTGTTCTGGACTCGGGGAGGTAGACAAGGAAACATTAGGGATAGAGCCCAAACAACTGGAAATTTGGGGATTATCATAATAAACACTGGGATCAGGCTTGGTTGCCGATTGAAATTGTTCTAGGGAGATGAAAACTACCTGTCGAAATTGTTCAATTAAATATGTCCAATCGACATCCCTTTCAAGGAACTCAAAACAAAAATGAACAAATCTGATAGAAAAATCCTCTAGATATTCTTGAGGTTCCATTCTAATCTCATTTAACTTTATTAATACATTTTGAAAATCATACCTGTGAAAATTTTGTTGTAATTCACCGACGAGCTGCTCGAACGAATGGATGGAAGTTGCCGGAAATTTTCAGCACCATTTCTTAACGCGACCTTTGAGAGTGAGGGAGGAAAGAAGACAAGCCAAATCCTCATCATCAACTTCGTAACACTCACAAAACTCACAAAAATCCGAAAGGTGCTCGGTTATGGAAACTCCGTTCTCACCATCGAATTTTAACTAGGACAAGTGATACAGAGGTTCATTGGGGATTGAGCATCAAGAACCAGATAAATTTGATAAACATCTCGGGATAATGATTTGGGGACGAGCCATTACAGATATGAGACTAACTACAGGCTCTAAGGGCTCAACTTGTCATTTTGCCCTCCTTTTAGCACCAATTTGTTGACGAGCAAAATTGTATTGCCGACAACAAGGGGTCTCCCCGGTAAGAGGTCCAAATTAGAGTTCACACCGTTTTGGATAGGAGACCCATCTGGTATGTGGACCCAACTGCTGTCATAAGTGTTTTCACTCTTGGTTGTCGAATGAGAAGATGATGGAGAAGAGGCAAAGGTGAAATGACCAATCAGTGAAGAAAAATCAGCCCAATATTGATGAACCATAAGCAAAGATACAAGCAAGTCTAAACAGCAAAATAAAATGGGGGTATGCTGTGAATGGGATCAGTGAGCCAAAAAACCAGTCAAACATACATGAAAGAAAACACGCCAGAAGTTAACTGCAAAGTAGTTCACAATAGATCACCGACGTGGCAAGGAACAAATAAACATTGATTCAAGAGCAATTGTGCATGCAAACACTGTGAATTAGTTCATAATCAATTGCATGCATGAAAGCATCCGCACAACATAGTGAAATATTAGACAGCTAGTACTATCACCACAAATAGTGCTGGAAAGAGAATATATTATTAATGCTGCTGCAATGTCAAATACATGTTTACAACTCGTCAAAACCAAATAGTGGAACATGGGCTATTCATCTCAATGAATGATACAAAAACCCTAACCTCGCTACCTCTATCTCTACTTGATAGCAAGAGCCGAGTGCCTTTAGCTCTCAAGCACCAATTCCTCTTACGTACTAGCTTCCTATTGCAGAGCTCGAAGTCCCTATATCTTTTCCCAAAGTTATACATATAGGCTGAGATGACTCTTGAGTTTCCCATGACTTTTGGTCTTCCCAACTGTTGAGTTGGCTTGCGACTTGAGCCATTTGTGACCTGCAACCCAGGGTTATATGTGCCCTGCGACTTGCGACCTCGAGCTATCTACGACCTGCGATCTAAGGTCACTTGCGACCTGTGACCTTGAGCAATCTGCAACCTGCGGCCTAAAGCCATATCATCTGCACCTGAGTCCATAAAATTCTACTTAGCTTCAGTAAAAGTATCCTTCTCCTATTTTAAGTTAAATCCTTCCTACTTCTTAGGGTATTTCTGAACCTAGACATCTGCAACAAGTTGTTTTCCTTTGGCTTGATCTGCACTAGTTGTTATACCACTTCTAGTCACAAAATTAACACTATGTTCTTCATTGCGTGACTTTTCCCTCCTCATCTAAGCATTCTATGTAGGCATTTGAGTCTTCTTTTCCTGCATTCTCACAAACAACATAGGGAAATATTCAATTACATGGTCGAATTGATGACAATACCTACAAGATGGGTGTGTCAGATTCTAGTAGTTGTGCGCAAAGTGGACAACTTCTCCACAATTATAGCAAATAATTTGGCCTCTTCCTCGACCATATCCTCCTCCTATTCCACGACCTCAACCTTGAAATCCCCTTCGCCAATAGGGTGGTGCAGGTGAATCCAGACCTCTACCTTCCGACTGTGTTCTATAGGAAGTAGCTTGTTCAATAATTAGGTCAAAACTGCGACAGTTCTTATCATCATGGCCTACATACCTACAAAATGTGCAATATAACTACTTGAGAGACTAAATATATTGCTCCAACCTGGGACAATAATCTGTAGGGTGTTTTCTGGTTACTTGAAATAGCGTGCACCTTATCGTAGGGTTACTTGGCCCTCCTGCCCCTGTATTAGGCTTGATTGGAGTTGGTCCTCCAACTGCCAAATATTCACCATATACTGGGAATTTTTCCTTATAGTGTCCTTCATCTTTGTAGTGCATGCATCATACCCCCGTGTCCTTCTCGTTCTCCTTCCGCGAGCTTTGCAGTTCTAAGTACAGGGTAGACAATTGGCTCTGAATCTACTGAACCTCGATCTATTTTTCCTAAACTAGCGAGGCTTCCATTTTCATCGCAATTTCCAAAGTTTCGTCCTGGGTTACAATCTTTTGCTGAGAAAAATGTGGGCACAGATGCGGCAACAACATTGCAATGAACCATTCTTTATGTTTATCATCACTAATGGTGAAGCCTGTATCTTTGATAATGTGTTTTAAACGTTGATCTTCCTCCCATATAGTTTCTCTTTGAACTTCCTCCCATACAGTTTCTTTTATTTCTGGGTCGGCATCCTTCAATTCAGTGACACATTGCACATATGACTTTGGCTTATGAAACTTCTCATTCAGTGCCTTCTTGAGATATTCTATTTTCATAGTTGGGCTACGTATCTCATGTACCATTCCAGCACACATTCCTGGAATGTAACAGTAAGTTGTGCTTTCTTGAAATCATTATCAACAATTTCTTGCAACTTCCACAC
This sequence comes from Pinus albicaulis, assembly GCA_034641835.2. Classification (NCBI taxonomy): domain Eukaryota; kingdom Viridiplantae; phylum Streptophyta; class Pinopsida; order Pinales; family Pinaceae; genus Pinus; species Pinus albicaulis. The sequence goes on from CM076580.1 coordinate 500,152,908, forward strand.
AACATCTACGATGAATCCAAATTTATCGGTGTCTTCATTCCCGACACCCTTATAACTCTACATGTTAATAGAGTTAGCCATTTCGAATACTGGTGGTGGAGGTGGAGGTGGAGTTGGAGGTGGAGTAGAGGGGAGTGGAGTGAGGTGGACTTGGGAGTGGGGTGGATTGGATCTGCAGCACAACTGTGCTATTATCTTCTGTGTGCACTGAATCACTTGAAATGTTTTCCTCATATTCATCGCCGATGTCAGATCTACCTTTGAGGGGACTATACAAAAAATATCCTTCTAGATATTCTCTATAAATTTTTCCACTGCGCATAGAGCTAGATGGACCTCTTCTAAACATTCACTCAGTGTGGCTGCATAAAGTACCTTTTTCACATAAGAGAGTTTTAATCCACAGCTTCAAAGAGTGTAGAAACTTACCTCCTGGACCCTTCAAAAACCTTCTTTCAGCTTCAGAGTAGAACACATAGGTATCAATGGAAAACTTAGTGACAAATCCACACAAAATGTTGTCGATCCAATAGTCTATTGTGTGAATGATCCTATTGTCAGCTTTTTCCAATTGTTCAACCAACTCAGGAGTACACTTGGTAATCACGTCATCCTTCCAACAGGTCTACGTCTCAGTGAACTGAGCCACTTTTCAAGAGATAATCACGGGTTCATGTTCTCTTGGATCACAAACTCGCGCACCTTTGTATTCAACTAATCATGTAATTCATTATTATTTAGATTCCACATCAATTTTCCCTCAAACATATCTCAGTCCAGGAAACGAAGCCATTTTTTGGCTTGAGGGGTCTAGGCCCAGGTTCAGAGTGTATCCGCGCAACCAAAAAAACCCTCCAACTACTGGCCCCTTTGGTAGTGATCGGCTTGCACAGATCAAAGTATCACCTGAAGTAGCGAGGGGGGGGGGTACTGGAACCAGGTTTCCACACCATGAAGGAGGAATATGATGCAGATCTAACCCTTTCTGATATGATTTAATCACTACTGTGTTGCACTATTTCTTTTTAACTCGATTCAGATCTTAATGCAACAAAACCCTTAAATTCAATGCAGTTCTTGTGCAAACATAGATATCCACTATTATTCCTATTTACTTAACAAAAAACCTTGATACAGATATATGTTTTGTGCAAACACATAGATCTATCATTATATAAATAACCCAAACAATGTGTATCAAATAGCAGAAACTACAATAGATATATAAGCAAATCAACACATTAACATATAAGATATAGATCATGCAAGTAACCAGTAAGTCCACCAAAAATTCTCTTTATTAAGTAGGTCTTATATTACTATAATTATTTCTCTTGCACACACAGCCACAAAGTCCTCATACACAGCCCAGGAATTAGGTCTCCATGCACACAGTCATAGGAGCCTCTCTTTACTCAAACTTATCACAGAAACTTGCCCAAAATCAAATTCACAAAAGATAGATCATATATGGTTGATTGATTCTCAACTTGACTCATACATGCCCTTTTTATATGACTTAGATGTGCAAAAACCATGGACTCAAACCGTGGTTTGAGCCCCATGTTTTACCATTTTTTTCCATTACAAAAAGAAGGAACTTTGACCCACACCAAAGCCCCTTGACCTACACATTGCGCTTTAACAAAATTGAAAAAAATGACTCAAGAATCGACCTAGGGGACCTTAGCCCAGCATTACAATTGTGATAGAAAATACACTAAAGGTCATAAGTGTGCTGAGAAGAAATTATTCTACATAGATTGTGAAGAGGAGGAAGAAAAGGAACAAGAAACATTATAAGAGGAGGATATACATCAGGAACCAACCCCATAGAAATAAGAAATGAATCTGACCATATCTTGTAAGGCATTGGTAGGAATTACCACTCCTAAAACTCTCAAGATAGAATGATATATCAAGAAGAAAAGGTAATAATGTTGATTGATCTGGGTAGCACCCATAATTTCATTCATTCTAAGATAGCCAAGGAATTGAATTGTTTCCGATATCCAACACTAGAGTGTCAAGTGATGGTTTCAAATGGAGGAATTATAAATTTCTTTGGAAAGTTACATAATATCAATTTAACCATGGGGTAATATGTAATTAATATTCCAATTATTTCCATTCCAAAGGGTGGTGTTGATGTTGTACTAAGAGTCCAATGGTTACAATCTTTGGGGATGATATCTTTTAATTTTCAAGAAATTTTCTTGAATTTTTTTTTGGAAGGAAAGGAAGTTGAATTAACGGGTATCGCAAGAAAACCAAAGAAGATAATAAATTATAATGGCGTGAAAAAGCTTCTAAAGAAAGAGTGACTAGGTGTAATTGCACAATTATGCTCACTATAGGTTCAAACATTGAAATCACTTATTTCTTAAGATATCCAAAAAGTCTTGGATGATCATTCCAAGCTATTTGAGACTCCCAAAGGCTTCCCACTTGTTCATGATCATGCTCATGCTATTGATTTGATTCCAGGAAGTGTTCCTCCAAATATCAGAGCTTATAAATATTTGTAAGGTCAAAATAATGAAATTAAATGTATGTTTGTAGAAATGCTAGAGGTCGGTATAATTCAACCTAGTCAAAGATATTTATTTACTCCAGTAGTATTGGTGCATAATAAGGATGGATCATGGTGTATGTTTCTAAATTATAGGGAGCTAAAAAATATCGCTATTAAAGATAAATTTTACATTCCTGACATTGATGAATTGTTGTATGAATTACATGGAGAAATTTACTTCACCAAGTTGGATCTTCGTTCAGGTTATCATCAAATTAGAATGAAGACTGAAGAAATTCCAAAAGCAACATTCAAAACTCATGAGGTTCATTATGATTTTTTGTTCATGAATTTTGGCCTTACTAATGCACCTTCCACATAGAAAGGTTTGAAGAATTCCATTTTCAAACCCTTCCTTAGAAAATTGGTGTTAGCATTTTTTGATGATATACTAATCTACAACAATTCTTGGAAGGATCATGTTCAACATGTTGACTGGTTGCTCAAACTATTGGATGATAAATAATTATATGCAAAAACATCCAAATGTTTCTTTGGAATACATGAGGTGAAATATTTGGTTCATATTGTATTTCATGAGGGTGTTAAGGTAGACCCTAAAAAAATCAAATCCATTAAGGAATGGAAAATACCCACAACCATAAAGCATATTCAAGGATATTTTGGGTTGATAGGGTATTATCACAAGTTTGTTAAGAATTATGGGAGAATAACAACACCTCTAAAAAAATTACTGAAGAAAGATTATTTTTCTTGGAATCTAGAAGCAACTAAGGCCATTGAACATATTAAAGAGGCAATGTGCCAAAGCACCAAACTTAGCTACACCAGACTTCAAAAAATCCTTTATTGTGGAATGTGATGTCTCTGGAAATGGATTTTTTGTTGTTTCAATACAAGAAGGAAGATCCATTTCTTTTGAAAGTCGTCTAATCAAAGGAAATTATTTACACAAACCTATTTATGATAAGGAAATGTTGGCAATACTACATTCACTAAAGCAATTGCGACCTTACCTAAGGGAAAGACACTTCAAGGTAAAAACGTATCATGATAGTCTTAAATAATTTTCGGAACAAATATTATCTTCATAAGAGCAGAATAAAAATGTCACAAAGATGTTGGGTTATGACTTTGAAATAATCTACAAAAAAAGGAAGCAAAATGTTGCAAATGCACTCTCAAGGGAGGATGAGGATGTAATTTATCTTATCCAACTTGATTGGATAACCAAAGCAAGGAATGAATGGAAGAATGATGAAGAGGTGTGGACACTCCTTCAAAATTTGCATCAAGATATCAATACATCCGATACATTTAGCTAGAAAATTGATTCATTATGGTACAAAGATAGCTAATATATTTGTAAGAATTCCCAAATCAAGAAAAATATTATTTTGGAATTACACACCTCCCCCTTAGGAGGGCACTCAGAATTTTTAAAAACTTACCAGAGGGTCAAGAAGGATTTTTTTGGGTTGGCCTTAAATATGATATTCAGAAGTTTGTGGCAGAAATTTTGGTTTGCCAACAAAATAAAGCTGAGACATTAAGACCCCGAGTATGTTACAACCTTTAGCTATTCCAAGTCAGCGTTGGGAGGATGTATCAATGGATTTTATTAAAGGTTTACCCAAGTCTGAAGGAAAGAGCTCCATCATGGTAGTAGTTGATAAACTTACCGAGTATGCACACTTTTGTGCATTATTTCATCCTTATAAATCCAGTATAACTTCTATTGCATTTATGGAAATAATTCAAAAGCTACATGGAAACCAACAGGCTATTGTAAGTGACAGAGATCTCATTTTCACGACAAATATTTGGACGAAATTATTTTCCTATCTTCGTACTCAATTAGCTCATAGCACATCTAATCATCCTCAATCTAGCAGGAAAATTGATATAGTAAACAATTTTTGGAAGGATATCCTTTTTTCTTTGTATATGATTAAAAAAACACAATGGGCCAAGTGGTTACCTCTAGCTGAATGGTGTGGTATAACACTTCCTTCTATACTTCAGCAAAAATGACCCCATTTATGTAACTTTATGGATATCATCCACCATCCATCACATCATCTTTAAGATAAAATTCTAAGGTTGAAGCAGTGTAATATCACATTGAGCATCAATACAAATTTCTCCAACTCTTAAAGGATAACCTCACTCTGGTGCAAAATCAAATGAAACAACAGGCAGATCAACATCGTAGTGAAAGAATTTTTAAGGTAGGTGACTAGGTATTTTTATGGCTACAAGAATACAAACAAATGTCCCTCCAACAAGCTAAGAATGATATTAAATTATCATCCAAGTACTATGGTCCTTAAATGATGTTGCAAAATATTGGTACTATGGTATACAAATTGGAGTTGCCTGCATCTTCTTGAGTTCACCCAGTTTTCCATGTTTCATGTTTAAATAAGGTTATCATTTACAAACTCCTAATTCAAATAGTGTTGCCAGAACATGAAGAAGAAAAAATCATACTTGATCCTGAATCATTTTTTATCACTCCTTAATTTCTTAAGGTTGTGAGAAAAACCCATAGGTAGCCACATAACTGCTTTTAATTTGAGAAGCTAGCCCTTCCAAACTCATAGAGGGGTCTCTCTGTCACATTTAGCTTTGTTTTCTTTGTAGGATTTTTGGATAGATGTGAAAGTTCAAAGTTTGGTTTTTAAAATGGTTCGGTTGGAACAACAAGGGAAAGCCATTGGGAAATGGAGTCATTTAAGTTTCAAGTTGATCAATTGCAACAGTAACAGATAAATTTAATAAGGAAAGGTAGGAAAAATAATTAAATATTATGAAATTTGTGAGATGGTAAATATGGAAAGTTTAAGGATCCATTAAACATAGAGAAATTAAGAATTGTAGCGTTTAATTTCAGTTGAAAACATTAACTTTGTTCAGAAGCTAGAATTGAGTGTACTTAAGAAAATTCATATTCTTATTTTTCTTTGAACAAAAAAGATAAGAGAAAGATATGAATTGATAGAGAATAACACATTAACAAGAGAAGATAACTTCACCAATAAGTCTGACATGGGAATCCTGAAAAATCTTTCTGTATTACTCAAAAATTGTCCACTTGAGATTATGTAATTAATTTACATCAGAAATCTCTTTCTTCATACAAGTCCCAACCACTATTACTTAGAATTATGAATTATTTATACAAAATTATCAAAATATATCTTGAGTGAAAACCTTAAGACATTTTATGTAATATCCTAAATTGTTTGTAAAAATAGAACAAAAATACAAGACATCTAAACTGTTGAAGCTTCCTAGAACTCTCTTTTAGGATTTCTGGTGATAGGGAAGAGCAAGTCACATTTGATAGCAAGTCTAATTTGATGAGGTGGCATCCAAGTCACTAACTGTCCATGAACTTTTTCCTCACAAAATTCTGAAAAAAATAGGGTCCAGTAATCCCTTTGAATATCTCAATCCATGATATATGTTAAACAACCAAGAGAGGTTTTTGTAGATGAGTGTGTTATAAAAAAAAAACCTCTTTCATTTCCACATATTCGGAAACCACATTTTAAAAGAGTGTCTAAAACAGAAAATGTACGGAAAATATGCCTTCAAATATTCATTCGAATCTCCCAAACCATAAGAGTTGTTAGAAAACAGAAAAAGAATTTTTTAAATGGTTCTGTTCTGGATAAAAAATATCTTTAAGTTTTAATAAATTCGTTCTCATTTGTTTTCAAACCATGCTCGAAATTACTATGTTGTATAGGAAAAACACATAGTTTTAACTGACCATTTTCCAACTCGGTGCTGATTTTCATTGCCAACGTTCACTGTTGATTTGGAGGGAGTGGGATGAAACAAATATATGAAGTGGAGGCAAGAGGTGAGATGGAGGTAGGGAAATATGTGGAGGTGCACAGTTGGCATAAGTAATTGATGTTTGAGTGTGGGAGGAAGGCACAGGAATGGAGTAGTAAATGAGAGCAGGAAAGCAAATTTCAGAGGGGGGACGAAGTAGTAAGCGGAAATAGGTGGGGGGGGGGGGTACGGGGTGTTGTGAAGTACTAAGAGAAAACCATTTAATCGATTGATTCTACCACTTCAGACCCCTCCAGTGATTAAACAATGAAGGGTCTTGGGGGGTGAAGATGATCCTCTGACGTTGATCAGAGCAAGGTGAATCATGTCCATTGAGAGGTGCACCCACATTATTACATATGCCAAAAAGTGTTATATGAACTATTTTTTTTTTACAATTATGACAATCACAATTTAAATGATGCGATTAACTAATATAAACCTACTTAATTATCCTCTAGTGCTGCATTTTGATTTTCAAGCCTATTTTCTCTTTCTTGTAAATAATTTGCAGAATAAAACATTATTTACACTATCATCATATGAAAATCAACAAAAAATCATCAATTGATCCCATGAATCATAGGACCCTAAGATAGGCTCCAATGGGGATGGAATCCTTCTTGTGAGGTGGCAAGAATATCGTATACTAGTATCCTGATCCATTGGGTTGATCCCAAGCATGCAACATGATATACAATGACACCACTACATTTGAAAACCAATAAATTATCCATTCTAATCCTCAAACTGAATCAAACCCATTATTCAAATTGAAATATGAGTTGTATACTTGAAAGCTGAAAACTCTCCTACAAACTGAAACTGAAAATAATGCTCAAAGGGTGGAGCTTATTCATCATACCCACTCACTCTAATATGTTGAAATGATTGCAATATCATCTAATAACAAATTCCATGCAACGAGTCAAGCAAATGGATACTTAATTGAATTCCAGTCATACTTCTCATGAGAAGGCAGAAAGGATATGATATTGGCAACCCAAACTGCCACTGAAATTGTTGACCATAATCCAAAAACATAAGAACAACCATTTTCCTTGATGACCACAATAGATTGGCCAGATGATCTTGAAAAACATGGTAAGTTACATTTTGATGATCTGCAAAAGGACTTCTTTCTAAGGGAAAGGAAGTAATTTGTTCATCAATCTTACCATCTTCATTTGAAACAACCAATTCATCCAAAATAATAACATCTATAGGTTTTGGGACAACCTATTCTTCTTCAGTAAAATCTTCATTATTTGAAACTAGAGGTAGATTTTCAATTAAGGTAGCCACACCTTGAATAACAAAAAGGTCTACACCCACGGGGTCTAAAAAAATATACTCTTCAAAATTTTATGCATTAAGTTTAAAGGAAAAAACTTGTTACATATTATTGCTGAAAATAATGGATGGACCATGGCTTTCTTAAGTTTCTATGCTAGCAAACGCGGAATTCTGATTTTTAGAAATTTTTTCCTGAACCAAAAACTCACGAGAAGAAGAGAATACAAGACAACTAGAATGATCATTTGCATTTCTGAAAATATGAGAATATTGATGCAAACTATAATTTGTAAGCTTTGTTTATTCATTACAACTGGGCTGCTTGTTCTCTCGTTCTTCTAAAATGTATAGAGGATGTGAAATTTCGTCAACAAGTTCATGTGAAATTAATTGATTGAAATTCAAATTTTCTTCATTTTAAATCATGGGAAATAACTACTTTCTAAAAATATTCTTAAGTTCCATAGCAACCAGCTTCTTCGACTTCTTCACGGTTGAAAGGTCTCTCATCAATAGCCTTTATAATCTCATCATCCATAAATTGATGATCTTCATAGTAACCTACTAGGTATTGAATACCACTTTCAAAATGATCACATCATTTTTGAACCAACAACAAATATGGATAATTTTGTTTATATTTCTCAAAAAATACAATATGAAAATGCTTTAAAGAACATATACTAGCAGCAGAAAAATTTTCACAGCAAGACCTGGAGTTTCCTTCCAAAGTAAGCATGAACATATTCATAACACAATCTTCATACCATTCAACCTGAAGCCTCCGTAAATGCATATGTAATTTGATAAGATGTAAAGCATCATTATTATCGGTCTCATATTTGAACTCTGGAAAATATGATTTCCAATCTATGCAATGCATGCGATGCAAAAAGCTAGGGATACTAGATCTGTCTAGAGGAGCATACCCATGTTCTATTCTTGAACTCATCTTGAAAACAAACAACAATAATTAATGAAATTACAGACCTTCGCATAGTGTAGTCATCATGAGAGATCTACAATATGGATTCTTTAACAATGGAATCACCATGAAAGATTTGAGCTCTAGATTCTTGAACATGGAGTCGCCAGGTGAAAATTTAGCCTTTTTGTGTCTAACTGTTGTCCACCATCAACAATTAGGTCTGAAACTTGATACTCTTTTTTGAGGAAGATTACACCTTTTGTCCCCAGTATGGTCGCCAGAATGTTTTCACTATGTAATTTCTTAAGGTTGTGAAAGAAACCTAGAGGTAACCGCAGAATTGCTTTTAAGTTTAGAAGCTAGCCCTTCGAAAATTAGAGAGGGATCTCTTTGTCAAATTTATCTTTGTTTGCTTTGTAGGATTTTAGGCTAGATGTGAAAGTTCATAGTTTGGTTTTCAAAATGGTTTGGTTGGAACAAAAAGGGAAAACCATTGGGTAATGGACTCAATTAAGTTTCAAGTTGCTCAATTGCAGTAGTGAAAGATAAGTTTAACAGGGAAAGTTAGGCAAACTTATTAGATCTTATGAGCTTTGTGAGATGGTAAAGATGGAAAGTTTAAGGATCCATTAAAAATAGAGAAATTAATAATTCTAATGTTTAATTTCAGTTGAAAATAGTAACTTTGTTCAGAAGCCAGAATTCAGATTCTTGTTTTTCTTTGAACAAAATAGATAAGAGAAACATATGAATTGACAGAGAGGAAGACATTAACAGGATAAGATAACTTCACCAATAAGTCTGACATAGTAATCCTAAAAAGACTTTATGTATTACAGAAAATTTTTCCACTTGATCTTAGGGAACAAATTTACATCAGAAATATATTTCTTCATACAAGTCTCGACCACTATTACTTTTAATTATGAAGTATTTATACAAAATTATCAAAAAATAGCTTGAGTGAAAACCTCAAGATATTTTACAGAATATCCTAAATTGTTTGTAAAAATAGAACAAAAATATAGGACATATAAAATACTAAAGCTTCCTGCCACTATCTTTGAGGATTATGGTGATAAGGAAGAGAAATTTGAATTTGATATCAAGTCTAATTTGATGAGGTGGCATCCAAGTCACTAACTATCGATGAGCTTTTTCTTTACGAAATTTTGAAAATATTGTCCAATGATTCCTTTGAATATCTCAATCCATGATAGTTGTGAAATGCTCGAGAGATAGTTTTGTAGATGAGTGTGTTACCAAAAAATACCTCTTAGTTTTTTAAAGTTCATTTCAACCTGTTCACAAACTACATTTTAAAATAATTTCTAAAACAAAACATTTATGGAAAATATTCCTTCAAAGATTCATTCAAATCTCCCAAAACATAATAGCTGTTAGAAAACTGATAGAGATTTTTTTTTAATGGTTCCTTTCTGGACAAAAACCTCTTTTTGTTTTGAGAAATTCATTCTCATTTTTTTGTAAACTATGCTATGTAATATTCCAAATATGGATCTGCTACAACAAATAGAATATTTTGAGATAGTCTATAGTTGGAGCTTCAGCAAATCATGAGCATGGAAATGTAGATCATCTCATTGGATGTAAAATAACATCTCACCAGCAGAAGTAAGAGCCTCAGCAAGAATATGACCTATATCCTCCTTCCCAAGTGGGGAAATGCAGCAATATAGGGCATAAAATAGATGTCTTCAGAAAATAACGCTATACAAGTGAGAAATGGGACTTGGATCCCTTAGAATACATTACGTAAAACTCACATGCAAAATTAGAGGTGAAAAAAATCACTCTAGCCAACATAAATAGATCTCCCCAAGTTAATGAAGCTCAAATAAGCCCAAACCCCATAGCCTAGCTCATGCAGAAATTACTGAAGCAAGGAATGCATTATTTTAATGAGGGTTTATGCAGAAAATTATGAGAAATCATAGATCAGGAGTGTATAATCATCCAATGGCAGAGAAAATGGATATTCCTTCCTTTTTATACAAAATAAGATCACTCGACAAGGGTTACATCAGAGTACAATGTATAAAAATGCAGATATGTAGCTATGGATATGAAAAAATCAGTTTTACTGTAGCACTGAATATATGTGACTGAAATATACAAGTGACAGAGAAAGAATGAAGTACACAACTTTCCGGGAGAAAGGTTGGCCTTTCCTCCAAGGAACTAGCTCACAAATAAGGGATCAAACCCTGCAACTGCTGCCCTGGAAAAAATGACGTAGTTTCCCCAGTAAACTACACTGTAGTTGATGGGAACTAAGTTGGCCACTTGCCAAGATGTCAAATAAGCTTCGTAACCTCCTGTACAGATCTTGCAAAGCAAGGGGAGCTCCATCCTCTGAAAGATAAGCTCAGGAGCTGGTGTTGTGAGTCTCCCATTGCAACACCCTGCAACACAACATCCCCTGCTACAAGAATAATGTTGTGGCTGAAGGAGGATGCTAGGCCACAAGCCCGGATGTGGAGAATGAAGAACAAAACCCCTCCAAGAGATCACCCAATGAAGGAGAAGGAATCCCTAAGTAGGAATACCCTGTGTTGAACAGCACTGCAACTCTGCTAACTAGCAAGAGTCTACAAATATTCTAGCAGACCAAAATCAATAATCCATAAGCTAACCTCAAAATTCTACCATCTTCCTCCTTATAATTTTTGTGAGCCTCCTCACCTTGGGTCCCACCTATTAGGGTTTCCAACACCATGTGAATACTCTCCTTCCAAAACTGCGTTGTCTTCTCAAGCAAGCCATACCCTCTTAGGCAGCGTTGTTGACTTGGTCAACTTGACTGAATAAACATGATCCTTTTCCTGTTCACACATGGGAAGTGAAAAATCCAGCCACCAAGTTATCCCCTTTTCACACCAAGAGGGGTTTTATGTCAATACAAGTTAAATATGGGGTCCTTTTCACATTTATTCATCTACTATGTGCAAAAATCAAAATTTAATATTCCTATTAGCTGCATGCTAATTTTAGGAATATTACCTGCTATAAATTAATGGGTTTTATAGGAAAAAAACATAGTTTTAACTGACCATTTTTCCACTCAGTGTTGATTTTCATTGCTAACGTTCACTGTTGATTTGGCGAGAGTGAGATGAAACAGATATATGAAGTGGAGGCGGGAGATGTCATGGAGGCAGGGAAAGATGTGGAGGCACATGGCTAGTGGAAATAATTGATGTGTGTCCATGGGAGGAAGGGGCAGGAATGGAGCGGTAAACAGCAGTCGGGAAGTGGATTTCGAAGGGGGGACAGACTAGCAAGAGGAAATAGGCACGAGGGAGGGGGTGGGCACGGGGGTGCGAAGTACTGAGGTTTTGCCACATAATCAATTTATTCTACCCTTTCGGACCCTCCCCATCAATTAAAAAATGAAGGGGCTTGGGGGGGGGGTGGAGATTATCCTCTGTCCTTGATTCAAGTGGGGTGGATCATGCCCGTTGAGAAGTGCACCCACATTATTACATATTCGAAAAAGTGTCATATCAACCAAAAATTTATTACAATTATGATATCACAATTTAAATGATGTGATTAACTAATATAAAACTACTTAATTATCCTCTAGTGCTGCATTTTGAATTGCAAGCCTATTTTTTTCTTTCTTGGAAATAATTTGCAGAATAAAACATTATTTCCAATATCATTATATGAAAATCAACAGAAAATCATTAATTTATCATGATCCAGATTATTTAGGAACACAATAAAATGCAAATATAAACATAAATTCAAATATGCAACGTGAATAACACTTCATTCTATTAATATCAAATACTGAAAAATGCATACAGATAAAATAGCAAATAAACTAGCTCGGGCGATGGTAGCATATCTCTGAGAAGATATGTGGTGGCTACATGCCTTCAAACTATGTTAAAATGAGGTTCAAGGGCATTTTTATTATTGAAAAATAAGAGAAAACCTTAAACAACCAAAACCCTAACCTGAGGAGATGTAACACCAAGAGTTTATGGGCCTCGTTGGGGTTAGTTGGGTAACCAACTTCCCAGGGTCATAACTTGGCCATATTATCTTTGTTTGACGCATATGATACCTCATTGGAAATATCTCTTCGAGGAATACAATTTCTAATGTGATTTATATGAAATCATTAGAGGAATCATGCCCAAAAAAAGGGCTTCAAAATGGCTTCGGAAGTTCAGGACCCAAAAAATTGCTGAAAATAGTAAATAAGAAAACTGATGAAACTGACTAGGTGGAATAGGCAGGTGGCCACCAATATCCGCCTGGATCATATTTTATGAATCATAGAACCATAACAACATTCATGGAAACAAGAACCCGAAAGCTATAGAATCGGCTAATTTCAGAGTATCTCATTAAGTGGAAGAAATTACAAGCTAAAGATTCCACATGAGAGGATGATAATTTTATATAGAAACATCTATAACGACTCAAGCATTGAGGAAAACACTTTTTTGAAGGAAAGAGGCATGTTAGGTCGCTATAATACTAGTGTATCCCCCTTATTTTTATTTTTAGTAGCCCCCTATTGTTATTCTTGTGCCCATGTATCCCCCATGTTGTTATTGTTGTGACCATGTATCCCCCATGTTGATATTGTTGTACCCCATAGAAGCCCACTATTGTTATTATTGTGCCCTTACATTATTACTTTTATGGAGGCTATGATTATATTGTGACCCCTTAGACTCCTATATATGCCAAGGAGGTATTATGATTTGTATCATCCAAAACTTTCATTTATGTAATGTAAAGGAGGTTTCCGCCTCGAAGAGGATAATTTTTAATTCATTGATCTATCTTTTCTTTTGTTTAGTGAGCTGGTTGCATAACATTGATGATGAATTATGGATAACTATGTGTCGCAATCATGTGTTTTCCCTATGTTTTGGGTGAACCCTTCACCCATCTTCACCCGAAACGCCAGGAAAACACATGATTGCGACATAAAGTTATCTAGAAATCATCAACAACAATGATTCTAGATGTTAATATATACAATTTATTCCATACATTCTTAATAATATGACCATCTGTGATGGGAGAAAAAATATTCTCATAGTCCACTCCCTCTTACTTGGAGAACCCTCTTGTCACAACCTTGTCTTTTACTTCCTGATGTTGCCACATATGTAATGGAAATATTTGCAATAAACTTGCTTTTCCATGAACCTCATTCAGGGTTTCATGGAAAAGAGATTTGACAACGAAAGTAAGAAATGAATATGAATTCCATACAAAAAATGAAAGGACAAGAGGTCGACTAAATAAAATAATAATAATCAAGGGAGAGAAATAGATACTTATCTTTTAATTTAAAAAAGAAATAAAAATTTGTGAATTTCATAACAGTTCTAAAGGAAAAATGACTTCCTCTGAGGTGGTTGCTCATCATCACCATTTTCCATGTTGGTTGTTGATGCACACTCCCTTTCCTTTCGTTTTCTTTCAGGGAAATTGGATGCATAGTGTCCAACATTTTGAAAATTGAAACACTTCACTTTTGACATGTCCTTCTTCTTCTTATCTTGAGCGTGAGCAAGTATTCTTCCTAAATTCTTCTCAATAATTTTCCAGAGTAAGTTTTTAAAAAAATTTCAAAGTTTCTTCTTCCCTTTCCTTTTCTAGTATGAAATGCAAGGTATTTTGTTTCTTCATTCTATGAATTTTGTTTCTCAACAATAATAGTAATTCTTCTTGAACACAATCGATTCACAACTCATAAAAATTGGGCGGTTTCGATCGTGCATAGATTCCTTAAATAAACTACTCGTGTGAGGGGGGAAATACATTGAGAGTAATTGAAACAAGTTTTGTATCTTCAATGGTGTCTCCAATGGCTACAAACTCATCTTTGATTTGTGAGACATTCATAAGATACAAGACAAAAAAATATGATCTTAACCGTTGTGATATTAAAAATATGATTTCTCAAGGCTAAATTCCTATTGGTATTGTTTCTTGCATACCATTTCAGTAGAGCATTATATATTTCCTTTGTATTTTTTAATCCAGCTACAAGAGGAATCAAGTGACCTTTTATTGAATCTTCCAAAATTCTCTTAGCCTTAGCTTCATTCTTCTTATAATTGGATTTCTCTTCAGCTCCCTCTAGTTCTGTAATGACTTTCTCCACATGATATTGAGGTTCATTCTCTTCCAAAATAAGTATTATTATGGTATTCCTGTATCTGAAATTGATGGCACAATCCAACTTATCTTCAACTCTAATTTTTTGTTCCATTTTAGGCAAGAGACCCAAAAAAAAATTTAGTTGTTTGAATACTTGTCTCTCGGGCTGAGTTCAATGGATGCTCTTTGATTCCATGTTGAATTTTCTATAATAATTTATAATTGAAACTGATATTATGATCTAATAATTACTTTCCAATGATTTCCAATCAAGTTATCTTATGTCACATATATCATTAATAAATTACACACAGAAAATTTCAACATCAATGTAACGAAAATAGTAGGATCATAAATAGATGGCCAAACACAATATAGACAACAAATTTACCTTAAGAAAACCCAATAAATTTTCTTCTAAGATAAATATTTTCTTCAACAATATTAATAATTCCAAAAATATTCTACAAATACGTGCCACAAATTTGAGTCAAAGATACCAATCAAAACTGGTCAAAGACCAGTTAGACAATGATGGTTAAGTTGCCAAAAATAAGAGAAATCAATATTGGTCAATGTTGGTCAACAATCTAAAATTTTGGTCTGAGGTCAACTTTGTCATGAGGTGAAAGAACTACTACAAATTCACTCAGTTTTCAAGGGACTTTGGTTGTTATTTCGAACTCCTATTTTCTCTCTCACACCAAATCCAAGTTCCAGTAAACATCGCAGGTCATGTAGTCAAAATTTTAACATTCCAAGTTTTCTTTGGAATTCCAACACATACCATCATCAGAACCTTGGGCATCCAAGGAATCCTACACCGAGTTGAAATCATCATATGTCGTCATAACCATTTTTCGAAACTGCATCACAAGACCAATGCCTACGCAAAGTTTTTTCCGTCAAATTTTCCATAATAGCTATAACTTGTTCTATTAGAAATATCATTGCAAAAATAATTCCTATGCTGATTTTTTCCCAACAAATTTTCCATAATGGCGACGTCCTATGGCATTAGAACTTTTATCGTAAGACCGAAACCTACGCCAAGTTTTTTTCGAAAATTTTTCCATAGTGGAAACATCCTGTTTTGTCAAAACTTTTGTCGAAATACCTACACTAACGGAATTTAAAAGAAACTAAAAATTGAATCCCAAAATTTGATATTATATTAAGGGCTAACATGTTAAAATATATCGTGTGCACACAAACTTTATGGATGTGAGTTTATTTTTCGAAATATTAATGTTAAAATACGTGCATGTTCGCAATGCCTATATTGGACATGTGCATGGTCCCTACCATCAGACGAAAGGTGGGGATCAACACCTTGTTAGGAATTAACGTGAAGTGAGGTTTTGTGTAGCGTTTGTTTTGGATACCACTGAAATTTGGATCTACAGCTAAGGTTGCAACGGGATCCTCCCTCCATTTATAAAAAAAAAACTAAGGGGGACACTCACGAGATGGTTTGTGATTTCTGCAAAATTATTTGTTACAATAACCCGTGCTAAGACAACACGTGCCATGTCAACTAGTATGACAACCTGGTCTACACATCATGATGGTGACATATGTCCTTCATGGACATGCCTAAAATGTCTGGAAATTGTATCAATAAATGCAACTAGAAGCCATACATGTCAAACCTAAGTCTTTCATTATTATTCTTGGTGCTTGTGCTCGCACTTACATCCTGGTACAGATTATGAGGATGGGACTAGGTAGGTGTATAGTATAGTAATTTCTAACTAGAAATGTTTGCAAATATGTGAGTGATAGCTAACTCGCCTTTTAAAAAAATTATTCTTAAGGCTTCATCACAGGGAAAAGTAAAACCTTCTGCTAAATAAAAAAAAAAAATCAATCTCTATATTTAAATCATCTTCTAGTTAAAACATTCAATTAAACAACTATGACCTTTATATTCTGAGACTCTGTTAACATCATGGAAATCTGATCAATTCCAATTATCCAACAAGAAGTTGGTGGTAAGTCATACTCTAATTCATTTCAAAATGTCTCGTCAAGAGCCATTACTTCATCATCGCCTTATTATCTGTCTTGAAATATTAAAAACCAATAGGCGAAGAAAAACTATAATAAAATATCTAAATTGAATATCCATTTATGATATTAAATGATTATTCAACTATGTAACATTTATGAACACTCAAAAATTGTATGTACCCACCTTGAAAATCAAATTTTTGTTGCCAAAATTGAAATTTTATAGTGTCATCAAATGACAAAAATTGGTCAAAATGGAAAAAACAAAACAGGTAAACCACGACCAAATAGGGAGGAGTTAGGTGAATCTCTCAATGAATACTATGTGCTTTTGAGGCATATTATAGCAATCTCAACTACATGGGACCTATTACTCATCATGGTATTTCTCGATAAAATATCTGATGAACGACCTAATCACTTTATAACAACAAACACTTAATTGTAACATATCAACATATTGGTACAAATATTTGGTCCCGTTTTTTTAACAGTTTAGCATGAAACCTTTATTAAGTGGGCATAATGGATAGGAACTCACCCACATATATTTCTACTAGACATATGCAGTGAACCTGCCAAGCTACATTTCAAGGCCATGGTGCATAATTTTTTGGAGACAAGGAACATTGTGAGTAATGTTGGAAATACTCGGGGGGTGAATCAATATTTCTTTGCAATTGTTATATTATGCTAGTTAAGATAATTAATTAAACCAAAACACAAGATATACAACAAGAAAATAATTTTATTAATGAAAAATGATAATGAATCTAATCACCTTATCAACAATCACATTCCAACTTGTATAAAAAATTTTAACACCTTCAAGGCTCCAACCCTAAATGAGGACTCCAATCCTCAAATATAAATCCAGACTCCAACCTAGTCTCAACGAGGCTCCAACCTCTTTTGAGGACTCCAATCCTTGAAAATATATCCAATATCCAACTTGGTCTCAACGAGGCTCCAACCTATTATGAGGACTCCAATCCTTTTATGCTAATTCAAGCTCCAACCTTTCCATAATGCTTCCAAAATACTATCTTCAATAGCTACTTCAAAAGGGTATTCAAGGTCTGCTTCAATAAATGTCAACATCTACTTTAGGGATCTCTAATATCAACTTCAGAAGTTCTTCAAGGACTGCTCTACTAAGTGTCTACGGAATTTTCTCAAAAGTTTTTGAGGTCTACTCAAGGGTCTTTAGAAGTCAACTTCAAGTTTTCTCCAAGTGGTCTTCAAGTCTGCTACGAGATGGACTCCAAAGATTGGTTTGTTCTCCTTCAAAAATAGACTTCAATATTACTCAACAAATTGTCTCAAGATTACCCTCAAGGGTTGATTCAAAGGATCTACAATAATTTCTCTAAAGATACTTCATAATTCTACTTTAAAATACTATTTAAGGTTATTCGAGGAATGCATAAGGTATTGCTTCAAGGTCTTCTTTTAAGGTCTCCATATTTTTCTCAATAAGTGTCATTTAACCTGCTGAAAAAGTGTCTTTAAACTTTCTTAACAAGTGTCATTAAATATGCTCAAGGGGTCTCCAAAATTGCTTGTTTCAATTCTCTTTAAGTTTTCTAGAGAAATATTTTTCAAGGTCTACTCAAATTCATTTAAAATATTGTCTCCACGAAGTTTTCAAGTTGGCTTCAAAATATCCTCCAAATTGCTTCAATGTAAGGCTACAATGTTTTCTCAAACCTTTGCTCCAAAATTCTATTCTAATACTCCTCAAATATTCCTCTATATGAAGTCAAATCCAATCACAAGTTGATCTATTTTTCCATAGTGTGAGCTCTATTCCAACAAGCCCAAAAATATTCCACAGAGAGGGGCCAAAATTTTCCACAAAGAGCTAAGATTTGCACCCCACTACAGTGTTGAAATTCGTTGGTCATAGTGGGACGAGTTACAAGCCTGAAGTTGCCTCAGAAGGTTGAGTCTATTGAAAGGGGGTTGAAATTACAGTCCTATACTCCCACAGGTTTGAGTTTGTTTTCAATCTTCACATGTTGAGATCAGTTCATCTAGAAGGGCCAAAAGTCTATTTTGAGGTAAAGTGAGTTTTGAGCTATGAAGGGGCATAAATTTGAGCTAAAAGGATGTTCAATTTTTTCTCTATAACTTCCCAAGTCATTAGGGGAATTTTGAGGTCTAAAATGGGCCTCCTAAGGAAATTATAAAATAATATTAGAAATAATAAAACAATATTTGATTGCATCATCAAATTTTAGAGGGAAAAAAGAAAAAGCTACTTTTTCAACTCGTATTTTCAACTTATCTCCCAAAGTTTTTACTCAAATTTCGAGCGGGAGTACTCATTGGATTCAAAATTTAATTCCTCGTCCAAGGAGTACCCATGTTTCATACTTTCGATGTATCCTGCTACATGAAAAATGAGAAATACATGAAAACGTGATTGCAATCACGTTTTTCATGTATTTGTAATTTTTCATGTAGCAGGGTCCATCAATTGTATACAAGATGGGCACTCCTTGGATGAGGAATTAAATTTTGCATCCAACAAGTACTCTTGCTTGAATTTTGAGTAAACACTTTGGGAGATAAGTTGAAAATACAAGTTGAAAAATTAGTTTTATTATTTTATTATTTTTTAATATTTTCACCCTTTTACTTAAAAAATGGTGAATCATCCCCCCTAGTTGACATAACCATCTTGAATCCTATTTGTTATTATTAATTTTATTTTGGTTGTACATTTTTCTTAGGAGGCCCATTTTAACCTCAAAACTCCCCTAATGTCTACTCAAAACCTAATCAAGATAAATTCCAATAACCCTTAACTAAAAATTAATAAAAAATAAACCTTTCCCTTGTTTTTCCCTTTTGTTCCTAAGATATGAACTTCTATTCATAGCCTTCTATGTTTTAAAAATTTATTCTTGCAGTCCAGAAATTCAATGCGTGTCAAATATAGAATGGAAAAATGTGTTCCCCTCTCGCTCCTCTTAATCCAATAGTTGTCATCAATCCCTTTTCCAAATGGGGAATCAATTTTATTACATGTAACCTTCACTCGATCGAGGGGCATAGGTATTATCCTTTCGGTGGATTATTTTTCAAAATGGGTTGAGGCGATGCCTACATATAAGGATGATGGTCTAACTACTACCCTACTCATATTCAATCATGTGATTGCTAGGTTTGGTGTCCCACAAGCCATTGCCACTAACAATGGCACACACTTTCAAAATTATATGATGTCTAAACTTACTACCAAGTTGGGTCTACATCACGATAGCTCAACACTGTATTATTTGCAGGCCAATGGACAAGTAGAAGCCGTGAATGATGTCTTAGCCACTATGATTCAACGGATTATAGGAATGCATAATAGGAATTGATATCTTATTCTCTTCTCCGCACTATGGGCATACCATACCTTAGAAAAAACTAAAACTATTTTTACACCTTGTTAGCTTATTTATGGCTTGGAAGCGGTGATACCTATTGAATACAGGATCATGTCACTTAAGCTAGCTATTGAATTGATCCTTGGTACTTCAACAAAGGAAGAGAAATTTTTATATTTAGCACGCCTAGATGAGACTATTCATGATGCCATTCTAGCTAGTGAGGCTCATAAGGAATGTATTAAAGAAAAATTTGAAAAAATCATTAATCCTCGTGTGTTTTCAAAAGGTGAATTGGTCCTACTTTATGATCAAGATCATGACAAGCTAGGAGCTAGAAATTCGAGCCCATGTGTCATGGTCCTTATATTGTAAAGCATGCACTTGAAAAAGGTGCCTATGAGTTGGATGACCATGACGAGATTCCTCTATCCAAACCTAGAAATGGGCTTTACCTGAAAAAAGTACTATGCCTAGATTTTTTCATGGGTACTTTGTACATATTGTATTTTATTTTTTGGTGTGTTTAATGTTCTTTTGAAAATTATTTTTGATCTTCGCTGCTTATATATTGTTGCACTTGGTTTGCAGATGTCATTGGATTATTCATCTTATATCATCTTTGATGTTGATGGTGCTAGCCATGGTACTCATAATCTCTCATCCAATGCTTGGGAAATTTTCAAGCCTAATGATGAGTTACTGAGTTTACATGGGATATGTTTGGGTCATAAAACTAACAACATCACAGAATATAGCACGATAATCGAGCTATTATCTGACGCCATTGCTTTTGGTGTTCATAGATTGGTTGTTACACGTCATTTTGTTACCATGACACGTTACGGTTATAATGAATCTCTCGCCATCCATACACATGTTTCAATGCACTCCCTTGACATTGAAAGATCTAAATCCCTTGAAGAAATTATGAAGTTTTGGTAACGTGGCCTTTTAACCTAGTTAGTATGATATGTGCACTTTTCCTAGTTAGTTTATGGGCATGCACAGTTTCTTCAATTAAAACCTGTGCAGAAATGTGCTTCGTCTTCCATTGTAGATTGTGCACATGACTCAATGAAAAGTGAAAATAAAAATTAAGTTCTAGAATCCTTGTTGGGTGAATATATCCCAACTAGAAGCTTCTTGGTCATATATATTCAAGCCTTACCCCTCACAACATGGATCTAATTCCCTTTCATCAAGGAACCCTAATCCCACTATTAATGGATCTCATCCCTCTTTTGTGGATCTAAAAACTCCTCTATTTGTCCTATAAATTGAGTAGATACTAGAGGGTTATGGGAGTTGACAAAAGGTAATCTTATGCTGGTGAATTTAGATTGGGAAGCTTACCATCTAAGGAGGGGATTTGAGGCATTTGGGAGGAACCTCATTACATCATGGCATGGTTGTAAGGCTCTTATTTTATTTATGAATTAATACAAATGAATCCTTTTTCCATTGTATTGTCTTACTGAAATGATGAATGACTTATGTTCCTTTAGGTATTCCTTAAGATTATTTCAATTTATAATATCCTTGATTAGTAGATTAATCTTGTTTTGAATCATTATATTGCATATGCTTTTGATCTATTTTATGTCTGTGATTACATATCTTATCAAGCATTGAGGAGTTGCATCATGATGGATTAGGGATCTCCATCAAGCATTTCGAAATAGGTAAGGGCACCATCTCCTTCTCTTGTTTTGATGATTTAAATAAATTTATCTTAGGGAAAGAGTTATTCAATTGTCTTTTTTTTTCTTTTTTTCCCCTTAGGAACCTAGGGAGATTGCTCTTGTTCACAAGAGGGATTTGTCTGCATAACACTCTCAAGTCATAGTTTGACAACTAAGTAGTGTTTCTTCCGTCATAAGTCCATCGATGTTAAGTATTTTTTTAAGAGTATGTCTCTTAGAAATAAATTTTTATTATATTGAGTATCAACACATTCCAAGACATATAAATACACTGGTAGATACATTAGTAAATCATGTTTTAGATCAAAACTTGCACAATTAATAAAAACCATAGAAGGCATACACTGTAAATACCTCATATAATATATATGTCCACATATATAAGTTTGGAAAAGTGTTTATACATCAAAATTGTGTTCAAGGCACATGAGGCTCTCAAGCATTTGTTATGCCAATGACATCAAAACATCAAAAATCAACGTAAATTTCCTAAACCCTAGGTACGATGGTGCTCATGATAATAGACTACAACTCTGACAACACATCCAAATAATCAACGTAATTTTTTTGGCACTCCCACAATGTGCCTCTGGTAACGAAGTGGAATATCATCAATCCCAGAGTCTGGAATACCCTTGGTAAGTCCCTCCAAGTTCCATTGCAACTCTACTAATGTCTCAAGAACATCTAAGTTGTGTTTTCCAACCTCTACCTCATGTTGGCCCCGCCTCTGTGTAGGGGGAATTGTTGTGAAACCAGCTCCAAAAATAGAAGAGAAGAGATATCAACGCCTTATAAATAAGCCACTTCGAGGGGGAAACCTCCAATACATTACATGAATGAAAAATTCTTGGATGATACAATTTACAAAACCTCCTTGAATCTATATATAGGAGTCCATGGGGCCATAATGTAATCCTAGTGAGGCCACAATGTAATCCTAGACAACCTAACAATAATAATTTAAGGGCACAATAATAAAAAATGGGGGTAACAGGGGTACAATAATAACAATAAGGGGGTTACACTAACAACAATAAGGGACTATACTAGTAATATAGGGACCTAACAGGAATCCCTGCTGGTCTTATAGCTCCAAGGTCTGCATAATAGTCTGTTGACAGGAAAAATGGTACTGTCGACTCCCCAGTAAGAGGTCCCAATTAGACCTCACACCATTTAGGATAGGAGCCCCATCCGGTATGTGGGCCTAATTGCCGCCATAAGTGTTTCCACTCTTAGTTGTCAGATGAGAAGATGATGGAGCAGAGGCAAAGGTGAAATGACCAATCAGTGAAGAAAAATCAACCCAAGATTGATGAACCATAAACAAAGATACAAGCAAGTCTAAGCAGAAAAATAAAATGGGGGTATGCCGTGAATGGGATCAGTGAGCCGAAAAACTAGTCAAACATACATGAAAGAAAACACGCCAGAAGTTAACTGCAAAGTAGTTCACAATAGATCAACGACGTGGCAAGGAACAAATAAACAATGATTCAAGAGAAAACGTACATGCAACCACTGTGAATTAGATCATAATCAATTGCATGTATGAAAGCATCCGCACAACATAGTGAAATATTAGACAAATAGTACTATCACCACAAACGAGCGCATGGATCAGTGCCAGAAATAGAATATATTATTAATGCTGCTGCAACATCAAATACATGTTTACAACTCGTCAAAACCCAATAGTGGAACATGTGCTATTCATCTCAATGCATGATACAAAAACCCTAGCCTTGCTACCTCTATCTCTACTTGACACCAAGAGCTGAGTGCCTTTAGCTCTCAAGCACCAATTCCTCTGTCATACTGGCTTCCTGTTGCAGAGCTCAAAGTCCCTGTATCTTTTCCCGAAGTTATACATATAGGCTGAGATGACTCTTGAGTTGCCCTTGACTCTTGGTCTTCCCGACTGTTGGGCTGGCTTGCGACTTGGGCCATTTGCGACCTGTGACCCAGGTTTATATGTGCCCTTCAACCTGCGACCTCGAGCAATCTGTGACCTGTGACCTGCAACCTTGAGAAATCTATGACCTGCGACCTGAAGCCATCTACAACCTGAGGTCATGTCCCTTATGCATTCCTCTTTCGGCGAGCCTCGGTTTTCACAGCAAGATTCCTTGTCCTGCATATGCAAGTGACTAGGTGCCTTTGAGCTTAAAGTGAGGTTCTTTGGGATTCGTGAGAGTCCACCTCGCTTTGAAAAGGGTCCCCTTGCTTGTTGGGAAAAAACCTTGGCTCTTCGTGCAAACCAATAGCTTCCACCTGCAATTAAATAACATAGGTCACATGTATTTATGATCAAAATAATAATGCTTAGAGACATATTTAATTAATTGAAAAAGTGATTCAAACAAAATCTGTTATCTTAGACACCTGTGTAGTCTTTTCTCATGTCGCAACATTATTGGTGCATGCGGTTTGCATATGATGGCCCTGTGCCCTTATACCCAAGGCTTATTTCTTCTCTATGGCATAATGGTAAGGATAAAAGCCGATTTTCACTGGGCGCACTTCCTTTTACGTGTTGCTTCCTTGGTCACTACCTTGTATGATCCTTGCAGGGCTTCAAAATGGGATACATCCTTGGCAAAGCCAGTACATGTATATGCGTGCATCCCTTTGGTGCATCCTTGGTGTGCTTTCAACATTGTGATTATAGGGTCTCTTGCAACAGCACTTTGATCATTTGTTGTCACGTAATCTTAATATCATGTTTCCATACACCTTTGCATTACATGACAATGATTTTCGTGCATATCCCACAAGGTTCCTTTGCTCCTTTTTTAAAGCATCTACCACCCCCTGTAATATAAGTGCATGCCCACCATTTAAGAGTGTGACTTTGAGTCTGGATGGGCATGGGTGTTTCCTTTGAGGGAGGTCGCACTTCTGGAGTGGGGTCGCATAGTCGGAGAATTTCACCGGTCGCGGTCTCTCTTGGACACACTTTTTGTGACCTTGCGACTTCGGAGAGGTCGCATAGTCGCATTGGATTTGGGTCACATCTTCCGGATGGAAGCAAACATTACGACTTTGTGACCTAAGACCCGTGAAGTGCCCTTTTACAACCACACATACACTTCCATTTTGTTGCATGAGGCTTACCCCTTTATTCTCATACAACTTCACCTCTGAGGGTAATGCCCCTCAAGGCACCTACCACCTACCGTAACTTGAGTGCATGTAATCCTTATGTGGTTCGAATGCCTGAGGGTACGATTGCCCATTTGACGGGCATGGTAGCTGTATTTTCATGAGGTCGCAATTCTGGTGCGAAGGTCGCATAGTCGGAGAGTCACACCAGTCGTCATCTCTCTTGGATGCACTTATCTGCGACCTTGCGACTTGGGTGGTGGTGGCACAGTCAGGTAGTCGCATAAGTTGCAGGCTCCCTTTGCGTATTGTTTTGCGACCTTGCAACTTGGTAGAGGTCGCGTAGTCATGCTGAGGTTGGGTTGTAGCCCTTGACAGATGGCGCAGGTTGCGACTGGGTGAAATTAAAATGCCTCTCTGTGACCATGTGTGCCTCTTTTGGCAACCACACTCATGACAACACCGATGACTGTGCAACCTTAGAAAAGACTGCGTGGGGGGGAGTGTGACTTCTTAGAGTAGCCTCGGACCATCAACGCTAATTCTGAGAGCCATGAGTGTTGTTGTTTTGCTGTTATTTTGTTTTGATCTCGTCAGGTCAGATAAACAAAAGACACAAACAATGCGTTCGAAAAACCTTGAGACATGAGCTGGTATTCGATAAACATTATGCATTTCCTCCTTATTGATATTATTTGAAGGATGCTTGCCATGAATCTGTGTCCGAGGCTAACATGTCGTGTCCTTTTAGATCTTCCTAAACACATGAGCTTATATCGTTGTCTTGTTTCGGGGTTGAAACAGATGTTATTTCCAACCAACGGTAATGGCTTGCGGCTGGATGTATTTTTTTACCCTAGTCTCATTTCTTAGATGTATTCACATGGATGTAGTCCCGGCATTGTGACTTGACGAGGTCGCTGAGTCACAGCCTCCATGAGATGAGTTCCCCGTCACCCCCTTAGCATATGTGATTTTGTGACTGGTCGCATTCTTTCTTTCAGGCTGGCCGCAAATGGTCTTCGTCAGGTTGCGTTCATTCTTGCTTGCATGGCCTCGAATAATGCTACACTAATATGCCATGGATGTGTTTTGTATTAACTCTTTACAATATTCCCTAGGTTTACGTCCACCGTATAGAACTTTCGACCAAAGCCTAATACGTCTACGCACATGTCGTGTTGCAGTTTTTTAGAACTCCACGGGACATGGCCTTTTGAGTGGTCAATAAAAGTGCACATTTTATGGAGCCTAGCTTTAGTCCCATGCTAGCACATGACTTAATTTCATAACGCCCAAGCATTTGAATCCTTCTTCGTCGTTTACATCTTTACATACTTCTTTGAAATGTGCGGTTTCTTTGCAGTGGTCACCATGCGAATGCTGAGGCTTTTGAATGTGATGGACTATTCGAATTTCATCTTTGTAGAGTATTTAAATGATCTTGTCGATGGAATCTTTAATGAAATAGATAAGTTGTTCAATGTATACTGATGGCGTCTTTGACCAATTTCCTAAAAGGAATAGTATGAGAATGGGTCATCTCTCGGTAATAATGAGAAAGAAAATAAATTATTAAATAAATAGCTCGTTCGAGGGGCAACCACATTGAAATATCCAAACTAATATAGTGTAACTTTAAGTCAATTATTTGAGCAGTCCCAAGTCTGGAAACCAACTTAAACTTATATTGCCATACAACCATCAACCACAATAGACCTTGACACTTCATGATTCCACAAGGAAACGATTCATTCACATAGAAGTCCTTCTTTAAATAATCGGGACCATGCTCCAAGAGGGTGTGGTGACAGGGCTAGGCCAAAATAGGTCAAATGGATATTACCGTTTGAAGGCCACATTGAAAACTTAAATGGTTGTGCGAGCGGAGGGGGACCCCAAATTTTGAATACACCCAAAATTTTGGGTGGTGTTGTAGCGGCTACAAAAAATGGAGAACCACTGGTAGAATCCAGCATCTCTGTCAACGTCCCAACAATAATCTGAGTTCAGATAGTGATGCAAGGGAATATTTAACAAGTTTTGTGGGTACCCTTTATATTACTTTGACCTTTACAGATATGCCCAATCCTTGTGCCTCAGCTAGGCCTCGTTAATCATAACATGTCAAAGCGTAAGTTCACGGACGCCAACAGTTTGTTGATGATGTGAAGAGCAAGGCAATGGGCTTATTATATTCAAAATTTTTAAAATAAGTTTCTGGTGTTGCTCCGCTACTAGCAGGCCTGGACAGTACCTCGACAAAGTCACCTCAAGAAATCACAAATGTTGCTCCGCTGCCAGCGAGCCTAGTCAGTACCCCGACAGAGTCGTTGCGTTACCTCTCTGCGTAGGAAGCCTTTCTCGATCCTTTACCCTTATTTGTTTCATGTGCTTGTAGCACTTTTTTTTATGTGCTCATGGCACTTATTTTGCATGGGCGGATGAGGGATCCCGACTTATTTTACAGGCAAGAGAGGTTGTTTCTTGTTTGAAAGAAACTAAAAGATATCTTGATTTGGGTTTTCCCTCATGCCAAACCTTCACAGCCTATCTACCACCCACAGGAGAAACGTGCAAAACAAATCATTAAGATGTTTGAGACTATGCTGGGCACAAGGCTCAGGTTACGGGTATAGGTCATTCAAACTCGTTAGGGTTCCCCACAAGCAACTGACTTGTATCTCCCTGGCTAATGAACTTAGACTCATAGGCATTATTGTGAGAACATGACTTTGATGACCTGTTCTGAGAGAATTTTCCTCTTGAGGTAACCACCACAACCTCACACAAACAATGGAGTTAGGGTTTTAGCAACCAGGGAAAAAAAATTAAGAAAGACCAGCGGGATTTCGATGCATGCAAAGAGGTAAAAGAAATCCATCTGGATTTAAACCCGTGCAAGGGGAGTAAGAAGGCTAGTCTGGGCACCGAGGGTTTCAAGGCCCCAGGTTCAATTAGGGCTCATGCAATGGTATGCAATGTATGGAAACTTTCATATCTATCTCAACAACCAGTGCAAATGATGCGAGGAATAAGGCATACAATGCAATGCAACAGATGAGGCTTATGACACAATGCAATGCCATGTGTGATAAAGATCAACTAGTTGCCGGTGGAAAAAACAAGGCAAAGCACATGCAATGATTATCTGAACATTATGTATTAATAAGTAAACTAAAATAGAAATTAGTGAAAAATAAATGGAAAATTATAATGCATAAAGCTATTGACCGTAAGAAAAGACAGCAGACATAATTTTAAACTATAGATAAAAACCTTAGCAAGTAAACCTAATTAATAGATTGAATTAGTACACTTTTATTAACAGATCCTAGCTAGCCTAAACCTAAAACCCTAATTTAACCAAAGAGGCTGTCGAGTTATGTGAAATCAGCTTTCCAGTGCAGCCACCACATTATTTCTCACCCTGCAAGAAAAATATTCGCAATCAGAGCCAGCATACAGAATTGTGCACCAACATCCAGAATTTCTTAAAGATCATGTGCAACAACAAGAAGGTCATGGCTACTTACCAGATAACATGCCAGAATGGATTGTTCAAGCTAAATTTCACTTTCCTCCTGATACACAGAAATATGTAATTAAAACCAAAATTTATCTATAAATGACACACAACCATGCATGCACAACCCTAAATTCGTCAAAAGCGAGGTAAAACATTGCCTTCTTGCAGATATATTCATCGGATAGGATCCGTCAAGCCAACTAGGAATCTCATCATGATGTTGAGGATGATCAAGTTGATGGAATGGAAGAAATAAGCATTTGTCAAGCGAATTTGAGTTGATCACGAATCCAAGTGTAGAAACCCTAATTTTTAAAGCCCTAGTTCGGATTTGTCCCTTGGTTTCGTCAAGGATGTGAGGATCCAAAGTAACTTTCAATGGAGACTGAAATGCCTCACCGTCCTGGACAAAATCTGGACCTTCGAGCCGAGGGGGTTCCAAACTTTGATGGTTTGGTGAGATCAACTAGAGAATGGATGTGATCATTAATTGTGGTGATTGGAAAAAATTCAGTGGGCTTATTATCAATTTGGCCAAATGTTTGCGAACTGAAAGATTGACAATCCAATGTATCAGATTCTTTAGATTTCCAAGGACAGGATGAATTGACCGAAAAAATTTTAGGCAATAGAGAGGTTTGCAAGACATCACATGCTTGTGCCTGAATGCAACTGGTACTAGTTGGGCAACAACCAAAAATATTACAGAAAATGGCAGACGTTTTCCTTCTAGTGAATTAATTAGGGTATATCAACTGTTTCATATCAACTATTAGGGGAAAATAAGACATGCTCAGAGAAACATCACTCGGATCAAAGGCTTGCCCAGATGAGGTGACATCCTGCAAGGTTATACTGATAGGATTATGGTGCGTGGGAACCGTAATTTGAGGAAAACTAATTCGAGAAACACTAGTTTAACTTGTTTCATGGGTCTCATCAAGATCATGTGAGCCTGAGATAACCATTAGCAGGAGTTGAATTGTCTGGACTTCCTGATGGGTCCCTGAATCATCAAAAAGTGAATCGTCGAATTTTGGTGGCTTCATAGGGTCGACCAATAGATATGAATGATAGCCCCCAAAGGCGTGAGCGAATATGTTTTCAGATAAATAACAATCATTGGAGCCGTCAATTTGATCAAGTCGGCTATCTGGCATGTTAGGCTCCCATGGGGTCAACAGTTGGGATGAATCAATAAAATAAACATCTTGAGGTTGTCGAGACAGACAGTCACTCCTTTGGCTATTTAAAGATTTCGAATGAAAAAGATCAGATATAAGAGATTCATCAATTTTGTAATGTGATTGTGAAACACCACCCGTGTGTTCATGATTTTCATCAATACTAGTATAAGACAACTTTTAATGACTTGAAGAAATTACTGGTGTAGCCGACTCATGAAATGAATCCAGGAAAAATGGAAGAAATGATTCAGATGTGGATGTATCAACTGTACAAGGACCTTCATCTTGCACATCAGTTCCATCCAAAGAGGCCAATAATCCTGCATGCCCATTACGGTCCAATGATTTTGTAGGGAAATCAAGTTTATTTGGGCCAAGACTCAATTTATCATCAGTATGTGAATGAGATTTAGGACTGTGCCCAGGTAAACATTTAGTGGACTTGAGATAGGTTTCAATAGCAGGGAGAGATGTTGGGCCAATATGGTTTTCAAGCTCTAATTTGACAGGGTGCGTGAAAGATTCAGGGGTGGTACAACAAGTTTTATTTTCTTGCACAAGCTTATCATCACTCAGAAATTTTACGCCCACAACTCCATTACATGGAAATTCAGGAGGAGGAATAGTAATATTCTTCTTGAAGGCCTGAATGTGTTTTGGACTCGGGGAGGTAGACAAGGAAACATTAGGGATAGAGCCCGAACAACTGGCAATTTGGGGATTATCATAATAAACACTGGGATTAGGCTTGGTTTCCGATCGAAATTGTTCTAGGGAAACGAAAACTACCTGTCAAAATTGTTCAATTAAATATGTCCAATCGACATCCCTTTCAGGGAAATCAAAACAAAAATGAACAAATCTGATAGAAAACTCCTCTAGATATTCTTGAGGTTCCATTTTGATCTCATTTAACTTTATTAATACATTTTGAAAATCGTACCTATGAAAAGCTTGTTGTAATTCACTGGCGAGCTGCTCGAACAAATGGATGGAAGCTACCGGCAATTTGCGGCACCATTGCTTAATGCGACCTTCAAGAGTGAGGGAGAAAAGCACACAAGCCAAATCCTCATGATCAACTTCATAACATTCACAAAACTCACAAAAATCCGAAAAGTGCTCGGTTATGGAAACTCCATTCTCACCATCGAATTTTAACTGGGACAAGTGATACAGAGGTTCATTGGGGATTGAGCATCGAGAACCAGATAAATTTGATAAACATCTCGGGAGAATGATTTGGGGTTGAGCCATTACAGATATGATACTAACTGTAGGCTCTAAGGGCTTAGCTTGTCATCTAGCCCTCCTTCTAGAGCCAATTTGTTGACAGGCAAAATTGTATTTCCGACAACAAGGGGTCTCCCCGGTAAGAGGTCCCAATTAGACCTCACACCATTTTGGATAGGAGCCCTATCCGGTATGTGGGCCCGGTTGCCACCATAAGTGTTTCCACTCTTGGTTTTCGAATGAGAAGATGATGGAGCAGAGGCAAAGGTGAAATGACCAATTAGTGAAGAAAAATCAGCCCAAGATTGACGAACCATAAACAAATATACAAGCAAGTCTAAGAAGCAAAATAAAAGGGGGGTATGCCGTGAATGGGATCAGTGAGCCAAAAAACTAGTCAAACATACATGAAAGAAAACACACCAGAAGTTAACTACAAAGTAGTTCACAATATATCACCGACGTGGCAAGGAACAAATAAACACTAATTCAAGAGAAAACGTACATGCAACCACTGTGAATTAGTTCATAATCAATTGCATGCATGAAAGCATCCGCACAACAATGTGAAATATTAGACAACTAGTACTATCACCACAAACAAGCGCGTGGATCAGTGCCGGAAAGAGAATATATTATTAATGCTGCTGCAATGTCAAATACATGTTTACAACTCGTCAAAACCCAATAGTGGAACATGGGCTATTCATCTCAATGCATGATACAAAAACCCTAGCCTCACTACCTCTATCTATACTTGATACCAAGAGTTGAGTGCATTTAGCTCTCAAACACCAATTCCTTTGTCGTACTGGCTTCCTGTTGTAGAGCTCAAAGTCCCCGTATCTTTTCCTGAAGTTATACATATAGTCTGGGATGACTCTTGAGTTGCCCTTGACTCTTGGTCTTCCTGACTGTTGGGATGGCTTGCGACTTGAGTCATTTGTGACCTGCGACCCAGGGTTATATGCACCCTGCAACCTGAGGTCATCTGCGACCTGCGACCTGAGGTTACTTGCAACCTGCGACCTTGAGCAATTTGTGACCTGCGACCTGAAGCCATCTACAACCAGAGGTCATGTCCCTTCTGCATTCCTCTTTTGGCGAGCCCCAACTTTCACTGCAAGATGCCTTGTCCTGCATATCATTCTTGTGCAAGTGACCAGGTGCCTTTGAGCTTAAAGTGAGGTTCTTGGGGATTCGTGAGAGTCCACCTCGCTTTGAAAAGGGTCCCCTTTCTTGCTAGGAAAAAACCCTGGCTCTTTGTGCAAACCAATAGCTTCCACCTGCAATTAAATAGCATAGGTCACATGTATTTATGATCAAAATAATAATTCTTAGAGGCGTATTTAATTAATTGCAAGATTTATTCAAAAAAAAGCTATTATCTTAGACCCCTGTGTAGTCTTTTCTCATGTCGCAACATTATTGGTGCATGCGGTTTGCATACGATGGCCCTGTGCCCTTATACCCAAGGCTTATTTCTTCCCTATGGCATAATGGTAAGGACAAAAGCTGATTTGCACTGGGTGCACTTCTTTTTACGTGTTACTTCCTTGGTCACTACCTTGTATGATCCTTGCAGGGCTTCAAAATGGGACACATCCTTGGCAAATCCAGTACATGTATACGCACGCATCCCTTTGGCGCATCCTTGGTGTGCTTTCAACAGTGTGATTATAGGGTCTCTTGCAAAAACACTTTGATCATTTTTTGTCACGTAATCTTAATATCCTGTTTCCATACACCTTGGCATTACATGACAATGCTTTTCGTGCGTAGCCCACAAGGTTCCTTCACTCCTTTTTTAAAGCGTCTACCACTCCCTGTAATATAATTGTGTGCTCACTCCATTTAAGAGTGTGACTTTGAGTCTGGATGGGCATGGGTGTTGCCTTTGAGGGAGGTTGCACTTCTGGAGCAGGGTTGCATAGTTGGATAATTTCACCGGTTGCGGTCTCTCTTGGACACACTTTTTGCGACCTTGTGACCTTGAAGAGGTCGCACAATTGCATTGGAGTTAGGTCACATCTTCTGGACGGAAGAAAATATTGCGACTTTGCAACCTGAGGCCCGTGAAGTGCCCTTTTGCGACCACGCATATGCTTACATTTTGTTGCGTGTGGCCTGCACCTTTATTCTCATACAATTTTGCCTCTGATGGTAATGCCCCTCAAGGTGCCTACCACCCACTATAACTTGAGTGCATGTAATCCTTATGTGGTTCGAATGATTGAGGGTGTGATTTCCCATTTAACGGGCATGGGCGTTGTATTTGCATGAGGTCGCAATTCTGGTGTGGAGGTCGCATAGTTGGAGAGTCGCACCAACCGTGATCTCTCTTGGATGCACTTATTTGCAACCTTGCGACTTGGGTGGCGGTCGCACAGTTGGGTAGTCACATAAGTTGCAGGCTCGTAATGTTTTGCAACCTTGCGACTTGGTAGAGATCGCGTAGTCGCACTGAGGTTAGGTCGCAGCCCTTGACAGATGGTGCAGGTTGCGACTGGGTGAAATTAAAATGCCTCTCTGTGACCATGTGTGCCTCTTTTGGCAACCACGCTTGTGACAACACTAGTGACTGTGCAACCTCGGTAGAGACTACGTGGGGGGGAGTGAAACTGCTTAGAGTAGCCTCGGACCGTCAACGCTAATTCTGAGAGCCATGAACGTTGTTGTTTTGTTATTATTTTGTTTCGATCTCGTCAGGTCAGATAAACAAAAGACACGAACAATGTGTTCTAAAAGCCTTGAGACATGAGCTGGTATTCAATAAAAATTCCGCACTTCCTCCTTAACGATATTATCTAAAGGATTCTTGTCGTGAATCTGTGTCCGAGGCTAACATGTCGTGTCCTTTTAGATCTTCCTGAACACATGAGCTTATATCGTTGTCTCTTTCTAGGGTTGAAATAGTTGTTATTCCCAACCAACTATGATGGCCTGTGGCTGGATGTATTTTTTTACCTCGGTCTCATTTCTTAGATTTAGTCCCAACATTGCGACTTGACGAGGCCACTGAGTCGCAGCTTCCATGAGATGCATTCCCCGTCACCCCCTTAGCATATGCGACTTTGAGACTGGTCACATTATTCCTTCCGGGCTGCCCGCAAATGGTCTTCATCAGGTTGCGTTCATTCTTGCTTGCATGGCCCCGAGTAATGCTACACTAATATGCCATGGATGTGTTTTGTATTAACCCTTTACGATCTTCCCTAGGTTCACTTCCACCGTATAAAACTTTCGACCAAAGCCTGACACGTCTTTGCCCATGTCGTGCAGCAGTTTCTTAGAACTCCATGGGACATGGCCTTTTGAGTGGTCAATAAAAGTGTGAATTTTATGGAGCCTGGCTTTAGGCCCATGCTGGCCCATGCCTTAATTTCATAACGCACAAGCATTCGAATCCTTCTTCGTCGTTTACATCTTTACATACTTCTTTGAAATGTGCGGTCTCTTTGCAATGGTCACCATGCGAATGCTAGGGATTTAGAATGTGATGGACTATTGGAATTTCATCTTTGTAGAGTATTTTAATGATGATGCCGATGGACTCTTAATGAAACAGATAATTTTTTCAATGTATACTGATGGCATCTTTGACCAATTCCTTGAAAGGAATAGTATGAGAATGGGTCATCTCTCGGTAAAATGAGAAAGAAAACAAATGATTATAGAAATAGCTTGTTTGAGGGGCAGCCACATTGAAATATCCAAACTAATATAGTGTAACTTTAAGTCAATTATTTGAGCATTCCTAGCTCTGGAAACCAGCTTAAACCTATATTGCCATACAACCATCAACCGCAGTAGACCTTGACACTTCATGATTCCATAAGGAAATGATTCATTCACATAGAAGGCCTTCTTTAAATAACCGAGACCATGCTCCAAGAGGGTGTGGTGAAAGGGCTAGGCAAAAATAGGTCAAAGGGATATTACCATTTGAAGGCCGCATTGAAAACTTAAAGGGCTATGCGAGCGGAGGGGGACCCAAAATTTTGAATACACCCAAAATTTTGGGTGGTGTTGTAGCGGCTACAACATATTCGAATGTTAGTCTCCATACATTTAAAAGAATAATAAAAATTATTTAAAACACAAAAAAATGTTTCTACCAAACCGATCCCACTACATGCATGGTGGAAGGATGAGATCCATATCTCCTTTAAAGTAGATCCCTACATAGGGATAATCCTCAATCATAAAAAATTGTTAATGAATCCACCCGAAGAAAGGAGGAGTGAATGACATCGATTTCCCACCACCATGGCAGGTCATTAGGTCATTCAACCTCCTCATGTGTGGATCTCTGGGCTAAGGAGGATTTACATATACCTTCTATGACTATAATACTGGTACCCATTCTAAAAAGAAACATACCAAGATATATCCATGCCCAAATTTCTTCAACTTGATTTTCTTGCATTTTGTTAGCTTCACTTTTATATTACTCAGCAGAACCTCACACCAGTTAAATAATTTTGGCTCCATACACTGAATAACACACTTCATATGGGATTTCGAAGATACATGAGGATTTTTTCTCCCAAGCACTCAAGACATAGTAAACATGATGGTTTT
This sequence comes from Pinus albicaulis, assembly GCA_034641835.2. NCBI lineage: Eukaryota > Viridiplantae > Streptophyta > Pinopsida > Pinales > Pinaceae > Pinus > Pinus albicaulis. Next base: position 500,188,422 of record CM076580.1, read on the forward strand.
CAAAGAAAGGTCTACTACATCTTTGATATAAATCTTGCCACTATTTTCTTTATGAGATCCTTGGATGCAAAATCGAGAAATGTAATAATCAGTGGTTTCACCACCACCATGATGGATAGTTATCTGAATCCTCACCCCTATCTTGGACAATATAGTTAAAAAGTAGATGTTCTCTGCTTCAATTGCAAGGGAATGGGAATCGATGTGAAAGCATTTTTCATTGGCATATAATACCCTTACCTAGAACTGTAAGAGCTCTAGATGGTCTCTCATACCAGGGGTTAGGAATAATTTGGCCAAAACACACCATTGTAGGGCCAACGTTGTATTTAGGTCATATTCTGCTATGAGACCATCAATTTCATGTTCTCTTTCTCTCCATTCAATCTCCATGGTGAATGTAGACCTTGTTAAAAGTCAAAGAGGAAACATTACATTACAAAGAGATAAAATTTAGAGTTAATTCCATGAGAAAATTTAAAATTTTTATGTGTTTTCCGTTCATCGTGCCTGTTTTTTTTAGCATAGAAATTTCATCACACTTTTCATCTTTGAACCTGTGGTCATTGCAGGTCTGAAGAGGAAAATTGTGATGATCCTTTAATGCAACCTAGGTTGCTTAACAAGCTAAAAATTGGGATTTTCACCAATAAAATTTAAAAAATGAACCATAAAAGTGAATAGAAAGGAGAGAGTTATAAACAACAACGAAAATCGTTGACTGGATTGGTTGCAATCTTATCCATAAGTTAAAAGGTAAAAATGAGTTTTTGAGCTCTGGAATTGGTAAAAATAAAATGGTTAAAATGAGATTAATTTTTGGGTTTTTATAGAAAATCAAATAAATTTTAATTACTATTTTAACCTATTTTTTTCCTAAAATAGTCAAAATTGAACCCCTTTATCATTCTTTCAAGTAGGTTTGATGATTTTTTGGTTTTATTGTGAAGTAAATAGGTCAAAATGTTGAAATATAACGTAATGACGTGAGTACACTTTTATCACTTTTTTAGTCTCGTTAAAACTGAACCTAAAAATGACCCCCTAATGTATTTTTAAAGCTCTTTTTAGACTCTCGACACATAAAAATATTGTCGAGTACACTATTTTCTTTTGTTCCCATAAAAGTATATGAAGAAACATCTACCTAGTATAAGTTTACCCCTTTTACGGACTACGTAGACTATTTATGAAAAAAGGTATACATTAGTCAAGCATGACTAAAATAGTTATCCCTTGTATTATTTTACACTTTTTCAGGCTCGGGGTACTAAACTTATGAAAAAAAAACACTATGGATTTTTATTTTTATCTCTTTTTCAAACTCTCTAAATGTGAAAAAGAAGTCAAGTTACCCCTTCACTGAACTTGTAAAATGTAAATAGTGTAGGAATTGTCAGTCATCATGAGACTGAAGCACTCCTTCCTGGGGTTCGTTAAAAATACTTTGAAGTACTTATCAAAAGGATAATATTATATGAAAATCATGTGTTATCCCCCTCAAGATAGTGTAAAAATAAAGAGGTACTTGGTATTAATGGTGGGGGGAAATGGGAAAGGAACATTTATCTTTAGTTTTTTCTAAAGACAATATGTTTCTCTAGAATATGACACTCCATCACCTTTCATGTCAAGTTGGGAAATCTATTTTCCTCTCAGTTCATCATACCTCATTAAAATTATTCATAGTAGTCTCTGGTTCTATTTTGAGTCAAATGTTGGCAAGTAAAAATGTCGTGTTGTTACTATGTTCAAAAGAAGTACAACCATAGTCAAAATTACTTTGAAATATTCTACTTTAATCAAGTTGGTCGTCCCCTGAGTTAATCCTAAATTACTCCAAATTTTTTCTTCAAAACTTGACACATGTTTCATGTTGTAGGCCCTTCTATGGTGGTTCACTTCCATTGGCTTTCAATCAATATCTAAGAAGTTTATCTAGAGACCTACCTTGGTACCTTGGATCCTGCATGCCTCAATGGCAGGTTTCTCGCTTCCGACGACAAGTTCTCAGCATTGGCCTTCGATCGGATGATTCTATGGGTGTTTGACCTTAAGACATTTATTCAAATCCCATATATTGTGCATGAGTACCTTAAGAACGATTTTCATTATTGGCAGTTTCTCTCACATATGTTAGAGGTCTTCATCATCAGTCAGTAATCAGAAGGTATCTACCATGTTTAACTTCAAGACATTCATTCACATGTTCAGATTCACACTTTGGATGGATTGATAAAAGACAAAGACCCTATATCTTTGTTGTATATTCATGATTGTAAAATGGATCCATATTTGATGGTTGTGCCCATACTAGGTATCTTTGTACACTTTTATACTTATTCTTTGAGATAATTCTACTCTGAGTATGGGAATGCCTACCTCAGTAATGATAATGATATTGTACTATAATCCCATTTATTTTTTATTTTCAGGTATTCGAACAATGTTTCCTCGATCCTTTCCTTTGCATGTTAAAGCACTTCATCCATCATACCAGTTCTAACTTTGTATTTTAGGGGGAAATCTGTTACACATTAATTTTTCACTCTCATGCAAATGATAAAAAATCCAGGTCTTACACGATCTGATCAACTATGATCATAAGTATCCTTGAAATATGGAAGAAATAACTTTCAATGGTATATAAGAATCCTGTATTAAATATCTAAAAAACCCTAATTTTGGAGGACATTGTGGGCACTCAGTTTATAAGTTTCAATGATACATGATTGCACAACATATACAGAGTGATTTCATTGTGCTTTTTCATATTTTAAGGTCATGATGATATTCTTATTGAGGTAAAAAAATAAAAAGTAAATGAAGCTTCCTTTTGTAGAAGCCTTGTGGTTGGTATCTAATCCAAATTGGTTTAGATTGAGCTCAAGCTCCCCATATCCTAGACCTCCTTCCTCTTACAGTGGATCCATCCCACTTATTTTGGATCTCTCCCCTCCCTTCATGGATCTCTCGAATTCCACTCCTTCCTATAAGTACAATTACTTCAAAGAGAGTTAGGTTTTCATTTCATACCTACGAACTTACCTACATGTTGCTCAAATTTTCATTGGAGTTATTTTCATTTCAAAGGCTTGGTTTGAGGATCATTGCAAGGAGACACCAACATGATCAAGGCACATGGTTTTAACTCTCTTGATCTCCATCATTAATAAAAATATTTGTTGTTCCATATGCATGTGTTATAATGTTTAATGTAAGGCTCCTTGATCTCTTACATGGTTTATAATTGAATATTTGATATATGTTATGATATGATCTCTTGTTTGGATTTGTCTTTACAAGTCTCTTCTTGAAGCATCGAGGGAGAAAGGTTAAAATCTATAAAGGACATCAACGAGGGTCATCAACGAGAATTTCGTGAAAATGTGTGAGCTTTACATCCTTTTAGTATTTGTGATTCAGTCATAAACTAGGGAATGTGTGCCTTTATTTGTTTGTTTGTTTTTAGGCCTAGTTTCCAATCCTAAGGAGATCGTGTTTTGTCTATGGAATGAGATTTGTATACCTAAATATTCCTCATATCTAAATAATCTTCACTGAAATTTTATTTTATTTCTTGACCAAAATTAGTATGCCAAATGGGGCCAAATGAGCTTGTATTTATACTAGTTAGTTACTTGAACAATTACATCTCTAGGAAAGTCGATCTGAAACAAAAAATATATATTTATTTTCTAAGGGCCACATCAATGTAGGATCCAGCCTAAACAACCAACCAGAACAGGGAGCTTCAAGTATATCAAAAAATAAATTTTGTTTCCCATAAAACATTCATTTAACTCATCACTTTTCCTATAGTAGTTTGGTCAAGTCTAGTAATGCTGGTAGTGATTTGTCAAATCCAAATCAAAGAAATCTTTTTTGTTTATTGAACTTATTTGTGACCTTCCCAATTATAAAACAGAAAATGTGGCATAGGATTTGATTCACAATAAATATCTCTTTCTTATTTATTCATTAGAACCTTAGTATGGATATATTATTGTTTATCTCCAAACTCAAACTTTTATGCCTGAATTTTCTAGTACTAAATGTCATTTTGGTCAAGTCTCCCTACTAATGTTGGTAGTGATTTTTTCCCATTACTTTTAGATCAAGTTCATTTCCAATGAAAAAAAATTATTGGGATTTTTCATGTACGATATTTAACTCTTCAGGAGCATTTCATTTCAGAGGAAATGAACTCTACACTGAATTGAGGATTCTACATAAGACTTTTATTACATCCTCAGGATGTAGGAAAGTCCCATAATTGAAATGGCACATTTGTGTAAGTCTAGTATCTACCAAAATACCATCCAATTTGAAACAACTTATAATCATGATGACCCTCATCCATAGCATCCATGACTAGGCCCTTTCATTGACCTTGATCATAGCATAGTTGACCCTTTTCCATCAATGGAAACACCTCAAGAATTCCCCCCATGTCATTGATGGCAACATCTACAGAAATGGATGATGCTCCAAATTTTACCCTAATTTATTTTTCTCCCCCTTTGACATTAATGACAAATAAGACGCTCCCTATGTTTTCTTCTTTCACTAAAGATAGCTCTCCCTGATCATGTGCTTCCTAATTTTTATTACTTTGTTCATATGTACAAACTTTTGTTGATGTCCATAACTTTATTGCATGTTGTACCATATTATCCTCTTATCCTCCAAATAATGTCCCTTTTAACAATTCCAATAATTTTCTTAGTTATGTTTGTAGGGATACTTGAATCAGATCCAAACACCTCCAATTCCTTCAAATAATTATATCTTTATGAAGTTTTTTCTTGCAGCTCCTTATGTCCATATTCAAAACCTTTAGTAAATGAATATTATTGTAATTTTATGCATCTCTTCTTGCAAGATCCAATAAGTATGATTAAAGCTATGCCTTAGCTAATGTAGCTAACTGGTATCATGATACTACTCTCCAACCTTTTGCTTCTGAGGAATATTAGAAACAATATCACCTTTAACATCATATTTGCACAATGGAATTGACTCTTGAGAAGTGACTTTAAAAACACGCATAATAGTATTGGATGTTGCAACAATGTACCTATGGCATGAAAGCACTTAAAAAAAACCCTTTGTTGTTCTACATTTAATTAATAATCAACAATTCCAAATTGTAGTATCCTTGAAAATTTCCTAAAATTCAGGTTACACATACACAATAAGTGAAGATTGTGACCATTTCATATCCATATTTGTGGTAATTATTTGCAATATTTTGAGACAAAAACACATTTTTCAAAATTGAAATTAGTGGCTTACCTCCCACCTAGAAAGTAAAAATTGATTGACACCAAAATATTTCCCTCATGGTCATTCTCTCAAGAGCATATTAAAAAATAAACACATTCCAATAATCAAAACTCTAGTAAAAATGAATCATCAGGTCATCCTAGTGCATTTGTTGTTAAGGAAACAAAAACATTTTATCATTCCTTTGTGTATTTCCTAGAAGCTCGTGAATTCTCTATACATATTGCTTGACAATACAACCTCAGATAATAGAAGCCTCAGAAAAATTGGAAATTGTTTTCAAATTGGCCATTTCAGGCACAAGGTCTGTTACCAATGGTGTCCACTTATTCATTCATTTTTCCTCATAATGAATCTACATGTTTCCCAATATTAAATGGATCTATATTCATGGAACTTCGTCACTTTCTCATATTGGTTTATGAATTTATAGAATTCTATCATTTAGTCAAGATTTTATTGAGGAGTTTCTTGTTCTTGAATATTTATGTAAGATTTTGAGGCCATGGGACCATTTAGGGATATTTTCAATGTGTTATTGTTGCTTCATATCTCCAAGGACCTCCATTTTTTGTTCTTAGTATGCCATGGCATATTTAGAACTATATTTGATATGTGCAGGATCTAAGGGGGATTTTTATAGTTTTCTTCTCCAGACTTCGGCATAATTCTTTCTATTTCTTGTAGGAATATTTTCATCTTTGACTTGTTTAGGAACCCACCTCATTATGCTTTTACAATATCATGCTATATGTCCAAAATTATGACATTGAAGGCATTCTATTTTTAATAATGGAGCAACTCAACGTTAATTTCCATAGCCATTAGGGATTTTGTCATGTCTTTTTGAAAGCTTACTTGTAGGGTTTTAATGATATCCTTTCCAATCATCCTTGCAGTATGCTTTACAATCTCTTGATTTATGACCAAAATTAGTGCATGAATAATAATAACTAGAAAATATTCATATCTACCTCGATGAATAAAATTATCCTAATGATCTTTTCAAATTTTTCTTCCTTGCAGGAGGCTTATCCCTTTGTTAGTATCTACTGCTACTTGTATTGTGTATAAATCCTTTGAAATTATCTACATAGCTTCTTGGTGAAATTGTTCTTCCAAATTCATCTTAATTTCCTTTATTGCTTTCACTGGGACTAGAGCTATGAAGGATGTGAATATTAGCTATTTTAGGGCTTTCATCATCTTTGCAAGAGGTTTCAATTGTGCCTGATTTTCCAAATGGAAACCTTTGGAAACTGAGGATGTTATATAATAATTGAGAACCTTTAATTTTTTTATTGAGCTTGTAAATCTCATTTCTTGATAAAGTAACATCCTCTTCAAACCTCTCACTATCTTCTTCTTTCTTTATCAGTTAGATATTCATTGTATTTCATGTTTTTGGTATTTTAATGTATTTTATTTTATTCATGATCATCCTTGTGCTCTTGTTCTGGTTTAGAAAACACAGAGAGATTCTTCATCGAGTTTTTTCTCATTTTTTCCAAAGTCTCTTTGTTGGAGATAATTGACCCACCTTGCTTTTGTAATATTCATACTTAGCCCAAGCTAAGAGGAATATACAATTTTGTTTTACTTTCTGTTGCATGAATAAATGAATAAATGAGGACATGTAAAACTCCTAAAAACACTGAATAAATCAATGCCCATGTGAGCAAGGATAAATCAGGGCCATGTAAATAAATCACTTGCAGGTGTGAAAGGGGTTTGAGCTGTGAGACTGGGTCAACCTTGACCAAATCTACAACGATGTCTAGATTCAATGTATCTCATGAAGGGACAACACAGTTCTAGAAGGAGGCCCCTCATGTGAAAGGAGCTAACTCATCAAGGTGGTTTAGGGTTTGCAAAGGCTTTCATCTTATAAAAGGAAGGGGAAGGCAGCAAGAGAAGGTTTTTGATTGATTATATTTCCGAGTATCTTGTCTGTTTAGACAAATACTATTCTCTGTTGTTTAGTGGAGAATTGTGATGCTTATCACTTGGAGTTCCTATGCAAGGATTTCACCTCTTCCCTTGAGGATTCTTGGAGGAATTTTTACTGATTTGATCCACTATCAGGCTTTGGGCTAAGATATACTTCCAATTGCAACACAGATCCAGTGAGGGTTTGCTTGCTTTTGTAAGATGCAACAAGTGGAACTCTAGATCTGCAGAGATCTAGCTTGTATTGGAGCCTCTTCTCATGGAGTGTGTCTTTTAACCTCCTGGAAGAGTGCATCCATTGTTTGAGCTTTAGATTTATATCTTGGCATCAGGCCATCATTTTTATTCAAGCTATAGTGCAGTTTTCATTGAGGAACTATGTTATTTTCATTAGAGGTTCTGCAGGGTGTTTTGATCCCATTTTTTATGAGAGATCTCTAGTGCTGGGCTTTGCCTTTCACTTTGGTGATCCATGGATTAGCTTGTTGATCCATGTTCTGTTTAGATCTGATGTATTTTAATGTAATTAATCTTTATAAATTTCTAAAGCATTTTGCATATTTGCAACTTAAAACTCAGATCTACTCTTTGTAATGCATGATTTGGTCAAAACCCCAAGGGAATCTTGTAAATAATACTTTCTAGTTTCCAGATATGAAATGGATCTGATGTTTTGTCCACAGATCTGTCCTAGATATGAGATGTAATTTTCAGCTACTGAAGCTCCTTAAAATAACGTTGATGATCCATTTTACATTTTATATATGTGTTGCATCCTTCTTTTCTGAAGATTTCTTGCTCTATTGTCTCCTGTATTCTACTGTATATTGAAAGAGCTTTATTGTAATTCTGATTTGCTGCTGTATGTTCATAAGTTGATATTATTTGATGGCCTCCTGCTCATGATTTCCAATACTGCATTATTTCTGAAGCATTTTTTTGTGCATAGTTGCAGCCCCTCTTGTAGGGTGTTTTTCAGCTAGACTAGGTGGTGGGAGATCTGTTTACCACACCTAGTTTGATTTGTTTTTGCTCCCCTTTTGGATCTAGACTCCAGATCTGCTGATATAAGGGATACAAGGGTTTTAAACTCATTTCTATGCATCAATATCCTAGGAGTGCATTATTTCAGCAGGCTTGTTGTGCTGTTCCAAATTTGGAATATTACAGTGGTATCAGAGCTCCTTTCTTGGCACAACCTGTGTGTTCCTTGGAGCACCACAGCCATGTTGCATTCATAAGAATATGAACCTCTTACCGAGAGGGAGAAGAGGTATTATAACAGAAGTCACAAGAAGTTTGATTACACTACTGATAATCAAGACAAGGGTAAAGCCCCTGAAACTGTAAGTGATAAAGAAGGAGAAGAGTTTGCAAGAACTCTGTTGGTGGCCATGCAAGATCTTGCCAAAGAGACCAAAGAGATGAAGATGGATAGAATGAGGGAATATCCTGGGATATTTCATCTGGGGGAAAGTTCTGACATGTCTCATCATTGGGCTGGTCAACCAATGAACCACCCACAAGCCCCACAAGCTCCACAACGCTCCACTATGCCTACCTTCTCGGATATGGAAAATGAAGGACCACAAGAACAAGCTTCCCTGGAAGACTACTTTGTGGAATATGAATCTTAGAATCAAAGATTCAGAGACCACTTGAGTTTCCAATATTTTTGTCACCTCAAGGACAGAAGAAGACTAAGGCAACAGTATAGAGATGGTGGGTTCTTTCATAATCATGATAGACACCACTCTATGGGCAGATTATTTTTGCCTAAGTTTGATGGATCATCCTCTAGTTCTGCCAAGGCATGGGTAGAAAAGCTGGATATTTACTTTCAGTTGAACAAAGTCCCTGAGATTGATGCCATCAAGATTGCAGCGCTGCACTTTGAAGGTGAATCACACAATTAGTGGTTCCATGGGTTGTCTACATTGGGACATACCAATGTGACTACCTATTCTGATTTTACTAGAAGACTGGTGGAGAGGTTTGACATGAAGGATCTAGAAGCACCCTTCATAAGCCTTGCAAAGCTAAAGCAATCAGGGAATGCAGAAACTTATATCTCTTAGTTTCTGAGATTATCAGTCATGGTTCCTGACCTATCTGTAGCAAGGAGGGTGTACATGTTCATTGATGGCCTGGAGGAACCTTTGCATGGGTTATTTAAATATACCAAGCCCATCACTTTGCATGATTCCATTGAGAGGGCTAGAGACCTTCAAGATGCCTTACCAAAAGCAAAGGCAACTTTCCAGAGCAAGGCCCCTCACCTTTCTAAAGGGAAGGGAGAAAAAGCTTCTCCTTCCAAGGAGAGCTCATTCAAGAAGCCTCTTGATATTGAACTTAGGAGGGAATTGAGAAATAAAAGACTGTGTTTCACTTGCCAAGAGTCATGGGCACCTGGACATAGATGTGTTGTTGGGAAAGCACAATACATAGAAGTCTTCTCAGATTTTGAGGAGGAAGATGAAGATGATGAACCAAGGAGGGGTCACAGCGCTGATAATGTTGAAGAAGACCCAACTTCATCTGGAGATGGGGATGGAGCCTTTGCTCCAATAAGTGGGACTCTTGCATATTTCAGAGGAGTGCCTAAGTACTTGACCCTAAGAGTACAAGGTTCAGTCATGAATCAAAGGGTATCTGTGCTAATTAACAGTGGGGCAACCCACAACTTTATTGATGCTCGTCTTGTGCAAAGGAGAGAAATACCCACTGATACTTTTGAGGGATTCTATGTTTTGGTCCCAGGAGATAGAACCATGCAATGCATGCAATATTTTCCCTCACTCTCAGTCACTATGGGAACCTACACTTTGGTGGATCACTTTTTTGTAGTTGACATACCAGACACCAATATCATTCTGGGTGGCCAATGGTTGATTACTTTGGGGAAGGTCACCACTGATTGGAAAGATTTGCAGATGGAGTGGGTGGACTTGAAGAATGGGAAACCACAAATGATTCAAGGCATGAATACTTATCCCTCACCTAGTACTTCCACACAAACAACAGATATGGATTTGCGCAGTGGAAGCAGGGATCTCACAGTCCCTTCTCTTATGTTCATGAGAATGCTACAAGGGACATTCATATCTAGTGGCAAGCCACCTGGGATGCCATCAGATTCAGATCTTGTGGGGGAGGCCTCACAAAGTGCTGCTCCAAATCTATATCCAGGAGGGATTGGAGAAATGAGAGACCAAGTTACATTGCTGGAGGGCTTGGGACAACTCAAGAATGAGGGGGATATTCTTCTTGCATCACTATCACCCTCTCTCTTTTCTGAATCTGCACTGTGGGAGGAGAAGAATGGGAGGATCAGCCTTCCAACAAACAAATTTAGCATGAGAAATGTCAAAAAGGAGATCAGCAACATGACAAACACTTCCATGGATATATCATCAACACTGTCATTGTTGAACAATGTGGATCTGTATTGGAAATATCAACTACTTGTAGAGTATTCCAAATATCTCCACACAGGTATGACACTAGATGACATGCAACAAGAAGAGGGCTACTTGGTCCAAGGGGGAGTCATCTATTATCATGGTAAGGTCTTCTTGGCTAGAGCTTCCAAGCTCAAGCAAAAGATACTACAAGGGTCACATGAAGAATTCTTCCTCAGCCATATGCATTCAATGAAGGTCTATACCCTGATCATGAGGAGCTTTTATTGGGAAGGCATGAGAGAGGAATTACATTAGCACTTTCTAGAGTGCATTAGCTATGGAGGATTGGGGCAGCCAATGGACTCTTTGCAAGAGTCATTTTAGCCAATTCTTCCTTTGCTTGAGAGAAGGGAAATTCTCATGCACAACTCCATGTGTATGAAGGACTATGATGGTAAAGGATCTGATCATGCCAAGCAAGTTTTATTTTCTGATTCTTTTGCCATGTTTTTGCAGGATATGACTCCTAAAGGGAGTGAGAGATCATGTGGATCTCATGACTTTTGGTTTGCCAATAGGAATTTTGAACTTGACCACTCTCTTATGGTGCAAAGGGAGATTCCTTCTCATGATAGGTGCTTTCCAAAGGCACCAAACTTATCTCACATCTTCAGCCATGTTAAGGTGACTCATGCAGCAAATGTGTGGTGGGAATGCCACTTACCACACCTTGATCTAATGTAGGTAGGTGATCCACTGCGCTAGCATCACATGTGGGATTTTGACCGACCTCCTCAAGCTCAGACTTCTGTTTTCATATATGTAGTCTTGCTTCCATACTTGGATGATATAGTTGTATTGTTTATGGGATTGTATGGAGAGAGGATGGGCAGCTTGTATGTACCACATGGTTTGGAACTTCTACCTGTACCTCATGATACATGTTTTAGATGGAGCATTGCTCCAGCCATGTTTATTTCTGTTGATTTTTTCACTCCTGGTGGGATGGACTATGCATATCTTATGTTGACCTTGGAGGAACAATTCATGATGTATTGGCTTGATGAGCACTTGGCTTGTGATGACGACTTGATCATTGATGATACCATCAATGGAGGAGGGGAAGTACTACAATTCTTACACTATCAGTTGATTGAGGACAAGCAACATTTTGGAGGGGAGGACTGTAATATTCCTACTTAGCCCAAGCTAAGAGGAATATACATTTTTGTTTTACTTTCTGTTGCATGAATAAATGAATAAAGGAGGACATGTAAAACTCCTGTAAAGACTGAATAAATCAATGCCCATGTGAACAAGGATTAATCAAGGCCATGTAAATAAATCACTTGCAGGTGTGAAAGGGGTTTGAGTTGTGAGACTGGGTCAACCTTGACCAAATCTATAGCGATGTCTAGATTCAATGTATCTCATGAAGGGACAGTGCAGTTCTAGAAGGAGGCCCCTCATGTGAAAGGAGCTAACTCATCAAGGTGGTTTAGGGTTTGCAAAGGCTTTCATCTTATAAAAGGAAGGGGAAGGCAGCAAGAGAAGGTTGTTGATTGATTATATTTTAGAGTATCTTGTCTGTTTAGACAAATAATATTCTATGTTGTTTAGTGGAGAATTGTGATGTTTAGCACTTGGAGTTCCTATGCAGGGATTTCACCTCTTCCCTTGAGGATTCTTGGAGGAGCTTTTGCTAATTTGATCCACTATCAGGCTTTGGGCCAAGCTCTACTTCCAACTGCAATGCAGATCCAGTGAGGGTTTGCTTGCTTTTGTAATATGCAGCAAGTGGAACTCTAGATCTGCAGAGATCTAGCTTGTATTGGAGCCTCTTCTCATGGAGTGTGTCTTTTAACCTCCTCGAAGAGTGCATCCACTGTTTGAGCTTCAGATTTGTATCTTGGCATCAGGCCATCATTTTTATTCAAGCTATAGCACATTTTTCAATGAGGAACTGCGTTATTTTCATTAGAGTTTCTGCAGGGTGTTTTGATCCCATTTTTACGAGAGATCTCTAGTGCTGGGCTTTGCCTTTCACTTTGGTGATCCATGGATTAGCTTGATGATCCATGTTCTATTTAGATCTAATATATTTTAATGTAAATTTATCTTCAGAAATTTCTGAAGCATTTTGCAGATCTGCAACTTAAAACTCAGATCTACTCTTTGTAATGCATGATTTGGTCAAAACCCCAAGGGGATCTTGTAAATAAGACTTTCTAGTTTCCAGATCTGAAATGGATCTGTTTTTTTGCCCACAGATCTGTCCTATATCTAATATGTAATTTTCAACTGTTGCAACTCCTTAAAATAATGTTGTTGAGCCATTTTACAGTTTATATATGTGTTGCAGCCTTCTTTTCTGAAGATTTCTTTCTCTATTGTCTCCTGTATTCTACTGTATATTGAAAGAGCTTCATTGTAATTATTATTTGCTGTTGTATGTTCATAATTTGATCTTATTTGATGGCCTCCTACTCATGCTTTCCAAGACTACGTTATTTCTGAAGCAGTTTGTTGTGCATAGCTACAGCCCCTCTTGTAGGGTGTTTTTCAACTAGACTAGGTGGTGGGAGATCTATTTACCACACCTAGTTTGATTTGTTTTTTCTCCCCTTTTGGATCTAGACTCCAGATCTGCTGATCTAAGGGATCCAAGGGCTGTAAAATTGTTTTTGTGCATCAATCTCCTAGGAGTGCATTATTTCAACAGACTTGCTGTGCTGATCCAGATTTGGAATATTACAACTTTTTACACAATCTGATAGAATACTCAATATTTCTTCCATTTATTTTGTATTATATTATTCTAAATCCTTTGTATTTGTGTCTCAATTAACAATTGAATAACATACCTCATATCCTATGGAATTCAAATAGAACTCCATTATTTTTATCCATACTACATAATTTGTTCCAATAAACAATGGAGATTTTCCAACTATATTTACATATGTTTTCATGACTCAGAATGAGATATATTCAGAAGATTTGGATCCTTTCCTTCTTGAATTTTCCATTTGTGTATGTAGGATCTACCTTCTAGTTGTTCGGCTATGCTTGAAGGTGATGGCTATGATACCAATTGTTGGAAATATTGAGAGGGGGTTTGAATTAGTATTTCTTTACAATTGTTATATTATTCTAGTTAATATCATTAATTAAACCATAACATAAAATGTAAAACAAGAAAATAATTTTATTAATGGAAAATGATAAGGAATCCAATCCCCTTACAAAAAATCATGCTCCAACCTGTACAATAAAATTCTAACTCCTTCAAGGCTCCAACCCTGAATGAGGAATTCAATCCTTAAATATCAATCCAGGTTCTAAACTGGTCTCGATGAGGCTCCAACCTCTTATGAGAATTCCAATCATTGAAAATCTATCCCGGCTCCAACTTAGTCTCAACGAGGCTCCAACCTCTTATGAGGATTACAATCCTCTTATGTTAATTCAGGCTCCAACCTTCCCAGAATGCTTCCAAAATTTTGTCTTCAATAGTTTCTTCAAAAGGGTCTTAAAGGTATGCTTCAATAAATTTCAACAAGCTTACTTTAAGTCTCTACAATATTAGCGCCAACATTTCTTCAAGTACTTCTCCGCTAGGTCTCTACAAAATATGCTCAAAAGTTTGTAAGGTCTGATCAAGAGTCTTAAGAAGAAAACTTTAAGTTTCTCTAAATGGTCTTCAGGTCTACTACAGGGAGGACTTCAAAGATTGATTTGTGCTCCTTCAAAACTAGACTTCACGGTTACTCCACAGATTGTCTCAAGATTATCCACAAGGGTTGCTTCAAAGGGTCTCTGAGAATTTTTCTAAAGATACTTCCGAAAGATTATTTAAAATACTATTTATGGTTCTTCACGAAATTAATTAGGTCTTACTTCAAGGTGTTATCAAATAAATCACAAAATAGAAGATAAGATAGATCATGACTTATAAATCAACCTCTTCGAGGGGGAAACCTCCTTTACATTACATAAATGAACAATTCTTGGATGATACAAATGACAAAACCTACCTTCTATATATAGGATTCTAAGGGGTCACAATATAACAATATGGGTACCACATGGGCACAACAGTAACAATAATGGGGCTACACATATGGGGCATAATAATAACAATATGGGGACTGCATGGGCATAAAAATAACAACAATGGGACTACACTAACGATAATAAGGGGCTACACCTGTATAATGGGGATCTAACATGCCCCCCTCCTTCAAACAAGTGTTGTCCTCAACTCTTGAGTAGTTCTGGATGCTTCTATATAAAATTCTCATCCTCCTATGTTGAATCTTCAACGGGTAAGTTCATCCACCTGATGAGATATTCTGAAATTGATCAATTATGTAGTTGTCATGTTCTTGTTTCCGTGACTGCTTCAGTTTTCAATATGATTTTTCCTTCCTCGTCAAGTTCTAGAAATATTGTTTGAACTAGAAGCTTGTCACCTATAACCTTCTTTAAGCACGAAACATGGAGAACTGGATGCACTTGGGAAGATGCAAGAATATCCAATTTGTATGCCATAGTACCAATTTTTTGCAACACCTTGTAAGGACCATAATACTTTGGTGATAATTTATTATCCTTCTTAGCTTGCTTGAGGGAAATTTGTTTGTATGGTTGTAGCTGTAAAAATACCCAGTCACCTACATCAAAACTTATTTCATTGTGATGTTGATCTACTTGTTGTTTCATTTGATTCTGCACCAAAGTGAGGTTATCCTTTAAGATTTGGAGAAATTTTTGTTGATGCTCGATGTGATATTCCACTGCTTGAACCTTAAAATTTTATCTTAAAGATGATGTGATGGACGGTAGATGATATCCATAAAGTGCCATAAATGGGGTCATTTTTTCTGCAGTATGGAAGGATATTTTATACCACCATCCAACCAAAGGTAACCACTTGACCCATTGTATTTTTTTATCCGATACAAAGCAACGAAGATATTCTCCCAAACATTTTTTCACTATATCAATTTTCCCATTAGAATGAGGATGATATGATGAGCTATGAACTAACTGAGTACCCAATCAAGAAAACAATTTCATCCAAAAATTTCCTATAAAAATCTGATCTATGTCGCTTACAATAATCTTTGGGTTTCTATGTAGCTTTTGAATTGTTTCCATAAATGTAGTAGAAACTGTACTGACTTTAAATGGATGAGATAATGCACAAAAGTGTGCATACTTGGTAAGTCTATCAACTACCACCATGATGATAGTCTTTCCTTCGGACTTGGATAAACCTATGATAAAATCCATTGAAACCTCCTCCCAATGTGGACTTGGAATGGATAAAGGTTGTAATTGACCCAGGGTCTTAATTTTCTCAACTTTATTTTGTTGGAAAACCAAACATTCTGCCACAATATTTTGAATATCATATTTAAGGTCATCCCAAAAAAAATCCTTCTTGACCCTATCATAAGTTTAAAAAAATCCCGAGTTCCCTCCTAAGGAAGAGGTGTGCAATTCCAAAGGAACATTTTGTTTGAGTTGGGAATTCTTACAAAGATATAAGCAATATTTGTACCATAATGAATCATTTTTCCAGCTAAATGTTTCATATGTACTGGGATCTTGCTACAAATTTTGAATGAGTGTCCACACCTCTTCATCATTCTTCCATTCATCCCTTGCTTTAGTTATCCACTCAGGTTGGATAATATAAATGGCACAAAGAAATGCTTCCACATCCTCATCCTTTATTAAGAGTGCATCTGCAACAACATTTCGCTTCACTTTTTTGTAGATAATTTCAAAGTCATAACCCAACATCTTTGTGACCCAGTTTTTCTTCTCTTTTGAATATAATTATTTAAGACTATCATGATTTGTTTTTACCTTAAAGTGTCTTCCCATTAGGTAAGGACACCATTTCTTTAGTGCATGCAGTATTTCCAACATTTCCTTCTCATAAATAGGTTTGTGTAAATACTTTCCTTTGATTAGACGACTTTCAAAAGCAATGGGTCTGTCTTCTTGCATTAAAACCGCACCAATTCCATTTGTTGAGGCATCACATTCCACAATAAAAGTTTATTTGAAGTCTGACGTAGCTAAGACCAGTGCTTGGCACATTGCCTCTTTAAGATGTTCAAAGGCCTTATTTTCTTCTGGAATCCAAGAAAATTCATCTTCCTTCAGTGATGATGTTAGAGGTGTCAATATTCTCTCATAATTCTTAACAAACTTGTGATAATACCCTGTTAACTCCAAAAATCCTCGAAGATGCTTTATGGTTGTGGGGATTTTCCATTTTTTAATGGATTTAATTTTGTTAGGGTCTACGTTAACACCCCCATGAGATACAATATGACCCAAATATTCCACCTCATGTACTCCAAAGAAAAATTTTGAGGTTTTTGCATACATTAGATGAAATTTCAGCCTAAAAGTGCCCATGAAATTTTCATGTCATAATATGTAAACCAATCAAAATTCTTTAAATTTAAAAATAGG
Organism: Pinus albicaulis; assembly: GCA_034641835.2. Classification (NCBI taxonomy): domain Eukaryota; kingdom Viridiplantae; phylum Streptophyta; class Pinopsida; order Pinales; family Pinaceae; genus Pinus; species Pinus albicaulis. The sequence goes on from CM076580.1 coordinate 500,205,563, forward strand.
TACATGTAAATAATTTGGAGGGAAAAGAAGAAAAACTACTTTTTTTAATTATATTTTTGGCTTATCTCCTTATAGTTTTACTCAAATTTCAAGATTATACACCCATTAGATGCACAATTAAATTCCACATCTAGCGAGTACCCATTATGCATACGTTTGAGAAGACCTGCCTTGATCAAAATTGTAGATACTTTAAAAAAATGTGTTTTAACAAGCCTTTTTAATGTATCTTAAATTTTTATCAAGGGGGGTCTTCTCAAAAGTATCCATAATGGTTACTCGTTGGATGTGGAATCTGATTCTGCATCTAATGAGTGTCTAAACAAGAAATTTGAGTAAACATATAAGGAGATAAGCCGAAAATACAATTAAAAGAAAAAAGTAATTTTCTTGTTTTCCCTCCAAAATGCATAACTCTTATTTTATTATTTTAACTATTATTTTTTTTTTCCTTAGGAGGCCACTTTTAGGCTTAAATTTCCTCTAATGTAATTCTTTCTCCTCCAACAATTTGAACACCGTGTCAACATGTTGAACATGATCCCTCCAAGACTTGTTGTAGATTGGTATATCGTCAAAAAATACTAAAACAAATTTTCTAAGGGAGGGTTTCAAAATGGAATTCATCAAACTTTTGAAATGTGGAAGGTGCATTAGTAAGGCCAAAAGGAATGACAAAAATTCATAATGACCCTCATGAGTTTTTAAAGTTGTTTTTGAAATGTCTGTATTGTTCATTCTAATTTGATAATATCCAGAACGAAGATCTAGCTTGGTCAAGTAAATTTCTCCATGTAATTCATCCAATAATTCATCAATGAAGGGGATGGGAAATTTATCTTTAATAGTGAGATTTTTGAGCTTCCTATGATCCTGACACATACACCATGGTTCATACTTCTTGTGCACCAATACTACTGAAGCAGAGAAATAAATTTGACTAGGTTGAATTATACCAGCCTCTAGCATTTCTACAACTATATGCTCAAAATCACTCTTTTGAGCATAAGGATATCTGTAAGGCCTAATGTTTGGAGGAACACTTCCTGGAATCAAAAAAATAGCATGATCATGATCATGAATAGGTAGGATTCCTTTGGGAGCCTCAAATACCTTGGAATGATTGTCCAAGACTTTTTGGAGATATGGAGAAATAGATGAGTTTGATGTTTGAACCTCTTGTGAGCATGATTGTGTAATTATGCCTTGTTTTTCTTTCTTCATAATATTTTTCATGAAATCATATTTTATTAGAGTTCTCAGCTTCCCTGCGATACCCCGTAATTTAACTTCCTTTCCTTCTAAAAAAAAAAAAGAATCAAGAAAATTTCTTGTAAATTAAAAACTATCATCCCCAAAGATTGTAACCATTGTAGTCCTAGTACAACATCAGCAACACCCATTGGAATGGAGAGTTTTGGACTCTTCAATACATATTACCCCATAGTTAGCTTGATATTATGGCACTTTCCAGAGCAATTTATAGTTCCTCCATTTTCAACCATCACTTGGAACTCTCATGTTGGGTATAGGAAGTAATCCAATTCCTTGGCTACCTTACAATGAATAAAATTATGGGTACTACCCGAATCAATCAGCACTATTATGTTTTCTTCTTGATATGTCCTTCTATCTCAAGATTTTTAGGAGTGGTAATTCCTGTCATGGCATTACAAGATATGGTTAGATTCATTTGTTCTTTTTCTAGGGTTGGTTCCCGGTGTATATCCTCTTCTTTTGAAGTTTTTTGTTTCTTTTCTTCCTCCTCTTAAAAATCTATCTAAAATAATTTCTTCTCAGCAAAATTATGACCTTTAGTGTACTTTCTATCATAACGATAGAAAAAACAATGTTACCAATGAAATAGGTAACTGCACTAGTACCTACTTTTTGATGTAGTAAGAAAAACACCTGATTTTGAAGAGTGGTGATGCAGAATCAATTTTTTTTTTTGAGCATGCTTTTGGCACTTTAATTTTTTTTATTTTTTTTCTGTGATGCTTTTTATGTCGATTTTGAATAGTGGTGGCGTATCATCACCAAAGTTTTTTTTAGAGGATTGATTTTGACACTATACATTTTCTAATGTCTTCTTCTTCCGTGAGATGATTATTTTTAAGTGCATTTATGTACTTGTGTTTTAAAAAGAAAAAAATATTTTTTTTTTTAAATAAAAAATTGTAATGATATCTTCACTTTTTCACATAGATAAAAAATGAAAAAAGGGTCAATATTATAAAGTTTATATTTTCTACAAGTTTATGTATTGCTAATTAATTTTTCAATGCACATCAAATAATTGTTGCTAAAAAACCAATATTTTGAACGATATGAAAAAAAATACAAATAGAATGCAAAAAATACACTTTTAGAGACTTTTTTGTTAAAAAAAAACATGTTAAATAAACTAATTTTTGGGGAAATCTTCACAAAAAAACTTAAGAAAATAGCATTTTTATTGAATTTTATGTCAAAAAATAATAGTAATCACATGTTTTTTGCAAAAAATAAGGACTCTTCTCATAAAATATCAAAGTATAAACATTACAAGTAAAAATAATTAATAGATCTAAAAAATGAGCTTTGTTTGCAAGCATAACTTAAAGATCCTCAACAATATCAACTAATACATGTTCAACATCATCTAGAACATCATTGATGGCTTCTTCCACAACATTTTCTACTTCATTTTGGTCATTGTCATCTTCTAATGGATCTTTCATGTCTGCAAATATTCCAAAGTGTACCTTTATAATCATTCCATATAATGGTGGTTGAGGTTCCTTTGCTTTTTTTTGCCACACGTGACTCATTATAATCCCCTTTCCTCAAACCAACTTCTTGCTTCGCATCTGGAAGGAATTCAAGAGTGTTAATTCTTTGTTGAATAAATTTGCATTGTGCTAGGTCTTTCTCAATGGCAATGCAATTTCTTCCTTTTGGTAGGCAACATGCTTGTGTTTTACCTAATCATCAAGTACAAAAGAAATAAGTAAAAAAATTAGTATAAAGACATAAAAAGTAAAAAAATAAAATATTTAAATTTAAATTTGTATAATAAAAATTACTTGAACCTGAAAACAGATCCAAAACCAAAATATCCTTCATTTGACAGCGTCGCCCAGCCTGCCTCCGGCCCCCGGCTGGGCGAAGGGAAATTCCAAGAATCGCCCTCCGCCCAACCGGGGGCCGGAGGCAGGCTGGGCAGCCCTCTACGGCGCCACCCAGCCAGGGGCGATTCTCGGAATTGCCCTCCGCCTAGCCGAGGGTGATTCTCGGAATCGCCCTCCACCCAACCAGGAGTGATCCTCGGAATCACCCTCTGCCCAACCGGGGTTGATTCTCGGAATCGCCCTCTGCTTAGCCGGGGGTTGGAGGCAGGAAGATGGTGTCGTCAAGTGCTACCCAGCCTGCCTCCGGCCCCTGGCTGGGTGGAGGCAAGCTGGGTAGCCCTTGATGGTGCCACCTGGCTGGCCTCCAACTAGCCTCCGACCCTTGGTTGGGTGAAGGGAGATTCTTGGAATCACCCTCTGCCCAGTCGGGGGCTAGAGGCTAGCCGCGTGGCACCATCGAGGGCTGCCTAGCCTACCTCCGGCCCCTGGCTAAGTGGAGGGTGATTCTAAGAATCGCCCTCCACCCAGCCGTGGGTCAGAGGCAGCCTAAGTAGCCTTCGACAACGCCACCCGGCCTGCCTCCGGCCCCCGGCCGGGCGGGGGGCGATTCCGAGAATCACCCCGGCTAGGTGGAGGGCGATTCCGAGAATCACCCCCGATTGGGTGAAGGGCTATTCCGAGAATCACCCTCAGCTAGGCGGAGGGTGATTCCGAGAATCACCCTCGACTGGGCAAAGGGTGATTCCGAAAATCATCCTCAGCTGGATGAAGGGTGATTCCGAGAATCACCCTCCACCCAACCGGGGGTGATTCTCGGAATCACCCTCTGCCCAGCTGGGGGTCGGAGGCAGGCCAAGCAGCGCAGGGTAATTCCGATAATCACCCCTAGCTGGGCAAAGAGCGATTCTGAGAATCGCCCCCGACTAGGCAGAGGTCGATTCTGAGAATCACCCCCGGTTGGGCAGAGGTCGATTCCGAGAATCACCCCCGGCTGGGCGAAGGGAAATTATGAGAATCACCCCTGGCTGGGCGGAGGGAGATTCTAAGAATCACCCCCGGGTGGGCAAAGGGAGATTCCGAGCATCCTTGGGTGGGTGGAGGGTGATTCCGAGAAACACCATCGGGTGGGCGAAGGGCGATTCCGAGAATCACCCCCAGGTGGGCGGAGGGTGATTTCGAGAATCGCCCTCGGCTGAACAGAGGGCCATTTCGAGAATCACCCTCAGCTGGGCGAAGGGCGATTCTGAGAATCACCCCTGGTTGGGAGGAGGGCGATTCTGAGAATCAACCCCGGCTGGGCAGAGGTTGATTTCGAGAATCACCCTTGGCTGGGTGGAGGGAAATTCCGAGAATCACCCCCGGCTGGGCGGAGGGCGATTCCGAGAATCACCCCCGACTAGGTGGAGGGCGATTCCGAGAATTGTTCTCAGCCCAACTGGGGGTGATTCTTAGAATCGCCCTCTACCCACCGAGGGTGATTCTCGGAATCGCCCTTCGCCCAGCCGAGGGCCGGAGGCAGGCCGAGTGGCACCGTCGAGGGCTACCCAACCTGCCTCCGGCCCTTGGATGGGCGGAGGGAAATTCCGAGAATCTCCCTCCGCCCATTCGAGGGCCGGAGGCAGGCTGGGTGTTTGGTCAATTTAGTGTGTCCTAAATTGCTACATTAATTTGTCAATTCGGGATTCGTAAGCTGATGAAGTATGGCGCACTATATGTGCAAGATAACCTATCTCTTACTTTTTGTCGTTTTTGGGTTTTTTAATTATTTATCTTGATTGATTTTCTAATGTGAGATGGAAATTCTAAAAGACAGGTATGGATATAAATGTTCAAGGCAATAATGTCCTTTATAATGATTTTCCCAAACTTCAAACTTCAAGAGGATTTTAAAACATACAATGACAAAACTAATTCCTAAAATAAAATGAAAATGTGCTACTATACTTAGTCAAACAAACAGTGAACTATTGATCATGAAACCCATTACCCTTGCTGCTGTCTAAACACAAAAGAAACTGTACTCAAAGAAATCCAAAGATTTGCAAGTAAAATAAAGCTAAAATCAAATTACATCAATTCATATTCTGACCCCTCACCATTAGTCTCGCTATGGCTTTCGGAGGTAATCATAAACAACTTGAGCAATCTGATATCTAATTTGCAGAAAGAAAATAAACTAATATCAAACTACACATTCATACTTCAATCCCTCACCATTAGTCTCGCTATGGCTTTCGGAGGTAACTGATAATGACATGAGCAATTTAATATCTAACTTGCAGAAAAATAAACTAACATCAAACTACACATTCATACTGCAATCCCTCACCATTAGTCTCGCTATGGCTTTCGGAGGTAACTGATAATGAAATGAGCAGTTTAATATCTAATCTAACTAGTAAAGCAAATGTACAAAACTGAAATGAATAAAACAGTGCTGGAATTAAAAGCTAAGAAAAATAAACCAGCAGAAGGACAAGATTGATTCCATGTCATTAGTCATTATAAAACTATGTGCAAATGCCCGGGCTGCCTATTATATTCTGGAACAAAGACACTGATTAGTTAACAGCAGTATAAAGCATGAAAAGTTATGAACAGAAACAAAACGTTAATACCATAAGAAATGTAATATATACACATGAATGACTATGGCACAATGAACGTAAGGAAATGAAGCATGAAACTATACAATAATACACAAAACCTCGGCATGTGCAGGGGCCCTCTGCACAATCCTCGGGCAACAGCTATCAACCACAAATTATGCTTTTGAACAGAGTCTTCTCATATATTTAAAACACAGTCATAATAAAGAAATAATGTCACAACACAGTGGGCTTTCTTTCCAGCAAATTACATTACAGCAGCTAACTACTATGCGTATGAGAACGCATTATTTATAACAGAGGATGACATAACCAATTTCCTACATTATGCGCTGATACAAGACACGTGAACAACCACGTCCAGAAATCTAGCATTATGGCTGTTGTGAAGATTAAATCTATGGAGAGTGGTCATTGAATTCGGCTTATGGAGCCGTTTACAGGTGTTGATATGTCTCCCGTGATTTAGAAACGGCCACGCAAGTCTTCACGTGATGATAAACAGAGTTATGTCACCGTGGGACTCTTCGGTTGACCACCGCTTGACTACCTTCGACCACAGCCTTCTTAGGTGAATTCGACTGAGCCAATAGGACTCGATCCATGTCCATGTCATTTCCAACTTGCCCATGTGGCTCGATTTTCCTGAAGACACCTGCAATATAGACTTTAACAAAATGGCTGTGGAAAGTTGCAGCAGCTGCGGAAAGTGATAAGATTCCGCAGCTCAATGAGCAAAAATCTAATTCAAACAGTATACACAAAACATAGTTAAAAAACCACTTTAAATGCTCTTTTATGATTAATATGCAATGATGTTGATGACTTAGGAGGTCCAGGTAAATGGAAAAATTCTAGAAAGGTGTATAGGAAAGATGCAGATTTGAGACTCAACACTGGGCAGCCCTCGACGATGTCGCCCGACTAGCTTCCAGCCCCCGGCCGAGTGGAGGGTGTTTCCGATAATATCCTTCCACCCAGCTGGGGGCCGGAGGCCAGCCGGGTGGCGCCATCGAGGGCTTCCTAGCCTGCCTCGGCCCAGCCGGGGGCTGGATGCAATCACCCTCCGCCCAACCGGGGGCGATTCTCGGAATCGCCCTCTGCCCAGCCGGGGGCTGGAGGTAGGCTGGGAAGTGCAGGGAAATTCCGAGAATCACCCCTAGCTGGGCAGAGAGAAATTCTGAGAATCACCCCCGACTAGGCAGAGGTCAATTCTGAGAATCACCCCCAGTTGGGCCAAGGTCGATTCTGAGAATCGCCCCCGGCTGGGCAGAGGGAAATTCTGAGAATCACCCCTAACTGGGCAGAGGGTGATTCTAAGAATCACACCTGGGTGGGCGAAGGGCGATTCCGAGAATCCCCGGGTGGGTGGAGGGTGATTCTCAGAATCACCCCTAGGTGGGGGAAGGGCGATTCTGAGAATCACCCCTGGGTGGGCGAAGGGCGGTTCCGAGAATCGCCCTCGGCTGGGAAGAGGGCTATTCTGAGAATCACCCTCAGCTGGGCATAGGGCGATTCTGAGAATCACCCCTGGCTGGGCAGAGGGCGATTCCAAGAATCAACCCCGGCTGGGCGGAGGTCGATTCCGAGAATCACCCTGGGCTGGGCGGAGGGCGATTCCGAGAATCACCTCCAGCTGGGCGAAGGGTGATTCCGAGAATCACCCCCAGCTGGGCAGAGGGCGATTCCGAGAATCACCCCTGGCTAGGTGGAGTGTGATTCCAAGAATCGCCCTCAGCCCAGCCGGGGGTGATTCTCGGAATCGCCCTCTGCCCATCGGGGGTGATTCTCGGAATCGCCCTCCGCCCAGCTTGGGGTGATTCTCGGAATCGCCCTCTGCCCAGCCGGGGGCCAGAGGCAGGCCAAGTGGCGTCGTCAAGGGCTGCCCAGCCTGCCTTCGGCCCTCGGATGGGCGGAGGGCAATTCCGAGAATCGCCCTCCGCCCATCCGAGGGCCGGAGGCAGGCTGGGCAGCCCTCGACGGTGTCGCCCGACTAGCTTCCAGCCCCCGGCCGGGTGGAGGGTGATTCCGATAATATCCTTCTGCCCAGCTGGGGGCCGGAGGCCAGCAGGGTGGCGCCATCGAGGGCTGCCTAGCCTGCCTCCACCCAGCTGGGGGTCGGATGCCGGTTAGACAGCCCTCGACGGTGCTGCTCGGCCTGCCTCTGGCCCCTGGTTGGGCGAAAGGCGATTTCGAGAATCAGCCCCAGCTGGGCGGAGGGCGACTCTGAGAATCACCCCTGGTTTGGCGGACAGAGATTCCGAGAATCACCTCTGACTGGGCGAAGGGTGATTCCAAGAATCACCCCTGGTTGGGCGGAGGGCGATTTCGAGAATCACCCCCGACTGGGCGGAGGGCGATTCCGAGAATCACCCCTGGCTAGGTGAAGGGTGATTCCCAGAATCACCCTCCGCCTAGCCGAGGGTGATTCTCGGAATCGCCCTCTGCCCAGCCGGGGGCCAGAGGCCGGCTGGGTGGCGCCATCGAGGGCTGCCCAGCCTGCCTCCAGCGCCTGTTGGGCGGCAAATTAATTTTTATTTTATTTTATTTTTTTCAAACACAAACTATTTAAAAATAATAATTTTTTTTTAACAAAAACTATTATAATAAAAAAAAAATGTATTGTTTACTATTCAAAAAAAAAAAAAAAAAAAAACAACTATTCAATTAAAATTTTAAAATATAAAAAAACAATAAAAACAAATTAAAAAATATGTTTTAAAAAATAAAACAAACAAATTAAAAAAATAATAATAATAATAAATAAATTATTATTATTATTATTATTATTATTTTTTTAAATTAAAACAATTATTATTTAAAATATAAAAAAACAATCATTTTTTTTTTTAAATTATGTTTTAAATTATAAACAAACATATATAAGAAGATTTTTATTTTTATTTTTTATTTTCTTAAAACTAAAACAATTATAATTTAAAATATAGAAAAACAATAAAAAAAAATTAAAAAATATGTTTTTATATATAAACAAACAAATATATGAATAATAAATTTTTCATTTACTTGTTCATTTTTTAAAATTGTTTAAGTCATATAATTTCTCCATAATTTATTGGTTCAAGTATCTTGAAAACTTAAGATTTAAAAACATGAGATTTACAACTTGTCATTAAGGTTTTTATGTGCCACGAAATTTTATCTTTAATGTTATGGTTGAAAATAATTACAATTTTAGGGTTGTTTAGAGTCAAGTTATTTTATGTTTAACAACATGGATAAAAATTGTTCGAAATGATAAGCCCTTCAGACGTGATTTTGTTTATATTTAACATCATCTATTAAAAAAATTAGAATTTTACGATTTTTCAATGTTCTAATATGTTGTCTTTAATTCCATTGTTACAATGTATCAAAAGTGTGACACAATGTTTTTTTGTTATTCCAGCATCAACTTGTTTTGTTTTGAGGGTGTTTTTTCAATCATTTTTTCAAGAAACAATTTCGTTTTTAGCATAATTTTATAAAAAGGTGAAATTTGACCTTGAGAAAAAGACAAATGCGTTCTGGAATACACATTTTTTTTTTGAGGCGTTTTTTCATGGTTTTTGAGTCTTTTTGGGCTAGAGTTCCCGTTTTGAGGTAATAGTTCCCGTTTCATCGGTAACATTGTTCAAAGCCCTTTTGCTCTTTTTTCTTCCAATTTTTGTGGTTTCAACCTTGTAGGTTGTGGAGGTCGAGGAGTAGCAACACTTCCATCTTTATAGTTGTGAGTGGTAGGCTTCCTTGTTGTCATAATTTTGATTTCAATTTTTCTTGCCAACTTGAATGCATTCTAGAATGAATAAGGTTCCCAAAGTCGAATATCATTTACCCTTATATTCAATTTTTGGAAGTCCTCAATGAGCTCCCCTATTGAACCCTTTTGTTTGTGATTTATCAATTGGATAAAGAAGGTCTTGCTATTTATATATTCAAAATGTGATGACCAAGTGACAATTTTTTTACAAGAGAAAATCCATCAATACCATACAAATGTATTGGATTCTAAATATCAAGTTGCAATGCGTACCTTTTGCGTGTTTTGCACATTATGGAGATCAAAGTATTGCTCTATTTGTAGTATCCATGTTGCGGGATCCTTGCCATCAAGCTTCCTCATCTCGATCTTTGGAATATGGTGGGTCTTCAATCCAACATTAGAGTCTATTAAATCATGATCAACATTTATTTTGTTCTCGTCATGAGTTTCCTCTACTATCTTTTCACCATTAGGAAGCTTTTCTTGTAGCAACTTTGCCAAACCTTCCTTCAAACCTTCCATGTCTTTCTTCAAATCTTCCATGTTTCCTTCTATACAATCAATCTTAGCTTCAATGCCATTCATTCCATCCTTAAAACCATCTACCTTAGCTTCCATTTCATTTTTGGTTGTTTTATGTGAGAGCGAAACTTGTTGCACTTGGTCCTATAATTTTGAGATATCATGCTACAATTATTCCTCTTCATGTGTCATAGTAGAGATTTCTTAGGGCTTAATGGGTGTGGAATTATTTTTTGGAGGTATTTTAGAATTCAATACTGATATCTATGCTTCAATATGCCCTTGGAATCACTACAAACTAATTTTTCAAACAAATTTTATGCAATTTGTTTTAGAAAATACACACCTTTTTCTTTCTTTTAGGAGCTCAATCTTGAAACGGTTTTCACTCTGTAATTTCGGATCTCCAAGATCTAAACTTTGGTCCTATGGTAGCCCTATCAGTCTTCTTTCCAATGTCATAGATCAGACCTAATTTGGATTCTTCAAGATAAAGTTATTCCCAATCTCCCACAATGATCTAATTATGTACTGGTTCAGTAGATAGAACTTGTACGTCATGCCATGTGTCACTTTTTCTACCTTTGGCTCTGAAATTGATACACAAGAAACTCAAGTCCATGCAATTTCAGCCACTTTGTACATAATTCCAATCTGATGTCTGGAGCCTACAAAAACCCTAACTTCCTCAAATCATATATCTGAAAATATAGCGAACCAAGATCTAAAATTTTACAGAAATTTCTTCAAGATATATTGTTCTCGTGTTAAAATTTTCAATTTCTGAACCTTTGCAGAAAAAAATTATAGAAAAAATTCCAAGATGACCTGTTTGCAACAGTGAAACCCTAGAATCCAAAGTTATGATACCAAATGTTATACAACCAGCTCACAAAATAGAAGAACAGATAGATCATGACTTAGAAATAAAACTCTTCGAGGGGGAAACCTCCTTTACATTACATAAATGAAAAATTATTGGATGATACAAATGTCAAAACCTACCTTCTATATATAGGAGTCTAAGGGTTCACAATATAACAATATGGGGAACACGTGGGCACAATAATAACAATAATGGGGATACACCTATGGGGTACAATAATAACAATATGGGGAATACATGGGTACAATAATAAAAATAATGGGGCTACACTACTATTATGGGGGCTATCCATTTGTGTCTGTAGTATCTATCTTCTAGTTGTTAGGTTATGCTTGAAGTTACTGGCTATGATACCAATTGTTGGAAATATTGAGAGGGGCGTTGACTCGGTATTTATTTACAATTTTTATATTATTCCAGTTAAGATCATTAATTAAACCATAACATAAGTTGTGCAACAAGAAAATAATTTTATTAATGGAAAATGATAAGGACTCCAATCCCCTTACAAAAAATCATCCTCCAACTTGTACAATAAAATTCTAACTCTGTCAAGGCTCCAACCCTGAATGAAGACTTCAATCCTCAAATATCAATCCAGGCTCTAACCTAGTCTCGACGAGGCTCCAACCACTTATTAGGACTCCAATCGTCAAAATTCTCTACATGCTCCAACCTGGTCTCAATGAGGCTCCAATCTCTTATGAGGACTCCAATCCTCTTATTATAATTCAATCTCCAACCTTCCGAGAATGCTTCCAAAATACTGTCTTCAATAGTTTCTTCAAAAGGGTCTAAAAGGTCTGCTTCAATAAATTTCAACAAGTCTACTTCAAGTCTCTACAATATCAACTTCAACATCTCTTCAAGTATTTCTCCACTAGGCCTCTACAAAATATGCTCAAAAGTTTTTAAGGTCTAGTAAAGGGTCTTAAGAAGTAAAATTTATTTTTTCTCTAAAAATTTTTCAGGTCTACTACAAGAAGGACTCCAAATATTTCTTTGTGTTCCTTCAAAACTCAACTTCAAGATTACTCCACAAATTGTCACAAGATTATCCACAAGGGTTGCTTCAAAGGGTCTCCGAGAATTCTAAAGATACTTCAGAAAGATTATTTAAAATAATATTTAAGGTTCTTCACAGAATGCATTAGGTCTTACTTCAAGGTCTTCTTTTAAGTTCTCTATATTCTAGTCAATAAGTGTATTTTAACCTACTCAACAAGTGTCTTTAAATCTACTCAAAAAGTGTCTTTAAATATGCTCAACAATTTTCTTTGAATTTTCTCAAGGGGTCTCCAAAATTGATTGTTTCATTTCTCTTTAAGTTTGTTATAAAAAGGTCTACTCAAATTTATTTAAAATATTGTTTCCAAGAACTTTTCAGTTTGGCTTCAAAATATCCTCCAAATTCCTTCAATGTAAGGCTACAATGTTTGATCAAAATTTTTCTCCAAAAATCTATTTTAAGACTCCCTAAATATTCCATTTTTTGGTGTCAATTCCAATCACAGTTTGAGATCTTTATCCATAGTGTGAGTTATGTTCCAACAAACCAAAAAATATTTCATAGAGGGGCCAAAATTTGTGGCAAAGGGCTATGTTTTGCAACCCACTACAAGGTCAAAATCGTTGGTCATATTTGGATGAGTTACATGCCTGAAGTTTCCTCAGAAGGCTGAGTCTATTTATAGGAGGGGAGAAATTGCAGCCATGTATTCCCTCAGGTTTGATTTTGGTTCAGGTCTTCACATGTCGAGATCAATTCATCTAGAAGGGCCACAAGTTTTTTTCTAGGTAAATTGAGTTTTGAGGTATAAAGGGGCGGAATTTTTTGTTAAAAGGATAATCAAAGTTTTCTGAAGAAATTCCCAAGTTCTATTCAAAATATGATCAAGATAAAGTCCAATAACCCTTAACCAAAAATAAAAACAAGAAACCATTCCCTTTTTTTTCCCTCAAGTTCATAAGGTATGAACCACAATTCATCCTCCGTGAGTCGAAATAATCTTCACTGAAATGTTTTTTATTTCTTGACTGAATCTCCTGTTCCAAATGGGGTCAAATGAGCTTGTATTTATATTGGTTAGTTACTTAAATAGTCAAGTCTCTAGGAGAGCCGACCTGAAGCAAAAAATATCTATTTATTTTTGAATGGTCGTGTCAATATAGGATCTGACCTAAAAAAACCGACTAGAACAGGGAGCTTCAAGTATATTAAAAGAAAATATTGTTTCCCATCAATCCTTTGCTTAATTCCTCCTTTTCTTGTTGTAGTTTAGTCAAGTCTTCCTACTGATGCTGGTTGAGATCATTTCCAATATGATTTTTTTATTATGATTTTTCATGTCTTTTCTTGAACTATACATGAGAATTTCTTTCCAGAGGAAATGAACTCTACATTGAATTGAGGATTTTGCATAAGACTTTGATTACAACCTAAGGATGTAGGAAAGTCCCATAATTAATGGCACATTTTTGTAAGTCTAGGATCTGCCAAAATATCATCCAAGTTGAAACATATTATAACCATGATGACCCTCATCCATAGTATCCATGAGTTGTCCCTTGCATTGACCTTGATCATAGCATGATTGACCCTTTTCCATCAATGACAACACCTCAAAAATTAAGGCTTTCGATTTTCCTATTGAAGAAATATTTGAAAGATTTTTAGATAAAGTAGTGAAATTTGGTAGCATTGCACAGGTTCGTTAGGAAGTAATAAAGAATAAATTATCTCCATAAGATAAGTATATCACTGTAGCATTTGTTGTAACATTTTCTTGTTGCAATTATTCCTGACATTGTTGGGAATTATTATCATATATTTTTAGCATATTCCTCACATTGTTGGGAATTATTATCATATATTTTTATAAAATTATTTATTTAAAATATAAAACATTATTTAATTAAAATGTAAAACTTTTTTAAAGATATTGGGTCAGTACGCAATCTCCAAGTAAAATATAAACTTTTTTAAATCTCCAAGTCAAATCTAAATTTAAAGATATTGGTTCAACACCCAATCTCCAAGTCCAATTATTTTTTAAAGATATTGGGTCAACACCTAATCTCTAAGTCCAATCTATTTCTAAATATATTTAAAGATATTGGTTCAACACCCAATCTCTAAGTCCAATTCTTTTTTAAAGTCCAATCTATTTCTAAATAGATTTAAAGATATTGGTTCAACACCCAATCTCTAAGTCCAATATCTTTTTTAAAGATATTGGGTCAACACCCAATCTCCCAATCTCTATGTCCAATATAAATTTAATTTTAAGGATATTGAGTCAACACACAATCTCTAAGTCCAATCTAAATCTAAATTTAATTTTAAAGATCTCTAAGTCCAATCTAAATTAAATTTGATTTTAATTTTAAAGATATTGGGTCAACACCTAATCTCTATATCCAATCTAAATCTAAATAAAATTTAATTTTAAAGATCTCTAATTCCAATCTAAATTTTAATGATATCGGGTCAACAACCAATCTCCAAGTCCAATCTAAATTTTATTGATCTCTAAGTCCAATCTAAATTTTAATGATATCGGGTCAACAACCAATCTCCACGTCCAATCCAAATTTTAATAAAATTTAATTTTAAATATCTCTAAGTCCAATCTAAATTTTAATGATATCGGGTAAACAACCAATCTCCAAGTCCAATTATTTTTTAAATCCAATCAAGTCAGCAACCAATCTTTGGGTCAAGAACCAATCTCCAAGTCCAATTATTTTTTAAATACAATCGGGTCAACAACCAATCTCTAAGTCCAATTCTATCTCAGCAAAAAATCTCACTAATCAATGCTTATCAAGCATTTACCAAGCCAAAGCCAAAGCCAACCGCATGCAAGGTGCCAAGCCCAGAGAGGAATCAAAAGGGTTCTCAACGTATTGATGTAATCATAAAAGAGTTGGTGAATATTAACACATGGAAATTATTTGCTAAATTGATGTGGGATATTTCATTGCAAGAAAAACACCTACGACGAAGAAAAAATACCAAGTGTTGTGGTTTGGTTGTCTAGTTGTCAAAGATAAGTGTGGGTGTCAAAGGAAGTACCATGTGAGTGTCAAAGGAAGTACCATCGCCAAATGGAGATTATAGGGGCCAAGAAAATGCCTCATGCCAACGATGATTGCAAACAAATGTACGTCCTAAGTGCCAGATTTTCATGAGTTTGCAGAGCCAATTATAGTTTGAAAGTGAATGGAAGGTGGTGTTTGTTAGTCATCAATATTTTTACCTTTTTTGATGACTAGATTCCCTAGCTGAGTTTTCTAGAAACTAATCTCAATCTGTCAAATTTTCATCTAGAAAACACCTCAAACAAATTTTTGTCTTCCTACCCCTCTCCTTCGGCGTATAATGAGAAAAACCCTTTAGTTTCCCTACCTATCACAATTCAGCAAAGCCTCCCTGTCTATAACTATTATAAGTTTGTCTCTCTACCATCAAAATCCTTTGTTTTTCATGCAACTCACTGTCCAACATTTAACAAAGTGTCTACCCCTCTCTCATTGATCACTTTGTCATGTGATAACCTACTCATGCCCAAGAAGCCATTCAAAATCCATGACAAAGTCTGTAGGTCTAGGTGGTCGTGTTTTAGGGAAAATTCCTTGGCGAGACTGTTTTGAGCCAAAAACCTTGTCTTCAATATCAGTCAGCCATCATGTCTTGTTATTTTCTAAGGAAAAACCCTTGTCTATCCCTAGGTCGCGCACCATCAAAGAGGTCACTTTGTTTTGTTTGTAGCAAGGCTCAGGAATGTTCAAATCAGGAAAAGACAAGGAGTTTTCCCTGTTTGAAGAAATATGATTAGATTAGGCATGATCCCCATGAAACATCAAAGAAGCCCTCCAAACTTCAAAATCATCTGTTTTTACATCTCTGTAGGGATGTACTGATTGATGACACTAAACAAAGTATGAGCAAAAAAGAGCACCTTAGGAGAAATTTTCATTCTGTGTCGGTTTACTATGGAAGTCAGAGAAAAGTGCAGATTGTGGCCAGCCCTACAAATCAGCCTTGTACAACCAACAGTGATAGTCTTCTGGCAAAAAGAGCTTTAAAGAAAATTAGGCATCATAGTGAAGGTATAAGAAGGACAATTGCTTCTTATACCTCATCATGAACTAAAATTTGAAAGATTGTCACAGACAAGTTCACCACACCTTATGAAAACACAGCAAGGGAAGAAAGATCTGTTTCAAGGATGCATAGCAATGAGCGCTCACCATTTACAAAGCACATTATTTACTCTTGAATATTCACAGTAATTTTATGCAAAAGGGATGTACATTACTAATAGGTCCTCATGAAGCAAAGGGCATTATGATTCAGATGGTTTCATGGAGGATAAGTACCAAAGATTCACTGTTGCCTTCTATTTGTATTTTTCAAACAAACAAACAGGGGTCACAATTTTGAAATGAATGAAGTTTTATAGTTTTCAGGACCTCCATCAGTAAATAAGTAGGGTGCCTTATAGTAGATCTGAAGGGTCACAAAGACTGTGTTTTGGAAGCCTCCTTCAAAAGATAGGCAGAGGGTAAAGGCACAGTCTCAGAGGGCCCAGATTTGGAATAGGTAGCCTTTCTCAAAGGTTAAAACTGACAGATCAAAGACCTCATTCCAGAGAAGAAAGGGCACCCCTCACAGTCCTAAAGAGGGCTCCCTTGAATGAAGAGCACAGGATCTCTTTTGAATGATAAAAATAGTTTTTCTAAAGAGCCACAAACAGTTTGTTCATGGAAATTTTTCATTTGGTTAATAGAGGTCAAAAAGCACCCATGCAGTTTGTCAAACATTGCCTCCTTCATGATAAGTAGAGGGCCCATAGACAACTTGTTCAAAAATATTCTTCAAATGATAGACAGAGATGAAAGAAACTTTGTGTTTACAAGGCCTCCTTCAATTATGAGCAGATGGCAAAAACATAGTGTTTACAAGGCCTCCTTCACAAATAAGCAGAGGGCCCACTTACCACAGTTGCATAAGACCTCCTTCATAACAAGCAGAGGGTAAAATCATCAAGTGTTAACTCTGTCTTTAAGAAAAACCATCAAGGCAAATACTGAGTTGAAGAGGTCTTGTTGTGAAGACACCGTGCAAAAAAGGAGAAATCAGTTAGTAAACAGGCACAGTTTGTTTTGAAGGTCTTCAAAAGTGATAAGAAAAGATCACAGTTTACTAATTATGTCTTTTTTCAAATAAGCAAAGGAAGACACTATACCTGTTGAAGATGAGTTTTTTATAATATAAGATGACCTCCTTCAAAATGAGCAGATGATCAGGTTTCCCAGTGTTAACACTGTGGTTGAGAAAAGGTGTCATTAAATAGAGAGGTTTGAAAGATACAGTGTTTTGAACAAATGGCAAACACAACACTTGTTTCAAAGAAACTATCATAAAATACACAGAGTAATGTTTGTTGTGTATCTCTCAGTAAGAAGCATACTCATGGGATGAAGTTCAATCTTCAAAGAAGACACCTTTCAAAAAAGGGATAAAGCAATTGGTAAAAAGCAAGCCCTCAAAAAAAACAGAGAAAACCATTTTTCTTTACAAACACAAAGGAAAAAAATGAGAAATCACCCAAAAGGAGGGAAAAGGCATTCAAAGTATTTTAAAAGAAGAGCTATAAAATCTCTCAAAGAAGAAGTTCATTTTCTATTGTGCAAAGGGACAAAAGAAAAACATTTTTTTCGAACCCTGGGCAAGTAGTTTGTAGAAATTTAAGATGCGACGTGCCTATGGTAGGACACGACACGCCTATAGCATCTCTCCAAAGCATTTTACACACGGCGTGACGCGCCTGTGTGTGTCAACCAACCGGCCTGCCCGGCATTCAGAGGGTGCCCAGTGCCCGACCCAACAACACCACAGCGGCGTGCAGGTGCTACACGCCTGTGCACAGGAGCGTAGAACTGCTCAAAGGACCTCTAACTCACCAAAAATCAGATTTTTTCCCAGTGAAATTATCTCCAAAAGTGCACAACACATTTTCAAGAGGTATTTACTGTTTTCTTCACCTGATATTTTGAGTTTGAGAGGTTTTAAGAATCAATTTTGTTAAGAAAAAGACACAGTCAAATGAAGGAAAAAACATAGTTTATTCTTAAAACCACCATGTTTACTAAGAGAAAACAAGATAGTGATTGAGGAGAAAGAGCTTATTATCTGGTTGCAAAAGGCATGTTTGTTAAGTAAGGAGCAAAACCCAGTTTTTGAGAAAGGTATTATTATCAGTTGAAAGGCATGTTTGATTAAGAAGCCAAACATAGTTTTTAAAAGAGAAAAACAGTGCTTAAAGAAGAGTTCTATTTTTATTCATTTGATAGATCTGTTTTGATAAGAGAGTGAAGGAAAGCCTAAGCAAAACTATGCCTCCAAAGAAGGCCAGCAAGGTGTAGGTTTTAACCCTGAATAGAAATTATCTACACACAAATATTATAACAAAAAATAAACAATAGCGAGAGCATAAAACATAAAACAGATAAACACAGAGATTTTCCCCTGGATCCCAAATCGGGACGACCAGCTTGATTTTTCATTATATTCCTTTTAGTGTTACAACACATATATATACATGCTGAAGCATACACAAACCCCAATCCATTAACCCTGGATTAGAACATAACCGTAGTTCCCTTGACCGGATCTACAAAATACCAGGGGCCGAAAACCATGTGCCCCAAAGCCATGTGTACAAAATCATACATAACATGGAGTGAGTCGCATATGAGTGGGACCGCATACCAAAAAAAATTTCGCTGGGGTGCTGCCCTAGACCCCAACAGTGGGGGCTGCCTTCCCCCTTGTGACCCCCCTGCTGTGCCCGGTGCAACGTACAACGTGTGGGGCTAGTCATGGAAAGAATATAACACATACCCAACATTCTCCCACTTGTTGTATTCTTTCCACAAGGGGCCACGTGAGAGCTTAGTCATTGGGACAATTCTTCAACACCCATTCTTTCTCTACACCAAGAGAACTTCTGAGTGCTCACAGACTTCGTCAATGCATCTGCAACATTCTTCAAAGTGTCCACCTTTACCAACAACACCCTTTTAGCCTCAACCATATCTCTAACAAAGTGATATTAAACATCAATGTGCTTTGTCTTTGAATGATAAGCAGGGTTCTTAGCCAAGAAAATTGCACTTTGGCTATCACAGTCTATCCTTATAACTTGTTGTACCAACCCCATACTTGAACACAATCTTGGCAACCAAACTGCTTCCTTGCTTGCATGAGTGGCTTCTATGTATTCTGCCTCTGTAGTTGAAAGAGCCACTACAGACTGTCTTTTACTCATCCAACTGACTGCGCCTCCAAATAGGCTAAACACATACCCACTTGTAGATCTTCTTTGGTCCAGATCTCCGGCCCAGTCTGCATCAACAAAACCACGAATGTCCAACATTCTTTCCAATCCTGGTCTTCCCTGGTAGCACAAGCCATAATCACTAGTGCCACATAAATATCTGAAAACCCGCTTCACTGTTGTCCAACGCTCCTTCCCTGGGTTTGAAATAAACCTGCTCAATACTCCCACTGCATGTGCAATGTCTGGTCTAGTACAGACCATTGCATACATCAGGCTACCCACTGCACTTGCATATGGAACACGGGACATATACTCCTATTCTTCTTGTGTCTTGGGACACTGTTTAGCAGACAGCTTTACACCTACAGGAATAGGAACATTCACCGGTTTACTATCCTGCATATTGAACCTCTGCAATATAGTCTCGACATACTTCCTCTGGTTTAACCAGAGCTTCCTCTTTGCCCGATCTCTCTTAATTTCCATGCCCAAAATATAGTTTGCGGCACCAAGATCCTTCATGTCGAATTTGGAGAACAGTTGGGTCTTCAAATCTTGGATAATTTCTTTGTCATTTCCAATCAACAACATATCATCCACATACAAGACCAAATAAATAACATGGTCACCAATTAATTTAAAATAAACACATTGATCCTCCTTGCTTCTAGTGAAGCCAAGTCCCCATATATAGGTATCAAATTTCTGATACCACATCCTTGGTGACTGTTTTAACCCATACAGAGACTTCTTCAACCTGCATACCAGTTCTTTCTTACCCTTCACCATAAAGCCTTCAGGTTGCTTCATGTAGATCTCCTCTTCTAGATCCCCATGAAGAAATGTTGTCTTCACATCCATCTTTTCTATCTCAAAATCAAATGCAGCAGCAACAGATAAAAGTAATCTAATAGAAGTAACTTTGGCAACAGGAGAAAAATATCACCAAAATCAATTCCCGGCACCTGGGAATAACCTTTCGCTACCAACCGAGCTTTGTATTTCTCCACCTTGCCTTCTACATTCATCTTCTTCTTAAACACCCATTTGCTCCCAATGGGCTTCCTTCCAGCCGGCAACTCCACCGGATCCCATGCATCGTTTTTGTGCAAGGATGCCATTTCATCAACCATGGCCTCCTTCCAGAGTTTTCCATCCTCTGAATCTACTGCCTCCCTGACAGTTCTGGGTTCATCATCAGTTATAGTTAAGGCAAAACCTGAACAGAAAGCAGATGGACTATACCTTTATGGTTGCCTTCTTTCTCGAACTCATCTTCTCAAAGCTGGAGTTTGTGGCTCTTCATCTTCTGAGTCTTCTTCTGTTGTAGAGTCGGATTCATCCTCCTTTAGCTCAAACTCTATCTTCTCAGGTTCCTTTGGTAGGACTTCATGTTTAACAACATCTTTCACTTCTCTAAACACCACATCTCGGTTGTACACAACCTTTCTTGTTTCTGGGTTCCAAAGCTTGTAACCCTTTAAACCATCCTTATACCCAATAAAGATGCACCTTTCAGATTTATTATCCAACTTGGTCCTTTTCTCTTTTGGAACATGTACATATGCATCACATCCAAATACCCTTAGATGTGAAAGAGAGGGTTTCTTACCAGTCCATACCTCATGTGGAGTCTTATCCTCCAACATTGATGAAGGTGATATGTTAACTAAGTAACATGCAGTCTCCACTTCCTCTGCCCAGAATTCTTGTCCTAACCCGGTACCACTGAGCATGCTTCTTGCCTTTTCCACCAGTGTTCTGTTCATTCTTTCTGCAACTCCATTTTGCTGAGGTGTGTATGGAGTAGTCTTCTGCCGTGCTATACCACACTTCTTACAGAACTCTTCAAATTCCTTCTTGCAGAACTCCCCACCATTATTTGTCCTCAATGCCTTTATCTTCTTCTCTGTCTGGTTTTCCACCAGAGCCTTAAATTCTTTAAATCTGTCAAATACTTCAGATTTCTTCCTCAAGAAATATATCCATGTATTCCTTGAGAAGTCATCTATGAATGAAACATAGTACACAGACTTTCCTAGTGATGGAACTGACACAAGTCCAAACACATCACTATGCACAAGTTCTAATATCTTGTTCACCCTCTTAGCACCACAAGGAAAACTCACCCGATTCTGCTTCCCATATACACAATGTTCATAGAAATCAAAATCCAAAAAGCAATTAGACATACCTTCTACCATACCATTTCTATGTAGTATCCGAAGGCCCTTCTCTCCAATATGTCCAAGCCTTTTATGCCATAGCATGGTCTTTTCTCCAGAGATAGCTAGGCTTTCCCCTCCACTTTCAGGAACCACAGAACTATTACACCCATCAATAATAATGCTACCTTGTAGCTTCTATAGAGTTCCAATCCGAACTCCCCGCATTAATACCAATGCTCCCCAAACCATCTTGCAGGCATCTTTCTTGAACACTGTTTTTACACCTGCATCATCCATCTTGCTTACAGAAATCAGATTTTTGGCCAATGCAGGAATATGCAGAACACCAGGAAGTGTTCTAATCCTTCCACCTTACAGCTTCAGCTTGACCTTTCCACGTCCGATGATTCTGGCCCTCCTATCATCCCCTAGGAAGACATCACCACCATCATATTTCTCATACTCGCAGAACCACTCCCTATGGGGAGTGAAGTGAAAGGATGCACCTGAGTCAATCAACCATGACTCATGATCTACATGTGTATTTGAATAAGAAGCCAAATACACATCCCCACCTTCATCCGAGGTGGTTTTTGCCTCTGCAGAAGGACCTTCATCAGATCACTTTCCTTTCTCAGGAGCTTTAGATCTGCATTCCTTTTTGTAGTGCCCTTCCTTTCCGCATTTCCAGCACACCTTTACAAACTTTCCAGGAGATTTAGATCTCCCTCTAGATTTCGATCTCCCACTCGAAACCTTATTCTTGTTTCTGTTCTGGGACCTTCCTCGTACAGATAAGGCATCTCCATTCTAACCCTCCATATTTCTCCGTCTCATTTCCTCCGACAGCAAGGCTGAGACAATGTCATCAAAATTCAAGGTAGTTGTATTGCTACCTATTGCAATAACTAGATTGTCCCACGAGTCTGGTAGAGAACACAACAAACTGTTGCACTTATCCTCATTTGATATTTTAATATCAACAGATGACAGCTGACTTACCACAGTATTGAAGGCATTCAGATGCTCTGTCACCGAGTCTCCATGCTTCATCCTCAGGTTATGCAGCTTTTTCCGCAGGAACAACTTATTCACAGGAGAGTTAGATTGGTACAAAGTCCCAAGTTTTCCCTAAGTGTGCCTACAGATATTCAACAATATTGAATGTTTGAGACACACAACCGTGTGTGCTTTTAGCCTTAAGATCCGGTTCTTCCGTCTTCATCTAACATTGTCGTTGGTTTAGTACCTGCACGGATCTACCGCGATCCTTGATCTTTATCCACCAACAGATCCTCCATCTTGAGCTTCCACAACTCAAAACTCTGACCATTAAATTTCTCAATCTCTATCTTTCCGCCGCTTGCCATCTTCTTTCACCACAATAATCGATCTTGCAGATCTCCCACTAAACAGGGTCTAACTTAGGCCTAAGCAAAAAACCTTCAGCAGCAAAGGTGTCCACTTGAAGCTGAAACAACTCTGATACCAAATGTAGGTTTTAACCCTGAAAATAAATTATCTACACATGAATCTTATAACAGAAAATAAACAATAGCGAGAGCATAAAACATAAAACAAATAAACACAGAGATTTTCCCCTGGATCCCAAATCGGGACGACCAGCTTGATTTTTCATTATATTCCTTTGAGTGTTACAACACATATATATACATGCTGAAGCATACATAAACCCCAATCCATTAACCCTGGATTAGAACATAACCGTAGTTCCCTTGACCGGATCTACAAAATACCAGGGGTCGAAAACCATCGTACCCCAAAACCATGTGCAAAATCATGCAAAAAACATGGGTGGGTCCGCATATGAGTGGGACCGCATACCAAAATTTTTTCATCGGGGCGCTGCCCTGGACCCCAACAATGGGGGTTGCCTTCCCCCTGCTGCGCCTGGCACAATGTACAGCGCGTGGGGCTAGTCGTGGAAAGAATATAACACATACCCAACACAAGGGTGGATTTCACGAAAGGTTTGAGCCTATTACAACTCAGGAAATAAATGACTCCCCTTCAGTTCTTTTCAACTTCCATGAGGTAGGCTGCCTTGATTTTTGCCAAAAAGTCAAGGAGGTCACCAATTACCCTCCCTTAACATAGTTGTTTGCCCTGAGGCTGCAAGGAAAACATGTCCACCTAGCAGGTCTAGACTTTAAACTCACTCCTAGGGTTGTCTCCAAAGAAACTAAGATCCCCTATATAGGAGAAAAGTGGTTCAAACAAGCATACCTGGATCTAAATCACTATAAAACCTTCCTAAAACGAGACCATCAGAATGCTTGCCAAGCTATATTTCCTTTTTCTCACTTATTGAGCATCTATGCCCCCCTCATGAGAGTTATCATGAAGTATTTCACATGTGAAGGGAGATATTCCCGAGTTTATTCCTATCACATCAGGCTTCTCATGCATTTCACAAGAACTCAGTTGCTAAATCTCCCTTTCTTCCTCTGCAAAGGCATAGACAAGATGTCCTCCCTTGTCCAAAAGAGACCTCCTGCTCAGCAAAAAGCTAGTCTTTTCCATCATTCTCTCATCAAAATCATCATCCTTCACCAGCTTGAAAAGAAAGGAGTGTCTTGGGAGACTTTCATTTCTCATCCAGATTTTGCTACTACCTCTTCATCTCATGGCCCATCTCATATATCCTCCTCACCCTCCACTCACTATGTCTCTCCTTCATCGAGTCAAAATACTCCTCAAAATCAAGAATCTCCTATGATTGATATTGAAAAAGAGTAGTCCTATGAAAGCAGGCATGAAGTTAGTGATGATGAGGAACATAGGGACACTAAGCAAATTAGTGAGCATGAACCAAGTGAAAAACCACAGGGCAGTGACCATGATTATACTATTGATGGTGAAGAAAGCTTAACAAGGAAAAGGAAGTCAGTGGCACTCAAAAAATTAGTGAGGATGAAGAGCAAAGCAGCCCTAAACAGAGCAGTGAAAATGAGCAAGGGAACAGTGAAGATTCCAAACAAGCTAGTGGTGATGAAGAGAAAAAGGAAGATGTTCAAAGCAGTGATAAGGAACACCAAAGTCCTCAACAAAGTCATGAAACCAATCAAAGGGACAGTGAAAAAAGTGCCTCCCAGCAAAGTAGTGACCATGGTGGCAGCCCACACACAGAGTCTAAGGAAAACAATGAAGATGATGGCAGCATGCAAAATGACAAAGAATATATTCAAAATAAAGGCATCCCTCAACAAATTCAAGACAGCGAGGAAGGAAAACAAGGCAGTTCACAGACAGGCAGTGAAGGCAGTCAAGTAGCAGAAAAGGATGATGAAGCTAACAGCCCTAAAGAACATACTCTAAACAGAACTGATGAGGTTGAAGAAAACATATGTCAAGAGGTTCAAAACAATGATAAAGGTGAAGATGACAGCCCTAAAAAAACTCAAAACAGTGAGGAAAACAGTGAACAGGGCAGAAGAGCAAGTGATGATGGAGGCAGCAGTGTAAAGGATCAAGTTGAACAAGTGCTAGTGATAAAACCTCCTCTCTCTTCTCCTCAACACAGCCAAGAACATGTGCTTGCTGCCTCTCCTAGGAAAGGGGCCATGATTCATTCCTCAAAAGCACCAAAGGCTAAAAATACCAAATCTACAAAGAAGAAAATCACTCCGGCAGTGACTAGTAATGTCACTAGGGCGCTAAGGAGTAGAGGCAAACTTCCAAAGAAGAGTATTGTTGAATTTCCAAAGAGAAAAAGAGAAAATAAGTCTATCCAAAGCAAGGGAAAAGAAAAATTTGAACAACAGGAGAGTATTCATGAAAAAGAAAGGGAGTTTGACATCATACAAATAGACAGTGATGCTGGAGATGATGAAGCTAGAATTCTTGAGTCACTTTTTCAAAACAGAGAAGCCCAAATACATGACTTAGAAATTGATCTAGAAAGGTCAAAGGACCTCATACATTTTCTACAAATGGAAAATAAACAAATGAGTGGGAAAATTGCAATTTATGAGGCTTGGGCATTCAAATACCAAAGGGAAGCATACAAAGCACAAGTCAAGCTTGAAGAGTATATGGGCGAATTTGATGAAAGCTTTGGAGAAACAGAAGGAAGAAGAAGCAACCCTTGTTCGATCGTATCCTCTGACATAATTGCTTGCCCGGGAGATAGAAAATGATAAAGAATCATGGCTTGAAAGAGCCAACAATCATTTGGAGGATAAATTAGAGAAGGAAAACAAAGACTTGGGTTTTCAAAGGAAGATGACTGGGCACTACAAGAAATTGAATCAATTTGCCCGAAGAAAACTCAAACTTGCTCAAGAAAGGCTCAAAATTGCCCAAAGGAGGCACCCTGTGAAAAAAGGGAAAAAAGACTTATCTAGGCTTGAAATCTTGGCTTCAACTTCCTTGCATGCTTCTAAGAACCCATAAGGGGTTTACTCGCCAAAATTGAGCAAATTTTGACATGATCTTGTTTTTTGTGTTTTTTGGCCCTAATTGCACATTTTTCTAAGCACTTCCATGATTGCTAGGAGCATCCTCAGCTCATGAAAGTCATTTTTTTGGATGTATTAAATTTGGGGGCAGCTACTCACAAATGTTTAGATCAAAAGGAGGTATTTTGGTCCCCCAAAGAGGCAAAAATCAGTCAAAATTCACCTTTCTGCCTCACATATCAGCAGATGAGACCCTCCTTGGTTTTTTCGCTCAGTCCACCTTTTGACAGACTTCTAGGGATCAGTTTGAGAAAAATCAAGTAGTTCCAG
Organism: Pinus albicaulis; assembly: GCA_034641835.2. NCBI lineage: Eukaryota > Viridiplantae > Streptophyta > Pinopsida > Pinales > Pinaceae > Pinus > Pinus albicaulis. The sequence continues at coordinate 500,231,726 of CM076580.1, forward strand.
AAAATATACATCCAGGGCTTTCCAACGAGCTATCACGGGCCTTGTTTTGACATCGAAGTCCCTCAAAAGTTGTCTCCAAAACAGGCTTCTTTCTGCTGCTACGCTCCTGTAGCATTTTGGCTAAAAAAGCAGTTTTTTGAAGGTGGCCATCCAAATGTGCGTTTAGCTATTTTTAACCCTATGTCAGAGAGTAGAAGTCAATTTTATTGCTATTTTTGGCTTAAATAGATATTTTTGAAGATATTTTGTGCCTTGGTCTTTGCAAATCCTCAAGGACAAAATCAGATATTTGTATTAGGCCAATGGCCTTCTAGATGCTCTAGGAGGGTTTCTTTCTCTTTGGCCTATATAACCCAAGAGAATTCATTGTAACCAGAGGCTGAAATTGATGTTATATAGCAATAAATAGCAGTACAAGCTTTGAAGAAATACTTTGTCTCATGAAGTGGATGATCTCTTGTTTGACTTGGATGGTGGAGGAGGATTGTTTGTAGGATTCCATGGCCTGGTGAATGGTATTGTGTTCCTTATATGTTATGTTTCCTTAGTTTATCATACATATTTTCATGCTTCTTGCTTTCTGTAGGTCAGTAAAGAATAGATTTTAGATATGCCCATGGAGGCACCTTAAGTTTCCTGATTCATTACAGCTTCTATATTTTCATCTTTCTTGGTTATGACAAAGAATTCTTAATTTCTCTTTGTACCCTAAGAACTTGTTATCAGTTTCATTCATGGTTATTATGTATGTCGTCTAGTATGATTCACTGTATGCCCTGCTTACTCATAGCTAATCAAAACTCCATCACTGAAATCTCTCTCTAAATTATTGGTTGTCTTAGTTAAGTCAAAGAGGTCGTGTTTCGATCTTGCCCTTTGTCCATGCTTTGTAGTCTTATTTCAAAGTTCCCAATAGCTCAAGATATGATGTTTAGGAGTTCCCTCTTCATATACTGAGTTGTTTGTTTATCTTATTTGTTTTCCCAAAATTCTGAAGGTGATTTTCCCAAAGTTAGAGGGTCTTATACATCTATGCATCACCTAATTGTTTATTTTCTGCATCTATTAGTTTGAGTTTCATTTATAGTGATTAATGGTTAGCCCTACCACATGAATGTTTGTTGTAAAACTATTTATGCTTAAAACCTCTTTGTCTTTCACAAACTTAGTGTCCATCTCATTTTACTTTCACCCAAATAATCCATTTAGCTTGACCAAATCAGCCCTGCAGTAATACCTTGTCCACCACTTGAGACAGTCTCGACCTTTTCAACTCCATAGCCCAGTTGATCTGAAGAAATTTTGATCTATTTATCCTTTGATCAGTTCCCCTCAAAAACCCAAAACAAACTAAAAACATACTTAACAACTAGCCTAAAATCAAATATACAAAAAAGAAAACAAGTTTACATCCTCTGCATAATAGAGAGAGCCCTCTCTAAGTCCAGGAAGGCTAGATCCTAGGGCTCCAAAGTTGGTTTGATGTTACCCTGTCATTTGGCTTGCCAATCTACCAAATCACGGGACCCTAACAGTGTTCATGTAAGTAAAACTCGATGACTAAGGTTTAATTCCTGACCCCTAGGTCATTCAACGTTTAATGTGGAGTGGGGTTCCGCAATGGGTTGTTTTAAAAAACGACCTTTTATTACGTGGCAACTCCAAAAGAATTGCTCACTCCCCTTCACTAAAACCGTTTACAACATAACACACCCTCCGTGTTTTTCTTTTGAAAACCACTGATACAATAAGATTCAAGCAATAAGAGCATTTAGTGGATAAAAAATGTCTATCCCGGCTTAAAGAAAGGAATTTAGAAAGTACCAAGGGCAAGTAACACAATATAATTCACCTTTATAAAGGCTCAACCAATTATATTTTGGATAGCAAGGAAATTTATGCTTTGGAAACTCAATCATATTTGGTGAAGGACACAGCTCCTAATGATATTGTTGTTATATCTATTTCCATTACGAGCTGTGGTTTTGGGGAAATTTTCTATATCTAGAGAATGCAGCAAATAAAAATTGGGCCTTTCCAATTATTTGACAGACCAATCTACAAGTTAGATCATATTATCAAGTATTTCATCAAACATAAAGTGCACATCAAGGAGAGGCTCATCCATGAGTGCACAACCAATAAACCACTTGCAGACATGATTTGGGAGGTATAAATTTCCTAGCATTGGAAAAGACGATCATTTCTAGATTTAGAGGCTACAATTGTTGATCTTTTTCTTTTATGGCATTTATACATTTCAGTGAATACTAGAGGAAAAAAACATCCAAAAAATTAGTGGCAGACTTGCAAATACCATTGGCTTACTTTTTGTGATGGATCTTGCATTCAATAATCTATAAGAAGGAAGAAGTGATACAAGACAGGTTTTCCTTGTTGTGGATTTCATTAATGGCACTAGTAGGAACATTGAGAGGGATTAGACTTGAGTAAAAAAATTGATGTCAAAGGTTACTCTTATTTTTGACTATGATACTATGGTGGGAATTGTACGAGGAGAAATGCAATTGGATTCAAAAACTCTTTCATTAAATCTGTTGGGAGTGAAAAGAACAAATGTGCAATCCTTTGGCCCCAAATCTCATCGCTTGGCCAGAATTGTGGCATTCTTATCTTGTAGTTTGAAATATTTGCTTACTTGATTGTAGATCTCATTTTAGAAAAAGGCCTTACCTAAAATATAGAGTTATGCAAAAATTAGTTGCAAGTTAAAGGAAATCGGTGCGTGATTCTGTATACACATATGTTCTTTCTCTTACAGGAAATTTGTGGCAAACAATTTTTTTTTTATGCTACCACAAAAATTATTCGTAGGACAAATATTAATATTGACTTCTAAATAATGTATGAAGTCACTGTTGTTTGGGTATTTCATGAATTCACATGTCAAGAATTATGTAACAACAACTATTTGTACTTGTGCAAACTCTTGTGGGTGGAAGTGAAAATATTGATTTTTTCAAGCATCAGTTACCTATGTTACTTGGATTGTGTTTTCTAAGTAATTTAGGGAAAATATAAAATGATACTGGAGGTCAAATGCAATTGCAAAATTCGATAATCACGGATCACAATTGCTTGAACTAATGAACTTTATGCAACTAGAGATTTGAAATATGATACCAGTCATGTTCTTGTGGTTGATGTATTTTCTCCAAAAGTTTCAACAAGGGAACTGATCATAACAAGATATTGGTATATGCATTAGGAAACAAAAGACTTCTTGATAGGAATTTCTATAGAGAAACTGAGCCATATGATTCAAGATTTCTGAAAGTTTCAGATCATTATTTATCGTATTAGGATAAGAGTGGTAATCCAGAAGGACATTCCTTCATATTTTTCATGGGAAACTTGGAGCTAATACAAGCCGGTAATGTTAGAAAGAAATTTGAAAAAAGGGAGCCCTGGAAGATTAGGCATAGGAGGACGCATCTTCTTAAAACCAAGTCATTCTATTACTTTCTCATTGGGTCCTGAACTACTTTGAGAAAAATTGTCAATTCTTGTTGCCTTAATTTAAATAGAAAAGAGAAAGGTCTTTGAAGAATAACGTAAGAGGAAGAAATTTCAAGAAATATGGTTGCTTTAGTGGGAAGAGAATATTTCAAAAGCTACTAGAATAGGTATTAATGGTGAATATATACTACAATGAGATTCCTCAATCTTTACATTTACAACACACACATCGCCATCGCTATAAAATACTTTACAAAAGGTTGTAATTTGGAACCAAGGCATCAATAGTGTTAAGAATCAAATGCAAAGATAGGCTCAAGTTTTTCACACCTCGAGTTTCTTTTTAGGTGGCCATTATGATTTTTTCAAAGAATATGATCAATCAATTTGCAACAAGAACAAAAAAATCAATGATTTTGTTGACATTAAGAAACAATATTGATAAATTTGGTTTCATGTTCTTCTCTGTCAAGGACACACAGATTCACCATCAATCAAGTGTACAAAAAGTTTCACTTAAGGGTGAATGGTGACATTTTGAAACTATCTAGCCCTAGGTCTAAATTTCTAGGATATTAATCATCATTTATAGGTTACTAGCATTGTTAATTACTGCCATTATGGAGTATGTGCCATAGAAATTGTGCATTGTCCAAATAAGTTAAGGATGGTGGCTTTCTTATCACTACTTGTAGAATAACCTGTTATGTTTTTACTACCGTTTTGTTTGATGAAATTTATATTTGAAAATAAGAAAAGACAGTAATAGCATGGATTTTGAAAACAAAAAAGTTTGCGTATTTGAATGTAAGAGGAAAATCCCAAGTGCTATTCTAACAAGCAAGTCAGGAAGATAAAATATATGTGGAAAAGTAAATCAACCTATATAAATTTGAGAGGATTTTTTTAAATCAGAACTTTTAGATATGAAAGAAGATCTTTCATATGTTGGCTAGAAATACAGTTCCAATACTCTGTGAAAGAAATTAAGGAAAGGTAGCTCAAATTTTGCAGTTGAACTTTTCCAGGTGGAGAATTTTAGACAATCTCTTCCATATTTCAAGTGACAGCTCCAACATTCAGTGGGGATTTCTTTCAGCATTTAGAGGCAGAGAATCAGTGAATGAGGAGCATTGCTAGATTTCTAGGCAAGAGGTTGAGGATTAATCCTAAATTTTCACGCACAAAATAAACAAGAAGAGATTGAATTGAGCTTGTTATGGAAACAATTCAAGAGATAAACAAAGGAAAAGGTGTGGTGTCATAATTGGTGATATATGTGGCAAATTTTACCTCATCTAAAGGGAAGTTGGCAGATTTATAGTGAAGAGTATTCAACATATTCATATTTCCAAGCAAAAAATCGGCATTAGTAGAACATATTTAAATTCCTAGGCAGCATTCATACATCTAAATCAACAGCCAAAGGAATATGTGGCAGTGCATGACAAATCAATGAACCAATTTCTATATTTGATGGAAAAATATTTTCTATCCTTTCCATATTCCTTTTGATGAATTAGATATTATTTATTTTTAGTGCATTGTTAAGTTTTTTATTCTTGAAAGTTGGAAATAGATTCAGGATTGTAATTCTCTATATATGCTTTCATTTTTATTGTAAAAGAGTTGGATTTTGAGCCAAAAACCTCATATTTTTCTAAAGCATGTAACTTCATAATTTAATTAAGGTATTTTGGTTCCACTTAATGATAGATATGTTTATTGTGTGAGTACTTTCCTGTAATTCCATATCTTTTGATGCATATATTTGAGGTTCTATACAGTAATGGGTAAGGCTAGGTTGAGTTTCAACCTCCCTAGCATCCTGCCACAAAGTTATGTTTTCTAGTGAGTAGTTCAAGCAAAAATGTGTCATGTTGATCCCTCTGCATCAATAGATTGTTTCTTCTATATCAATTCTTAGATGTATTGTTGTTAGCTATAGATATTCTTCTATACGCTTATGCTATTGTTAGATAATTAGATATTCAGAGAGGATATTTGATTCTATAATTTCTCCTCCATTCCTCTGTGAAAACCTTTAGTAATTGTACTTTGTTATGTTGGATGTTGTCACTTAGATTAGGTCTCTGGTGGTGTGGCTTTTATTTATTTAAACAAGGATTTGTGACTCATCAACAACCACATATACAAAAACCCCTAGATATTTTCATTGTGCTTGATAGGTTTTTATTTAGTGACATTGAATAGAAAAAGCCGCATAACATTGAGGGAGACCCCTTTAGTTCAAGGGCCAGCTTGGACCTAAAGTGGCTGAGTTGGTTTCTTGGCACAATTTCCAACCAATAAATTTCCTTCGAGAAACATATACAACAACGTTAAGGTGTGTCATCCTCATGTAAGAAAAATAATCCAAAGGGATTTCGAAATAATAAAATATTTTTCAAAGGCTTCAACATTGATTCCTAGTATGAAGCATTTGAAACTTGACAAGAGTGTGCACCACTTTGCAAGTTTCATAACTAAGCAGGTTGTTTTTGTTGGATTATGAAAACATGATAGGATACATCAGTATGATAAGTCTTTGTGGAGTAATTGAGATGGGGTGTTGGAATCCAAATTAGACCTATTTCTTTTATCGGCATAAATATTGTATAGCCAGTCCTATAATTGATTTAAACCATCTAGGGATGGTAGCTATGGCACAACGTAACATAATTAACTACAAAGAAAGTGTGTATTCCATCCTCGTGGGCAACATTTCCAAAGCTTTTCAAAATATTGTCTTAGTAATTTAAGAATTATTTCTATCTAAAGGAATTATTTCATTTCTTGCCATTTACAAGGCAAGATAAATATTTCACGGAGTTCAAGCAAGCCCAATCAAGGGATAATTACAATGCACTTGTAAATGCAGCTCATCACAATAATATGAGTATCTAAACTACGAAACTATGAGGGCACTAATGACCTAGCTTTCAGGGATGTTTGTGAACTATTTTGGGCACACCTAGAAGTACATCGAAGTCTTTGGCATAGGAAAATAGGAAACAAGACAATATTTAAGTCATATAAGTCTTATGTGATCTTTTTCCAAGATTAGCGATGAGGTAGAGCAACAAAATTATGTCAACTATCTAACAATACGATGGAAGTAAGCCCTATTGGAGGAAGGCCTATTGATGCTTCATGGATTGGATTGTACAGGGTTGTTGGATAGTCTTAAGAGGCTCTTGGATGTATCCCATTTACATGTGTTGTGCATTGTGGATGTTTTATGTGTTTTGAATGTTATTGTTCCTTAAAACTACATTTCTTAAGTTGTGAAATTGGTCAAGTCTTGTATTGCAAAATGTTTTAAGTCTACAAATGGATGTATGTATAATATTTTTTATTAGATAAACTAAGTGATGTTATAGCAGTTATATTTTTCTTTTAGTACCTATTTTTGTAAAAAAAAAAGAAGAAGAGAAGAAGAAAGCAGATAAGACTTACATTTCATGCTTAGACAGAAAAGAAAACATTTTCTTTTGAAATCAAAGGGAAATGATATTATTCTAATTTTTATGTTATTATATTAAGGGCTAACATGTTCACGTATAGCTCGCGTGCACAAAATTTATGGAGGTGGGTTTATTCCATTTAATATTAATGTTAAAATACCTGTGTGTTCATAATGCCATCGGCGAACCCATGCCTGGTCCCAACCATTAGGTGAAAGGCGGGGATCAACGCCCTATTGAGAGTTAACATGAAGTGAGGTATTTCCTAGCTTTATTTTGTGATGCCACTGAGATTTGGATCTACGGACGAGATTGTAGCAGGATCCTCCCTCCATTTATCGAAAACAGCTAATGGGGACCCCTGAACGATGGTTTGTGGTTTTACGCAAAAATGTTTATTACAACAACCTGTGGTAAGACAACGTGTTCCATGCCAGCCAGTATGACAAATTGGTTTATCCATCAAGCGAGCCATCCATGAATTAGTACAGTTAGGCATTGAGGGGGCATCCTATGTCATCCTGTGCCAAAATGACGACATTTACAAATCGTTGTATTTCTCTATCCCGTTAAACTTGTTTCGTCCATTTATTAGTTGCATGAACCGAAGTAGTTAATCATTTGAGTTGATTTCTCATTGTACTAGCCTTCAAAACTTATTCATGTTCTTCAATCCCACCCCGTAATGAAAATGATAAAAATGAAGAAATCAAAATCTATTAATAAAAAACCTAGCATGTCCCATTTAATCGATTGTGAATGAGACATACATGATCCTCAGTGTCCTGTTAACCTTTCAATTATTCGCCAACAAGATTTAACCACCATAGGTAATCAAATGGCCTTCTTTACTTTATCCAATCGGGGTTGGGTCATGCAATTTTTCATATTGTCTATGATTTTCTAGAATTTATCTCTTGGTTAGGAGATACTTTCATTCCTCGTAGGGGTTGTATAATCTCTGTAAACGGTGAATTTGTTTTTCAATTTACTCATGAGTTAATTCGAAACGCCATCCAATTTCCTGTTGCTAAGAAGTTGCAATGGTTTACTAAAGAAATTATGGTCCAAAATTATAAAGCATTTTCCCAAGGTGATAGAGAAAGATTGTTCAGTCTGATATTGCATTCAGGGTCTCCAATTCCCCAACCTGGAGTTCACTATACTTTAACTTTGTTTTTTTTAATTTATTAGCAGACCTTAGTGTTAATTTGGCAGCTCATGGACAAAATGCCTTCTTTGGATAAATCTTCCTCATCAAGAAAGACCCATCCTATCCCTTAGAAGAATTTAATTTTTTTGAGAAAAACATTATTTTATTGTGGAAACCAAAATGTGCACAAAATGACGGGTTGGCCCTAAAATGAAATTGGACACCCTTGGATGGTTATAAGTATAAGTCAAGTGACCCTCATTTGGAGACGATCACTAAGCATTTTCTTCTTCTCTCTTCTTTGGTTTGTCTTGCATAGGTCTGAAGTTGATTCACAGAGATTGGTTCATATAGGTCTAATATTGTAGGGTTTGAAGCTTGCATGTGCAAATTATGGTTTTTGGTTCAAAACGCAGGATTGTTACATGATATATTTTGTTGTGGTTGCATGCAAATAATCATCTCTATGAGGTCGGAATGCTTCATCCACATGCAGGATCACTTGCTTTATGCATCCAAGGCCTAGGGTTTCACGTGATATTTTCGGTTATAGCAGCATACACAAAAAACTCTTCATGCGGCTGGAATGCTTCAACCACATGTAGGATCGCTTGCTCCATGCATTTGGGACTTAGGGTTTCAGGTGAAAGTTGACCACAAATTCAAATATTTTATCATAGATGTCAAAAGTTGATTGTGAGCTTGTTAACAATGTTTTAATCAGTAGTGTCGTTACGCTCATCTCACATATATTTTTTGGTTGGTTTTGCTAGATATATTTTTTATTGAATAATTAGATCATGGTATCAGAGTTGGGCTAAAGAAAAATCATTAAGATCACCCCTGTGAATACACCTTTGATGGAAGCGAGAGAAGATGGAGGAGACTTAAAATAATTGTAGGGTTTGAAGGAAACCCTATGAAATTTGGTTATTATGGTTTGATGGATATCATGAGTTTAGGGTTTGGAAGAAACCCTAAAATATTATAAAGGCTTGAGTTCTGCAATCTTGACACCCTTACATGATCAATCATAATTTGTTCTAGCAATTGTTATAGATTTAGTGTAACCCTAGTTGGGATAGTCTCAACTAGGCCTAGTTGTTGATGAATTCAATGGAAATATTGAAGGCAAGGTTGGTTCAAGTGGGAGATGATCATCTCTCGTTAAAGATAAGTACCCTTTTATATTTATGTCTTCATGACACTATTCTTGTTTAGATTTCTTTCTTTTATTATTGCTTAGTCTTCTTGCATATTTGACTATTTGAATTCTTCTAACCTCTAGATGAGATATGATAAGAAGATCCTTCTTGAGATAATCTTAGGTGCAGGAAAAGAAGCTAATGTAGGAATAGGAGAGCTAGTGACAAAGTTTTATAGCTGGCTATGTCAAACTACTACAAGTTGCAAAGATATATGAATATTACAAGGTATGTATCGTACATTATTAGCTGCAATATTGGATGACAAGGTAAGCCTTGAGGTATGTCGAGTGACTCATGCATGCATATGGAAGTAAGTTTTATTTCTAGTTCATGTGACATATGTGTGCACTTGATATTTGGAAAGTATGTTACATTTTATTAAACATGGTGGATTGCCTGATTTTATAAAGATGGCTAGAAACATTGATTTTGATATATGGTAACCTGATACTATTGTTAGTGCTTGTGATAAGCATGGAAACCCTAATAATAAACATGTCACAATAAGATTGATACTCTTGTCGATCTTGATTAGGTTTTGATAAGCTTAGTAAATTTGGAATTGCATTCCCTGACTTGATGGTTGATTAATGTGATAAAGAAGTGATGTTGTGATTATGATTCTTGAAGTATGAAGATACACTTATATGGAACAAACATTTGATAAATATATGATGACATTTTCATATGTGACAATGAAGCAGCTAATGACAATTTGTTGTGAATATGATGTATATATGTATGAGAACCTAATATAGTTTGACACCGTGATCTGACATTTTTGTTAATCCATAATAGTATTATGATAGACAAGAGGATTCCCATTTAGAGGGAGATACTCTTGATGAGATCCCACATCTATCATTATATGTGATGGATGATTGTGGAAAAAATCAAAGGTTCTGGATATGCATATATGATCATATCATATTGTTAAAGGAAGACTCATGTTTGTAGGTTGAAGAAAACATTATATGGTTTGAAGCAAGCTCCTTGAGCCTAGGATGTCTACATTGATAGTTACTTTATAGATCTTGGATTCACAAGAAGAATCGTTGACTCCATTCTCTACTTCAACGTGCTTCAAGGTATGCCTTTGATTTTTGGTTTTATAAGTTGACGATCTATTCTTGACAGGTATTTAGCCTCTGATGATTGAGTATAAGAGGAGTTTGGCCTTTGAATTTGAGATGAAAGATCTTGTATGATGAACTAATTTCAAATATGTGAGACTACATGGATATTATGATAATGACCTGGGATGCAAATTTTATTGACAAGAAGAGCACATCTAGATGTTGCTTTAGTTTGGGGTTTGCGATGATGAGAAAAAGATAGAAGTATGTAGCTTTAAGCATGGAAAAAGGTTTAGTACAGTATTACTAGCATGGTTAGCTTCAAGTCAGTTTGGTTCAAGAAGAAAGCTATTTGAGCAGATTTTGGATACGACAGTGATATAGTGTGACAACATGAGTGGGATCCGATTGGAAAATAATCTCGTATATAGATGGGACAAATATATCATCATGTATTAATACAATTATGTTGTACGAGACAAGCTTAGGCTTGTGGTTGTGGCCTTCATGAGAGGGAAAAAGGATGAATAAGGTGTATTTTATGACATATATTTTTTCTAACATAATATTTGATTTTATGTCTTGCATGAACAACAAAATAAAGGATCGTTGCTCTTCAGCGAGATGTTTAAAGATAGGATACGAGAACTTTGATATGTTTTAGATATTTAGAGAGCAGCATGGATTGATGGATATGACCCTCTTGGGTAAGGTTCCAGGCTAATCGTGGACACTGAGCTAACTCTTCCCTCCTATTTGAGATCCCAGGGTAAGGAATTGAGTCGCAGAGCTCCTGGGGTTGAGGGACCTATGAATTTGTCAATGTATACCCTATTTGGCATCTGTATTTCCCACGCATCTAGCCAGGGTGTTGGATTCTTGATTTAGGCATGATCCTTATCATTTATGGTAAGTGGCATCCAATCAAGATATATATGCAGGTTTTCTACCAGTAACTATTGAGGGTCAAGTTGGGAAGATCAATAGATAATATGATAAGCATTATCCTTACCATTTATGGTAAATGGTATCCCTCTTATTATCGCTAGGAAATGAGATAGGTGTGATCCTTACCTCATAAGGTAAGTGGCATCCCTCATATTTTTTTTGGTTTCTTGGGCGGTAGCATTTGGCTCCCTACTGGCAAAGTTTCCCGAGTGGTAGCATTAGGCTCCCACTGGCAGAGATTCCCAGGTGGTAGCATAGGGCTCCCCACTGGAAGAGATTCCCAAGTGGTAGCATTGGGCTCCATGCTAGTAGAGTTTCCTGCATGGTAGCATTGGGCTCCCCGCTAGAAAAGATGCCTGAATTGTAGCATTGTATCCTCTTTGGAAGAGAATCTCGAGTCATAGGATTGGCTTCGCATTAGCAAAGATTCCCAACTAGTAACATCAGCTCCCCTCTGGAAATTCTAGGTGGTAGCATAGGATCCCCAGTGGATAGAGGGTGGTATATGGAGCTCCCATATGATGTAAATTTCTCCTTATTTTAGATTCGAGAGTGTTCAACATATGAGCAGAGATGAGTAGGGATGAGTAAATATGAGCAAAGCCAACATTTCATGATGACGAGATATTTTTGATGGGACATATTTTGCAATCAATAATTTCTCCCTATATGAGATGGAGTGTTAATTTGGTAGTTCAGGGAAAAATTCCCTCCTTTGAATAAATCTTCCTCATCATGAAAGACCCCTCCTAGCCCTTGGAAGAATTTAATTTGGTTTAGGAAAAAATAATTTTATTATGGAAACCCACATGTGCACAAAAGGATAGGTCAACCCTAAAAGGAAATTGGACACCCTTGGATGGCTATAAATACAAGTCAAGTTACCCTCATTTGGAGATGATCACAAATAATTTTCTTCTTCTCTCTTCTTTGGTTTGGCCCACGTAGGTTTGAAGTTGCTTCGTGGAGATTGGTTCATACACGTATGAGATTGTAGGGTATGAAGCTTGCACGTGTAGATTGGGGTTTTTTTTTCGCAACCGTAGGGTTGTTATAGGATATTTTTGGCTGTAGCGACACATACAAAAGTCTCTCCATGTGGCAAGAACACTTCAGCCTCATGCAGGATCACTTACTCTATGCATCCAGGACCTAGGATTTTGGGTGATATTTTTGGATGTAGCCACATGCACATAATATTCTCCATGCAGCTGGAATGATTTAGCCGCATGCAAGATCACTTTCTCTGTGTAGCCAAGACTTAGAATTCTAGGTGATTTTTGACCACAATTGACCACAGATTCTAACAATTGATCGCAAATGTCGACAGATGACTACAGGCTTTTGAATAGTGTTTTGATCAATATTTTTGATGGGCTCATCCCATGGATATTGTTTGGTTGGTTTTCAATGGATATTTTTTTATTGAATAATTGGATCATTGTACTCTCTCTTTGTTGAAAATTTTATGATAGTCTAATAAGAAGAATAATTTCAAAGGGTGTCCCCCCTTGTGTGGTTTTTATTTCGTCTCCAACCTATCCTTGTGTCTCTATGTGTGAATTTTTTTATTCTATTGTTCCTTTATGATCTGCTTCATTGTTGATGATATTGTTCTTTTTACATAATTGCATATGATGTAATGATGTTATAATTTTGTGGGGTGAATGCAATGTGTAAAAGATGAAATGAAATTATCTAAAGAAAAGAACAATATATCCCTAAGAAAAATTAACACTTAGTTGTTATTATGTTCATACTTAGAGAGGAAACAATTGAGATAGTGAATGAAAAAGCATTAGGTATTCTCAGTTTAATGCTACAAACTAGAATTATCCTCGATATTCCAAATTACTTGGGTCAATCCATTAACTTTAAATTGCATCATTTCCGAAATACCAAGAGCTTTAGATACCCCTCATACTTAGTTCTCTTATTTTTTCACCTGCAGGTAGATAAGTTCAGTCATTTGAATTTAAGTATAGGAGAACTACCAAAATAGTTGAAATCAAGGGTGGATTGGACATATGTTATCAGGAAAAAGGAATAGAATGAGGGATTTCCTCATTTTCTTTCTTTTATCCATGCCACCTTTATCATTTTAAACATTAGGGGAATTTTGAGGTCTAAAATGGGCTTCCTAAGGAAATTATAAAATAATAGTGGAAATAATAAAAAAATATTAGATTACATCATCAAATTTTAGAGGGAAGAAAGAAAAAACTATTTTTTCAACTCGTATTTCCAACTTATCTCCCTATGGGTTTACTCAAATTTCGAGCGGAAACACTCATTGGATGCAGAATTTGACTCATCATCCAATGAGTACCTATGTTGCATAATTTTAATGGACCCTTATACATGAAAAATGATAAATACATGAAAAATGTCATTGCAATCATGTTTTTTCATGTATTTCTCATTTTTCGTGTAGCAAGGTCCATCAAAAGTATGCAACATGGGTACTACTTGGATGACTAATTAAATTTTTCATCCAACGACTACTTCCGCTCGAAATTTGAGTAAAACCTTAGGGAGATAAGTTTAAAATACAAGTTGAAAAAGTAGTTTTATTATTTTATTATTTTTAATTTTTTACCCCAAAAATGGTGAATCATCCCCCATGGTTGACATCATCATCTTGAATTCTATTGGTTCTTATAAAGTTTAATTTGGTTGTATATTTTTCTTAGGAGGCCCATTTTAGACCTCAAAAGTTCTCTAATGTAATGAAGTCCCTCCCATAATATTTCCTGAAGAAAGGAACATTTATAGCTGAGTGTGGACACAAGGGTTGGCCATTGGTTTTATTTCAATATTACAAAGAGAGCTAGCTATATGGGTCTAAAGTACAACATTATCACCTCCTAGTGTTCTTAGCAATAATAATTTTCTCTCTAGAATTCATAAGACAAAGTATGCATGTTTACCAAATACATTTTGTGCCTAGACATAAAGAATACATGTTTAAACTTGAAAAAGCAGTGGGGCCTTTTATTGTTAATTCTATGCGGAACTTGGAACAAATAGAAGATATGATGAAGGAATTCAATTTTTCAAAAGGTAAGGTCTAGTAGTATAGCTCTTAGCATAGTATTTCATATATAATATTAATAGTTGGTTCAAGGCCTTATATTCATGACAATGAGATAAAATTAGAGAAATTGGCTAATCGAGAGGTTTGGATCAGTAACTCAATAGGTCAAAATTCAAGCGAAGTTTTAGAATAGTGAGACAATTCCATTGAAACACCTGCCATGAAGGAGAAAATTTTGAAAAGACTTGTCACAGAGCAATCAAATGTTGAAATGGAAGACATCCATGTAGGAAAAATAGCTAAAATTCAAGAGGAAGAAGATGAAATGGAGAATTTAACATTAGATTGAAGGAGAAACCATCACAAAAACCCAATTTTGAGATGAAATTAAAAATACCTGAATGGGTAATTCCCTCTTTAACTTCTACATAAGTGATAGAACCTCCCATTGGGAGGATTCCAACTCAAATGAAAAATTTGAAAGAAGGATATCAACAAATCGCAGAAAAGAGTGGAAAAATAGCTGACTACCCAATTGTCAACTTGGGATTCTCAAACAAGGTTGCTATCATCGTTGGATTTGGAGAGAAATCGTCTCAAAATATCCTTGGTTCATCCTATAGTTCAATCAATCCCATCAGGGCCATATTTCAAGACCGTTGATTTTTCTATTGGTATAAGTGAGATTTCTCTACTAGAAAAAAAAAAATTCACAAACAAGCTAGAGAGATGATTTAAGGTGACCTTACTAAAAGTGCCCTAACGGTAACAAAGGCAAAGAAAATACTTGGGAAATTCATTGAATAGTTGAAATAAAAAAGGGAAAATTACATACTTAAATAAAAATATATATATGAGTGCACGAAGTTGATAGTAAAATTGGGGGTAGATTTAGAATATAGAGAAGCCACTAAAATTTTATTACGAAAAAACAAAAATTGAAATACAATCCTTGAGGAAAAAGCTAAAAATGACAAGTACAGAACATGTTCAGACAACAACTTTTTCAAGTTGAAAATGAAAAAGAACAGTTATTGGAACAATTAACACACATGAATAATGAAGTCACTAAGCTATAGAACCAAATTAAAAAATTAGAGCAATTTATCAAAAGTCATATTTTCACAACTCTTGTTCTAGTTGACCAAGATTCACAAGATCCTACAGAACAACTTTCTATAGTATTGGAATATTTGAATCTTTTAGAAGTTAAATTGAGGAAAACATAAAGGTCTTTGGCAAAAACAAAAAAATAGTTGAATATTAAATAGAGGAAGCTTAATCTAGAAAATGAGAGGAACAACCAATTGCAGTGTGAAAAAAAAATTGCTCAAGAAGAAATTAATAAGTTGAAAGGAAAATTAAAGGAAAATGTCTACTTAATAAAATAAAAATGGAAAGTTTGGGATGAGATTACACAAGTAATACACTCAATTTGGTACTATATTGGTGTTGTTGCAGAGCTTGAAAAACCCCTACTGAAAAAATCACGGGCAATCATAAAAAGTGTTGAAATATAATAAATGTCATCAAGAGAAACCTTCTTCACATCTAGGTTTCTAATCGACAGAAAGAAATTCAGAGGTCATTTTCAATATTTAATAACAAGTTTGATCAAAGAATGAGAGATGGATTTCCCAGTTTTTGGGATCAAAATGGGAAATTGATTTCTTGGGAAGCATAAGAGAATATTTCTTGAGAAGCACATCATCATTAATGACATCCTTATTAACCAAGAGGTACTTGTCATCATGAGCAAGGACATATTTATATGAGGTTTGCATGATTTTAATGCTAGGGTTTTCCATTAGGGTTATTATGACTTTACAAGTTAGCGGTTGTCATTGATGTCAACCCAAGTAGCACCAAGGGCTCACCCAATATTGCATGGGAATTTTGACCTACCAAATTAATATATTCTAGGTCAATAATTCTTTTGATGGTTTCTAATTGTCGAGATGTTTCCGTTGATATATGGCACGCCATGCAATTCTTCACGGTTTGAGAGATATTCATGTTTGAAGTTTGTACCCCCAGTTAGTGGGCTAAAACCCCATGGGGTTGGGGCATGGGTCATTGAAAAGTCATAATTAATATTTCTCAAACCGTGAAGAATTACGTGGCATGCCATATATCAACGGAAACATCTCGACAAGTAGAAACCATCAAAAGCATTATTGACCCAGAATATATTAATTTGGTAGGTCAAAATTCCCATGAAATATTGGTTTATCCCCTGGTGCTGCTTGGGTTGACATCAATGACAACCGCTAATCAACAATCTCCCCCTTTGGCATTCATGAAATACTGATTCACCCCCCCCCCCCCCCCCAGTATTTCAAACAATTGGTTTCAGAGCTTGGTTCCTTCAATAGCAGTTTAACAACTGGAAGGAGGTCATGGAGCATACCAAGAGATAGACCTCCATTCTTCCTTTCCAGAGTGCATAATTATTTTCATTGAAGGAACCAAGCTCTGAAACCAATTGTTGGAAATACTAAGAGGGGGGGTGAATCAGTATTCCTTTCAATTAGAGCATTACTTAATCTTCAATTATTATCAGTGTTTGTACAATGATAGCAGCAAACAAGAGGAACACAAATGCACACAGTTTTTAAGGTGGAAACCCACTCCGGGAAAAAACCAACTAATGCTTTTCTAATAATTCTTTAATATTCAACTCCAATTGAAAATAAAGCTCCAACTTCCTAGAATCTAGAAAAGCATTCTTCTCCAGCTCCCACTGGATAGACGCTCCAACGCCAGAGATTCTTCAGTAGTCAACTGAACGGATTCCCAAACACCTAATTAGCTACAACTCACCCTAGCACCACCCTAGCACCATATAGAAGAATAAAAGAAGAATGGACTCCCGTACCAGGGAAAATGGTCCACTTTACAATGATATAGAATGATGCAGAAGAAGAAGATATACTAGACCATAACCCCAACTTTGACAAAACCACCTAATGATGATCCTAGACCTCCCAACACTGTCTCTTCAACCCTTGGCAGATAGACACTAGTACAATTTGTACAGTAATGTATTTACAATGACTAAGTACAATGATACCTTTACAATGATTGTATGCAGTACTGCCCACTTGAAGACTTCATATGATGAACTTCTTGCTGTTGTCATGCACCTTGGTTGTTGCTCTTGTCATGCTACCCTCTACTACACTTTTCTTTTCTTTGCTACCGTAGAAAGTCTGGTCCTTTGCCACCCTTGACAACACATGATCTAGCTTTTTCTTGCCTTCTAGGAGCTCGATATTGAATCTGGTGTATCTCTGTTATTTCAGATCGTCAATATCTATTTTTTGGTCCTGTAGTATTCCTCTGAGCCGTCTTTCCAATGCCACAGTTCTGACCCAATTTGGATTCTTCAAGAGAGATTTATACACAATCTCTCACAATGCCCTAATTATGGACTGTTTCAGCAGAGCGCACATGTACAGCAGGCCACGTGTCACTGTTTCTTCATTTGGCTCTGAAATTAATAGAGCGAAAAATACAGACTGTGCACTATCTTTCACTTTTTACATAATTCCAATCCGATACTCAAAGAGAGAGTTATGATGAATTTACCAATCACTTCTTTGAGATGAATTTCACGAGCCTGCAAAAACCCTAACTTCCACATATCATATCTCCAAAAATATTGCGCACCTTGATTTGAAATTTTTACAACAGCTTCCTCAGGATTTTGGCTTTGCCTCATAAAACTTTCAACTTCTGAACCTTTGTAGAAAAAAAATTTAGAGCACAAATGCCACAATGACCTATTTTAGATGGTGAAATCCCTTGCCTAAGGAGGAAATGAAGATCACAATTTATATAAATGCTTAAGTTGAGAGGGGCTTCCACAAGTGAATGTGGGAGGGATTTTAGGAGCTTAAAAAATGATAATTATGACTTTTCAATGACCCATGCCCCAACCCCATGAGGTTTTAGCCCACTAACTAGGGGTACAAACTTCAAACATGAATATCTCTCAAACAGTGAAGAATTACATGGCGTGCCATATATCAACGGAAACATCTCAACAAGTAGAAACCATTAAAAGAATTATTGACCCAGAATATATTAATTTGGTAGGTCAAAATTCCCATGCAATATTGGGTTAGCCCCTGGTGCTACTTGGGTTGACATCAATGACAACCGCTGATCAACAATCTCCCCCTTTGGAATTGATGGCAACACAAGTACTCCCCCTGCGATCATGACACCTCTTCCTACAACATTATCTCCCCCTTTGACATCAATGGCAAAGGGTAACTCCCCCTGAAACACAACCATCCTGCGGACCTGTACACACTTCCACTCCCCCTAACACACAACCGTCCTGCAGACCTATAATCTACTTCCACTCCCCCTTTATATTCTGAAAAAGGAAAATCTAATGAGAACTTGGGAGAATCCTAAACTTCTGGCGAAGATATTCCAATGTTGGCAAATATTTAATATGTGATTCTTTTGGTGCTGCTTGGAATCTTGCTACTTGTCCAACCGCTTGCATAACATCTGGTCGGGAGGCTGTTACATATAGAAGACTACTAATCATAGATCTGTACAACCTTTGATACACATCCTTAGATGAGTCATCTATGCTCAATTTTCAACCTGTTACCATTGGAGTAAGGATGGGTTTGCAATCTTCCATTTTAAATTTCTTGAGCATTTCCTTGATGTACTTGGTTTGACATATAAATATTCCTTTCTCTTGTTGAGATATTTGAAGCCCTAAGAAGTATGTCAGCTCACCAAGTAAAGACATCTCGAAATCACTTTGCACCTTTGTAGCAAACTTCTTACTTAGTCGATCATCATTGCTACCAATTATTGTATCATCCTCTTTAGCTATTAGACATTCTTTTTTTGCTTCATCTAGAACATATATGTCATTTGGAGCTCAACTTGTTGTAGCCACAATTTTACCATACACGCCTTTCCCGATTTCACATTTTGTGGAGTTGAATAGTATTGTGTGTCCTTGATCACACATTTTTCCAACACTGAGCAGATTGTGATGCATGTTTTCAATCAATAGAACATTCTTGGCTAGAGCATCTTTGCTTCGAAGAGTGACAGTACCTGATCCTACAACATTTGAAGATCCATCATTTCCAAAGGACACAGTTCCATCCTTCTTCTCTTTCAGAGATACAAATTTATTTCTATACCCAGTTATATGCATTGAGAAATCGCTATCAACATACCACACATCTTTTTTCTTTTGAACCTTGAAAGCGAGAGCACAATTATCATTCTTCTTCTTCTTCCATATTCGTTCATTCTGTGGCTTTGAATATTCTTCTGAAGGATTTTCAAGTCTGCAGTCTTTGGCTATGTGTCCAAAGTTTCGACATTTGTAACATTCAATATTATTTCTTAAATGTTCAAATCTATTGATTTTTCACTGAGCCCTAGGAGGTTCATATTTGACAGATCTCCTGGAATTGTATTCATTCATAGGGTACGTGAGACATTCTACAGCTTTATGACCAAATTTTCACATGAATAATAGCAGCCATAAAAAACATGTTGGTACTTGGATGGAAATTTTCGTTGAGGAATTATCTTCCAAGGCTGTTCTTGCGAATCTTGTCCAATGAAGTCTACATGCATGACAGATATCATAGGTTCATTGTATTTTTTTGTGGAAGGTTCTGCTTCTTCTTCTTTGTAACCAATGCCAGTTTTGTTGTTGTAAGATCGTTAATTGTTGATGAGTTATTCCAATTCCCTTGAGCTGTTGGCATAGTTTTGGATATTTTTTCCTTTCTTCACTTCCTCACACAGTGAGACTACTTCGGCTTCTAATTCTTCCCTTTCCTGGTTGCTTTCTTCCAACTTCTTTTGAAGTGACTCTTCAATGCATTTTTGTTCTTCAACTTCAATTTTGAGACCTTGAACTTGTTCTTCAAGAGTATTGGAACAGATCTTCTCCGCCTTGAGATCTTTTATAAGCTTGATTTCTTCCTCATAAAATTATTCTATGGTCCATCCTTCTTCTTTGTTGCTTGATACCTCTTGTTTATTGTGCTTTGCCATAAACAATACTCTCTCATTGGCTTCTTCTTCACTGTCATTGTCTTCATCGGATGATGAGTTATCTTCTTTAGAGAGAAAGTTCCTTTTGGATCCTTGCTTGTTGAATTTCTTAAAGCCTTTCCTTCCTTTTGAGTTGCCATTACTTCTGTTTGGACATTTTTCTGCAAAATGCCCAACCTCATTACAGCTAAAACATATCAATGGAAGTTTACCTTTGAATTTTCCCTTACCAATTTTTAGTTTTCTCGTGAAGTAAGCATATTCTTCATCTGAAAGACCTTCTTCATCATCTCCCTTTTCTTCACACTTGCAAGTGCATGTCTTTTCAATTGAAGGTTGTTTATCCTTATTGGTTTTCTTAGATGCAACGAACGCAGTTTCTAGATGCGAAGTACCCTCTTCTTCATCAAGTCTCATTTCATATACTATGAGAACTCCATGTAATTCCTCTTTGCTGAGTTTGTCTAGATTTGCACTGTATTCTAAGACCGATACCTTTGGGTTGAATTTCCCTGGTAATGTTCTAAGAATCTCCCGTATAATAGTCTTCTTATCAACTGGCTCTCCCAATCCTTCTAGAGTATTGGTTATTTCATCAACGTATTGGAAGTATGCAGCAATGTTGCAATCTTCTTTCATTCTGAGTTGCTCAAATTTTTCTCTATATATTTGAAGCTTTGATTCTTTGACATTTGAGTCACCTGCATATATATTCTCAAGCTTGTCCCATACATTTTTGGCAGTTTTACAACCCAACACCTTATGATAAGCAGATTCAATAATTCCACTGATAATAATATTCTTTGCTTTTGCATCATTTACCAAATTCTTCTTACCTTGTTCATCCGTAGTTGATGTAAATCCATTTTGAACAGTGTCTCATACTTCATAACCTTGCGCCAAGAGATAGACCTCCATTCTTCCTTTCCAGAGTGCATAATTATTTTCATTGAATAGAGGTACATCATTCTTGGTATGCTCCATGACCTTCTTCCTGCTGTTAAAATGTTATTTAAGGAACCAAGCTCTGAAACCAATTGTTGGAAATACTGAGAGGGGGGGGGTGGGGGGGTGAATCAGTATTCCTTTCAATTAGAGCATTAGTTAATCTTCAATTATTATCATTGTTTGTACAATGATAGAAGAAAAAAAGAGGAACACAAATGCACACAGTTTTTAAGGTGGAAACCCACTCCGGGACAAAACCCACCTAATGCTTTTCTAATAATTCTTTAATATTCAACTCCAATTGAAAATAAAGCTCCAACTCCCTAGAATCTAGAAAAGCATTCTTCTCCAGCTCCCACTGGATGTACGCTCCAATGCCCGAGATTCTTCAGTAGTCAACTGAACAGATGCCCCAACACCCAATGAGCTACAACTCACCCTAGCACCACCCTACCACCCTATAGAAGAATAAAAGAAGAATGGACTCCCGTACCAAGGAAAATGGTCCACTTTACAATGATATAGAATGATGCAGAAGAAGAAGATATACTAGACCATAACCCCAACTTTGACACAACCACCTAATGATGATCCTATACCTCCCAACACTACCTCTTCAACCCTTGGTAGATAGACACTAGTACAATTTGTACAATAATGTATTTACAATGACTAAGTACAATGATACCTTTACAAAGATTGTATGCAGTGCTGCCCACTTGAAGACTTCATATGATGAACTTCTTACTGTTGTTATGCACCTTAGTTTCTACTCTTGTCATGCTACCCTCTGATGCACTTTTCTTTGCTTTGCTGCCGTAGAAAGTCTGGTCCTTTGCAACCCTTGACATCACATGATCTAGCTTTTTCTTGCCTTCTAGGAGCTCGATATTGAATCTGGTGTATCTCTGATATTTCAGATCCTCAATATCTGATTTTCGGTCTTGTAGTAGTCCTCTAAGTCATCTTTCCAATTCCGCAAGTTTGACCCAATTTGGATTCTTCAAGAGAGAGTTATACCCAATCTCTCACAATGCCCTAATTATGGAATTTTTCAGCAGAGCGCAATTGTACGCCATCCCACGTGTCATTTTTTCTTCATTTGGCTCTGTAATTGATAGAGGAAAAATTACAGACTGTGCGCTATCTGCCACATTTTACGGAATTCCAATCCGATACTCAAAGAGAGAGTTATGACTAATTTACCAAGGTCACTTCTTTGAAATGAATTTCAGGAGCCTGCAAAAACCTTGGCTTCCACAGATCATATCTCCAAAAATATTCCGCATCTTGATCTGAAATTTTTACAACAGCTTCCTTAGGATTTTGAATTCGCCTCATAAAAATTTCAGCTTCTGAACCTTCATAGAAAAAAATTTAGAGTGCAAATTCCACGATGACCTGTTTCAGATGGCGAAATCCCTTGCCTAAGGAGGAAATGAAGATCACAATTTATATAAATGCTTAAGTTGAGAGGGGCTTCAACAAGTGAACGTGGAATGGATTTTAGGAGCTTAAAAAATATTAATTATGACTTTTCAATGACCCATGCCCCAACACCATGGGGTTTTAGCCCACTAACTGGGGGTACAAACTTCAAACATGAATATCTCTCAAACCGTGAAGAATTACATGGCGTGCCATATATCAACGGAAACATCTCGATAAGTAGAAACCATAAAAAGAATTATTGACCCAGAATATATTAATTTGGTAGGTCAAAATTCTCATGCAATATTGGGTTAGCCCCTGGTGCTACTTGAGTTGACATAAATGAGAACCGTTGATCAATGCCAAAGGGAGAGATCAAAGACAACCTCTTCCTTTAGCTCATGAACAGTACACAAGCTTGGACTATGTAGTAGCTCATACACAGAAGCTCAAACAGGAGTGCAGTCTTTAACACCTCGGAATGTGCTATTAATACTTGACTGAAGTATTTGTGGAGTGACCTTGAAGAAGGTTCCATATTGAAGATATTTGAATGATGTTTTTGAAGTAGTATTAGAAGTCTTTGAAGAAATTGAAGACCCCTTTTAGGTTTATATGGAGATCTATTAACATCACTCTTGGAGCACCTTGTGAAGACACTCTTGAAGAATATTGAAAGACATCTTGGAGTAACTTGAAGAAATATTGAATATCTTGTGGAGATAATGTTGAAGACGATGATGCATTGATGAAGCCAGCATGAGGTAACTTGGAGAAATTGTTTGGGTACGATGAAGAGCAGTGGTGACACCTTCTACGAAGAAAAGGTTTTCATTGATGACGTGATGTGTAGATTACAGTGAAGAGTAAGCTGAAGATTGTCAGGGCTCGTTGAAGAAGACATTGGGATCCATAAGTATAACCAAATATATCTTGACGAAATGAAGCAGGAGGTTGGAGCCTCATAGAGACAAGGTTGGTGCCTTGGAAGATAGGGTTGGTGCCTTAGAATTGACAAGGTTGGTGCCTTGGAAGATAGGGTTGGTGCCTTAGAATTGACAAGGTTGGTGCCTTGGAAGATAGGGTTGGAGCCCTAGAGGATAGGAGTCCTCAAGAGACCAGGTTAGAGCCTGTACCAGATATAGGGTTGGAGCCCTTGAGGTTGGTGCCTTAGAATTGACAAGGTTGGATCCTTGGAAGTCCAAGTCGATGCTTGGAAAATATAGGTTGGAGCCTGGGAGATTGAAGATTGGTGTCTTCATCTAAGGTTGGAGCCCTACATATATTGTACTTGATTTATTGTAAAGAAGAAATTAATAAAAGCATTTATTCTTATTGTTCATTTTGTGTTCTAAATATAAGTGATCTAACTGGTAAAATTAACAATTGAAAAGAAATATTGATTCACCCCCCTCTTAGTATTTCCAACAATGAGACTCTGATTGAGAGTGTGAAAACAAATCTTCAACAGGACTGTGGAAGGAAATGGAGGAATCAACAACTGTTTCGCCAATCCACCTCAAATATTTACTCCGGAATAAAAGTTGTTCAAAATTTACGTCAAATTCAATCTCTTGCAAGTTTTCTAACCCTTTGCCAAATGAATGAGCTCTAGGGATGGAAATTCCTTCTTATTGATTTCTGACTGAACTAGAAGTCTCAACAACAGCTTTAAATTTTCTTCCAATGTTTTGAGGATCACTAACAATGGTGGGAGGATTCGAATCGGGGTTGGATCTGGTGTATCTTCGGGAAGCCAGTATGTCAAATTTCAAAAACAACTATGCACTTTACAAATTTTTCAATTCAGCCTTTGAATAAACTCTAAAATTATCATCCACAAGTTTAAGAATTTCAATGAAAACTTATTACTGGGGTTGATCTAATCTTACTCTTTCTTCCCCAGCAGTGTTGCCAAAATTTTATCACTTGGATTTGACTCAGGCTGAGAAAGGAAATTCCGAGGTAACCTCAAACCACGCTTAGCCAAGTAGCTAGCCCTACTAGGCCAGGAGAGGGCTCTCCTCGTATAGATCACCGTAAAAATGACTGAGGTAAGAATATATTAGGCTAGGTATAGTAGCTCAGGGTTTTTTGTTTTCATTGTGTAGGGTTTCATTGGATCAGGAGGAGTCAAACAACTAGGGCAAGGAAATTAGGTCAAAATTTTCAGGGTGTTCTATGGGGCAAGGTAGGCAGAAGGTTTTGAAATTTAAAGGATGATTATGGTGAGATGAGGAGACTGGTGAGAATTTAGGATGAGCATTCAAGATGATTTCTCCCTAAACTGAAGAAAATAAACAAATTATGCAAAATTTCCCAAAACAGAGCATGAAAACATGAATTTTGCCTTTCAATTTGAAATTAAGCATATCATACACATGGAATGGTTTATGAGCTTACAATACATTCATACAAATGAACACAAAGAAGAAACTATGTCAAAAATTGCATACCACATCGATCCCAAAGAAATAGCTGCAAATTTATCATTAGTGTCCTAGCCAAACTGATACAAATATATCTCTTGAGATGCCAAAGCTCCAAGTGAGTCCAACCATTACAATGACTGAGAAAATACATCATATAGACCTCAAAACCACTCTTCCTAGCCTCAGGGAGTCGAATCCATGAGATAGGGATCAGTTTCACCTACTCCCAAACAAGAATCTGAAGACTAGGAAAACTCAACAATTTGCCTCTAAAAGAGAGGAAATTGATTCATTTGACCTCTAGAGGACTTATCTAATGTATCTACCCTAGATAACAATAAAAACATGAAATTTACATTTATCTTGACCTTTTACATCAATATTTTCTCATTTCCCAAGATAAAAAGTCAAAAAGTCAAAATTTGCTGAAGATGATGAAAATGACATTTTCCTGGCAAAAGCGCAGTGCCATGATAGAAAAAAATAGCCTCTCATGCAAGCAACTTTTGGAGGCCTTCCCAGTGTCAAAATCTACTCCAGGATAGCTCATTGGAAAGCTATCTGAGTCTAGTTTCCAAATATGCCTACAATTTCCAAAATGGTGCCCATATAGCTTGTCAAAAAACACTTCTCCCAGGACTAGTATTAGCGCATCGCCTAGGCAAAAACAAGGGCAGAAACAATTTTTTTTGGTGGTTTTTTGCCTTTTGAGAGACAATTTCTCCTCCAAATCTTATGAAACTTGTTGAAGTTAATTTTCTCATCATTCTTAACATGCTAGTGGTGACCATTTGTCCATTGGATGCTCCAAGAAAAAGCGCAGCGCCAAGGGTGTTGTGTTTTTTGCTGTGTGACTGTGTGTCAAAATTGCCCAAAAATCCAAAAAATGCACCACAGTGCCCAATGTGCCAAAATTTGTCAAAATTTTGAGGTTACTTTGCTGATCAAGGGTTAAAGGCATGAATAGACACCTCAGCAAGTATGTCTAACCTCTCCTTCTCCTTTTTCTCGGTCAAAGCTTGAATCATTACATGGGCTCGTTTGAGCTTAGCCCTTGCAATTTTGTTTCTCATGGCATAGTGCTTTTCCATTTTCCTTTGAATATCATTTTCCTTCTTGGCCTTCTCTAGCAAGCTCTCTAGAAGCAAGTTGGCTCTATCAAGCCATGACTCTCTATCTCTGCTAATCTCATGGGCAAGCAGCTCACTTAGAGTGAGTTGCTCTGCCAACTCAGCTTCTTCCTGTCTCTCAAGGGCTAGAGCTCTTTTCAGCCCTCTAGTCCTTGGTATCTATCTAGGAGGTGGATCCTCCTCATCATCAATCTCACCAAATATATCCAAGGTCTCCTCTAACAAGTCTTTAGCCCTTTCTGCCTCTTTCTTTTCTTTTATGGTCTTCACCTCACTAATAATATGCTTGGTCTTCAGCTGTTGATTCTCTTGCTCAAGAAAAACAATCACATACTGTGCTCTGTCAATATTAGCTTGAAGTTCACTAATCTTTGCCTCTTTGCTTCTGATCAATGCATTGGTGATTCTATCCTCATCCTCCTCATCAAGGTCAATCAGTTGAAACTCCTACTCTATTTCATGCTTGTCCTCTTGCTCCTCAATGATTGGATCTTTGCCCATGTCTACCTGTTTTTCTGATGAAAAAGGCATGGCCCCTTTGACTCCAAGCGAAGCAAACACATGCATGTGGCCTCTTTGATAGGTCTTTGGAAATGGCTCAACATCAATCACATTAGCCCAAGTTGCCTCAATGTCCCTTTCACTACTTCATACTTAACTTTCATGATGTGATGATGGTGAAGGATTGTGGAAAGGTGGAGAAGTAGGGTCAACATGAGGTGAAGTCATATGGCTAGGTGATGATGTATGAGCAACAGGTTGAGATGGAGAAGTGGATATGGAAGGATGAGGTGATGAAGGGATTCTCTGCTCATGATGACCAGGTGGGGTAGTGAAAACTTCATTTGCAATGAATGTGTCACATCAATTGTTATTTTGCTCAAGTTGATGCATGACTACCATCTTAATGAGTGAATGGTGAAAAAGACTTTGCATTTGATGATTATACTGCCTCCTTTGTACAATGTATGCCATTTTGTCAATGCTTTGGGAGAGATAGTAAGGTATATGAAGCATTCTGACTCTAGTGAAGTGCATGAGGAGTCTGATATGGTATGAATAGAGTCGAGAAAATCTCCCCTCACAAGTGAAATACTTCATGATTATTTTCATCATGGGAACATACCAGTCAAGGAGATGAGAGAAAGGGAAAATTGTTTTCTTATCATCCTTATATCTAGGTTTGAGGTATGGCTCATAATAGCTCAGATCAAGGTTTACCTTTTTAAACCATTTCTCTCCCACATTTGGGATCCCTGTAGCAGCTGAAATAGCACTAGCGGATATGGTAAATGTCACCCCAGCAAGAGTAGCATGCCCATCATGAAGATTTATGATGAACAACCTTGTTAACCCAGGGTGATACTGAATCTATTGCACCCTCTCACAAAACTCAAAGCAACCAACAAGTTTTAAACAAGACACAATGAGAGGATAGGCCATGAGTTCCCTTGTGGTTATGGGTTCAAATATGTTAATTTTCCCTCCTTTGTGATCACTTTTCTTTGGTGATTGTTCCTCACTAATATCTCTATCCTCATCTTCCAACATTTTTAGTTTGAAAGCTTTGAAACCCTAGGGATGAGGTAGATGGGGATGGGGAGTGAAATAGGCTTTAGGGAATATGGATATGTTGTTGTAGGGAAGGAGTAGAGTCTAGGGAATAGGGATATGATGGAGGAAGAAAAGGTGAGATTTATGAGCAAAAAATTTGGGAACAATGGGAACAAAGACTAAATCTAGGGTTTTATAGCTTATCCAAACGCCAAATTTCACAAAGAAAACAAAATTGCCATCAAAATCCTTTTAAAGACAAAAAGGGGGTGAATTTCATATGTTACTTACTTGTCAAAGGCTTTAGATAAACTTTGTTGAAGTTTTGGAAGCACCTTGACCGAGTTTTGAGGCTCATGGACCAAATTGTGCATTAGTGTAGCGCTTGAACATTAGCACAGCACCTCCGGTTATTAGTGCAGCGCCTATGTAAAATGCACTGCATTTCTCAGGCATTAGCGCAGCGTGGATGGGTATTAACGCAGTGCGCAGACATTAGTGCAACGCCTAGGTGAAAAAATGCAACGCCAAGAAATTTTTGCCCAAAATTCTTAAAAACTCGGATTTCTTCCTTTGTTGAAGACTCTTAATAGTTGAATGGCAACAATGACTTGTTTTGAATTGCTTGGTGGGCTTTATAGCTTTAGTGGATTTGAAATTTAATTTCAATTACCCACTTCTCTAATGTTAATTTTTCTTCTTTGACACTGATACTCTTTTTTCTTTGTTACTTTGGCATTGCAGGCTTGATAAACCTGTTGTTTGGATTACCTTGCTCACCTAGGCCAGACATGATTGCACTTTGACAGCTTTGGGATTGCATTTATTACATATAATAACATAAAATTACATTTGGAAAAATGGAAATAAATTACATATTTGACTTTTCTATCAAAGTGACATTTTGATATAAAAGTCATTAAATTAAAAATACAACTTTGAAAGTATAATAAATACATCATGATGATCTTATGTAGTCCCTCTCATATATGCACTAAGATTATCTGAATGAAGGAGTGACCTTGAGAAATTCAAAACCCTAATGACCTAATGGAACTGCTTTTTGACCTGACTTTTAGAATGAAATTTTGACTTTAAAGATTTCCAAGTGAACAAAGCATTTCCATAGGTGTTATTATGCTCAAGGAATCATGAGAATGAGTGAGCCAATATGATCTTTTGAGGGAGAAAGAAGCTTATTTGACAAAGACAACGACCAGTGGAATAATTTTATGTCATGACCTATTGGAATGATGAAAAATTTATTCATAATGGGACACCTAAGATGCACATGCAAATGTGTTTTGATCCCTGGTGGAAGTATGAAAATACTGACACTAACAGGTCACGATTCTTTTTCTTCTCATGATGGAGAAATTTAATTGATTCAAATATTCTCTTCTTCATCTCTTCCATTGTTCTCCTGCCAAAAACCAATCAAAATTAAATTAAAATAAAAAATACCAAATTTGGAAAAAAAATATCTTTAATCAAATTTTAATTAAATAAATAAATAAAAAGAAATTTGTTATTTCCATTTATCCTTGAAAATATATTATTGGTGAAAGAGAACATAATCGAATGGATATGCAATCGAGAGAGGCTTTGAGCAAATGAAAGTGCAAAAATTAAACTCAGAAAAATAGTTTTGGTTACAAATTCAGAGCTTAATTTTATACTAAATTTTAGACTCGTTTAATGACCTAATTTGGTCATGAAACTACTTCAGAAATATTCTCTGTAATTTTATCTATCTAACGAGCCGTCTTAGGTCTCATTTGGCCAAATAAAACTTAACTTTTGAACTCCCGAAATTGAAAAATTAAAATTGCCAAAATTCAAAAAACAAATGTTACTTGCGTCAATATTGAACATTTTAATTATAAATTTTAATTCTAGTTAATTGTACAATTAAAATGAATTAGTTATTAATTAATTAGAATTACTAAGTTAAATATATACCAATTAATTTTAAATTTGAATTAATTAAATTATTATTATACCAATTAATTAAATTGATTACATATTAATTAATTTACAAATGAATTAAATTAAATACAAAACTTAAAATATAAATTTAATTAATATTATAATTAAATTTAAATTAATTTAAAAAACATATAAAAAAAAATCATACAAAAGAAAAACCTCGTTCGAATCTTGTTTCAAATTATTTAAATGATATGACTTTTCACCTTGAGGAGATTGTTAGGCCATCGAAGATGAATGAATTTAGGCATCGGGGACATTTACAATCGTGTATATTGGAGATGTGGGAGGCATAAGAGATTAGAGGTTACGATAAAATGTTTTCCGAGGTTTTGATATAGAATAAGGGAGAGTTATGGTGTGAAGGAGGAGAGGGGACCACGTGGAGTGGGCGATCTCCTTCTTATATATGAACTACAATCATTTTAATGTTAATAATTATAATTATTCGGTAATTTTAAAAGAAAATGAATTATATCTATTTTATATTTTGATATTTCAAGTTCTGTAATTTTTTTTAAAATTGAGAATTTGAATAAACTATCGAGATCTTGAAAGCGCATAATTTTAATTGTTTTCCAATTTGGCTATGGCAATTTTATAGAACTGTTATTGAAAAATAAAAAAATTAACTAATAATTAATATTTACATTCAATTACTAATTTGTTTAGAAAAAATAAAATAATATACATTTTATACATTTTTTAATTTAATTAGTGAAAATTATCGAACTTTGGATGAGCACCATTTGCAAACCGTGTAACCAAATAAAATGAAATGAGTAATGATGGAAAGCTAATGAAATTTAAAACTCAATGAAGTAATAAAAATAAAAATCCGAAGAAAATAAAAATTTGGCAAAATTGTAGGACTCTTAACCAAAATAAAAAATTAAAAGGTGATTTATCCAAAATTTTCTGGAAAGGGTCCCCATTATTTGAAATAAATAAATAAATAATGGGGGGTTGAGTTTTTACCTACACAATAGCGACACACGAGAAAGAACCAATTATATTTGGTTTAAAATATAATGAGATTTAGTTGACCCAAAGGTTAAAAGTGAGGAATTCCATTAAACCGTCAAACAATAAAACAATTCTATGGGTCCCACGTAAATAGATTAAGCAATATTAGTTCGAAAAGATAAGTACTCAAAGTAGACTGAGTAAAATCATGAATCCAATTTTTAGGAAAACTTTATTTTAAGATTACCTCATATGAAAAATAAAAGAAGGTACAGATAGGAGTGTTTTGATAAAGCATATATCCATTGTTATGAATGGTATTTGACGAAATTTTCTTTTATTCCATACAAGCATGGCCCTACTGCTAGCTAGCGTCCATAGCCCTGACGGGTTTAATTTTATTTATCATGCTTCCTCTTTTAATGACGCTTTTGATAAATGCATTTGCGAGCTTTTAGTTTATGCTGTACCTGAGTGAAAGAGGTGGAATGGTAATAAAGAATTATTCTAATGAATATAATACTTCGATAATGTTGACTCCAAAATATTTCCTCACGACTATCAATCAAAGGTTTTTATAAAGAGGAGGGATGAGAGGATTACATCGATTTAAACTCACATCAGTTGTTTTCTTGAAAATGTGAACTATATCACTTAGAAAGGATATGTGTTCCTCCATGGAAAATATTTAACGCAAGAGAGATTTAGGATTCCATAAACATATATATTGAATAGTAAATAAAACTCAATGAAATAAATAGAGTAAATATTTCCCATGTATGCCCACCAATGTTTGGTGAGGAAAAGGTCTTCCACATAAATTTTAGCAGAGTCACCAAAATCAAACCAAAACAAATAGAAAAAAGGAAAAGAAATCTAAACTTAAGCAAAAGAAATCAACAAACTCCAAACATGTCAAAATGAAAAAAATGAAAAACAAAAATAAAATCTCAAATTTAAAAGACAAACCTCAAAAGTATTAATTATAAAATGTCTCAACAAAGGAGTTTCAATAAGACAACCCTGAGTGTGATCAACTTATGTTAAGATTTTAAATAAATGTCATCTTGTTGAGTTATAAGAAATTAGGCTTCAAACATTAAGGTGAATAGAATTCATGTGATGAGTTTAATCCCAAATGAGAAGTTTCTTCCTACTGTAAATTTTCTTGTTTCAAAGCAAACCCCGCATAAAATAAATTTTAACCAATTTTCTCATAAAATAACTACTTAAGAAACAAGTAAAAAGTTCAGTGACTCCCCAATAGCTGATTTGGTAAACATTGTGACTGATGTTCAAAAATTTAGAGGCAAACAAAAAAGAGAATGAGCTCCAAATCTAAGTTGATAGAAGTGAAAAATAATTTTGGGAGACCTGCAAAACAGATATTTATGATCAGCAAAAAACTAAAAAAACAAAGTTGAACAAAAAATTTAAAGAAAAGGAAAATAATGAAAGTGGGAATATGAAAATTACCATTGGAGAATTTTGTTTAATATTTTACCTGAGAGAAATTGAGTTTATCCAACAAAAGGTAACCTCTTCTTTTAATTGGAAGTAAAAGAACGAATAAGTGATTTTCAATGTATGCCTAAAATCATAACTTATTAAAACTAAAATTAAGCAAGCGATAAAGCTATGAAAATAATGATTCGTGTTCAAAGAATAAAAAATAAACAAAGTCTATCAAAAATGAAAATGTGCTTCTTTATAGATTGAAACTACAATTATTCTCTTTATCTTTTAAGATTTCATATCAAATCCAAGGGTTCATTAACTCTCGAAAATCAAGACCAAGTCTCAATCTATGTGATGCATATGTATTTGGGGAGAGGACTTGAATTTTTATATGTTAACTATGGAGAGATGTATCAAAAATTCAAATAAAAGAGAATTTAGACATGAATTAATCATGATCCATTACCGTTGTGTGTTCCACATCTGCTTAGCAACTAATTGCTCAAGAGTGTCTTTTTCTTTGTCTTGTCAACTTTCTTCATTTCTTCAATATGTTGAGGACCCAAATCTCTTTTATACCAATTTTAGTGAAAAGATGTCAGAACATGTGAGAATTTCCAAGTTGGATTTCGGAGTGGAAATATCATGAATGAAGTTGAAATAAAGCTTCAATAATCCAATACCCCAAACTAGAGAGGCCCGATCTAGATAAAACAAGTTACAAAGGCTCCAATATAAATATGTTTCAATAGCAAAATATAAAAGAAAAGGTCTATCGGAAAACTAAATTTTGGCAAAGTAACATCTCGTAACAATTTTAAAAGAAGTCATAATCATGAAAGATTTCAATAAATGATGTACCAAAGGTAAGTGCTCTATTAAACAAGGTTTCCAAGAAAAACATTCGATGAACAAAACTCTGATTAACAAATATCTAGATTCATAACATTTTCAGAGAATTTTTTTTTTCATAAGTTAAATATAATTTCACTTTTGATATAAGAAGTCCCGATATGGAAATCTTGAATATTAAAAGGGAGAAATATCTCAGAACAAAATTATTTTGTAAATAAAACTTATGATATTAATCATGCCTGATTATGAATGATTTTTAAGTGAATAATGTGAAAACATTGCCTTTTTAGTAAATCAAACATTCACATATCGGAGGTAAACAATTTCTTAATATTTTATAAATTAGTTCCTATGACTTTCATTTCGATAATGATATAACCTAAATTTTTGTAAAAATGATTGCAAGAGCACTTACATTTGTCTGTAAAATAAGCTTCTGATGAAAGGAGTCCAAGATTTGATGAATATGAGAATAAATCGGGTAGCAGATATCTCGAAAACCATTATGAAACTAAAATAAACATACAAAACCTTGAGACCACAATATTCTAGTGAAGACAGTGAAATAGGGGTGATTTTCTTCACTAAGTGTAATGGAGAAGATAGTGGAGGAAACTTCCATGTGTATCTTGGAGAGGTAAATCTCGTAATTTGTTTTAAAATGCTTCTAATAGTCTATAGACCCTAGAATATGATAGCCAGAAGGTTCAAAATTTCGAAGGGAATAATCTCGGAAGAATGAAAAGAAAAGGACTGGGATTCCAAAATTTACCAATTGTAGGATCTAATTTTTTATAAAAGAAATGAATGTGACTAAAATGGATGAGTTCAGTGAAAAGGTTCAACTAAATCTGGCAAATGTTGATTTAGAATAGGCAGAGATAAAATCATGGATAAAATCATTTTTTAACTTGTTGCAAGATTTTTTGCAATTTCCTTTGCTTGTAGAAAATATGAACAAGAGGGAGCCAAACATTTCATTTTAGTTTCATCAATGATTATTGGCTCATCTTATGTATTTTTGAAGCAGGGAAATATGAAAAGAAGTAACAAGATAGAACACCAAAATTCCAATAAATAAATAAAAAAAATACTTCTTTGAACATGTCAATGGTCTGGAAAGGGCTAATTGCTTCCTTTATTCTAAGGCTAAGTAAAAATCAAGTCTCCAAATCAAGCTAATGAAGACCTACAAAATAATTTAAACATAAATAAGAAGTAAAATATGGAAAAAGAGAAATCTAACAACAAATGAAGATGAACATATGCACAATACCTGGAAGAATTTCGATTGTAATTTTACCTCGTGAAACTTCAAGTTCTCCCATGCATTTCTCAAAATTTTCATATTTTCACAATCATCTCCTTATTTAATCTAAAGTTAACCTCTAAGTAATGATGTATTGATTTGAATTTACTTCAAAACATCATTGAGAGAAAAGAGTGATAAAAGTGATCATATAGAAATTGCTTGTGAATTGAAAAATAAATTTCTTAAGAGCGCTTGATTGTAAGGATTCTTTGGAAGTTCACTCTTCCTGATTTCTTTGCGAATTTCAACAATGTGATGAAGTTTCAACAAAAAGTATAAGCAAACACAAATAAGTGTAAACTAATCAATCATAATTTTCGAACACTATTTGTTAGAGAACGAAGTAAATAACAAGGAAGCATCATAAGATCATTACATATTTATTAAAAAACCGCAAATAGGAAAAGAATCTAAATTTACATTAATATATTCCTAATACTAACTAAATGAAAGGAAACATGACTAGGTATAGTCATACTTCCAATGTAATCATTCTCTCATTTTATTTCTTGTATGTATGTACAGGACAAAGATCAGTAACAAGAATATAGTTAAAAGAACAAAAATAAATTTGAATATAGTATGTATACTAATTTCTAGCGTATTTACAAGAAGAAATTTTTTTACAATCACCTTATCTTGAATTGCCCCTTCTAGCTGAATTTCAATTGGTTCACAGAAATTTGGATGGATTTCCATTAATTATTGGAACATGTTTAAAGGAGAGGATAACAGACCAGATTGTGGGAATTCACTTTTAGATACAATGGCCTTATGTACATATGTTAACTTATTAACAATTTTCAGTGTAGGAAAACTTTTTAGATGTCTTTCAAATGGGTCAATGAAATATGGATGGAAGTCAGCGACATTCAATAAAATATTATTAATTATTAGATCATTGGTCATATTGTGAAGATACACACTCTTGTTGGCATTGCTTTTGAGAAAAAAGAAGCAAGTGATAAGAGATGAACATCAATTTAACTTGGAAGAGTAATAGCTCTTGATGTTCATGATTATGTTTTGAAACTTCATTTTCCCTTTCAGGAAATGCATCAATTAAGTGTCCAATACTGAACCACTCAATATGCCAGCGTAATATATCTAAAAACAGAAAACAAATCTAAAATCAAACAAAATAAGTGAAGGAAAAATAACAAAATCAAATCACTATTTACAGTAGTAACACAATTATTGTTACAACACAATTGGGACTGGTTTAAAGTAATTTCTTCTTCACAGTAATTGGCCAGAATAATGAAATTAGAATGATTTCCAACACTATCTTGTGAATTAGAGAGAGGATCGGGACTATGAATTGGAGTCAAGACTTGATCATCATAAGAATCATAGATTTGTATGGGTTCTTGAATGTTGAAAATATGATTATGATTAAATTTTTGAAAATGAGAGTCAATTGGAACAACTTATGTATTAAGTTTCTCTTCATTTTCAAGTATATTTTGATTTGGAATATGAGGATTTAATAGGGAATGATACAAATCAAAATCCTTAATGTTAAAGAAGTTATCATAAATGATTTCAATATATTCATTAGTATTCTCTTTATTCTCATTTGATGTATCAAAACAAGAAGGAATATGGAGTACATATTTATTAATCTCAGAAGAATGTGTATCAATTGTTTCTCTACCTTGATAAAAACTAATAGGAAATTCATTTATATCAACTTCTCTATTTTTTTAAATAACACTAATGCAAAGAGGGGATAAATTTATATTAGCAAAAATATCATGATAAATATAAAAATGAGAATCAAAAGTAATGCGTTTGAAAATATCTCTATTTGCAGATTCTTGTAAATTTTGTCCATTGCAAATTTCATATTCAAGATCATTGGATTGGCTAACTGTAATTTCTTGAAGAATGTTGTTTGGCCATTGTGAATTTAGCATTTGATCATCGTGATTGATTTTAGGATTTTGTACAAAAAACTACATAATATCAAAATATTCAATTTCTACTTGTGTTTGTTGATTGATTTTCTGAATTTAATGCATAGTAATTTTCAAATTTCGTGGCATGTGGTTCTTGAAGATTGTAGCTGATATTTTTTTGCATTTTATTACCAAAGTTTTCCAAGCTTTGGGACTGTGTCTCATTAACATGATAGATATTATCATGCTCATAATTAATGCTATAAGATTTGTGAACTAAATGAAGGAATTGATCATACATGGTAGAGGCAACTTCATCATGATTGGTATGCACCTCCATATTAGAATTCTTAATTATGTTAATAAATTTTGAAGAAGAGTGATCAAAGGTTGTAATTATTTCATATGGATTTGGAATGCAAGGAAGAGAACAAACACTTTCAAATTAATCCAACAATTCATCCTCTGAAGGTTTATATTCAATTTCGAAGCTCAAACAATTTAATCAAAATATAACAGCAAAATCTATGAAAGATTCATTTTAAAACCTTCGTAAATCTTAAAATTCATCGCATACATGTTCATAATAATAACCATCGAATTAAAAAAGGAAAGTTGTGATAAATTGATCCCAGTTGTGAATAGAGGCAACTAGAAGAGATTGACACCAGCTTTTGGATTTTCTCGATAATTTAAGAGTAAAAATCTTGCATAAAATACCTTCATCAATATCATGAAAAATGGAATTTGCAAAATTTTTAATAAACTGTAAGGCATGATCAAATGTGGAAGCATTTCTCTTACCGTTATACTTTATCTTTGACGAGTGTCTTACAATTTTTGGTGGAGTATTGGCAGATGCATGTCTAGAGATACAACTTCAAATTGGAAGTTTGAGATAAGCCATTGTGATTGAATACAAATTTTAAAATATAAAAATTCCAAAAGACAACAAGTCTTTGGGCCCTCCTTCTAGCGCCAAAAATGTTGATGGCGCAAAATGAGCATTCAACATTATAAGGGAAACCACGCAGTCAGGAACTTAAAGCAACTTCTTTTCTATTGGTAATGGTGGTTACAACTGGTTAAACTATGTCCAATTACCTTCTCTCTATCTTTTTTGGCTTAAAGTACTTACCAATAGAGAAGATACATCAGATCAACCATCTTGCTGAGCTCAGGCAAGAAAGTAGTCCTTAAGCTGATCTAGGGCTCAACCAAGCCACAACTAAATTTTCCTCTTTAATAAGAGGACTTCTATAAATGTAATGATTAATCTAGATGCAAACTACTCCTAGAATGCAAGAAAAACCAATCACATCTCGAATTGGGAAAAGGATAGCCATTTCTAAATTCAAGAGTAGAGGACTAACTAATAAAGGGAATATGAATGTTTATATGATTGAGCCCATTAAATAATTTTCATC
The DNA here is from genome assembly GCA_034641835.2 of Pinus albicaulis. Taxonomy (NCBI): domain Eukaryota; kingdom Viridiplantae; phylum Streptophyta; class Pinopsida; order Pinales; family Pinaceae; genus Pinus; species Pinus albicaulis. The sequence goes on from CM076580.1 coordinate 500,269,555, forward strand.
AATTAAAGAAACAGTTCATTTAATTGATGAAAGAGAAACCAAAATAGGAATGTAATTGAATAATAAATAGTGACTGCCCAAAATACGCCAAACTCGATGAATTCATATTAATTTTTAATTCTATTATGTTCATATTAATGCTCGTATGGAATTTCAATAGCATAAACTAACGATAAGACAATAGTGTTCAATATGAAAATTATTTAGAAAATAGATTACATTCAATTAGGGAAATTCTAGTAATAGAAGATTAATTCCTAATTCAAGTAATAGTGCATTGAAATAAAAATTTATTAAACTCATACCAAAATCTCATTACAAGCCTGCAGTCCTTGGCAAGCTTTATCTCCTTGGAGAAATTATCAATAGTAGTTCCAAACAAACTTTTCTTTCAGAACTGAAAATACTCTTTCTCTGCACAATTTAGAATACAATACATTACATTAGTGCACATGTACAATAAGGCTAAATCACAGAGTTTTCCCCTAACCTCAGATATGAAGTTTTCCTCTCACCCGTAGCTATAATCCCTATTACAATAGTGCTTCAAGAGTCTTTAATTTCAAAGAAGAAGAATCCTCTCTTCCCCCTTCTACAAACCACTATTTATAATTACAAAAATGAATTCCAAATAGGAGAATTGTTGAAGAACAAATATGTTCCAACAATTTTCATTGGTCACATTTTTTTTTTTTTCTCTTGCTTGAGAAATTTAATTGATTCAAATATTCTCTTCTTCATCTATTACATTGTTCTTCTACCAAACACCAATCAAAATGAAATTAAAATCAAAAATACCAAATTTGGAAAACAAACATCTCCAATCAAATATTAAATAAATAAATAAATAAAAAGAAACATGTGCTTTCAATTTATCCTTTTAAATATATTATTGTTCAAATATAACATAATCGAATGGATCTGCAATCGACAGAGGCTTTGAGCAAATGAAAATGCAAAAATTAAACTCAGAATATTAGTTTTGGTTACAAATTCGGAGCTTAATTTTCTGCTAAATTTTATACTCGTTTAATAACAAAATTTGGTCAATTAACCACTTGATAAATATTCTCCATGATTTTATCTATCTAATGAGCCGTTCTGGACTTCATTTGGCTAAGAAAAACTCAACTTATGAGCTCCCAAAATTGAAGAGTCAAAATAACCATAATTCTGGAAAAAAAATATTGCCTAAACCAAAATAAGACATTTAAATTAAAAATTCTAATTCTAATTAGTTATAAATAAAAATTAATTATTTATCATTTAATTAAAATTATTAAATTAAATACATACAAATTAATTTTAATTTGAAATAATTAAATATTAATTAAATTAATTACATATTAATTAATTTATAGATGAATTAAATTATATCTCAAACTTTAAATATAAAATTTAATTGATAATATAATTAAATTTAAATTAATTAAAAAAAACACTTTCGAATCTTGTTTCAAATTATTTAAATGATATGACTTTTCACCTTCAGGAAAAGGTTAGGTTATCGGAGACTAACGAAGATAGGCATCGGGGTATCGAGGACATTGACTATTGGATATCAGAGAAATGGAGGCATAAGGGATTAGAAGTTACGATAAAAAATTTCTCGAGGTTCTGAAATAAAATAAGGGAGAGTGATGGTGTGAAGGAGGAGAGGAGGACCATGTTAAGTGGGTCTTTCTCTTTTATATATATAAATTATAGCCACTTTTATATTAATAACTATAATTATTTGGTAATTTTAAAAGTCTAACAAAATGAACCATTTTGCAATTTTGAAATTCTAGGTCTCATCATTTCTTTTAAAATTGAGAATTGGAATAAATTATTTAGATTGTGCAAACACACAATTTTAATTGTTTTACAATTTAGTTGCGACGATTTTGTAGGAAAATAAAAAATTTAACTAAAAATTAATTTTATAATCAATTACTAATTTTTTTACAAAAATTAAAATAATATACATTTTTTAATGCAAGCGGTAAAAATTATCGAACTTCGGATGAGCAACATTTGCAAATTGTGTAACCAAATGAGATGAAACAAGTACTTATGAAAATCTAGCGAAAATTCAAACTCAATGAAATAATAAAAATAGAAATCCAAAGAAAATAAAAATTTGGCAAAATTGTAGGACACTTAACCAAAAGAAAATATTAAAAGGAAACTTAGCCAAAATTTTATGGAAAGGGTCTCCATTATTTGAGATAAATATGTCAAAAATGGGGGGTTGAGATTTCACCTTAATATACCCTTTAATTGATACACAAAAAAATAAATTTTGTGCACATTAAGTCACTTTTTACAAAATTCAAATATAATGTTTGAGAATAAATTTATGACTATTTTCCCTAGGCCACCTATTTGAGATTTAATTTTAGAGCATGCAGAAACCCTAACTTCTTCAGACCATATCTCAAAATATATAGGGAACCAAGATTTGAAATTTCTACATGGGGTTCATCTATATTTCGGCTCAACATGGTCAAAATTTTAGCTTCTGGACGTTCGTAAAAAAAATGTTATAGCGAAAATTTCAAGATGATCTATTTGAAGTAGCAAAACCCTAGAATTCAAAGCTCTTATATCAAATGTTATGCAACTAGCTCAAAAAACAGAAGATAAGATAGATCAATGACTTGAGAAATAGCCTCTTCAAGGGGCCAACCTCCTTTACATCACGTAAATGAACAATTCTTGGATGATACAAATGGCAAGACCTCCTTGGTATATATATAGGAGTCTAAGGAGTCACAATATAATCAAAGGCTACATAACAATAATAATGTAAGGACACAACAATAACAATAGTAGGCTTCTATGGGGAACAAAAATAATAATATGGGGGCTACATGAGCACAACAATAACAATAGGGGGCTACACTAACAATAACAATAAGGGGGTTACACTAATAATAACAATAAAGTGAATACACTAGTATTTTAGGGACCTAACACCTCCCCTCTCTCACATCACTCTCAATTACCTAGTACCTAATCTATCTACTAAAAAATAATTGAAATCAATATATTAAATTAAATAATCCTAAACCTTTTATACAAGCCCCTCTTATATATTCCCCTAACCCTTGTACCTTCAAAAAGGCAGAACATGCATAGGGAATATCTATATTTCCTTTGTTGGCCTCTTCCTAACAAATAAAACATTTATCCATTGTAGTATCTCCATAATGCATTAGTGATTCCTATTTAAAAACGAAATGAAAAATGTTAATACTACCTGAAACTTATCTTCAAATTTTTTAAAAAGGAAACAATTACCACAATATCAAAATTAAAAAGCATAATACTACAAATAATTTTCAAACGAAGCATCGATATTAGTCAAGATAGCCAATATTACCTCTCATCTTCACCATTAGTGTCTGTGGCATCTACGACGGTTGAATGTAGGATTTGTAAAGAAGAGTATAATAGATCATTTAGAATAAAAATACCTACAATTTAGACACTATTTTTAGATCAAAACAATTTCTCAAAGGATGGTAAACTAGTTCTCAGAGTACCCCAATTGTGCCAACAACTATAAAATTATATTTTTAATCACATATCTACCATTTAATATCAATACCACCCATTTAATAACATATATTGTTATTCAAAGATTATAAGAAATACCTAGTTATTCACCCACTTTCTTTCCAACCATATTACATGTGTGGACAAACGTTGTCTGGAATAAGAATACCTATAATGAACATAAATTGTGTTAAAGGTAGATAAAGAATCAACAAAGTAATAAAATAAATTAAGAATAATTTTTATGACTAATAAAAACTAGAAAGACTCAAGCGCATAAATAGTTTAATGAGCTCCTCTTGGTTTCAAGAATAATTTATTGAAGTAGTCTAACCTTGGAGAAAACGTTCCATGATTTGACGGAGCATCAACGAAGTGAATAATGACTGTTGGAAAGAGGGAGGTTTACTGACTATTAAAATCCTAAATTATTCTCTACTGAACAGGGCCAAACACATGAAGGTGGAAGCTCTTATGCCCCACCCCCCGTCCCCCACCCCCCCACCAACATCACTCTCCATTCCCCAGTACCTAATCTATCTACTATAAAAAAATATGATAGCAACACATTAAGATTAATGCATACACACTAACAAAACAAAAAATTGATAAAGAAACATATATGTTCACATTCATCCTCTCAAAACTTCTAAGTATATTTCATATGTTTATAACATAAGTACAAAAAGTATGCAATATCTCATTCAAAGGCATACGTCCAAAATAAAGGATGCAAGAATTCATTCAAGTATTATATTAATACATCAATATGACTTTTTTTAGAGAAAAAATACTATACAATGATTTATATTATATAATATATTATAACATTGTACATCATCAATTTGATTTTCCTCTTCTTATTACAACCTAAAACATTCTTCAGTTTTTCATCCATTTTTTCATTTTCATCTTCTAACAAGGGTTGTTTTGATGATGATTGTAATTGGATCCTACGACACATTGCACCCCTCGTCGTGATGTTCTCACGAAGTCTAGGATATTGTGAGTGGACATCACCTACAAAAAATATTAAATTTATATGGTCAGTTATTGAATATCATTGAAGTAGGTTTTTAATAATAAAAAATACATTTTCAATGTAATTATTTACCTGGAGCACTAGTCGACACCAATGAAATGACTTTCTTGTGGTCCTCTTCTAGTTGAGGATCCTCTTGTATGACATGATATGCTATTGAAACCACAAAATTCATAAGTATACAATCGTAAATGAATAAATAAAAACATTAGAAGTACATACTTTATAAGTATGAAATTGTTAAGTATATGATTGATATGCATCCCTATTACCATTATGGGCCTCATATTTCAATGCAATATCTTAGGGTTAAACCCCACTGTCATGGGGTTCCTCAGGAGCACCAAAATGTGTTGGTTTGTGTGCAATAACAGAGTACTACTACTCAGTAGTCATGGGATCATTTATATTTGTACTAATCCCCTGCTAATTAAATCAAATTGTAATATTCCTAAATTAGTTTGCCGCTAATTGGAATATTAAAGTTTGTTTTGTCATTTAGATGGGTGAATAAGTGGGTAGGGAGACCCATAAATCTCTTTATGAAGAATAAAACCACTTCTCATGTGAATGTGGATCATCATTTCAGCTTAATAAAGCACCCTAAGGTGTGAGCAGGGGCTAGAGCATGTGGACTAGATCAATGTTGACCAGATCAACAACGCTATTATGGATATCATGGAGGATTAATGGAGGACAACGCAGTCATTTAGGAGGAGTGTATGCATGTGAGTAGCTCCATTATTAAGTGGGACCCAAGGTGAGGAAGCTCACCAAGCATAAAAGGAAGAGGATGGAAGAATTAGAAGACATGGATTTTTATTATTGATTTTGATATTTTTAGATCTGGATTTTTCATGTGACATATCTATGCATGCTTTTGTTGTTTAGTAGGGTTTTTTGTGTTGTTTAGAACAAGGGTGTTTCCAAGTGGAAATCCCACCCTCATCCTCGAGGTACTCATAGTGCCTGCTCAGGATAGGTTATCTTGAGCTGCATTACCACTATTTATCATTTGGCCAAGCTTCAGTCTCATATACAACGTAGTTCTATTTAGAGTTGTGCTATGTTGTAGGGTATAGCAGCGGAGGAGAGAGATCTCCAATTTCTGAGCTAGTTTTCCGTTGGAGGGATCGTCCTTTCATCTGAAAGCTTTTGAGGAATTTCTCAGGGCCTCATTTCATATTTTGGCACCAGGCCAAGTAGCTATCATCAGCTACAACGCATTTTCCCTCAAGGACTACGTTATTTTAGAGAGTAGTTGCAATAGTGGGTTTATTTCCCTAGTTGGAGGAGTTGTGTTTCCTTTGAGGGGATCAACCATTCATTTAGGAGATCTATTGGAGGAGGATCAGCCATTGCATACTTCAGATCAGCCACCCCCTATTGCTGATTCAATTGCTAATATTATTTAGCCCTAGGGTCGAATCTACTATTTTTGTATAGTGTGTATTTCAGGAAACCTTTTCTGGGTTGTCCTGGAAATCTGTTTTGGAGCATGGATCTCTAGTCTTAGCACTTTTGGAGAATTAGATCAGCAACAATATATTTTTTTATCTTTCAGATGTTATTCTCTCATATACAGTGCAATTTTATGCATTCCTACATTTCATGTATTAACAACATTTCAGATCTAGGTGTATGCTTTCATGGGAGGCTTGTTTGCCCAACTTGAGCGATATTTCCCTCAAGTATTTGTACCTATTTTTGTTGCTATAATCATAATGGAATGGATCTATGGTTGTCTCATGTCTTGAGCTATTTATATTCTACGTATTTCTAGTTTTATGTGCCATATTGTTGCTTTCCCCATTTGGAAATATTACTGTGGTATTAGAGCATAATATTGGCTCAGCCTGTGTACTTCAGCCATTATGTCATCTAAGGAGGATTCTCATAGGAGAGAGGAGATTTGCAGGAGAGATGAAGGAAAAAATTCATTATGAGGAGGGAAGGAGTTCTCAAACTTCTTCTTCAAACTATGCAGTGCATTAACAGAGACATCAAAGAGATGAAAATGGAGAGATGTAGAAAATCTCCAAGAGGGCTTGGACATGAAGAAAGCTCCATATTTTCACATTATGGGTGTAATCATTCAGCTACACCATCAGATCTACAACATGGTATCATGCCTACATTCTTGGAAAGAGAAGAAGAGGAAGGAGAAACACTAAAGGAGGAGACTCTTGGTGACTATCTCCAAGAATATGAATCTAAGTCTAGGAGATTCAAGGAGCATCTAAACTTCCAAGGGTTTTGTCAAATCAAAGAAGATAGAATACCCAGTAACCACAATAGAAGAAGAGGGTGCATGCAACACACTTTGGGTAGATTCTTTCTACCTACTTTTGATGGGTCACCCAAAAGCACAACCAAGGCTTGGGTAAAGAAGCTAGACACATATTTTCAATTGCATCAAGTTTGAGAAGAGGAAGCCATTAGAGTAGAAGTGCTACATCTCGAAGGTAAGGCTTATTCCTGGTGGTTTTATGAATATTCTTCATTGAATAATGCAAATATATCTACTTATGAAAAGTTCACTATGGATTTAGTGAAAATATTTAATTAAAGACATTTTGAAACTTATTTGTGTGAGCTAGCCAAACCCAAGAAATCAGAACCTTTGCATGTGTTGGAAGGATCCATGAAGCCAACTCCATTTAAGAACATTCTTGAGGGGGTTAAAGATCTGCAACATGCTTTTCCAAGGGAAAAATCCCCACTTCAACAAGAACTTCAACAAGAACTTTCTTCTCAAGAAGAAGACATGAGGATTCCTCCTTCAAGAGGAGATCAAGCCAAAGGATCTCTTAATGATGAGGTATTCTCCAATGATGGGGAGAAGGAAGAGAAAGAGTTGGAAAGAGCCTCCAACGCTGTAATATTAGGAGGAGATCCACCTCTATTTGAATATGGAGATGAAGCAATTGCTTCAACTAGAGGAGCTCTTGTATCTTTGCAAGAAGTTCCAAAGGATCTCACATATGAAGATCAGGAGCAGCATGTGTCTATGTTGATAGGCAATGAGACAAAACAATGGAGGAAGTTTGTTCCAACATTGACCACATTTTTGGGGACATACATTATGATAGATCACTTCTTTTTGATTAAGACTCTTGACACCAATATGACATTGGGTGTGCATGGGTTGATTAAATTGGAGAACACCTTAAACTGTGAGATCTTGCAGAAGGTAGGAGAAGATGAAAAGGAGGGCCAACACCAAGTGATTGGGAAGATACACACCCATCCTTTTCAGGATATTTATGCATAGAAGTAGGAGGATGATTTGCGCAGTGAGGGCAGGGACAAATCAGTCCACTCACATATACAGCCTGCTCTAGGCCTTGATGTTTCATTACATGGAGGCATTCCACCAGGGAGACCCCCTGATTGGAATATGAACAAAGAGTTATCTCAACATGGTGCAACATTTACATATTTTGCGTAGGAAGGAGCCTTGGGAGGAGCTAGCACAGCGCAGAGAACCTTTGATGGGTTCAAAAGAGGGGCGAGAAATTTTCTGATATGGACAATGCCATCTCCCACTCAGTTATTTGCGTTGAAATATGATGATTCATGAATCTATGATGGCATGATCATGGTGTCAAAGGGCTATTCCATAGTCTTGGAGCAACAAAAGATACTTCCACACATGAGGAAGATTTCTGAATATGACAAGAGGTTATTAACACTCTTGCATGCATTGGCCAAACTATGGAAGTTTTGGATGGGCAATACCTTCCAAGAGGAGGTTGACCTCCATGTACTTCAATCTTGTCTTGGGCAAGATCAATTGCAAGGGAGGTAGCAAAAGTGTGGTGGCAGTACTCCAGCATGTGGCTTTGGCATTGAGCATGTAAAAGAGGAGAGATATGATGTGACAGGTGCTTCATTTCAGATCTCAACAACGTTGTCACTATTGAGGAGAATGGATCCATATTGGGAGTTCCAATTGTTGGTGGAGTATTCCAAGAACCTCTTCACATGTAAGGTTCTTGATGGGAAAGTGATAGATGGGAGATATAGAGTGGTTGATGGAGTCATTTATTTCCATGATCGGATCCACTTGACTAGAGACTCCAAGCTCAAGGGGGAGATTATACATGCATCATATGAGGCACTCTCTTTAGGACATGTAGACTTCATTGAGTCTTATCACACCATCATGGAGGGATTATATTAGGAGGATCTCAAAGAAGATATGCACCAATATATCAGGAGATATGTAGCTTGTTTGATGTATGAGGAGGAGAGAAACCACCTTGCAAGGTTGTTTCAGTCACTTCCCTTTTTTATGGAGAAATGGGAGGCTCATCTATGGACATCTTCACCAACTTGTCTACAATATATGGTAAAGTTTATGTTTTGATGCTTATTGATCAACTAACAATGTACATACATTCCTTTACCATACATTTGCAACACATTTCTCTACAAGAGAGCAAACCTCTCTTTGGATTTCATTGTCATTTTGGGACTACATTCAGTGATGGGATTGACCACTTTCTAAGGGACTTTGGACAAGACTTGTTTTGCTTGGTTGATATTCAGCCAACACCTAATATCCTCTACTATTTTCAAGCTTTTGAGAAGATTATGGCAACAAGCAAGTGGTTAGATGGCCACTTATCATATCATGTTTGGAGACAAAAAGAAGCAAAATAGCACTGATCTCACTTGAGGGACTATTGTCACCTATAGTATGTCATGTGACACTTAGTCCATGTTTCTTTTGGAGCCCATATGGTGATGACACTCTATTCACTATATGTAGCAAGGATTGGGAAAGAAATATTCCTTGAACTAAGGAGTGGGATCATGAGATTCCAAGTATATTTTGGCTTCATAAGGACTATATTATTGCAACCTAATATTAGCAGCTCCAAATTTATCATAAATGGAGAGAGAGACAATGTAAGTTGAACATTTTTATCTCTCATTTTCACCCATGCAACCCCTACACATTGCAGAAGCAGGGGATTGGTGATTTTTTCTATGAGCTACCAAGGATGGCTCACTTTGTTTGGATGATAGAATGGAGATTGGAGTTTCTCATGGGGATTGAGGCACCCAAAATTTACCATCTCTCATTCCTTGAGGAGGCCAATGGACAACATATAACTCTTTCCATATATCTCCCACTTCTTCATGATGAAAGCTATTTGGGTTATCTACCAAAGGCTAACTTGTATACTTGGGAGGAGACATATCCATTGGAGGTTTTTCAGTATCCTTGCAGTTGCTTGAGGACAAGAAACATTTTGGAGGGGAGGACTGTAATATTCCTAAATTAGCTTGAAGCTAATTGGAATATTAAAGTTTTGTTTTTTCATTTAGATGGGTGAATAAGTGGGTAGGGAGACCCATAAATCTCTTTATGAAGAATAAAATCACTTCTCATGTGAAATTGGATCACCATTTTAGCGTAATAAAGAACCCTAAGGTGTTAACAAGGGCTAGAGCATGTGGACTAGGTCAATGTTGACCAGATCAACAATGTTGTTATGGAGATCATGGAGGATTAATGGAGGACAACACAGTCATTTAGGAGGAGTGTATGCATGTGAGTAGCTCCATTATTGAGTGGGACCCAAGGTGAGGAAGCTCACGAAGCATAAAAGGAAGAGGATGGCAGCATTAGAAGACATGGATTTTTATTATTGATTTTGATCTTTTTAGATTTGGATTTGTCATGTGACATATCTATGCATGCTTTTTCTTTTTAGCAGGTTTTCTTGTGTTGTTTAGCACAAGGGTGGTTCAGAGTAGAAATCCCACCCTCATCCTAAGGGGACTTAGAGTGCCTACTTAGGAGAGGTTATCTTGAGTTGCATTACCACTATCTGGCATTTGGCCAAGCTTCAATCTCATATACAACATAGTTCTTTTTAGAGTTGTGTTGTGTTGCAAGGTGTAGCAGTGGAGGAGAGAGATCTCCAATTTTTTAGTTAGTTTTCCATTGGAGGGATAATCCTTTCATCCGGAAGCTTTTGAGGAAGTTATGAGGGTCTCATTTCATATTTTGGCACCAGGCCAAGTAGCTATCATCAACTACAATGCAGATTCCCACAAGGACTGTGTTATTTTAGAGAGTAACTGCAGCAGTGGGTTTATTTCCCTAGTTGGAGGAGTTGTGTTTCCTTTGAGGGGATCAACCATTCATTTAGGAGATCTATTGTATGAGGATCATCCATTGCATACTTCATACCATCCACCTCCTATTGATGATATAGTTGCAGAGATTATTTAGCCCTAGGGCCAAATTTGCTATTATTGTATAGTGTGTATTTCCGGAAACCTTTTCTGGGTTGTCCTGGAAATCTGTTTTGGAGCATGGATCTATAGTCTTAGCACTTTTAGAGCATTAGATCAGAAAAAATATATTTTTCTATCTTTCAGCTTCTATTCTCTCATAGACAATGCAGTTTTCTGCATTCCTGTATTTCATGTATTAACATCATTTCAGATCTAGGTGTATGCTTTCATGGGAGGCTTGTTTTCCCAACTTGAGTGATCTTTCCCTCAAGTCCTTGTATCTATTTTTGTTGTTATAATCATAATGGAATGGATATATGGTTGTCTCATGTCTTGAGCTATTTATATTTCTGCATATTTCTAGTTTTATGTGCCATATTGCTGCTTTCCCCATTTGGGAATATTACACAAATCAACGCATTAGATTTATGGACGGTATCAAACATGATTGTATTTTATAAGTAATTAAAGGTTAGCATGGATTGGTTTTTATTTTCCCTGCTCTTCAAGCTATATCTTGGGGTTTTCCCTATGCCTTTTCAACAATCTACTATGGCTTTAAATCTAAATTAAAACCAATATGGAGGTCTTCCTCCTAGCTTCAATTCCAAATTCATCACCCTGCATCGCATAAGAGTCTTAATTTTTTTATTTGTTAGCGCAATTACCAAAAAGTTGCGAGGCAATATAACTGATAGCATTTTTAATATGTTTGAGTACCTATAATTCATGCATGTAGCTTCAAATATTCGGCCTAGCCCAATTTGTGTTGGCCATGCTTCTCAAGCCTTGCCTTGGTTTCCTTCAATTTGTTTGGGAGCCTATGAAAATTTTCAAGCATGTTATATACCATAATTTTATTCAAAACTAAAGAAAATTAAAAGTATTGAATTCAAGATGTAATTTACACCTTGCTTCACTAGGTGGTGTTTTCTCAGGAATCATGGGAAGGCGCTCATACCTAGGATTATCTCCCAAGTAAACCCTATACTAGTCTTGTACATATTTTAAATATTTTCCAACTATGTGGTGACCTCAGTTTTATTGAAAGTATATACCCTAGATAGATATTCAATATAGTCCATAAGTTATTTTTTAAGGTTGGAATTTTGGCAATTCCACCTTTTGCTATGGTGGGCCAAAAAATATTTTTTGCTTTTTCATCCATTTTTTTATAAAATGTGTCGTTACCTACATGCAAAAATATAAAATCATTAGTTTGAAATTAATAATATATATGACTTATGTTTAAGATATACAACATGAAATAGTCAAAACAAAAAAATACTAGTATTTTTTGGTGTTTTTATTGGAATTTCTTTGTCATTCACCAAAAATGTGCACAAAATTTTCCTTGTGCTCTTAACACATGATACTCCATGAAATTAACCCATAGTGTCATCAGTACTAGGGTCACCTTTGTAACCACCTAATTTAGATCTTGGTTGCATGTTTGGCTTGGGAGGCATGTGCTCATGGGTCACGGCCAATGGTGTGAACCCAATGTCACTACTAGGAATATGACAACTTGAAGGTGGAGAAGAAAATAGCTAAATCGCAAATATATGTGAGGTGTTAGTTATGTTCGGACACTCATGCCATGTCTCGTAAATTCCACTAGTACTAACACTGGTTTGAGGATCACTTGAATGATACGAGAAGAAAAGTGTCTCCAAATAAGCCTACATAAGAAATAAAATCATTTTTTGATTAGATAATGTAAACGTTAAAAACCATGATTTAATAATTGAACTTATGACACAAAAAATAAAAATAAAATTAAAAAATCACTTTAAAATATGGTTATTACCTTGTGCGTCTTAAGATCTTTGCTAAATTCCAAGATCCTAACCTTAGTCGCAGGACTTTGATTTGTATGGCAAATTAACTCCATAATTTGTTTGTTTGTTTTCTTCACATACTTTGATATTGTGACCTCAAGGTTGGGGGATCACAAAAGTCTTCATCATCATCGACATGGTGCTTAAACTACATACTTCAACAAAAGGAAAATTCATTAGAGGAAATTTCAGCCTAAAAGTGGTCTTCTAAGGGAAAATAAGAAAATAAGAAAATAATAGTTATGAATTTTGGAGGGAAAAGAAGAAAAATACTTTTTTTCTTCGTATTTTGGCTTATCTCCTTATAGGTTTAATCAAATTTCTAGTGTAGATACTCGTTGGATGCGGAATTAAATTATGTATCTAACAAGTACCCATTATGCATACTTTTGAGAAGACCCACATTTATAAAAGTTGAAGGTACATTAAAAAAAATGTGCATTTACTCAAATTTCAAGTGTAGACACTCATTGGATGAAAAATTAAGTTTTGCATCCAACGAGTACCCATTATGCATACTTTTGAGAAGACACACATTTATAAAAATTGAAGATACATTAAAAAACATGTTCACACGGATTTTTAATGTACCTTCAATTTTTATAAATTTGGGTCTTCTCAAAAGTATGCATAATGGGTACTCGTTGGATGCAAAATTTAATTCAGCATCCAATGAGTGTCTAAAATTGGAATTTGAGTAAATCTATAATGAGATCAACCAAAAATAGAACTAAAAAAGTAGTTTTTTTTTTTAATTTTCCCTCCAAAATATCTACGTGTACCTCTTTTTAAATTTAAAGGTTTTTGATTGGTTTACATATTATGTATGTAAAAATTTCAGGGGAAATTTTAGGCTAAAATTTCCTCTAATGATTATTTCGATTATATAAACAAATAATACAATTTTCACATTAAATGTAAATCAAAATTGTTAATCGTTTACTTCTAACTATGCAAGTGTTTTTCAACATGGATCAACCTGCCACATAAAAATATAATTAAAGTTGTGAAATATTTTCAAAAAATGTTAAAATAAACATTTAATTGAAGGGCATAAAAATGCATACAAACATGAGGAATAAAGGACTAGTCTTATAGCATGCATGTGAGTAATTATGGAATTTTAAGCCCACCTTTTTATGGCAAAGGACCTACATAAATGGGACTATGATAGTCTATGAGACAAGAAACATTAGCACAAATTTGAGTCAACCTTTGGTAGAAGCAACAAAATAGATCTATAACACCGAAGTTATGGGCCTTTCATTTCGATAACTCAAATAAGAAAAAACACAAAATAGACTATTAAGAATCTCAATAACAATCATAGATCAACTAATAAGGTTAGATTGTTCACCCACAACAAATAATTTTTATATTACGTTAGCGAAGAAAACATTTGGAGCATAAGCATTGTTTGGTCCTAAATAACTACAATGAAGAACATCTAGTCATTCTAATTGGGGGTTTATTTTAGACCATTATGAAAAACAACTCTCGAACACAATTATACACTTGAGTGACAAGGGAAAAAATGAAGAAAGCATTTTAGAAATTAATTTCTTAGCTTGTCATCTTACTTCTTCTTATTGATGAAATATTTTATTCATCTCGATCATTAGACTAATCAATGCATGTACCTTTTTGGTTAAGGCCTAACTAGAAATCAATAGGTATTTATCTTGAAATCAATGATGACATTAATCTTCAAAAGCCTTGGAGAGAGGAATGGAGACGATAAATTAAGCTCCTTTCACATGGCACTATTTTTCTATAATATCACAAGGATAAATTTGTTTTTACTTCAAACACAAAAATGAATATTGCTCAAATCTAAAATGGGAAGAAGGGTGACATGGAGTGGGGGGTAGATAAAGGATCCCACACTTCCACTTCAACCTTCCCCTTCAACTTCTTAACTTTCACCTTTGATCACCCTTAATGACATGGCCATGTATTTTAGCTTGGTTGTGGGACCTGGGTTGATTATGAGGGTATTGAGCATTCCAACATTTGTGCTCATATTGAGGACCATACTCAATCGAAGAATCACACCCAACAAGAGGGTGACGGTTAGAAGAAGGTTAATGGTCAATGTGAAGATGAGAATCATACTAAAATGCACACATTTATTATTAAATTTTCGTTCTTAAATGCAATAATATATACGAAATTACACATTCTTGATTTTTGAATGATCAACATAGCATATAAGAATCATTAATGAGAGGTTATGTACCGCTCCCATAATGGAAATGCCTACATCTATTCGATTCGAGTTCATTGATCAACAAATCTTCTCTTGTAGCTATTGATCTTATTACACATACAACTACATGATTTCCTTCACGTCCCACAAATATTCAATTGGGTTTCTTATTTTTTGCCACGAGTTGTGTATTGTTTATAAACCCTACAATATCCCCCAATGTTTTTGGCCTTCTATCAATATAAATAGAAACTCATTTGTTTTTATCATTTTCTCTTAGTTGTATATAATTTTCAACCAATATATATCTCTACATACCTCGCATATATCAGACTAGTTGCAACCAATATCTGTAATTGTAAAAGGGTTCGACATACTCCATCAATTCAGTTAATCCACTACAAGGAACCTTTATGTTGTCCATGGAAAATAGCCCAAACCATGTAGAAATTATGGAGCAATGTGATATATCCTCTCATTGAGACAAAAATATGTATTTACATGAGGAAGGTCCTTGGGTACCCATATTTCCACTAGATGTTGGCACCCCAATGTCGTTTATGCTCTCAACATCATAAGAACAAAACCACCCTAAATCAATAAAAAACCCCATGTGTTTATGGAATTTTCTTCTGATCTTCTCACCCTAGTTGATCTTTGTCTATTAGATGTACTATATATTTGACCTTATTCCACTTTACATGAACTTCCCTCACTCGACAAAGACAAATCTAACAGATACTTGTTTGGTTTTACTTGCAATCCATCCAATGTGTCCCTATTTAATATTGATATGAATTAAACATTGAGATAAAGTGAATAAAGCAAGAATAAATGCCACTAAAATAATAGAAATATTGCCAGCTGAAGGAAACACTGGATCTGGAAAATATTTGCAAGAAAAGAAACATTATTGTGGCTTTGAATCATTTCACTTTAATTTCCATCATACAAATTTGTTGGCCATATAGATCCATTTCCACGCACAAATATGTGGGTCATATGGTTCTCTAGCAACAATATGTTATTTCATATTAAAAATATCTTGCTTATCCAATCTTGTCTTAGTATTAGTTATGTGTATGAAACTTGTCTTGTGATTAGTTACCATCAAACTTCCTCATAGCAATATTTGGTATGTAGTAGTTCCTTGGTGTGGACTTGAAGCCCTGATAATGTGGATCTTGGATTGAAAATTCATAATTATGGTTCTATGATTTTTTTGATAGCATACTCCACATATGAGATTGATTCTCAACACCATGAGTCTCCTAATGTTCCTGATTTCATTGGATATCCATATCCATTTTAGGGAGATTTTTCAATAGGTTTTTCTATATGAAAAGGCTAATAAAATGAAAATTTTCATGAAGTAGAAATAGACCAATATTTGTACATGCTTTATATGTCTCCCCATTCATTAGGCCTCCTCATTTGTAATAACATACCCTACTTCCCAATGTGAATACAAGACAACATCATTCAGATTAAGTAAGATTATGGCATAAAATAGAGAGATCATGGTAGAGGAATTTAGACAAACAATTAGTGATAATCTTCATTAATTTCCAAGGATTGTGTTATAGTCACCCAATGAATTCTCTCAAATGTAATATTTCCTGTATGCATCCTTGGGAAAGAATCCATAAAAGTTTGTGGCTTAGGATATCTGCAATTGTAAATATAACCAACAAACTTGCATGGCAACTCAAAGACAAAACAAACCAGCACTCAGTAGTATGTTGGGTTTGTGGCTAGGCGTTGTCTTAGGCAGAATAAAACCCTCTAAATATAATTATATATTTCAAAGGCCAAAATTAACCCCATTTCCTAACAAATTTATAGTTAAAAGGTTAAACTTGTGGTTGAAGAGAAAGCATACAAGTTCCTTTTCTTTTATCTTGGGTGCATGGATCCCAAGGTGCGAAAAGAAGGGAAATGTTGTACTAAAATGAAGGTGTTCCAAATGTAGTTATCAAGCTAAAAACAACCTTTATTTCCAGATCTCTAAAGAACTCAAAAAATCTCGCCAATAACCATTATAAAGAGACATGAAATGAAAGACATAAAAGTTAATAAAAATAACTAAATAAGAGCATGAACCGAGTACGTGAGAAGGAGGACATGCACAAGAATTTCGAAGCAAAACTAAAAAATTTTGAATAATGAAGAAACCACATTACTATTTTGTTTCTTTGGTGCCTGACCTTTTTTTGTGGCCCTAGAAAATCATTTCCTCCTCTAGCATGGGCCTATCAAATCAATGTCTCCTCTGATGTGACCCTAGCATATCAATGTCTTAGCACTCAAATAGGTGAGTTTTAAGCTAAGGAATAATTGTAGGGGAAGTTCGGCCACAGCTTTGTGGTGGTTCAAATCACGGATCGATGATCTGGTCGTGGAGGAATGGGGTGGCTCGATGAGGAGTTGGATCAAACAATGCTACTACGGATGGGAGTATTGGTCGAGGGCTAACTCGTTGCAAGCTAGTTGAATCCAGCCATGGATGAGAATAGAGGGGGAAAGAATATTATTGTGAGAAAGAAGCCTCAGTGGAAGATAAAAACAAGACCATATATATTATATATTATATATAATATAGATTTTATTTATTATATATTATATATTACATATAATATGTATTATATATTATATATTATATATATTTTATAATATATTATATTATATATAATATAACCTAGGTGAAGAGGAAACCTAGGAAAAGGAATCCAAATGAACTATTGATTGTGGTTCACATAGGAGGGTTCAATGCTTATATTACAAAACAAAATTGCCCCAAAGCTAGGTGATCCCACTTGATTTTCAAATTATTTCTGAGTCATATTTGAGTATCGAAACTCTTCCACACCATCAATACATGCATTTACTATAACCATGTAAAATTTTAATGTGTATGAGAACAAATTGAAAAAATTTCAATGTTGGCTTCATTCATAGGTCACTATTTGTGGGGCCAATTAATTAGAGCATCATTTTTTGCACTAATTATTAGTAAATTTTATGTGGTGGATTGGTCCTTAGCCAAGCTAGGACGAAAAGTAGTACCCATAAGCTTGAGATATGTGGAGATAATTGGTTCCTAGCCATAATTTTTCATTCATGGGGACTGATGTACTTTCAAATTGGAAACGGGAGGATAAGAGAAATATAATAAATTATGTCATCTATTGGTTGTGACAACAAGCTTGAGATCGATGCAAATAATGAGCTTCTCTTGGTTTCAAGAATAATATAGTACTGAAAAAGGCCAACCATGTGAATGTGGAAGCTCATATGGTCATCCCCCCACTCCCCCCCTTCCCCCCCCCCCCCACATCACTCTAAATATTTCCAATACCCAATTTGTCTACTATAAACTATTTGAAAAAAGCATAGTAATAATCAAGCATATACATAAATTAGTAAGAAAAAAAAATTTTAAGTTAAATAGAAGAGAACAAATCAATTAAAAACATATAAATGCACACCTTATACATTTCAATGTCATTAACATTCTTCTTCATCCAACTCATCATTTATGTCATGCGGTTCAAAAATGGTATTGAAATGATCATTCATTTCAGCATCATCATCAATGTCATCATTTCCACTAATAATATCATCATCCATATTATCATGATGAACATCATCTCCTACATTTGGCTCAACTTATTCAAATTCTTCATTTGACAGTGCACCATCAATATCATATTCATTGAGAACATTATCTAGTTGAACATATCCTTGAAATTCTTCAACTTCTTCATGATCTGACACATGATCAACTAACTACTCCACTACATCATCATCCTATTCAACATTATCATATTATTCCATTACATTATACTCAATTATCCTTCCTCTTGTATCATATATAACAACATATGACCAACCCGCCACTACCTAGAACCTATAACTAAAAAACTTGTTCACATTTGCTTGGAAGAACATATTGATATGATCCTGGCTCAAATGAACTTGTATTAACCATGGTAAATACACTATATTGTTGAATAATAGTTATATTAGGATCATGGTCATTCATTCGTAGCCTATACCATTTCACTTCGAACAAAAATAATTTGAATGAATCAAAGTCACACTCAAGTATGTCATTCAAATACCCATAGTATCTATTTTCAGAGACTTGTGGATGTGTGTCATGTTTTTCTCTTTTCATCCAACTTTTTGATGTGAAGTTTATGGATATTGTACCACATAACCTTGTGTTGTTTCAACTTCAATATGCCAAACACATAAAAAATTCATTGTCAAATAATAAACATATTCGTATAACTTGGAAAGTATATGAAAAAACACACATGCATTCAAATTAATAATATATTTATAAAATAACTGAATAAAATATTGTAGGGTGAAAATGCATGCTTATCTGTTTATCTTTCAAACCATTTGCTAAATTAATTTCCATCTGTTTAATATTGGCATCTTGTACACGATGAACCTATCTAACCAATGCAGCCACCCCTCCCCACAATAATGTATCATCAAATTGTTCACATATTTCGACCCATGGCTTCATCCAATCAAGATTGTTTTCAACGTATAAATATAGTGCATCTTACTCTCGAGAAGTTGTATCAGAAATTCATAATTCACCAATAAATATTAGTTACTATGGTCAATATAAATAATTGATGAAAGAAAAAAAATAAACAAGTATGATATACACAAAAATGAAAAGTTATATATGTGTGTGTGTGTGTGTTTGTGTGTGTGCGTATTATAAATCTCCACATTAGATATTTAATTATCTCTCACTTTCTTCATCCTACCTTTCCCCAATAGGTGCTCCTCTTCAAATTTTTTGATGGATTCCACATCCCAAATGAAATCCACATGCATATTTTCTACTAATATAGGAAGATATTGACTAATATACACCATGGATTTATATGTCATATATCCATCCATCGTAGAACCCTCAGGACATGCTCTTTGTCTAACCAAAGCCTTAAATGATTTCAAGTGACTCTCCACCATCCACATTGACCTTGTATATACATTTCCTCATAATCCAATCTCATTAACTTGGTGTATCAGGTAGTGTTCTTGTGCATTGAAAAATTCCATAAGTAGATACTTTTTCATTTCACACATTAGCCGAGGAATTTCTCTCTTCCAATATTTTATATCATATTTATGTATTTATTTCAATGGAAACCATATACAAATGGTGCAATCAAATAACATATTTCAAAAAAACATAATATATTACATTACAAGTAAAACACATGTCATACAGTTAAACAACTAATTGAAAAACACTCAGCATATAAATCTCTACTTACCTCGTGTATTTACCAAGATCATATATAACTTGTTTGACGTTATTATCGAAGTCATCTAGGAGAGATAAAGGTAGAACATACTGTAACAATAAAAATGAATCATTATTTGTTTAATCTAAATTAGAAAAAATAAAACCATAAATATGTATATATACCAATATACAAATATATATAGCAGAATACTTACCTTAATGAAGGTATGTCAATCATGTGTTTTTACCCTCAAAATTCACCTTTCTTTGTTAATATATTATTTTTGTTTGAATAAAATCTTGTGGGACATTGAATTCTTCGAATGACCTCTTTTAGATCGTCACTTTGCTTCTTTGTTAATAACCATGGAAGGTTTTTTCAATCTCCATTAATATTTGATCATATCCCACTTTTCATTGCATGATTGGATTCCACAATGTCATTACGATTTTTGATGTTTTTCTTTATTCCTCTTACCATCTATGATCCACCATAAAATGTTTGTCACATTCTTCCCGATATGAATTGTATCAAACAAATTAGTTACTCTTAGGTTCTCATAGTACGAAAAACTCGTGAATTGAGTGGAATAAATTTTCATTCCTTGAGGAATCCTATCATGTCCTTCACAATGATTTCTATTATATTCCAACTTCCATAGGTGATGTTTCATTCTTCGGGGTTTTAATACATTCTCTTCTTTCCCATTGAAAATATGATTTTCAGTAGCACGATACATGTGGTTCTTAAAGATGAATTTCCTATACTCATCAAACACCCTAAACTTGTTGAATGATGAGATTTCATCTTAGGACCACAAACTGGACATACAAATTTAACCTTTGTTTGAAACCCTACAAGAGATGGATTAATGTCATTTATAAACGAAGGGAGTATTTAAAAAACATGCATGATATGATATAATTGAAATAATTATATATTATTAAAGTGCAATGGAACGTTACATACCACAAAAATGTGTTAGTCCTGGAGAATCATGAATTTTCCATACAAGTATTCCATGGAATTGAAATTGCCTATGCCTTATTGGTTTACAGATTTCATACATAGTGATGTCAGCCCATAACTTCATTAACTTGTCGATAAGAGGATATATATATATATATATATATATATACAATCATATATTTAACTTGGTACTTACCTAATTGTTTGAAATACACCTAATTACTACTATGATATGTACATATAGATAAATATATATAACATATTATCCAAAAAACAAGACAAATTAAAATGTTACAATATTTGAAAAATTAATGTAAACAAATAATTGTAAGAATAATTGTCAACATAATGTGCTCCCTCTTTATTTACATCGAAGGAGGAAGGTTATTATTGATAAAAAAAAAATTGGCCATACTCAGTAAATAAGTTTGAGCTCTCCAAATGGATTAACATTTTTAACACCATAAAATAGTACACTATAAAATACATTTAAGGTTGTCTAGTAAAAGGTAAAAATAAATATTTCCAGCTGAAGACGTCATGGAAATAATAAAAATTAAACTTCTCCTAAGTTTTATGAAGGAAAATTTCGACCTCGCATCAAAAAAGAAGGAAAAATGTGTGGTCGCGCGACTTTCCCTTTGAGAAGCCGTGTGGTCGAAGGAAAGGGAAAACCCAGAAATTCGCAACCACTTCCCACACTTGGGGAGAGGATTCCCTGACATTTCCATTCAAGGACAGAAAAATTGGAGTCGCCCTAAAGATATGAAACCCTCAATGGAATCATCTTTTCCTACTCTTGAGTCACTATCACTCTTGAACCAAGAGAGGGAATATGGGTTCAAATTTTTGTATATAAACAAGCCATGGGAGAAGCAAAATATGAGACATTGTTATGCTGGCCAAATTTCTATCAAAGCAACACCACCTTTCATTGTTGAAGCAAAGGAAGTGAGAGCATTATAATGTTGGTCACATTGCTTCTTATCAATCCAACATCTTAGTGAGAGCAGAAGAGTCCACCATTGGAGATTCTTCACACTTATTTTGAGAGAGAGTAGAAGCTTGCAAAGAGACCGAGGAAAGGGACCTCCTTACTAAGGATGTTTAGCACCATAACTCAATGGATCCTCTGCAAGTGTTTTTAGTATTCTGTTGTATTCTTCTACCACCAAAGTTCAATAAAGGGATTTTTTTTCCATTGTTTTGTTGACTTGTTTCTCCATTGAGCATTATTTTGTATTTGTCTCTTTTGTTAAAGTTTATGTTTGTAGATGCATTACTTTCACTATTTGCAATGCTTTTTTTTGTTTGAGTTTGTCCACTAACAACACCAACTATATTTGTGACCCTTTCCAGGGAACAACCAACTGTTAAGAAGGTGTTATTTGGTATTCCATTGCCACAAAAACACTAACACATCATTGGCGATCCACTAGTTTATTTTCTTTGTTCTAACGGTTGTTTTGCAAGACCTTCTCTCTACATAACCACTCTAAAAGGAACTCATTACCTCTCTAGAATTTTTTTGTGACCTCTAGGACCTATTCTAAGCCTCATATTCTAAGTTTAATTCTTTGTTCTCACCCGTGCATCTTTTTCTCTAACAGACGCGTGCGCAAATTTGCGTTGGATAAACATGCGCGATCGCCAAAAAGAAAAGAAAAAAACTTGTATTTTCTTTTTCTCAGATGATTGGAAACCTTTAGTGAATTGTCTTTGCTTTTGCATTTTTAATTTTTGTTCAGTTTTCCTGATTGTTGTGCTAACCTTAATTATTGGAGCAATTATAGTATTTTTCTTTTCATTTATATTTGCAAATATACGCATAGCCTAATTAGGGATAAGAGTAAGTGCCCAAATTCCACATATGTTTTTCAAAATATTTTTCTAAAGTTTTCTGCAAATCACATAGTTTAATTAGTAAAGGAGTATGTGGCCCATCATCACAAATCTTACTAAATAAAGTTATTTTTGTTTTCATTAGTTTTGGGACTAGGGCCAAGTGTTAGTACAGAAAGCAAGTAATATTTTCTTCCCTTGTGCCTTTACGTGAACTTGGTTTTGCATATGAACATTTTATCAAAGAATTTGAGTTTCCCACCTCCCTGTAGTTCCACATAATGTAATAGAAAGAAGTGTAAGCATCCCATTATCCATACATAATTTCTCTTTTCATGCAAGGAACAATAAAAACGTAGTGTAATTAGAGGGATATAGTAAAGGATCATCACATATCCACATATTATAACACTTTGTATGTTCACTTTGCCACACATTAAGCATTTGTAATCTTCGTATAACAAGGCATTCAGTTCACAGAGATTTTTTTACTTAGCTTACCTTTTCTTACCAACTCATACCCTAAGAAAATTCAAACAACTAAAAGCAACCATAACTTTAAACAACTAACTCTCCCCACAAAGGCCATAAAATAATTAATAGTTCAGGTTAGGACCATTGGGGGTAGGCATCCCATAAGCTTCCATGGTCATGTCACATCTATGAAACATACAATTTGACTTCTAGAGTGCTTAAAATCCTTCAATAATCCCCCAGAAAATAATACCCAAGCATAACAGAGACCATATTCAGATGGGGTTCGGCTTAGGTCCAGTGCGTGTTGTACTCTTTCAGGTTACCCAATCCATCTAGTGCTCGGTACTGGTAATTAAATACTAAGAATATAAAGACTCGAATACTCACGTGGGAAGAAGGTACTTTAGTGGCCAAAATCTAGGGCATCCTTTCCCTATAGGTGATGATGTAGGCATCACTTGATCCTCATTTCTATTACCTTGGTTAATTCTTCAGTTGCTGGAAGGTGTCGCCAGTTCTTTCAGGATGTTTCCTTATTACCCATCAGAATATATATCCACAAGGCCCGGTTACTTTGAGAGTGGCAAGGACGATTAGGTCTACATAGGATTTTTTACCATGCGCAAACAAACAAAAACCATTGTTTTCTTGATTGATCACATAGCTTAAATCTAAAGAAAAATAAACTTTCCATTTTCGCTTTGCTTTATGTATGTGATTATATTGCATTGATATATACCCTTCCATCAAATTAAATGTAACTTACATGCTAAACAACACCATAGGGGACCCCATGGCTCGTTTTCGATCTATATGTTTTTTAAACCTCCTCCCATTAGCGAGAGGTGTGATAAAACTCCCACCATTTAGGCATAACAGGTGTCACATCGCCACCATTATAGGATATTCCTTTATCGGGGAAACTTTTCTTGGGACCCCTCCCTGAAAAAATACACCTTTCACAACCCCGCAAGGGTCATCAATCGCTACCCCTTTGGGGAGCCCACATACCACTCCTCTAGATAGTCCCAGGAGCACCCACCAGGGAAGTCCCCCTCGGACCTCCCCACAGAGGACCCCTTTGCATATAGTTGTTCAAAATCATTTCTCTAAAACTAACATATTTAAGCAAGCTAATGAATGACCCAATTATGCATGGCCTAAATTGGCCAGCTATGCAGACCAAGATCCCTTCATACATTCCAAGCTTTGAAGGAAAGCAGGGGGTATACCCAGAAAACCATGTCATGACTTTTAACCTATGATGTTCATTGAAAAGTATTACATATGATACTATTCAGCTATGACTGTTTCAAAACGCCCTTACTGGGCCTACACTGAAATGGTACATTGACCATCCTTCTTCGTCACATGGAAGATTTAGTTCTCTAGCTACAACATTTCTCACATTCTTCTAGCTCCCAATTCAGCATGACTCGGGCCTGGAACTTCTCACCCACTTAAAAAAAAAAACCTGCTACATGCATATCATATCATAGCCATGAGTGGCAGAAATTTTGTAGCTTGTGTAAAGCACAATTTAAAGACTGAGTCCTCTTAGACTTATTTTTTAGATCTCTCACATCAAAAATTTCAAAATACATGGAAAAATCATCCTCACGTAACGAGGAGGAAACCATTAGAAAATATCAATATCTAGAGCCTATATAGACCCAATATGCATATATCTATGATGTTATTCCAAAGTCCACATGCCTGAAAAATTATAGAGAAACATCAGGTGCATCGAATGTTGTTGATGGATTGATAGGGTACTTATCCCAAACTCAACCCAGCAACATTTACCAGTATCGTGGTTACTCATTTAGTATCCAATCGTTTGATTATATGCAAAACGCACCATATACAGGATACCACCACGTTCAACCCGCACCGTTACAGAATGCAGCTAGCAGGGTTAACCAATATCATACTCCACAAGGAGGACCATACTGTAATATTCTCAAATTTTCACATGATATTTGGAATATTAGAATTATTAATTTCCTTAATGAATTAAGTAAATAAAAGGGTGGAGGGACCCATAATCCTCAAGATGAATAAAGATCCACTTTTTATGTGTGGATGTGGATTAATTAAGAATAGATCTACAAAATGGAGTAGTGGAGCAACTAATAATGTGAATGGAGTGGATATCATGTCTCATTAATGAGATAGATCATGGAGGTTGAAGCAGTCAACTAAGATCATGGAGGGCATCTAATGTAAGATCATAGAGCATTCATGATGAAGTGACGGAGGAAGTAGTGCAATTAATGCACACATGATGGAGAGGGTGTACATTGCATGTAGACATGATGGATGAGTTGGAGAGACAGCGCAGTCAAATATGGAGGATTATGTCCACATGCACAACGCAGTTTAGAGGTGGGCCAAGGCATGGGAAGGCTCATAAACTATATAAAGGAGATGAAGGTAACATTGGAGGCATGATTTTGATAATTCATGTAAAGGTCTATTTAGATCTGGAATTTTCATTTGACATTCCATGCTTTCTTTGGCTGTTTAGCTAAGATTGCAAGTGTTGTTTAGCACTAGGTGTTCTCGAGCGGGAATACCACCTATTTCCTTGAGTGATATCAAAGGAAGAGGAGTGTACTTCATTCATAATTAGGCATTGGTGCCACACATATTTCCATTCTCTGCAGAACACCTACCTTCAGGAATTACGCAATTTCTGAAGATCAGTTGGGAGGTGGAGGTTGTCTTCAGTATTTTAGTTGGACAACCAGTCTAGGATTATTCCTATCACCTTAGGCTTAAATATTAGCATTCCCAGGGCTTCATTTCAGATCTGGAATTAGGCCAAACATTATTAACCTCCTATCAGTAGGAGTCCCATCAAGGAATGCGCATTCCATCATTGCAGATCCAAGGGAGGAAGGAAGTCACTAGTATTTCAGCTAGTAATCCTATGAGGGATCATCCCCTCACCTTACCATCACCATCTCCATCAGCCTGGAGCTTATTGCAACACATTTTAGTGGGAATATAGCCTCTCCCTCTTGTACACTGTAGTTTTTGTAGTAGTTACATATTCAGTTACTACAACTTGAAGGAGGAAGAAGAGGAGACAAGATCTCAAGCTCCTAGCTTGTATATCTGAAGTAGGGATCAACCCTCAAAGCTTAGATCTGTTTGTATCAGCCCTCAAAGCTTAGATTTGTTTATATAACACATTGCAGCCATCGTTGTATCAGATCTAGATTCATATCTACATAACCCAACAGTCAAAGGATCAAACCCTAGGAGGGTGATTTTCCAAAGTTGTAGATCTAGAAAATCCTTTCTGGATTATCTTGGGTTCCCATCACATTGGCCAGATCTTGAATCTTGGCATCATCAAAGCTCCTGAGATCCATAGATATGCATTTCCTTTTTCTGTAGCTTCATGTACATCAGCAAAAAAATGGATAGCGCATTATTTCTTCCTGTAAACTCACCAGTTATGTAGTGCTAGTTGTAGCATGTTTGCAGGGTGATTCTAGGCCATCTCTTTGGCTAGATTCCCTCATCTTTTGTACATTGTGTAACTGAATCATCTCCATATAATAAAAAGGCTCAACCTCTCTGTATATTCTGATGTCTTCTTTAGATTTATTTTTTACTTAGTTGTAGTTCTTATATTGTGCTTCAGTATTACTGCATTCTCCCTTTTGGGATATTACAGTGGTATCAGAGCATGATCTTTGGCTCAGCTTGTGGAAACTTCATCTTTTGCATCAAAAGAAGAAGCAGATAGATGAGATCTATCATGAAGGAGGATTATATTTTTTCCACTCCTCTCTTTATATCCATTCAAGATCTCTCCAAAGAGGTCAAACAAATGAGGAGACAAAGGTAAAAATAAGATCCAAGAAGAAGATTTGATGAGGAAGGTCCAAGCACTTCCTATCAGCAACAAAGGAAACCAGAGAATCATAGATCTCCTCATAGATCTACTATGCCCGCTTTCTCTGAAGAAGGTGAATGGTGTAAAAATGAAGAAAGAAGAGAACTTGAGACTCATGAGACTCTCAGTCTGTATCTTGAAGAGTACAAAGCACAGTATAGAGCATTCAAGGAGAGTCTAACTCTCCAACAATTCTTCAAAATAAAAAAAGAAAGAGGATCCTATAGCAGCAATAGAATAAAGATGCACAATGGATTCTATTTTCCTAAATTTGATGGATCTTCCTCAAGCACTGTTAAGGTTTGGAGGAAAGAGTTAGATACATTTTTCAGAATACATCTTGTGGCTGAAAAAGAGGCTGTCTAGATTGCATCACTTCATCTTCTAGGTGAATCTAATAATTGTTGGTTTGGTCACATGGAGAATGCAAAGGTGACTAAATATTCATATTTCTTTCACAATTTGAGGAAGAATTTTGATGTGAGAAAACCAATGATGTGTCACAAAGAGAAATTTCCTAAGGGAACAAAGGAGAATGTCATTCTTGTCACTCTAGACACGGAGTCACTACATTCACCACTAGCTGCAGAATTACTTGTATTCGGAGGAGAGACACTTGCAACTTTGCAAGATAGTCTTGAGCTCTTGACACATAGAGTCCCATGCATGATTCTGGAGATGCATGAGGAAGAGGAGGTAGCCTCCAGCACTGGTACACTTGGAGAAGAGAAACTATCACTCTTACCAGTTTTTGGAGACACCATTGTCCTGGTTGGAGGAACTCTTGTGTTCTTGCAAGAGGTTCCCACACATCAGTTGATCCAAGGTATGCATACACTTTCATCACATATTGTTTCAGTAGATAATATTGAAACTTATGGGGACATGCCATTAGGGCCAATGCATAACCAAGGGTTAGAAAAAAAATGCTGATTTGAAACAACAACATATCACAACACAGAGGGCCCTTGATCTAATCAAGGAGGAGAATAAGAGCTATCCCAGTTCAGAATTATTGAGCTACATTCAACCCTTTGAGTTGAAGTGTAGAGTTTCAGAAGATGGGATGAGCATGATATTATGTACAATGGTTGGCTATGAGTTCAACATTGCGCCTTCCTATGAGACATCATATCTATCACCATGCAAATCTACAACGTTGTCACTTAGTAGCTGTGATAATGAAGGGGCCCCATTATTCTTGTATCATTTTGAAGGTAGCTTCACTCATGAAGCAATGGAGGTTAAGATGATAGATGGTAGACATCTTGAGATGAGGAATCTTTTCTCCTTTCTAGATGACACTTTCTCAATGAGCATCTCCCAGCTCAAAGAGAAACTTCTACCTGCAATAGATCCAAAACCTCATTGGTTTTGGAGTGCCATTGATGAGAAGAAGATATCATTGAGAGATCTAATTAGAGGTGCACTTCAACATTTCATGGAGTGCAAAGTTCTTCATTAGTTTGAGAAGAATGGTATTCTACAAAGGGAGGATACCATGTTTATGCAATACATCATTCATCATCCACATTGGGATGAGTGGGAGAGGATGATAAGCAAGGGGTTGCATGACCACTTGCAGATATATGACATGGGCCAGCAAGAATCTTGGTTACGTTGGTTGCTCTTGGGTGAGTTTGGTTACTACCCAAAGGCTCCTATTTCTTTGATCCATGCCTTGAAAAACACTCATGAAATGAAGAAGGAGGCATGGCTATGCTGGCTGCTCTTGGGTGAGTATGGTTACCACCCAATAGCTCATATTTTTCTGATTCATGCCTTGTGTATCAGTGATAGAATGCAACAAAAGAAGGCATGTTCACTTTGGTTGACCATGAGAGGGTTTGGCCATCACATGACATCCCCTATGCCTATTTGTTTTGAATTGTGTAAAACTTGGCATGGTACTCTCATGATGTGTATTAATGGTGCTTACTTGTATTGGGCTGATATGACATTCCACATGTCTATCAATATTTCTTTACTCCATGATTCACATGAGGAGGGGAGAAGGCAGCAAGATCTCTTGTTTCTTTGGTTGCTTTTGGGGGAGTCTGGCTTATCCATATTGCATGGGGGAGATGGAGGATGGAAACAAAGGGCCTTACTTCGGTGGTTACTGTAGGGAGAATATGGTTTGACATCTTTGTCTACCCATATATCTCTACTTATTCTTTTTCATAATGTTGGAATGATGCTTGGATCCAACAAGGCCAACGGGGCTAAGGAAAGAACCACTTTATTTTATGTATCTCATGTATTGATGATGATGTTGAACATCATATGGTTGTCACTTGGTACTTCATGGTGGAAGGAGGGCATCTAACTATATACAGTTGGAGGTCATTCTATTAATTCTTGAGAGATAACTTTGGAACCAAACATGCATGACACATTGCAGCAAATGGAGGAGGCCTTCCTTATGTGGGTGCCATTTGGAGGGGAATGGATGGTTTTTCATCTACTTTTGTAGTTTCTTGAGGACAAGAAACATTTTTCTGGGGAGCACTGTAATATTCCCAATTTTTCACATGATGTTTGGAATATTAGAGTTCTTAATTTTCTTAATGAATTAAGTAAATAAAAATATGGAGGGAACCATAATCCTAAATATGAATAAAGATCCACTTTTTATGTGTGAATTTGGATTGATTAAACATATATCTACATAATGGAGTAGTGGAGTAGCTACTAATGTGAATGGAGTGGAGATAATATCTCATTAACGAGATAGATCATGGAGGTTGAAGCAGTCAACTGAGATCATGGAGGGAATCTAATGTAAGATCATAGAGAATTCATGATGAAGTGATGGAGGAAGTAGTGCATTTAATGCACACATTGCATGTAGACATGACGGAGGACTTGGAGAGACAATGTAGTCAAACATGGAGGATTATGTCCACATGCACTGCGCAGTTTAGAGGTGGGCCAAGGCATGGGAAGGCTCATAAACTATATAAAGGAGAAGACAACATTGGAGGGGGGATTTTGACTATTCATTTGGAGATCTGTTTAGATCTGGAATTGTTATTTGACATTCCATGATTTCTTTGGCTGTTTAGCTAAGATTGCAAGTGTTTTTTAGCATTGGGTGTTCCCGAGCGGGAATCCCACCTCTTCCCTTAAGTGATCTCTATGGAAGAGGGTTGTACTTCATTAATAATCAGGCATTGGTGCCACATTATTTGCATTCTCTGCAGAACACCTACCTTCAAGAATTACACAATTTCTGAAGATCAGTTTGGGAGGTGGAGGTTGTCTTCAATATTTCAGTTAGAGAACCGGTGAAGGAGTATTCCTATCACCTTGGACTTAAAGATAAACATTCCAAGGGCTTCATTGCAGATCTGGCATTGGACCAAAATTTATTGACCTCCTATCAGCAACAGTCCCATCAAGGATTGCGTAGTCCATCATTGCAGATCCAAAGGAGGAAGGAAGTTACTAGTATTTCAGCTAGTAATCCTATGAGGGATCATCCCCTCAACTTTCCATCACCACTTTCATCAGCCTAAAGCTTATTGCAGCATATTTCAGTAGGTATAGAGCCTCTCCCTCTTTTACAACGCATTTTCTATAGCAGCTGCATATTTAGTTGTCGCAGCTTGAAGGAGGAAGAAGCAGAGACAAGATCTCAAGCTCTTAGCTTATAGATATGAAGGAGGGATCAAACCTATCTTTTTGTATAACATATTGTAGCCATATTTGGATCAGATCTAGCTTCATATCTCCATAACCCAACAGTCAAAGGATCAAACCCTAGGAGGGTGATTTTCCAAAGTTGTAGATCTAGAAAATCCTTTTTGGGTTATCTTGGGTTCCCATCACATTGGCCAGATCTTGAATCTTGCGTCATCGGAGCTCACGAGCTTCATAGATACGCATTTCCTTTTAGCGGCTTCGTGTACACATAGGCAACAAAGGGATAGTGCGTGTTGCTTCCACTATAATCTCACCAGTGTCTGCGATGCTAGGCTGGCCAGCATGTTTGGAGGGTGATTCTAGGCTATCTCTTTGGCTAGATTCCCTCATATTTTGTACATTGTGTAACTGAATCCTCTCCATATAATAAAAAGGCTCAACTTATCTATATATTCTGATGTTGTCTTTAGATTTATTGTTTACTTAGTTGCAATTCTTATATTGTGTTTCAGTATTACGGCATTCTCCCTTTTGGGATATTACACATACCCTCCACCGTAGGGAAACCAGTACCCATATAGGAACATGGACATAAGGTCCTCATCCTAGAATTCATACACCAATCAGAGAAAAGGAAACAAATATTCTCCTTTATTCGCATAACAACAAAATATCCCGCCAACGTAAAATAGCGTAGGGGTTAATTTAGTGCAACCCTCCCATTCTCAACAACAATCGTCATTTTACCAAAGGAATACAAACAATCCACCTAATGTTGTTAAGAAAAAACGAAAGAGAAAACCAAAGGGAGAACCTAGACAGGGGGGCAGCAATCAACAACGCCCCCCGCGAATACAATTTGAGGACAACCCTGCCCCTAGCCAGAATCAGAACAAAGAACAAACCAACAACAACTCACAAAGTAAAAACAAGACCACTTGACTTAGGACGAATCATTCTTGTGCCATATGTGGGGAATATGGTCATTATACCCACCACTATTCTCAACCCCCTGATTTGAAAATAATTTAGGATAATAGGGGAAAAGGGGGGAAAAACCAACAAACTGCATTAATTCAGGAACCTTTTCCCCATCATGGAGTGGTTAATACTCAACAAAATCAACCACCCCATAAAATACCCCTGGATGGAACCCCCATAACAACTCTAATCATGATATTTTCATGGTAGGATAATACATTCTCCTGCAAATGTGAAATAGAAATTATGAAGCTCCCCCAGAGACCAACCCATCTACCTCAAACAAAACCATGCCTATAACATTGTTGACCATTCCTCGAATACCTATAGAACCTATTCCAAAAATGGTAAAAGGTCCCTTGAGACACATATGACATAGTTCGAAGGCTCCTCATAGCTACAACATATTCAATGACTTGGCTCAATCTCCTTCAGTTATGTAAACATTATAAGTCCTTTGATCTTTCCCAACCCAATGGAAAGCCCTAATTTCCACATTAAGCATTGTGAAAAATCCTAAATCTAGATTCCACTGCAACAAATCTGAATTACTTCTCCTATTATTTTCCATAATTATTTCATTACAGTGAAATATCAAAGTAATTACTGAATCATTCAACACAAATAATGTTGCGGAATAAATCTAAGTGTTGAAACAAACTGAACAAAATACAATGAAAAACATTCACATTTGACACAATTATTTTTGGACTAAGTCCCTGGAAAAACCCAACTCGGGAAAACTGGTGTAGCAAATATGAGGGTTTTATATTATTAAGCAGCAGAATCTTGAGTACAACTAGGGTGCCAATATCTAGCTCACCCTTTAGAGAAAATCGTCAACAGAAGAAATGTGAGATATAACTCACTCTGCAAGTCCACGGCTGATTTGGAACAGCATTGGTGAAGCCTCTCTCTGCCTCTGCGTGATGCCTAAGCTGCTACTACGTAAGCCTGCATGGGAAAGATATGGAACTGTGTCACCTTCTCCTCTGCAATGATCAAACTGATCTAGAACTGAGTTTTGGCCCTCCTGGCTCAGAAACCCCAGCATCCAACTATCTCCAGACTGAATCTAGAAGGCACTGTGTCACTTTTGTGTGATCCCTGCCTCTACTGCGTCACTACTGCCTCTCTCTATGAAATGTACTCCTGGTCCTCCTAGTCAGTTACTGCATCTTCCCCTCTCTGAAATTGATCGCTAGATCAAAATCACTTAGCCAACCCTATGCTAGTGATTTGATCTTGATCAAAAGATGTGTCTCTCTCACAAGCTTGAAAATTCCAAATGCTCAATGTATTTTCCATAGGCCCCTCACCCTCCTTCTTATAATCTCTCGTTGACCCTTCAATGGCCAAGATTAAAACATAATCAAGGGCTAATATTAACTGGGAGTTGATCCATGACTTTATCTAGAAGATTCACACTTAGTTTAATTTATCATTTTCCTTAAGTTTAGACTTAGGAAAACATTAAAAAATAATTAATTAATTTAATTAAACCATCTCTAAGTGGAATTTTCCAAAATCCTTTCTGGATATTATGGAATACATTTGTCTTAGCTTATATAAAAAATTACAAGGCTAGAGCACATTCGATGCTATCATAAATCAACACTCCCTCTTAGCGAGGAAAGTGCTCTAGCAATACAACTCTATGTATTGCTCTAACTTTTGTAACATCTACTGTTGTGCTATTGATGCTGCTCACCAACATTGCACAAATGTTGTAATTGCACTTTTGTTGACTCTGCATGCTACTGCCAACTGCTATTGTACTGCAACTCCCTCTGAATCCTGCAACCATGCTGCTGCACTGCGTGAGCATTGCTTTGTACTGTGTTGCGCCATTGTGCACTACGCTTTTATTGCTACTCAACTACTGTTGTTGCATTGTTGCTAAGTGCAACAGAAATACATCCAAATTGGACAAGTAATACTGCATCTAAATAATAATACTATTTGCTGCTAACTTCTGCACTAGCTCTCTGAAACTGTTGCGTTGTTGTTGTTGTGCACTGCGTGAGCACTACACTGCACTACGACGCACCACTGTGCATTGCACTGCTTCTACTCAACTATTTTTGTTGTTGCTCCTCCTCTGCGGTGATCAGGATCTAGTACTGCTAGCCACTGCATTGTCTCTTATTCTTCTGCTGCAACTGTCCATCCTACTACCGTCTTAAGGCTCCCGTTTCTCGTATGTGATCCAAGAGTTCGAAAATACTCAAGGATCCTGGCCCTTGTAGATTTTGGATCTACAACTCCAAGTCAACCCACTTCCCTCTTTTCAGAATATGTGCTAACATAGCACAATCATCTTCTTCCTCAATCTTGCAGCTCCGGCTTGAGGATCTTGCTTCTCCTCCTTTTCCTTTTTCTTAATAGGACATTGTGTGGCATAACGTCCCATTTCCCCACACCTTAAGCACTTAAGCTTGGACAAATATTTCTCCTTCTGCCGTTGTTTCACCTTTTATGCAAGGGTTGTGTTTTCTTCCTCCTCCTTGACTTTCGAACCATTGCTGCCATCCTCAATATGGATTTTGAGGAGATCTCTCCTCAGCGCTTCTTACTACAAGGCTGCCCACATCGCTTCCCATCCTGGGAGTTTTTATCTACCCAGAATGCTCTGGAAAAAGACCTGATAGTCTTCTGAAATAGAATTCAGAGTGAGCCTTACAAGCTCTGAGTCTCTAGGTGCTAACCCCACTGTTAAGATTTGGTCTCGTTTTTCCGAAATTTGAGACAGGAAGGAGTTAAAACGCTCTCCCTTCTTCATCTTGGTGTTACACATCTTCTCCTGTAGATACGTATTTCATTGCTCGAAAGATCCTTGATATAGCTTTTCCAGCCCTACCCACATTTCTCTAGAAGTGTTCTTTGCTGCTATGTGGGGTGCGTGTGATCCTTTATGCCATCTAGGATCAATCGTTTGGCTTTTGCCATGTTCTTCTTGAAGGCTCTCAGATGTGTTACATCTAGCGGCTCTACAACTGCGCTGTCAATGAGGGCCTTTAGATCATGCTCATCAAGGAGAAATTGAATCCTTGACTTCCAAATAACATAATTAGATGCACCCTACAATCTATCTTGGTCACGTATTCCGTTGCTAGCCCTCTCCTCAACTGTCAAATTCTCCCTCTAAGCCTCTGCTCAACTAGAATTACGCACTCCTTAAGGAGTAAGTCAATGCTTCTGCTGCTACACGAGAAATAACTGAGTCTCTTTGAGTAAGAGAACTCTCTGAGGTCAAGAAGTCCCCAACTGTGTTTTTCAAAAAAATTATGATGCTTATGCACCAGCACTCACTATTGTGCAGCTACTGCATCCTTCAGCTATGCTACTTCTTCTATAACTGAAAAATCTTACCCCTCTGTCAAATCTCTTAGAGGAAGCTTTCTTTGCGTTAGATTGCCCTTCTGGCCTGGACTGCGTAACTATTGGGGTAGTCTACTTCTGCTTACGTAGTTCCCAGTCCCTTCAGCGTTGATATGTTGGTTCACTCTTGTTTCTCCTGCGCTTCAGCTAGAATAAGCTCTGATACCATGTGAAAAATCTTAAATCTGGATTCCTACTGCAACAAATCTAAATTACTTCTCCTATTATTTTCCATATTATTTCATTACAGTGAAATATCGAAGTAATTATTAAAGTATTCAACACAATTAATGTTGCGGAATAAATCTAAGTGTGAAAAAAACTTAACAAAATACAATGAAAAACATCCACATTTGACACAGTTAGTTTTGGACTAAGTCCCCGGAAAAACTCAACTAAGGAAAACTAGTGCAGCAGATCTGAGGGTTTTATATTATTAAGCAGCAGAATCTTGAGTACAAATAGGGTGCCAATATCTGGCTCACCATTTAGATAAAATCTCGGCAAAAAAATAAATGTGAGATATACCTCACTCTGCAATTCCCCGGTTGATCCGGAATAGCGCTAATGAAGCCCCTCTCTGCCACTCTGTGATGCCTACGCTGCTTCTGCGTAAGCCTTTGTGGGCAAGCTATGGAACTGCATCACCTCCTCCTCTACCACGATCAAACTAATCTGGAACTGATTTTTGGCCCTCTTGGCTCATAAACCCCAGCTTCCAGCTATCTCTAGATTGAATCTAGAAGGCACTGCGTCACTTCTGCATGATCTCCTTCAAGAACTGCGTCACCCCTCCAGATAATTGTGTTGAATCTACTACGTCACTGTTGCCTCTCTCTCTGAAATGTACTCCTGGTCCTCCTGACCAATTACTGCATCTGCCCCTCTCCGAAACTAATCGCTAGATCGAAATCACGTAGCCAACCCTGCCCTAATGATTCAATCTTGATCAAAATTTGTGTCTCTCTCACAAGCTCAAAAATGCCAAATGCTCAATGTGTTTTCCATAGGCCCCTCACCCTCCTTGTTATAATATTGAAGTGACCCTTCAACGACCAAGATTGAAACATAATC
Organism: Pinus albicaulis; assembly: GCA_034641835.2. Lineage (NCBI taxonomy): Eukaryota > Viridiplantae > Streptophyta > Pinopsida > Pinales > Pinaceae > Pinus > Pinus albicaulis. Next base: position 500,306,018 of record CM076580.1, read on the forward strand.
AAGGGCTAAGATTAACTGGGAGTTGATCCATGACTTTATCTAGAAGATTCTCACTTAGTTTAATTAATACCCTTTAATTAATCAGTTTCCCTAATTTTAGACTTAGGAAAACATTAAAAAATGATTAATTAATTTAACTAAGCTATCTTTAAGTGGAATTTTCCAAAATCCTTTCTCGGTATTATGGAATACATGTGTCTTAGCCTATATACAAAATTACAAGGCTAGAGCACATTCGATGCTACCATAAATCAACAAGTGCAAACAACCCTTCTGATTCTCGCTTATTGGTTTTTTACCTCAACAAACTAAGCCCACGACTCCCTTCTCTAGTCACCTTTCAAATTCCAGTTTCGATCCAAAACATCGCCATTCATCGTTGCATCATGTACTAAGGAGCGTCCACATTTATCATGTCAAAATGGTTTGGCAGAAGTTAGTATCTCTGGAACTCAAACCATATGACATTATGCTTAGAGCATATGAAAGGCGTCCTTCCACCCCTGTAGGTCTATTCCAAGATGTACCAGTACATCTCCCTGGAAATATTGTGCTCATTGACATTGAATTCTTGGATGCACGGTTGGATTATAACATCCTTCTTGGTTGGAGTTGTATGTATGCAATGACTGCAGTAACATCCTCTATATTCAGAGTAATGATTTTTCCCCATGAAGTGAAATTCGTTACTATCGACAAACTCACATATTATGATAAGAATCCAATAACCACCCTTGATAGTGTTCTACAATATGTAGAGTCTTCTACCAAGTTGGTTACAACATACATGGAGTTCGCTTCTGGTGAATTCAGACCATCCACTCTCCTCAAAACATACCCTAGAGAACCCCCTGTGTTTCCAGGGGAAGCTCCAACAACTGTAGGAGTTGTGGTGTGCATGAAGAGTTCATCAAACACCCAACAGAGTCAGGAACCAGTGCCCAATACCCCGAGTGTTTCCGCTACAGACTGAAAATTCCTCCCATATGCCATCACATAAACCCCCTTTCTATATCCTTCACCTAGTTTTGTCTCGCACCAAGTTGTGGCAACACTTACGTTGCTAAATATGGCTTTCAAGATACCGGTCTATTATTTTTCCCCTTGTTTTTTGTTAGGAAACTCAGGTATCACCTCTACAGGCATCATTTCTACTGCCTCCCAGGAGGCCATTGTAACTCAAGAATCACCCATATCGACACCAGCCAGTGCCACTCAAATGGATAAGTAAAAAGGGAAGAAGGTACCCCTAAGATTCCTAAGACACTGCCACCTTGCACTTTATGCAATATAGTTGGCCATCCTAGCAACACTTTCCTAGAGTTAGAGGATTTAAAATCTCTCCTACATGCCCAAAGTACAATCGTAACCCAACTCCACCTACTAGAGAAACGGTCAAAATTTTACAAAACAAGGCATTGCCTACTAACCATGCATGCACTATATGCACAAAATATAGGAATTATACACATATTTGCCCTGAAACCCTCGATATATAGATGCATTACAGACACTCATGCAATACAATTCCTAGGATCCATCTGTAACAACAATGTAGATAATTGAGGACAGATCCAATACAATCTTGTATGCACAAGAGAAACCATCTTCATGCTTGTACCCACCTTTTCCAACCCCGCATATGAAAAGAAAGAGAATGAAGTCTACACCTCCTACCCCAGTATACACCTTATGCGATGAACCTAACCATATGATCACCCAATGCACGGAATTAAGGGAATTTAATCGTTGGTACCCAGTCAACTACGTTGCCCAAAGAAACATATCTAGACACAGATGTCATACTAATCAGATTTGTGCAAGTAACCATCATGTGAGACATTGTCCCCACCTTTCGTGATTCTGCTCTATGTTATACTTCATGTGTCGGTTCATCACTGAAAACTCTGACTTATTTAGCTTAGATTCGGAATCTTCAGAAAATACCACACCCCAAGGGGATGAATCATATAGGTCTATCTTATGCGTTTTTGAGGAGAAAAAACCAACAGGAACTTTGTTGGCCTCCTCTCACCATCACCAACCTAGATATGGGAAAAAACCAAAAGCCCCAAAACCATGTGGTCTAAACCAAACTTCCCATATTCCCTATGAAATAAACCCAACCCCCTGATTAACTAATGTTGGGAGTTGGCCAAGTTTACTGATATTCTTCACATAGTAACCCCTATCCCCCAATTCCACCTCTCTAACCAAGAGAAAATCACACGTTTTTATTTCCACGTATGCTCTAAGTTTCATCACCAACCATCCGCATGTCTTCCTTGATTCCAAGTTGGTTGTATCATAGTTAGGAAATAACTGCATGCACAAATATTAGCCCTAAGTTTTTATCACATCACATTTACGCATATACCAAGAGATCAAAATCACATAGTTGATCGCATAGTTAACCAAATCCTAGACTTGAATGCATCACATGTATACCATCGACCATAAAAGCATCAATAGCCATTGCATATATACAAAAAACACATAAATAAAAAAAACATGAAATACACCATAAAGTATCAACATGTACACATCATAAGATCCATCAAAACACATCTCGCATGCATATATATATATATATATCAAAAAATATAATTTTCCAAGTATACAAAGAATGGGTCCACTGGCTCATAGCCAGGAAAAAAAAAATGTCATCAAAAAGCAGGGGAGCATCCTCATAGTGGGTGCTTGCCTTGGTACATACATAAAATCAAAATCTAGGGTTGAGGCCCTCCCTCCCAGTCTTGTGGACCAATATCTCCACCAGGATCTAAAATGGGACTAGTTGTGGCCACTTCCAAAGCTACGCAGTGCAACGCTGGTTGATGCACTCAATCACGTGCCATCATCGTCTCCACGACGATCTCCGCTAATTCATCATAGCCCCCAGTGGGAATACCTTTATTCAGGGACCCAACCTTGCCCCAAGTGTCTCAAAAATCTCGTAGTTGGGCCTCCACTACTGCTAGTCGATCCTCTGTTGTCTCAGCATGCTTGTGCCATCACTTGACCTCCCCGGTTGCTGCCACATTATCACCCTTCCCGCATGGTCCACCAATCTCCAATTGATGCTCCTACACTGGTTGCACAGGCCTCGTATATCTCTCTATCTGGGGCATGGGTGTCGCTCCTGCGACACCCATGCATCTCGAGTCATTGTCGACCAAGTAGTCTAATGGTCGTCCCTGAGGCCCCACATATGAAATTAAACAAGCATGGTATCAATGTATTCATATAAAACACATATATACATATAAAAAATACTAAAATGCGGAAAACACAAATCTCATACCTACTGGTCCCCATGCATCACCAAGAGGTAGACCCATGCCCGGATCACCCCAAAAGTCCACACCATGGTATGGAAACTCAAAAATCAACTAAGGGTTGGAGTTAAAAAAACCCTCCACAATGTCATTCTACTAATGCCTCGCAACTCCACCACCAGCTCCCATCGTCATATGTGCAGGTCCCTGGCAGGCCGAGGAGGCACTGCTAGAAAGGGTCAAAGCATAACCACCCTCTTTTACATGATGCTAGACAGAATGCTCATGTAGAAAAAATAGTGAAGCTCGCCCTGCTTCACCTGTGTGAGCTGGGTTGTCATACCCCTGTAGACAAATCGAGCTCAGTCAAAGAAGTGGCTCACCTACAACCATTGAAGGACCGTTATTTGCAACCTTGATACTCTATCGGGGGGGAGCTGACTCTGCCAACCGTACGATCATAGACAGAGTAGCTCGCTCAATCATATCTAGAATAGAGGCTTCTTTTATGCATCTCTCCTTAATAGCGTTGGGCCCACAGTGACCCTCATGTTTGCCCGTCGACAAATGTCCACATGCCTAACTGACAGTGGATAGGGTAAAGCCTCCCCACGAGGCAACAATCCAGTCACAAAATAAACATAAATTTGGACCGATATGGGCAAATCATCCCTCCTCACCTCCATCACCTGTCGGTCATCATCCCAGTAGCGGATAAAAAAGCATTGGAACCTATCCTACGACCTCAAGATGTGGTTTTGAAGAAACTTCAGTAACCCCCATCCAGCCAAGGCTTGACTCACTACTAGGTCCTCTGCCACTACAATATGCAACGTCACCCATTCATGCTCTCTCCAAATCATCCTGTCATCAAGGATATAATAAAATCATTTTTTTTGCTTCCTTAGCTAGAAAAAATAAAAAAATCACCCATTCTGACTAAGATCATGATGTTTCCATACATAGGCGTGCACATCATGTGCTTGTGTTCAGAATATACACGTGTATCACGCGTCTGTCAGGGCAAAGCCTGCGGCGATCACCGAAACATGTTCATGCATCTGTGTTTGACACAGACGCATGATCCATGCATCTGTGTCAAACACAGATGTGTGGTCTCGCGTGGTTGAGTGACCAAGTTGTGGCGACCCCCATCTTTGCATTGTCACGAGTTATCGCAACTCAGTCGAACCAACGGTGCGACTAAGGGCCTCCTTTGTGTGGCGTCGCCACATGAACCTGCAACTACGTGACTCAAGCTGTGTCACCCGCACGACCCTAAAAATTAACCCTAAAAGGCTGTACAGGGGACCCATGTACAACCTACCTACCCTACAGCTACAAAAAATAAAAGGTCTAGGGAATTAGATCCTACCTGTCTCTCCTCGTGTGCATCCCTAGTACTCTAGATGACCACAACGACAAGAAATTCTTGGACTTAGACGCTGGTCTCTCAAGATCAGTAGTGAAAATGAAATGAAATTTAGCCCTTTAGCCCTATCTATTGCCCTTTTTTCCATTTTCTAGAGCCCATTACAGGAGCTTAGGACTGTCATTCTCAAAACCATGAGAGACACAAGGATCAATACCACATCATCTTCATCATGGAACTCCCCATTTCAATTATTACCAAAACTCATTTTTGGACCCGCTGCATGCCCTGAACATCATTTCAAGTGTGTATTCTCTTGTTTTTTAACTCATATTATTCAGTCAATCACAAATTATTCATATGTTTTAAAATATGCTTTCACTTGGGGTATTGGCCATGGATATTGCAAGTATATCACAAACACCATACTTTGACCAACACCCCAGCAGACAAATACAAGAACAGGTATCATTCACCACTCAGCATGATAGGATTCCTTTTAAGCTTTGCATATCCTGACATCATTTCTCCAAATTGCACCCTAGGGTCCATCATCTCAACCACGTTTATCACCAACTCATCTTGCATATGATAAAAATCCACATAGGTTGATAGAGCCTTACCACTCATGGATCCCTTCATATTCATAGACCCCCATCCATTATCGGCATCCATGACCATCCACTTTGGCCCAGGAACCACCTCACTTATATGCCTTGAAGATCAGCCTTATTCAGCGCCACTCATCTCTCATTAAAACCCAATCCCAGGCCACTACTAATATTTTACGACGGATCAAGCAAGACGCACTACCATGTTCCACATTTGGCCTATCACACCCCACTTACATAGCCCATTTGTGTCACTTCATCTACCTCATCAACCCCACACCGAGACTAGATAATGAGGCCCCCACCCTTGGTAAACAGAAACAATCCCTACATCATTATGTAGGCCAACATGTTTTGGGGCACACATCTATGTGTTTGTATATCCAAACCACCTTTACATTTTTTTTCCAAGTGTACAAATATTTTTTAGGAAAAAGGCTCCCAACCATATTTTTATATTTTATACTAGATGACAGTTTCTAGTCACCCTTGGTAGGGGCTTGCACATTTTCCACCAATCCAAATCACATCAGTCAGAGCATACTTACACATACCCTAGATGTCCTACTGACTCTAGGGCTACCCTTATCAGAAATTGTTTTGATTGTCGTCACTCACATTATAGCTCTGACCTCGGTCCAGTTATCCATAACCATTAATATAGCCAACTCCCATTATCATTCCTTCTTAACCCACCATATTACAATATGCTTCACTAGAAACCTTGATCCCTTATATCAACACTTCTTGGACGGTTGATGTTTCTTTCATGTCGACTTCACCACTCATATTCCAGGATTGAGGTAGTACCTTGGATAGGTTCCCCCTTTAAGGAACATCCTCGAGTGGCACAATGGGAATCAAAATTTCCCATTGATGTCATCGATCCCCCTGACATTCAACATCAACACCAGTTTCCATGTCAGGGTGGTATCGTACTTCATAACTATTGCAGCTCTTCCATTTAGTATAAGACCCATGCATTACTAAGCATCTCATTCAACAATGCTTACACCACAATGAAAGGGGGGTTCCCAAAGTCGAAGACCCATGCATACATAAGTGCCTCACCCAAAAAGTGCTTCACCTAGATGATTCATGGGGGCACCGGATTCAGTCTATTTTTTCAAAGAAAACACCCTTAGGGCGTAAGTAGTTATCATCACCAGTCATTAACATGTCACCTACTGTTGAGCCCCAAAGATGTCCTTTCCTTTCACCACATTTCACTTCATTTCCTTTGTCCCTTATCAATTATAGGCTTAAAAGATCAATGGGATTGATTAAAGTCACTTTAGGAATGCATAAAATGACTGACTTGCTATATTTTCATGGTTTTGTTGTTGTAGTAATTTTTTACTAGACTCAGCTACAGAATGCAGCCATTCTGTAGCTAGTTGCCTATTCCGCAGCTATCTTCATGTTCACACAGGTTACAGGTGTCACTTAAAGGAAAAACGCATATGGTTGAATTCCACAACACTCCTACATCATTTCTTGCCCTCTATGAAGTCGGAGCAGAAATCTACATGTGGTTATGAACGTGGAGAAACCAAAACTAAGAAGCAGATTCCTACCAGGACAAGGACTCTACAGATGTCTTCAGCAAAGTACGAGGCCTCCACAAGAGTTCTAATTTGATTTTGATTGAAAAAGACACTTATCCCTATTTCTTCTCCAGGGCAGTTATGTATTTCTCTTATAAGAATAACTCGGGAAACCGAGAGACAGCTAGCTAGATTGATGTGTTATTGTTAAGTTGTCCAAGACTGTAATACTCTGTTTTTGAAGCATTTTCATTTAATGAAAGAAAAGAAACTTTAATACAAGATATGAAGAAATATTGAGTAGATTTGTGTGCTAATATGGTGGTAGAGAGCCCCTACTGCCCGATAAGCTCTGTGCATATTTTTTAGATAAGTAACTTTAGCCTTGTTTCATTCCTAATTTAAGTAGTTTTCTAAACTTTATGTTTTATGCTCACTTAAATCGAATGTTACAGCCAGTCTTATTCTTATGAATTGTTCCAAAATATCACTAACACTGAATGAGATATAACTGCATTATTTTAGAGATTAGTTGCATTTTTATGAACTTTATGTTTTATGCTCACTCACATCAAATGTTACAACCAGTCTTGTTCTTATGAATTGTTCTAAAATATCAATAACACTGAATGAGATAGAGCTGTAGTATTTCAGAGATTAGTTGCATTTTAGTTCAACTGTAATACTCCGGAGGTTAATTGCACTCTAGTTTAGTTTTGTTCACTGTATTTCAAGTTAATTGATTGCATTCTAGTTCAGTTCTATTCACTATATTTCAAGTTTTATTAGCTAGTTGTACTCTAGTTCTGTTAAAATAGACTTAAAGGCCTTCATTATTTACAAACTGCTCTTTTTCTTAATCTCTATTAATACATTATTATCATAGGAACAAGAATTGGTAATGTCATTTTGAAGTCTTGACTGTTCTGCAATTTCTCATAATTTTACAAACTACCTCTTTCCAAAACTATTCCAAAATATTTCTAATCCTTGAATGAGGCTTAATAGTGACATTTTGAGTTGTAGAATGGATTTATTTTAGTGTCTTAATTTAATTTAGAGTAGGGTTCCTTACTATGTTGCAGATAATATTTTCCAAATGTGCTCCAACAAATCTCTAACCATGGATGAGGTTTTCTCTGTGATATTGTAGGTTGTTGTTTACTTAGAAGAACTTCATTGCATTAAACTCATCCTTTTCTCAAGTTGTTCCAATATACTTCTAATGAATGAATTGGACTGAGTTCATGTTATGAGTTATTTTTCTTGTCAAGTTTTGCATTTTCTGTTCTTAAGTGCCATACATAGTTTAGAATAGATTTTGCTCTGTTTTAGTGTGACCAACAACTTCTCTTTACCAACACTTAGTTCTTTTCCTCTTAGCATAAAAACACAAAATCAAAAACACTGGAAAAACACTAAACACAACGTATTGGGAAACAGATACCTAGGCACATATAGTACACTTCACTTCAACAGTTTACTAGCCCTGGTTGACAATTTATGACATCAATTTAGGAACACTAAGTTGAGCAGACATTTTGGCGTCGTTGTCGGGGAAGTGTAACTAGGTAGCCTTATTTCTTACCTCCCAAAAACAATGATATGCGTAGAGAAAGAGACTCAAGGGGTAGATTCATAAGAAGCAGAAGCTTGATTCCTAGAACACCACTTGTTCCACCAAGACCAAGAGCCAGCACACCTCCAACTCAAACCCACATTCCATCCTTTACTGATCCTAGACTTCCATAGGACTTAAGATCAGATATTCCATTAGAAATACCTTCCACTTCATCCACTGAACCTATCTTAGAAGAAGATTCAGGGACCCCTGCTAGTGACATAAACTTTTCAACTTCCACAGAAGAATCAACTATGGCAGAAGAAGGGGGAGGAGGAGTTTTTAATGGAGAACACACACTATTTGGAGGGGGTAGAGGTAGAGGTAGAGGAGAATGAGGCAGAGGTGCAGAAGGAGAAGGAGGTAAAGGTGAAGAAGGAGGTAGAGGAAGAGGTAGAAGAGAAATGGGAAGCTCTTTTGGGTTTCCTATAGTAGATGAAGAAACCAATGCAACTATGAAAAACATTTCTCCCTCTGTCCTTCCAAACTTTTATGGACTCAAAACTGAAGATCCTGAAAGCTTCCTATTTGAATTTGAAGTCCTATGTAGAACCTATGACTACTTACAAGATGCCCAAAAACTTAAACAATTCCCTTCAACATTGAAAGGAGCAGCATTAAAATGGTTTATGAGTTTGATCAACAGTTCTATTAGGACATGGGAAGACATGAAACAGGCATTTCTAGAGAGGTATTTGGATTACTGTATGCCAGTCAACCATAAGGAGGAAGTGTTTAAAATGTTACAAAAAAAGGATGAAAATCTGGAAGATTTGTTGGAGAGATTTAACTACAACATCAAAAGAGCAAAAATGGAAAACTTAGACCAAGATACTTTGAAAGCTCTCTTGTTGAAGACAATTAGGGATGAATGGTTAGATATCCTTAACATTATGGGAAAAGGGGATATATCTCAGCTCACATTACCTGAAATAGCTTAATTATGTATCAACCTTTCAAGAGGGAAATCTAAAATTGTAAAAGGACCAAGAGACCCTGCTCTTGCAAGGGCAAGTAAGTCTGCTTCTGGGACAGTGAGTAGGGAAGAAATAGGACATATGCTTGATGAATTCAAATCTGATATTTTAGGGAGTCTTAGTGAACAAATAGACACCCTTAAGTTACAAAACAAGCAAAAAGTTGAATCTGATGCCTTAGTAATTTTTTGTCCCAAGTGTAGAAAGAAGCATGCCTTGAGAGAGTGCCCTTTGGATGAAAAATTAGTAGAGACCTGTGTAATTTGTTTATAAAAACATAAGACCAAGATTTTTCCTTCACTTCCTAGTCTTAAATTTGTCTTTCAAGAAGAAATCCCTACAAATTCCACAGAATCTCTCAATTTTGTCTCTAGGAGGCCTTGGCAAGGACCTCAACCACAAGGTTTCCATGATCAGCTATATAATCAACCCCCACCAAATTGGAATTATTGGCAGCAACCTTGACCCCAATTCCAGAATCAATCTCAAACTTGGGCACAAGGAGCACAAAATCCCTATGGAAGATACTCTCAGTATTATCAATATCCACCATCCTATCCACCATATCCACATTTCCCTCCTCAACAAAATCCTCAACAGAATCATCAAAATCCACAACATCAAAATTCACCACTTCTATTACCATTTCCTCAGAAAACAAATCATTTTCCTGCCCAACCCATACCAAACCCCAACAATAAACATCCTCAGAACACATACATGATAGAAGGTCAACAATTTCCAACCTATTTGATCACTCCTTTAGACCTTAATGATGTTCAACTTAGGTCTGGAAGAATACTTGAAAAGAGGAAACCTTCTGTAATCATACAAGAACAAAACAACTCTGAGGAAGATTCTCTACGAGTAAATAAAAGCCTTGAAGAGAACACATCTTTTCAAGACCCAAATATTGAAAAATCAAAACAAAAAGAACCAATAATTTCAACTCCTATATTAGAGAAGCCATCAACATCCACCTCTACACCTCCCTTTCCAAGATTACAAATTGATAGGGGTGTAGAAAAACAAATTATGGTGCCTAATTATGATTTCCTAGATGAGCTGAGAAATGTTTGTATTAAGATCCCATTATTGCAAGCTATCAAGTAAATTTCAATCTTAGCAAAGACAATAAAGGAGTTGAGCATGAAGAAAACAGGAAAAATAATAAGAGAGACAAAGAAAATTCAACTGGAAGGAAAAATAGCAGATATCATGATGGGTAAGATTTCTATTCCAAAGTATCTAGACCCAGGAAATCCAGTTGTTAAAATACACATCAATGGAACTGAGATCCAAAACACACTTATTGATTTAGGAGCAGCAATCGATATCATGAGTAGACAAATCATGGATAAACTGAAACTTCCTAATCTTCTTTTTACACCCACATTATTACAATTAGCAGATAGATCTGTGATCAAACTTGATGGGGTAATAGAAGAAATTCTAGTGTCCCTAAATTCTTGGGAGTATCATGTGGATTTTATGATCCTAACTCCTAAGAATAATTTAGGAGGACATCCTATTATATTAGGAAGACCTTGGTTAGCTACAGCTGATGCTTTCATTAGTTGTATATCCGGTGATATGTACATCTCTGATGGTATTTCAACCAAGAAATTTACCTTGTATCCTCCAGCAAAGACAATTACAGAATTAGATGATACTCAGTGGATTGAAGATGAAGAATACATACAAATTCTCTTCTCAATTTCAGAAATTAGTGAAGATAGCCAGATTCTGAATACCTTCGAAAACTTTGAATCCTCTTCGGAATACAAACATGAACAATTTCAAGAAGAATCCAACATTGAGTTTTTATCATCAAGACAGATGTCTCTTTATTCCATGGATAAATTTGGCAGCTCTACAATTGAGATATTTCCAGGCAAAACTTTAAACATAAACAAGAACCTAGAGAAATCTCAACAAGAAGAGCTAGTCAAGATATTACAGAGACATTCTTCTGAATATGCATGGGAGTACACTAATATGAAAGGGATAAGCCCTAATACTTGCACTCATCACATCTACATAGAGGAAAATTTTAAACCAATCAGACAACCTCAGAGACGGATGAATCCAAATCTTAGGGAAATTGTTAAAGAAGAATTGCAGAAATTGTTAAATCTCAACTTTATCTATCCCATTTCAAATAGTCAGTGGGTTTATCCTTTGGTAATTGTGCCAAAGAAAAATGGTAAATGGAGGGTATGTATTGACTACCAGGAATTAAACAAAGCTACTCTTAAAGATCATTTTCCCCTACCTTTCATAGATCGGGTATTAGATACATTAGCTAGAAAAAAGTACTTCTCATTTTTAGATGGGTTTAGTGGTTATAACCAAATTCAAGTAGCACTTGAAGATCAAGATAAAACCACATTTACCTGTCCTTGGGGTACCTATTCTTACCGAGTATTGCCATTTGGACTATGCAATGCACCTGCAACATTTCAAAGGGAAGTACTAGGAATTTTTTCAGATCTAATACATGTTTGTGTAGAGGTATATACGGATGATTTCACAGTTTATGGAGACACATTTGATGAAGCCTTAGCAAACTTGGAAAAAGTTTTAAAGAGATGTAAGGAAGCAAATCTTTCACTAAGTCATGAGAAGTGTTTTATGATGTTTACTGAAGGAATTTTTTTGGGACATCACATTTTAGGGGATGGGATTAGAGTTGATGAGTCAAAAGTTGAAGTCATCTCTAACTTATCTATTCCAAGTTGTCAAAAAGATGTTAGGAGTTTTCTAGGATTTACAGGATATTATCGAAGGTTTATAGAGAACTTCACCAAGATAGCATCTCCAATTTTAAAATTACTTACCAAGGACTGTGAATTCAAGTGGAATCTTGATTGCCAGTTAGCCTTTGAGACCCTGAAAACAAAAATCTCTGAAGCACCTATTTTAAGGGGACCTAACTGGAAATCACCTTTTCATATTTCAACAGATGCCTCAGATACAGCTTTAGGAGCAGTATTGGGACAAAAAGACCTGATTCCTTATGCCATCTACTATACAAGTAAAAATTTGACTCCTTCAGAGTTAAATTATACTGTAACTGAAAAAGATTTTTTACCTGTTGTTCATGCCATAAACAAATTTAGACACTATATAACAGGCTATGAAACTTTTGTTCACATAGATCACTCTGCAATTAGATATCTAATGAACAAATAAATTACTAATGGCAGAGTCATAAGATGGTTATTGCTTTTATAGGAATTCAACATTACCATTCTAGATCGGCCGGGAAAACAAAACACAGTAGTTGATTTCCTATCTAGACTCCAAAACATCAAAGAAAATACTCCAGTTGAAGATCAATTCCCTGATGAATATCTTTTTTCAATTTTTACTCAGACTCCTTGGTTTGTTGACATTGCTAATTATTTAGTTTCAGGGAAATTTCCTTCAATAATGAATGCAAGAGACAAAAGAAAGATCATTTATGACAGTGCAAAATATTCATGGGTTGCTAATGAGTTATACAAAACCGGTCCAGATTTTATCATTAGGAGATGTGTTCGGGAAGATGAGATGCCTAAGATCATCAAGGCATGTCATGATGAACTTTGTGGTGGACACTTTGCTGATAAAAGGACAGCTTATAAGTTCCTTCATTTAGGATACTATTGGTCATCCCTTTTTAAAGATGCTAAAAAGTATGTCAAAATGTGTGATAGTTGCCAAAGGGTAGGGAAACCTTCTCCTTCAGATGAGATTCCATTGCAGCCTCAGGTACATATTGAACCTTTTGAAAAATGGGCATTAGATTTTGTAGGACCTATTAGTCCTCCATCAAGACAAAAGAAATATATATTATTTTTCATTGATTATGTTACCAAATGGGTAGAGGCCAAGCCATTACTTTCTGCTACTGAAGCATCTGTAGTTAATTTTATTTTTGAGGATATTTTTAGTCATTTTGGTGTCCCAAGGGAAATTGTTACAGATCAAGGAGCTCAATTCACATCAAGGCTAGTGGAACAAATGATGGAGAGGTACAAAATCAGACACAGAAAATCTACTCCCTATCATCCCCAAGAAAATGGTCAAGTGGAATCTACTAATAAGGTTATTGAAGGGATCCTAACAAAGACTGTTCATTTACATAGAAGAGATTGGGCAGACATGCTTCCTGAAGCCTTGTGGGCCTATAGAACTACATGGAGAAGCACAATAGGTCATACTCCCTATGAACTTGTTTATGGAAAACAATTTTTGTTTCCCATAGAGTTTCATATTCAAACTTTTAAAATGGCAGTTCAGCTAGGACTTGATCTAACAGAAGCACAAAAGCATAGATTGGAGCAGATTAATGAATTGTATGAGATCAGACAAGATGCAGTCCAGAAAACAAGTATAGTCTAGCAACAAAGGACTAGATGGCATGATAAGTACATCAAGGAAAAGAAATTCAAAGAAGGTGACTGGGCTCTCTTGTTTGATTCAAAGTTCAAATATTTTCAAGGTAAATTCCAAACACATTGGCTTGGGCCATATGAAATTATGAAAATTTTTGACAATGGAGCAATAAAAATCAGGACAATAGATGAAGAGAAGGTCACTTTTCTTGTAAATGGTCATAGATTGAAGCTGTATCATAAGCCACTTTCAAGAGAAGAATTTGTCAAGAGATTCCAGGAAAACAGTGATGTGAAGTTAATGAAGAAGAATTCTTCTTCTTCATCAACTTAATTGAATTTTTTAAATTCAAATAGCTAAAAAAAATAATAATAAAATAAATAAAGTATAAACATGAAAACTAATCACTAATTAGCATGTTTATACAGAAAAGATAAAGTGAAAATCAGAATCCTTCTGACACTTTAGCTTTTCAAATTTGTTCTTTTTCTACAAGCAGCGATCACAAAATCATAAGTGCAGACCCATTTTATATATCATATTCCACTTATGATCCATCTCACTCCATCATGTCTCACTTCATTCATATTTCATTCACTCCATTCATCCATACTTCATTCACTCCATTCCATGGTCCACCTCATTTTCATCTCAGATTTTTAAATTTTTCTGCAATTGAATATTACAAATCATAAGTTGCAGGCCACTTTTTATATTTCACTCCATTTTACATTTATGATCCATTTCATTCCATTACATTTCACTTCACTCATGCTCCATTACACCATATTTCATGATCCATTCTAATTCACTTCATACAACATTCCATTCCATGTTTCAAAGCTTCTACAGGTATATTCTGTAGCCAGACATTCTGCAGCCAGACATTCTGTAGCCAGCCAGACATTCTGCAGCCAGACATTCTGAAGGCAACTATCCAGTGATCACTTGATCAGCAGCAAATTGATCCTGTACACCTATGACAACAAGAAAAATCAAAGGGATTATGAAGACTGAAGAATTAATGATTTTCAAAGGAGGACAAAGCATATTAAAACCACAAAAATTTAAAGGAAATGCAAATGTAAAGTTGTGAAATTATTATGATGATAGATTATGAAAGTTATAGTATAGTTAAGTCATGTATGATTCAAAAAGTTATTTTGATTATTCGTGTTGATCATGCCTATTAAACCTATTATAAAAACTTTGGACAAAATCACTTCCATTCCACCATATCAAATCATCATTTAAAACTTAACGGTTAAGTACTGAAGTGACCTATTCGGTCACGTCACTAGCCCGAAGTATTCAGTGATGATTTTGAAATTCTCACGAAATTTTTTTCCGCGGCCTTTTTTCTCCATGATAGCTCTCAAACTCATTAATTTGTGTGAATCACCCTCACCGTATTTCACTCATTCCATAACCACTTCATGTCATCTTTCCGTAGCTAATTCCTGTTGCATAAACATAGAAGGCGTCTTTGGGGTAAAAACAACTCTCTAACAACCATTTTTACCGTGGATAGAAGAGCAATAAATTGAAGGTTAAGAAAAGAAGCCATGGGTCTCATTGTAAGGTCCAAACCAGTTGGAACCAAATAATTAGAGGGTTACCCACAGATTATAGAAATGCTATAGCAGGTTGGGTGGTTACAGTTTTTGGAAAAATTCAATGGTTTTCATAAGGAGGTAACTAAGACATTTTCACAGTCCTTCAATGGAGCAGAAGTTGAAATAGGAGATGTCAAGTTCACTATTACAGAATCCCTCATTGCAGAGGTAGCAGAATTACCAAGGCAAGGTGAACGATGGTTCAAAAATAAGGAATTTCACAATGAGTCATGGAGGAAAATTCTCAAAACACCAAGTATGGATATTTCAATTTTTAAGAAGGGAATTCCTAGCTCAACACTGAAGAATAAATGGTGGAATATGTTGCTCATTTTGCAAAAGTTTATAACTTGTGAGGGAAGGTTTGGTACCCTATATGTTTATCATATTCGGCTAATGATGCATTTCTTATATGAAGAAATCAATTTACCATTTTTCTTACTTCATAGCCTAAAGAGAATGGCCTCTAATGTTCAAAAGAGGGTTCAATTCTTGGAAACCACTTTGTATCATCATGGCCTAGTTAAAATCCTAATTGAACATCATTTGAGAAATATGGGAGACAATTGGGATGAGTTCCTAGTGAGGAATCACTTTTAAGAACCCAAGGAATCTCCATCTGAAGGCAAACTTACAAGAAGAAGCAGGAGAGGGAAAATTTCCAAATCTGTTGAAATTAAAACTGGAAAGTCCATACAAGAGGACAGTGAGAAGATTATTTCTGAGAAATTGGCTGAAATTAAGAAACAACTTAAAAAGGAAAAGATAATAAGAAAGTATGTCAAGGAGAGAGGTGAAGGACCATCTAAACCAAGACGAAGCCACAGGCTTAGAGGTCTATTGAAGAAAACAGGGATTAGAAAAACGGGAATCATAAACATTGAGGATGAAAAGACACCAATTGCTAGATCACCTGAGTACCAGTACGAAGAGGATCTTGATGAAAGAACTCCAGAGATAGACCCAGCACAACAACAAATATATAATTATGTCGAGTCATTAGAAAAGAGAGCCTCAGAAAGTAGAGGAAGAACTCCTAGCCCACCAGAATCTGCAATTGATGTACTAAGAAGAGACAAATATGAATTAGAAGTACTCAATAGGTATATAAAGAATGAAAATGAAATTTTAAGAGAGCAGGTTAAGCTGAAAAGTGATATGAATACAACTCTTTCTCTGCAAATGTAAAAATTGTACAAGGCTAGTGAGAAGCTGAAGAAGAAAAACAAAAAGTTGAGCAGGGCACTTATAAATTTAAGATTCAAGTTGGTCATAAGGAAGCCCAGGAGGCCATTGAACATCAGGCAAAGTAGAAGAAGGAGGCTATATGTCCTAGCAAAAGTTTCAGAATACATGAATTGATTGCATGAGGACATGCAAAAGCTTTGCAGTGGGGGTATGTTGAGCCCCAAAGATGTCCTTTCCTTTCACCAAATTTCACTTCATTTCCTTTGTCCCTTATCAATTATAGGCTTAAAAGATCAATAGGATTGATTAAAGCCACTTTAGGAATGCATACAATGACTGACTTGCTATATTTTCATGGTTTTGTTGTTGTAGTAATATATGACTAGACTCAGCTACAAAATGCAACCATTCTATAGCTAGTCGCCTATTCCGCAACTATCTTCATGTTCACACAGGTTACAAGTGTCACTTAAAAGAAAAACGCATATGGTTGGATTCCACAACACTCCTACATTATTTCTTGCCCTCTACGAAGTCTAAGCAGAAATCTACATGTGGTTATGCATGTGGAGGAAACCAAAACTAAGAAGCAAATTCCTACCAGGAAAAGGACTCTACAGATGTCTTCAGCAAAGTACGAGGCCTCCACAAGAGTTCTAATTTGATTTTGATTGAAAAAGACACTTATCCCTATTTCTTCTCCAGGGCAGTTATGTATTTCTCTTATAAGAATAACTCGGGAAACTGAGAGACAGTTAGCTAGATTGATGTTTTATTGTTAAGTTGTCCAAGACCGTAATACTCTGTTTTTGAAGCGTTTTCCTTTAATGAAAGAAGAGAAACTTTAATACAAGATCTGAAGCAATCTTGAGTAGATTTGTGTGCTAATCCGGTGGTAGAGGGTCCCTACTGCCCGAGAAGCTCTGTGCATATTGTTTAGATAAGTAACTTTAGCTTTGTTTCATTCCTAATTTAAGTAGTTTCTGAACTTTATGTTTTATGCTCACTTACATCGGATGTTACAGCCAGTCTTGTTCTTACGAATTGTTCCAAAATATCACTAACACTGAATGAGATATAGTTGTAGTATTTTAGAGATTAGTTGCATTTTTCTGAACTTTATGTTTTATGCTTACTCACATCAAATGTTACAGCCAGTCTTGTTCTTATGAATTGTTCCAAAATATCACTAACACTGAATGAGATAGAGCTGTAGTATTTCAGTGATTAGTTTCATTTTATTTCAACTGTAATACTCCATAGGTTAATTGCATTCTAGTTCAGTTCTATTCACTGTATTTCAAGTTTTATTGATTGCATTCTAGTTCAGTTCTATTTATTGTATTTCTAGTTTTATTAGCTAGTTGTACTCTAGTTCTGTTAAATTAGACTTAAAGGTCTTCATTATTTACAAACTTCTCTTGTTCTTAATCTCTATTAATACATCATTATCATAGGAACAATAATTGGTAATGTCATTTGAAGTCTTGACTGTTCTGCAATTTCTCATAATTTTACAAATTGCCTCTTTCCAAAACTATTCCAAAAGATTTCTAACCCTTGAATGAAGCCTAATAGTAACATTCTGAGTTGTAGAATGGATTAATTTTAGTGTCATAATTCAATTTACAGTAGGGTTCCTTACTATGTTGCAGATAATCTTTTCCAAATTTGTTCCAACAAATCTCGAACCATGGATGAGGTTTTCTCTGTGATATTGTAGGTTGTTGTTTACTTAGAAGAAATTCATTGCATTAAACTCATCCTTTTCTCAAGTTGTTCCAATATACTTCTAATGAATGAATTGGACTGAGTTCATGTTATGAGTTATCTTTCTTTTCAAGTTTTGCATTTTCTGTTCTTAAGTGCCATACATAGTTTAGAATAGATTTTTCTCTGTTTTAGTGTGACCAACAACTTCTCTTTACCAACACTTAGTTCTTTTCCTCTTAGCATAAAAACACAAAACCAAAAACATTAGAAAAACACTAAACACAACGTATTGAGAAACAGATACCTAGGCACATATAGTGCACTTCACTTCAACAGTTTACTAGCCCTGGTTGACAATTTATGACATCAATTTAGGAACACTAAGTTGAGCAGACACCTACTACAGTGTGACTTGAAAGGAACCAATATATGTCGGATTTTATTAACCAATCATCATAATGAGCATGGGACATGCCCTCCTCGCATAAACATTTTTTATTTATCACTCAGGTTTCCTGCAAGAGCATGGTTACTCTTTCTCCTCAGTCAGGGGGTCCCTCTACTCATCTCTGCAGCAAGTTATTCTCTCTCTCTCAAATATGTTATGTAAACTCTCAAACAAAACAAAAAAATGTGATGTATTTCAGCCATATGCTTACTCCTTATCTCCACTTATCTTATGTTCATGGTAATTCATAAATTGTGTTATGATTTCACACTTGAACAATGTTTCAAATCTGGTACTAGAGGAATATGATGAAGAACCTTTTGAGGCACTCTTTTTGTTAGTTGATTGCTTCGATATCTATTGCTCTAACATTGTTGGAAATTTGTTTTTGGTGCATTTTTTCCATAATATATAATATGATCATTAGGACATGCATATGTTACTTGATACTCCATTACAATTTATTTCATAATAGCATATAAATCTTAGTATGTGCGAGGTAACTTATTTGACGATGGTAACAAAAATTTACCTAACAATCCAGTACAATATAAAAAAATCACTAGTTAGTGTAAAGAATATTAATAAAAAAAATTGCATTCTTATTTTACACATTAATTAACACTAAAAAGGAAAAAAACTAAACCTTTCATGTGATGAAACATATTACATTATACCTTAGGAATTTTTTCATAAAAGTGTTTGAAAAAAAAAAATCAAAACATTTATTTCACCGACAATAAAGTATCAGAGAGAATATTTTCTCTTGAGCCTTCATAAAGCAGTGACCCTGCCTTCTCTAGTACAAGTTCATCACATTGAATAACAACATCGTTCTCATCACCGAACAAGTCTTAGATCAATTCATTTTTCCCATCATCTTCATGAACTATGTTATTATTTTCATCTTATTCCATAGGATCATTACCTTGATTTTCAATATTCACTCCATGTTCCTCAACTTGTACAACATAATTTCTAATACTACTACTTGGCGCATTTGTATCACAGTACCTAGGGGGAACCTTGAATTTATAATCATTACAAAAAATCGCGTGAAATTACGGTGCAAAAAAAAATTATTATATCAATAAAAAAAATTTACAAAGATGATTAATATAAGGAAAACATATATATAATTATTCATAAATAGCTTACCACTGGACATGTTTCCACTTTCAATGTGCCCATTCTTCCTACAATGTTTATCAATTGTAACATATGAAATTCTTCGTGGATGTGTGCACCCGCAAAGATTGCAAGGGAAATAACATTTTCCATCATCGAGCCCCAGTCCAATAACCGTTCGTAGATTAGATCCCCATCTAATGTTTTTTGACATTCTTCCCATCCATAAAATATTATGTGATGATTATGTTATAAAATTGAGTGCTCGTGTAACTAGATTTGATATTATATTTTTTTGATGCAAGTGATATATCTATATATAAAATTGTTTTCCTTGTACCCTATTAATATATTGTAGGATATTTATAGGGAATTTCTAATATATATTATGTAATCTAATATTAATGTTGCTCACCATTAATATTATTTTCATAAAACGAAATTTGTTTTCCGTGTGCCATTAATATATAAAACAAAATATATTTTTCATTTATGAAAACACCTTATAACCTTTCAGAATTATTGTACTTCTAGCAAATATGTCGCAACGTCACTTAAATGCGGTATATTTATATATTTATTGATCATCAGAATTCTAACATTAGTTGACTAGTCAAACTCAAATATGACTAGTCAAATAAAAAGTCACATAACGGTCACATTGATTGTGTCCAAATATAGACGAGATATAAATAAAGTATCAAGATATCAATTCCCTATTCATCAGTTGTTAGAATTCGGACAAACACGAGTAATTTACAAAAAATATATTGAAAAAATGACATTTTTCTTGTAATTTACAACAATGCGAGCTATACCTTTAGACTATGTCGTCAAAATTTAGTCTTATATGTAGTAGTGAAGAGTTTGTAGTAAATTGTGGTTGACTGTGGCCAAAATATGTGGTCAAAGTCTTCCTCTTCTATAGTCAAACTTCCCCCTTTTTCTGCGATCAAATTTAGTCAAATTTGTAGTCAAACACAATAGATACTCGGTCAAACAAGTCAAGTCAAATTTGAAAAATGAAAACTTATTTATTTCAGTCAAACTTCATATCTTTTCTTCTCGAATTTGCATGTGTGGATCAAAAAATAGAATAATGTGTGTGAAATGAATTGGTCCAAATGAGGAAGTCAACTTGTTTTTTTATGTGTCAAATGGGTGATTTTTTGACCAAAAGTCACACCCCTTCATGGTGGGGCCGACTTGACCATTTGGGGTCTAAAGCAAAAAATACATAATTTTATTCTTTCATTTTTATAATTTTCTTTTGCCGAATTAGGAGGCCTTTTGGCATCATGAATTCCTCTAAATGCTACACAAAAATCAACATAATGATTGATTTCAATCTAATGTAGGGTATTAAACTCGTCCTCAAGTTTTTTTAAATTCAACCATGTATAAGAAATTTGGATGCCACTAAACTTACGAAACTAAGAAATGATGAAATTTCCCTTTAAACCCTCAACGTGGCAAGAAAACCAACTCTGATACCACTGTAATATCCCTTTTTATTTTTATTTTTATTTCCTATAAATTATCCTATAAAATTTCTTCAGGAAAAGCACATAATAATTCTTGCCAAGAATTTGATTGATTTAAAATAATTGCAAAATTTGTAGAAAAATCCCATTGTAAAACCCCAATTATTTATTTATTTATATTAAGAAGGAAATTAAAACAAAATTTGTAGAACCTGACAAATAATAAATTGGAGAAATCTTCTCTGGTTGGATTCCCCAATCTACAATTGTGTGTTGCTTCTTCCTTTTGATCATTGTTCCAAAACATCGATCTTGTTAAGCACCAGGGAAGAATATAATTTGATCCCTCATCTTTGACTCAGTAGCTAGGGTTTATCTCTTAATACCTAAAACACTCCTCACTAGATTAGCTAGGTTGGACCACTAGGTTGGGCTCTCACCTAGACAAGCTCCAAGAGCTCAACTCAACAACCACAAAACAATAATCCCAAATCCATGCCTAAGGAGTGAGCTCTCATTTCCTTTAATAGTCACAGGCTATCAAAATACCATGGTTCTTTTTCTTCTTTTATTAAAGTGACTTACAGTATTTTGTTGAAAATTGGGCAACTTTGGTCAAAATTTCATTGGAAAATTAGAAAGGAAAATTCATATTTTTAATTTTGAAAACTTGTCCTAATGAAAGTACAAGTCGGCCCCACCAAGATAAATTAGTCCTCCTAAATCACATATGAACAGACCATTTCATGGAGCTCATTTGGCATCACATCATATGAAACTTTCACAGAAGGGGATCCACACATGCAAAGGAGGAGGGAATTTTATGTTTTGGTCGAGTTGACATTTTTCTGTTCTGTTTTGGGTTTTGTTGACCAGCGATGACTTTTGTTGACCGAGCTCTCTTTTTGTTATTTGACCAAACTATTTTTTATGTCAAATATTTGACTAAGTTTGACCAAATATATGACTTTGTCCTCGGCACTTTGACTAGCATTGACTGTAGGTTGGAACTAGGGTTTTAGCATAGGGCTAACTGTGGAATTTGATAGAATTGAAAGATGAAATTTTGTCTTTGTTTTGACTGAGTTTGACTAAGGAAGGAAGGTTGAATTCATTGTTGGGTTGACTGAACATTTTTGGGCAGTTTGACAGCTGAATTTGACTAGAAGTTGCAGACCGTTGATTGTTGTTGATTGTAACTCAATAGGCCAAAAATTGTAGACCGATATCTTTGACCGGATTTGACTGTCTCTCTCTATTTTTATTAGATTTGGATTGGTTTATTTAGGAAATTCAAAGTTTGACTTTGAGTAGTTATTGGATATACAATTGGACTATGTATCTCATGCTAAACATTGATTGACTAGTAGAAGAAGAAAAAATTAAGGGTTTTCCCCCTTGTGGGGTTTTTCCCTAGTATTTGACCAAATCTCTATGTCTCATTGTGCTTGGCTATCTTCTATTGTGGATTTATTTCTTACTATTGTATTTGTAATTCCTCAATTGTTACTGAGGTGATTGGAATTGGAAGAAATCTTTTTAACTAATTATAACAAGATAAACACTGTGTAAAATTAACATGGTATTAGAGTTGAGGTGAAGGTTAGCCTAAGGATACCAGAGATTTCCCCTTTGATACACTCTTTTTGTTGATTGGTGATCGACCTTGTTGGACAAGATGAATACCTCCTACTTCAAGATCGAGGAGAAGCTAAATGATGTCTCCAACTTTGTAGCATGGAGGGTTAGATTGGATCTCATACTTAAAGAGAATGATGTGATGGAATATTTGCAGGGTCAATTAGTTGAACCTCCAGAGAATTCTAATTCCAGTGCCAAGTCCAAGTACAAGTAGGGAGAGATCAAGGCCAAGCATATTATTATTGGTTCTCTTTGGGATCATCTCATCACTTATGTGTCCAAGATGAAGAAGTCAAAGGATATGTATGAAAAAATGATTAGGATGTATGAAGTCAACAATATAAGCCAAGTCATCTCTTTGAAGAGTCAACTTCGTGACATAAAGATGAACAAGTATGAATCTATTACATCCTACTTCATGAGGATCTCTTAAATAAGAGATTGGATTGTTTCCATTGAAGAAGTCCTAATAGAGAATTTTGTGCAGATGACTCTTGGTGGGCTCTCCATGTCTTGGGAGACATGCATCATGTTGTAGCTCCTAGAGATAGCCTTGAGTTGCAAAATACCAGTGCCTAGGACATCTTAAAACCAGAGGATAAATGTGGACAATTGTATAAATGCCTCTGACAGAATATGAGTCAAGAGAATAATGGTATTGGTGATTCAAGAATGGAGAAGACCATTTGAGCCTAATTCATATGAATTCCCCAAAATGTGAGAGGGCTCAGGAGGTTGTGAGGCTAATGGATTTTAGATGGGCCAAGTATAAAACAATGAGCAGAAGCTTTTAAAGAATATGCAGAGGCGTTGAGAAATAACGGAGAAAGAACCCACAAGAGACAGGCTTAAGAGATTTAAGAATTTGCCTCCCTGTGACCTCAGAGGAGGCAGATATGAATGAGATATGAACAATAACATTGGTTTGTGTAGCACAAATTAAGGGAGTGAAACAAGCTTAATACATGAGCGTTAACACCTGAGCGTTATATAAACACGAATTCATGAATAAAATTTGTAGACTACCAGCAACTACATTACACGAACCATCCAAGCAGCAGAGAATGAAAGATGATTATACACAAAAATGAGATTACTAATAACAGAGGAAAACATATACATACTACTCATTGCTCCATCCGGAATCCAAATAATAGAATTGTATCATATTAAGTTCAAACAACTCTCCCAAATATGTATCTCAAAGCACAGGGAGCACAATCATACAAAACTACAGCCAAATTCTTCCCTAATTCCAAAACCCTTCTTTCAACTTAGAAATCACTACATATAGAGTTCTCCTTGAGGGTTCACAATTGAATATTCCATCATGATCGACCCATACCTATGAAATCAAAATATCCTACCTAACTTGCACAGTGTACATCGAGCAATTACTTCTGTATGGAGAGAATTAAAATAGGAATGGGTGAAACTAAGATTTCACCATAAAAACATCACTATCTAGAAGTAAAAAGAAACAAAACAGCTAGCCAGGGAGGCCCAATTCCAGAATCTTCAAATGAATGGCGAGAAGTGGCTGAGAATAGGTGAGCGTCTGGCTTTCATCATATGATTCCACTTGCTATTTGAAAACCTCCACTCTTCTAATTCTCATGATTTCCACTTCCCGTTGTGGAATATCCAGTTGTGTTATGTGTGCTAAACTCTTTAGCAGAGGTTATCCTGTGCAAACTGAATCAAGTTCCACCCAAAATCCCATGCTATGTTTTAAATTGCAAACCGAAACCGGATTTCGGAGGAGGCATGAATGGCGAAAGCGGAAATGGATTTAGCGGGACTTATTATCACTGAAATGGGAAAAGGACAGGCCATAGGAGGGCTATTGATGACGTGGCGAGGCGATGAGACCTGCACACGCAAATTGTAGATCACAAGTCTTACATGGGCACAGCGGGAGGTAAAGGTTAAATCTTGCGGGGAGCGATATGCGATGGGCGGGAGTGGCATGGAAGATGGAGGTGGGACGGTGTCTGGAGATCCATATCACAAATTTTATGTGCGCGCAGAGAAAGGTAAACGGTAAAGAGTGCGATGTGCAATGTGTGATGTGCGGGGAAGGTGATGTGGCAGATGGAGGTGGGGCCCTGCATCACAATTTAAACAAAATACTTTGCGGGCGTTTAAAAGGTAAGTTATAAACTGTGTGAAGCACGAAAATTTATAATCGTCGATCTGTGAGGTTTATATTTAGCGATGTGCGATGGATGGTGGGGGAAAGGGTGACATGTCAGGGAGAAATGGCCCTGCTTTAATCACAATCAGGAAATTGGAAAGGCAGATGGTAAGTGAAAATAATGATATGGCGATGAAAAAGGTTAAGTAGAAAGATGAAATGGAAAGGCGAAAAGGTAAGGTTAAATGATTTTTAAGGGAAATGAAATGAAAGGAAGTGTGGTGAGTGAATGGTCCCACTTCATCGCATATTTCTTTTCGGAATTTTTGTAGGAGACAACCATTAAAGGATTTTTGGATTTGGCCAATGCAGAAAGCAATTTGAGTGTGCAGTCATGAAATAAAAGGGGAATGACTTAGGGAAAATAAAAATGAAAAGGGATAAATGGTATTTAGAGAATTGGAGTTCAGAATTAGGACAAATGAAGGGTAGGAAGAGGGTAGATGGAATTAATGAGGGTAGTATGGATTTTTCTCACCATCGCACTTAATCAACGACACTTTCCTCTTTCAAATGAATTAAAAGGCAGATAGATTTATTTGAAGCTTTTTGACAATTAGGATTTCCTTTCCTTTCTCCTTCTCCACTTTGTGTGCGGTCATAGGCCAACACATCACAAGCGTTAGTTGTAAGAAAGAGCTCCCTACATTTGATGATCTTTTGAAAAATTGCTCTCAAGAGGAATCCAAGATCATTTCCTGATGAATAATCCAAATACAAGAAGAGGGAGAACCTACAAATTTTGCAACCAATGAGAAGAAAGGAAAAGGGAAAGGAATACCTTCCAAATGGAAGCCCATTAGAGGAAATTTCAACCTAAAAGTGACCTCCTAAGGAATAATAGTTAAAATAATAAAATAAGGGTTATGAATTTTAGAGGGAAAAGAAGAAAAATATATTTCTTAATTGTATTTTTAACATATGCCTTTTTAATTTATCTTCAATTTTTATCAATGTGGATCTTCTCAAAAGTTTTCAAAATGGGTATTCATTGGATGTGGAATTTAATTTTTCATCCAACGAGTATGTACACTTGAAATTTGACTAAAAATATAAGGATATAAGCAAAAAATACAATTAGAATAAGTATTTTTTCTTCTTTTCCATCCAAAATATTTACATGTGCCTCTTTTTAAATTTAAATATTTTGATTGGCTTACATATTATGACATGGAAATTACATTAAAATTTCCTAGGAACTTTTAGGCTGAAATTTCCTCTAATGAGAGAAGTCAATCCCAACATTCAACAATAATATAAGGTACTTTTCCAAAGTCCAATGCTACAGGTGTAACAAATTTGGCCACATTGCCCCATATTGTCCTCATAGAAAAAATGCTCAATAGCCTAGCAGCAACAACAACAATGGAAACAACAATAAATTCAACAATAGAAGGAGAAGAGGAGGTCATGATGTCCATACAAGTGTTGAAGAGCCCCAACGCCCTCAAAAGAGGTCCAAGAACACAAGTTATGACAATAATGTTGTTTGTTAACACCAAAAGATCGTACAACCAAAAGACATTAAAAATGTCAAGCATAAGATACAGATGAAGATTTTCAGAGAAGAAATACATTATAGATGACTAAAATTTTATTTTTCCTAAGGTTAAGAAGGAAAATTAAATGACACTGCGCTTGCATCAAAGGAATTTTTCACACAACGTGGCTATTCCTTTGATAGTTACATCGTCCTTAAGATGGTGAAATGTCACCATCTGGGACCACTTAGCATGCTTGGTTAAGATGATTCTCCGCCCAATACTGTCAAGGACAACCAGATTTGAGCCACCTTGAGGAGTAAATGCAGCCCACAAAGGAATCCCTCCTCCATTTTTGTGTCACTATCCATCTTAGCCCAAGAGAAGAGGATGGAATTCAAAAAATGTCTATATAATCCAGCCTTTGGAAGATAAATTGGAGACACATTGTTATGCTAGCCAAATTGCTTCATATAAAACTAGCTTGCATAGTCCAGCAGCAGAGGGATTGGAAGGACTCATATGTTGGCCAACCAATATCTCAGTCCAAGAGAGAGAGCTTCACCACTTTATCTTGATCTACCATCCTTTGATAGAGGGAAGAGACACTTGCAGGAACTTGAGGGAAAGAGACCTCCTTGTTTTGGGTATTTGAGCTCCATACCTCAAAGGACCCTCTTCAAGTGTTTAGCATTATATATTTTTCACCAGAAACACCTAATAAAGGGAGAACTCTCCACTTGTGTTATTAGGTTGTTTACTCCATCGAGCTTTTGTATTTTGTATCTTGTGTTTTGAATTGTCCTTAGTGTTGTATGCTTAATTTTTCTTCAAACTTAATTTACATTGTGTCGAATCTCTTCCACTAACAGTAGGCAATCATTTTTCTATGTGACCTTGTGCGGGTAGTAGCCAACTTGCTAAAGAAGTGTATTTTGTATGCCCTTGCACCAAATACACTACCACAGGAATGGCGACTCCACTAGATTATTTCTTTTTGAGTTGATGGTTGTTGATGCAGGTCCTTCTTCCTGCTCAGTTTGTTGCAAACTACCCCTACATCCTCTCAGCATCTCCAATCACACTCAGTGAGAATTTTTGCACATAAGAGGAATTATTTTTCTTCATTCTTCTTGACAATGCGCTTTGTGCTCCGATAGACGCGCGCTCCATGCCTGTGGGAAGATAGCCTGCGCGGTAGGCCAGCAAGCCAATTTTTTCTTAGTTTTTCCATTTTTTTCAATTGTAAAGTGCTTGGAAACTCATAAAAATATTTCCATCATCGTGTTCTAGTATTTCATGACTGATTAGGACTCTTACTTGCTAGAATTTAGCTTAGAAGCTAAGTAGTCTTATTTTTAGTATTTTATTTTTGCAAATCATACATAGTTTAAGTAGGAAAAAGAAAGTGGCCTAGAATCCACATATGTTGTCCAAACAAATGATTTGATGATAAAAGATACAAAACACATAGTGTAATTAGCATAAAATTAAGTGCCCATGTATCCACATATCTTTAGCTAATTCAAGCTTGTTCAATTTTTGCATTAGGAATTGGGACTAGGACTAAACTGTAAAAACGAAAGCAAGTAATCTTTGCCACCCTTTCACCTCATGGTGACCCTAGGTATGCACATGAATGCTTTCCTAAGACAATTTTCCATATCCCTATAGTACAAACATATTCTAACTAGGAAAGGTGTAAGCGCCCCATAATTTTCACATCATTTTTAAATTTTTTCAAGGAACAATCACACATAGGGTAATTAGAAAAGGATTGTAAAGGACCGGCGCATATCCGCATCTCATAACACTTGTGATTTTACACTCCAAATAACACACAAAGCATCGGTATGCATTGAACCAAAAGGCACCTAATGTGTTGGGACCCTTATCCTCTTCTTATAGTTACTTCACCAAAGCACACCCTAAGAAAAATTGAGACTCTCTAAAAATAATCATAAATCGAACTCACTAAATTCTCCCCACAGCGGCCACAAAAGAAATTATAGTTCAGGTTAGGACCATCAAGGGTAGGCATCCAATAATCCGTCATGGTCATAATACATTTTGAAACATAGATGTTGAATTTTTAGGGAGCTTCAAATCCATCTATCTTCCCACAGAATGAATACCCGAGCGTTACCAGAGACCCGTTTCAGAGGGGGTTAAGCTTAGGCCCAGTGCATCGGTACTTTTTGGGCTACATGACCCATCTAGTGCTAGGTATTGGTAGTTGATTACCAGGAAGCTCAAGACTCAAATGCTCACGTGGGACAATGGTACTTTAGTGGCCAAAACTAGGGCATTCTTCCTAATAGGTGACGATGCAGGCAACACTTGATCCTCATACCATTACCTTGGTCGATTCTTCGGCTAGAAGGTGTCTCCAGCTCTTTCAAGATGTTAGCCCCAATACCCATCAGGATATATCTTCGCAAGGCCCAGTTATGTTGAGAGTGTAAGGACGAGTAGGTCCATATAGGGTTTTGAGTATCATATGCAAAGAAAAAAAAACCACATTTTTGCTTGATTGTTAACACAGTTTTAAATTAAAGGAAAAATTACCTCTTATTTTTTCGCTTTGATTTATGCATGTGATTTTATTTTCTTTGATAAAAATATTCCTTCCTCCAAAAAACCAAAAATATCACCAATATTAAGCTAGTTGACATGATAACAGACCCAACGAGACCCTGTCGATCTAGGAATTTCTTGGACCTCCCCCTGTTAGAGGAAGGAGTGCCATATCTCCCGCCATTTAGGCGTCGAGGACAACACGTTGCCACCATTTCGGTTCATCCTTTATCGGGGCATCTGTGATTGGAAACCCCCAAGGGTCACCCAATGCCACACCTGTGGAACCCCCAACAGGGTCACCACACTCAACCCCTCCTACAACCCCTAGAGGACAAAGGAGTGCTACCCCTTCAGGGAATCAGAAAGAAATCCATCAAGGCATGCTACAAGGTTATATTCCCCAGGCACCTCCCCTAAACCATCATATTCAAATGCCTATTTTTCCACAATGTACAATGGAAGTCAATACATAGTTACCCTTCTTAGCATCACTTAATCTTATAGATCTAACGAATTTAACTTATGACCCCATTTTTCATGGACTTAACTGGCCTCCCATGCCCACGAAGCTCCCTTCGAATATACCAAAATTTGAAGGGAAGCAAGCAGAAGAGATAGGAAATCATATCATGAATTTACACCTATGGTGTTTGTCCATTAATATCATTGATGATACCGTTAGACTAAGACTTTTTCAACGCAACCTAACAGAGCCTTAGGAGAAATGGTATGTTGAGCAGCATTCCTCCTCTCATGGAACCTTTAGCGCCCTCGCTACCACGTTTCTCACCTATTTTCATCTCCCCGTCCATCATGATTCGAGAATGGAATTGCTAATGCATTTTAAGCAAACACTAGTTGTCCATATATCAGACCATATCCATGGATGGTGGCGATGTCGTAGTTTATGTAAATCCAAACTCGACGATAGAGTGTTGTTGGACTTGTTTTCGAAAACTCTCACAACTAAGATTTCAAAAGATGTGGCGACACAAAAACCCACCTCTGAGGAAGATGCCATTAGCAAGGCCCAACAACTTGAACTCATTTACACCCAGTCAGGATATATTTATAGTGTCCTTCCAAATTCCCCATGCTTGCAAACTTATATAGAGTTACCATGCGCGTCGAATACTGCAAACATTTTGATCAGGTCCTTGGCCCAAGGTCACCTAAGCAGCAATAACCAGTACCCAAGATACTTTTACAATTCAACTCAGAACGTATCGCAACCTGGCTACCATCAAATTCAGTCTACACCTTTACAAAATATGATGAATAGGGTAATATCGTACCATCAACAACAGGGAGACTCATAGCCTCCCTCGCGGGGGAACCAGTACTCAGCTAGGAATGCCGATACGACCTCCCCAAAAATCTTACACCAATCAAGCACAAGGGAACCTATACCCCCCTGTTACAGCACAAATCCACCACCAACACAAAACAACGCACTGATGAACCTAGTGCAACCATCTCGGGCTTAGCAGCGACAATATTATGACCAGGAGAACAGCAATAATCCTCCAAACGTTTCAAAGAATAAGCTAAAGAACAAGCAAAAGGGAGACTCTCGACAGGGGGGTAGTAATCAACAATGCCCCCTACGATCTCAGTCTGGGTGCAACCCCAACCGAAATCACAACTAAGAGCCAAATAGTAACTCCCAAGGGAAAATCAAGAGACCCAGTCTAAGTACAAATCATTGTTGTTCCATATGTGGTGAATATGGCCATTACACTCACCACTGTCCCAAACTCCTTGAATTGAAAAAACTTCACAGTAACTGAGGACAAGGGGGACCTACTCAACATCCTGTTGTAATGTAGGAACCCTTCCCCCACCAAGGAGTGGTTAACATTGAGAAACAAAAACCACCCCAAAACGATACCGGAGGAGGAAGTCACAAGATCTACATGGCTGGAAAAGAATTGTTCTTCCAAACAAGGAATAGGAACTACGATACGCCTTCAAAAACCAACCCATCAGGTACAAGTATGAGCGCACCTACTGCACCATTAACTATCTCCAAAGTACCTATTGAGCCCCTTCCAAGAATGGTCAAAGGACCAACCAAGCGCGCAAGATATCACTCCAAAGCTACTCATAGCTATCATATAGTGGATGATTTAGCTCAATCACCAGCTGCTATGTTAGCTTTAGAAGTCCTACAATCATGCCCAAGACAACAGAAAGCCTTACTTTATTCATTAGTTGCAATCGATCCTTCTTCTTTGCACCTAATGGTTTTCGATCTAGATAAGGCAGGCCCTGGGATTCCTTCTCTAGTCGCTTTCCAGATACCTATTTCAGTTTAGAATATCACCATACATTGACATGTATCATGTCCAAATAAGTTTGGAAAAATTTAGGATCACCTGAATTAAGACCGTCTAACATCATGCTAAGAGCATATGACAATCACCTGTCATCCCCCGTTAGTCTGTATCAAAATTTCCTAGTAAACCTGGCTAGAAAGAGAATTCTTATAAACATTGAGGTAGACGCACAACTAGACTACAATATACTCCTCGGGTGAAGTTATATGTATGCCATGACTGCAATCGCATCCTATGTATTTAGGGTAATGATGTTTCCCCATGATGATCGAATCATCCCCATCGACCAACTCACATACTATGACAAGAAACCCATGACCGCTCTCGATGTCGTGCTACCATACGTAGACACAACCACAGAACCACTCACAAAGTATACAGAATTCAACCCAAACCAATTCAAACCATCATCCATCCTAGGGTCATTCCTAAGCAATCCCCCTATTATACCAGAGGAAGTCCCGAAAAGCATGGGGGCACCGATGTGCATGATGCTCTCGTCAAACACCAAAACTACCCAGACATAGAAACCAACCAGTACGGATGTTGAAGCCATGGTTACAACACTCCTACCATACACCATTTCACAGACCACATTTTTGTATCCCCGCCTAGTTTTATATCAAAAAAAGTCATGGAAACTATGACATTGCCAAATATGGCTTTTGTAATACATGTGTGGTATTTGGTCCCTCTAGCCATGCTAGAAAGTCCAGGCATTACCTCTATAGGAATAACCCTGATTTCCCCTCAAGAGGTCATAGCAGTTAAAGAGACACATGTAGCGGCACCATCTAGCACGGCCAAGAATAATAACAAAAAAGGGAGAAAATTCGAAACCCCCAAGTTACCTAGGGAATTACAACCTTGTGCATTGTGCAATGTCGTAAGTCATCCTACTAATATTTTCCCAGAGTTAGAGGAATTAAAACCCCTTCTACACACCGAAAGAAATGTCGCGACCTTGAAATCCCATAAAAAGGAATAGGCCGCGAACAACCAAGGGAAAGCATTACGCACAAACCATGTGTGCGCCATATGCGACCATTATGGGCATTATACCCATCACTACCTAGAGATGTCGAGATATAGGGATGCCTTGCAAGCCCTAGAACAATCTAACCAAGAGGATTCCTCAGCACCATCCATGCAAATGGATAAGGTTGAACCCAAAACCATATTGTACGTATGAGAGGAACCTATATCTTGCTTGTATACAGTCACCCCAATAGCCCAAAGACGAAAAATAGAGGCCACACTGCATGTCCTAGTTTGCGCACTATGTGACGAGCCTGATCACTTAATCACATAGTGCCCAGAGTTAAGGGCATTTAACCATTGGTATCAAATCCTGAAATTTTTCTAAAGCAACTTATTTCAGCACAGATGACATACGTGTCAGATTTTTCAGGGCAACCATCACGTGCACCATTGTCCCCACCTCTGTTGATTCCAGTCTGTGTTGGATTTCATGTGATTCTTCATCATTAAAAACCCTGACTTAGCCGATTCAGACATAGACTTAGCCGATTTAGACACAGAATCCACAAGCAACACTATAAATCAAAGGATAGAAGCAACAAGGACCATATTATATATTTCAGAAGAGAGATGGTCACCTGAACGGCCACCTATCCCCCATAACCATCCCCAGGCTCCGGTCCAGCTCTGCACACACTGCGATGAACGAGATCACTTTGTCATTGACTGTGTAGCTCTATATTTGTTTCAAAGATGGTACCCGATCAACCCGGTGTACTACGGCGGCCTACGAGAAGTCCAATATTCTTGTCGGGTGTGTTCAGATAACCACTCAGTTCATCGTTGTCTCTACACCCCCCGTTTCCATTCGGTGTTAAATTGTTTAGGTCAGCCCATAATCCATCTTGCTGCAGAAGATGGATCGGATTCAGACTCAATAGAAAGTTATAAAACCCCAAGGAATGAGGAAACCAGGTCCATCCTCTTCATATCAGAAGAAAAATGGCCAACAAGGGGGAAAATCCCCGCCCCCAACCACCTCCACGCCCAATCCCAGCTTGTGTACTATGTGACAAACGCAATCATTTGATCACTCAGTGCCCAGATTTACTATCATTTCGCAAATGGTACCCAATCACTCCAGTGGTCCAAAGGGAGTAGAAAACCCAAGAGAAACATTCTTGTCTTATTTTCCAAGACAACCATCACACTCTACATTGTCCTTACATCCCCCAATTTTTGCCTATGTTAGATGTCATACCTTCACTGGTCACCAAATATCCGGATGTAACCAGTTTCGAACCTAGGCAAACAGGTGCACTTTGGCCTTCCCCCCATCGTCACAAAAACCCTAGGAAAGCTAAAGAGACCAATTGTCTTAACTGGGTACAAAACTATCCAAGAACAGCATATGCTCTATGCGATAGAAAGGACCACATGGTCAATCAATGTCAGGAACTCAAGAAACTCACCGACAATCTTCGCATGGTCACAACCATACCACATATACATCTCTCTAATCAAGAGAGGATCACGTGCTTCTACTTCAGGGTATGCTTGCAATTTCACCACACTTTGAATTGTGAATTCCTCCCAAAGTTACGAGCGGCAAGAGCAGCATTGAGTCAGGACTCCCCAAAGGAGCCACACCACCCAAGACCGAAGACTCAGAGGTGGAAAAAGCACAAAAATGCACCAATTCCCAACCACATCCAAGCATCCACATTTGGCGTGGAGAGTAGTGTTGGTTCTCACACCATCTACTTGTTAGGTACCTTTACTCCATGCACCATTTGTACGAGCCATAACCATGAAACAGACATGTGCCCCATGCTGAAAACGTTTCGGTACCTCTACATTCAACACAATCTTCAAGTGAAGGAAGGTGTGTGTATCCTTAGTACATCACCAAAACAGCACGAATTTGCTCTCAAATAAACAACCATAACGAAAATTCTTCCACCATGTAACGTTGACGACACACGACACCATATACGATTCATCTCATCATGCATGGGAACCATGAGTCATTTTGTCTTCTTATTGGCTTGAGGGGTCTTGACCCAGGTTCAAAGTTTTATGGATAAACCAACAAACCCTCCAACTACTGGCCCTTTTGGAAATTACCTGCTTGCGCAGATCAAAGTCGCACCTGAAGCAGTATGGGAGGGTGTTGGAACCAGGTTTCCGCGCCTTGAGGGAGAAAATAATGAAGTGGTCCTAAGCAGTTGGATAGAGATTTATATCAACCATAAACAGATAACATAGTTACCGATCAAACAGGAACTATTACCAAAAAACGAGAACTCTAGCCAAAAAAACTCAAAAAACATGAAAAAACAACCCAAAAATGAAAAGTATCTTCCAGAACGCACTGTTTTATTTAGGATCAAATTTCAACATTTTTTTAAATTATGCTAAAACCCAAATTTTTTCTTGAAAAATGGATGGTGGAATAACATCGCCAATTTTTTGTGTGCAAAAAACAACTTGAAAACAAAAAATGTTGATGCTGTAATTACGTCGCCATTTTTTTGTGTGCAAAAAGCAGCCTGAAAATGAAAAGTGTTGTTGTTGGAATAACAACGTCAATTTTTTGTGTGCAAAAAATACTTTGAAAACGAAAACTGTTAATGTTGGAATAACGTCTTTTTCTTTTCGAAGTAAATTGTCTACAATTTTTAAAATGACATTAAAGATCAAATTCATGACTCTGAAAAACCTTAAAATTTCAACGATAAACATGACATTAAAGATAAAATATCAAAAGTCTTAAAATTGCAACAATTTTTACACATGGTATTAAAGATAATCTATGACCATGCTTCTGAAAAGCCTTGAAAATCAAAAGATGATTCAAGATAAAATCTCACCTTTATGAAAATAAAATTCCCACGATTTTTAGACATGGTATTAAAGATAAAATATTACTTGTAAATATAAAAAAACAAAAAAATTAAATAAAAATTAAAAATTAAAAAAAAAAAAAACACAGACACACACACAATTTCGAAAGAAAATAAAAATAAAAAATTTAAAAAGCACACAATTTAAAGGAAAAAATTAAAAATTAACCCAAAACAAAAAAACAAAAACAAATATTATTTTTTTAAGTTATAAAAATAATAATAATTAAAAAACCACATAATTAAAAAAGATGATAAACTTAAAAATAAAAAATTAGTTA
This sequence comes from Pinus albicaulis, assembly GCA_034641835.2. Classification (NCBI taxonomy): domain Eukaryota; kingdom Viridiplantae; phylum Streptophyta; class Pinopsida; order Pinales; family Pinaceae; genus Pinus; species Pinus albicaulis. The sequence goes on from CM076580.1 coordinate 500,341,790, forward strand.
AAATTTTAAAAATAAAAAATAAAAATAAGTTTCGAAATTTAAATTTTAAGAGAAAAAAATGAATAGCAAATAAAAATAAAAATTTTAAAATAATAAAACTTTAAATTAAAATTAAAAAGAAAATTTAAATTAAAAAAAAAAAAAATTTTAAACATTTAAAAAACAAAACAAAACTTCAATAAATAAAATTAAAAAAAAAATATATATATATATATATATATATATATATATATATATATATATATATATATATATATATATATATATATATATATATATATACTTTTGTCAAATAAAAATTAAAAATTAAATATATATATATATATATATATTAATTAATTTAAAAATAAATAAATAAACAAAAATTTAAAAATAAATCAATTAATTAAAAATTAAAATTAAAAATTAAAATTAAAAATAAAAATAAAACAAAATTAATAATAAATAAATAAATAAAAATCACAGTTGTCACCCATCGCTGCTAGCTCTTTATTGTCCTGTGGCCCCTCAAGGCGGTGGTGATTCCCGGAATCAACCTAGGGCGGCGGTCATTCCCAGAATCGACCCCCACCTCCCTAGGGGCTATGGGGCTCGGCCAACAGGAAGTAGAGAACTCTGCCAGCTCTCCGCCGCTCGTCGGCCAAGCCCTGCGGCCCTAGGACTGCGACGGTGATTTTATTTTTATTTATTTTTTTATTTTTTTATTAATTTTTTTATTTTTGTATTTTTATTTATTTTTATTTTTATTTTATTTTATTCTTTTATTTTTTTTAAATTTAATTTTTTTAAAGTTAAAATTTTATTTTTTATCTTTTTTTTTTTAATTTATTTTTTATTAATTTTTTTAATTCATTTTTTAAGTTGTTTTATTTTTAAAATTTAAAATATTTTTTTTTATCTTTAATTCTTTTCTTTTTGAATTTTAATTCTTTTAATTTAAAAAAAAAAACGAAAAACAAAACAAAACACTATTATTTTTTTTTGTCTATTTGAAAATTATATATACATGTGTGTTTTTAATTATATTTTTTATTTTTTTATTTTTATTTTTATTTTTTATTGTTTTAAATTTTTTTTTATTTAAATTTGTAAATTTTAGTTATGTTTAATTTTAGTATTTTGATTACTTGAATTTTTTTTAAATTAATTTTTTTTATTTTTTTTTTATCTTTTTATTTTATCATTTTCTTTAATTATGTTGTTTCTTTTTTTTAACTTTAAGAAAAATGTTTTTTTTTTGTCTTTAAATTATGAGTAGTTTAGTTTTAGTTTTTCTTTTTCTTTTTTTTTTACAAGTTATTTTTGTTCTTGTTTACATTTTTATTGGTTTTTTTCATATTTTTTTTATATTTTTTATATTTGATTTTTTTTGTCATGTTTTTATACTTTATTTTTATGTTTTATTATCAAGATAAAAATCACCACTCTAAACAAAAAGAATTGATGTTGCAACAACACTTTTCAAAATTAGCATAAAATATGTTCATGCTTGATAAATAAAAAATTTTGAAGTGCTAAAAAATTAACCATTTTTCTAAATCGACATGATATTTAAAAATAAAGAAAAAATCAAAGAAAATTTAAAGTTCCAAAAGTATGCTTAAAAAAAAAAAAAACAAGTTATTCTACATCACCACTTTTCAAAATCGACATGAAAATCATGACATTTGAAAAAAAAAAGAGGTCATAAGAAAATTTAAGTGCCAAAACTATGGTCCAAAAAAAATGGGTGATTCTGCATCACCACTTTTCAAAATCGGGTGTTTTGTTTCCACCCCAAGAAAATGGGTTCTAGGTAATTTTCTCATTTGATCGGTAACTATGTTAGATGTGTGCAACAACTTAAAGCAGAATCACAGAATGTGTGCAACCCTTAACAGAATAAAGCAGAGTTCGCAGATCCTTCAACGCAGAATAGATTACTTAAGCAAATCTATCATTCATCAATGTAACTATAACAAATATCTTCGCGCAATGATTAATAGGCAATACAAACATTGCTGTAATATTCCTAATTAGCTTTCAGCTAGTTGGAATATTAATTTTTGCTTTTGTCATTTAGATAGATGAAGAAGATGGTAGGGAGACCCATAAATCTCCTTAGTAGGAATAAAACCACTTCTAGTGTGAATGTGGATCATCTTATCAACTGGATAAAGCACTCTTAAATGTGAATATAGGTTGAAGCATGTGGATGGGGTCAAGTTTGACCAAATCAACAGCGTTGGTATGGAGGTAGTGGAGAGTTATTGAGGGACAACGCAGTGTTAGTGGGAGGAAGCCTCAATAAGAGTAGCATCTTTAATGAGTAGGGCCAAGGGTGTGGAGGCTCACAAAGCATATAAGGAAGGGGATGGCAGCCATAGAGGGTATTCTGAATATTGTTTATTTCTTGGTCTTGTATGACTTTCTACACACTTCAGTTGTTTAGCGGAGTCTGTTGTGCTGTTTAGCATAAGGGTGTTTCTGAGCGAAAATCCTACCCTCATCCTCGAGGGACTTCGAGTGCCCACTCTGGAGAGGTTCATTGAGCTGCATTTCTACCATCCGGCATCAGGCCAAGCTTCAGCCATTACCCACAGCACAGTCTCCTTCAAGATTGTGTTGTTTTGCAGGGCACTGAGTAGTGGAGGATTGATAGATCCAGTTTCTGAGCTTGTTTTCCAGTTAGGGGAGTAACCCTTCATCCGGGAGGCTAGCAAGGAGGGTCCTTGAGAATTACTTTGTCATCTGGCATCAGGCCAAGTTTTTCCATCACCTACAGCACAGTCTCCTTAAGAAACTGCGTTATTTTGCAGGGCAGTTGCAGTAGAGGGCCTACTGGCCAAGTTTGAGAGTTATATTTCCAGTGAGGGGAACAGCCCTTCATTTGGGAGATCTATTGGAGGAGTATCAGCCATTTCTATATCATATCAGCCACCTCCTATCAGTTATCCAGTTGCATAGCATTATTCATCCCTATGGCTACATTTTGGTATTTTGAATTTTGTGTATTCCCGTAAACCCTTTCTGGGTTATCTTGGAATTGTGCTAGAAGGCGCAGATATCTAATCCTGACATTTTCTAAGCACTATATCAGTAGATCCATCTACTTTCATCTACAGCAAGAGTTACCCCCTGCAAAAATTTTGTTGTCATAGCCTCCGACATTCTTATATAGCAGTTGTTCTTCATGTTTGATGTACTAGGTTCTTAGAGGCTTGTTTTGCCTAGATTAAGTGTCTTTTTCCTCAATATTTTGTACATATTTTCTGTTATAATGTCTAATAGAATGGCTTCATGATCTGCTCTCATTTGATGTGTTGATATTAACTGCAATTTCCAGTTATATGTACTACATTCCTGCTTTTTCCTAATTTAGAATATTACAGTGGTATCAGAGCATAATCTTGGCTCAGCCCATGTAACACAACAACTATGTCGTTAGAATAAGAGGAACCTATCACAGAAAGGGGAAAGAGGTATCTCAATAGAAACCGGGGGTATGATTATACAGACCCCAAAGGAGACAAAGGCAAAAATCCAATATCAGGAGAAATGGATGAAAAGGATTTTCCCAAGCTTCTTGTTTAAACCATGCAGGATATTGCCCCAGAAATCAAGGAGATGAGGATGGAGAAACACAAAGAATCCCCTAGAGGGTTTCTACATGGAGAAAGCTCCGACATTTCACATCACTGGTATGATCAACCAATCAAGAAGCAATTTTCCCAATGCTCCACTATGCCTACATTCCTAGCAATGGGAAATGGAGGTGGAGGATCCCAATAACAAGAAAATCTTGAATATTATTTTCTACAGTATGAGTCTTAATCTCACAGATTCAAAGATAATCTGAAATTTCAGGAGTTTTGTCAAATCAAGTACAACAGGAGACCTCGGCATAACAATAGAAGTGGAGGGTTCATACAGAACAATGATCTACAACGGACCATGGGTAGATTCTTTTTTCCCACTTTTGATGGGTCATCCATGTGCACAACCAAGTCTTGGGTGGAGAAGCTAGACATATACTTCCAGCTGAACGAAGTACCGAAGATGGAAGCCATCAAAATAACAGCGCTGCACTTTGAAGGTGAGTTACATGATTGGTGGTTTCATGGTATTTCTACATTGGGGCATGCCAATGTGACTTCATATTCAAAGTTCACCCAGAGGTTAGTAGAGAGGTTTGATCGAAGAGACCCAGAGGCACCTTTTATTGAGCTAGCCAAGCTCAAGCAATTAGGTAATCCAGAGACCTATATCTCTGAATTTCTAAAACTTTATGTCATGGTTCCAGATTTATCTGCAGCTAGGAGGGTTTATATGGTCATTGATGGGCTAGCAGAGCCTCTACATGGGTTGGTCAAATCTACTAAACCAACTTCTCTTCAAGATTCTATTGAGAGGGCTAGAGATTTACAGGATGCTTTGCGAAGGGAAAAAGCTCCATTTCAGCAAAGGCCACCCTTTCAGTCAAAAGGGAAATATGTGAAGGTTCTTCCTTCAAAGGGGAACCAGAACAAAGGGCCTCTTAGTGATGATGTCTGAAGAGACTTGAGGAGGAGGAAGCTTTGCTTGAATGTGAAGAACCATGGGCACCAGGGCATTGGTGTGAAGCAAGGAAGGCACACTATATAGAGGTATTCTCTGATAGTGAGGAGGAGGAAGAAGAGGAGCCAGAAGAAGGTAATAGTGTTGTGATAATAGGGGAGGATCCACCACCACCAAGAGGTGAGAATGGGGAATTTGCTCCATTTGGAGGGGCCCTTGCATCTTTGAGGGGAGTACCCAAGTACCTGACTTTGAGAGTCTGAGGTACAATTCAGGACCAGAGAGTATCAATGTTGATTGACAGTGGGGCTACCCACAACCGTTATTGATGCTCAGTTAGTACAGAGGAGAGCAATACCCACTAGTGATTTTGAAGAATTTTCAGTTTTGGTCCCAGGAGCTAGAACCATGCAGTGTATGAAGTATGTTCTGGCATTGTCAGTAACCTTAGGGACATATACTTTGACTGATCACTTATTTGTGGTCGAAATTCCTAACACCAATGTGATATTGGGTGTGTAGTGGTTGATTACATTGCGGAAAGTCACGACATATTGGGAGACTTTGCATATGGAATGGGTAGACAAGAAGAGTTGTAAGCATCAGATGATCAGGGGCATAAACACTTATCCACATCATATAGCCTCTGCACACAAGATATAGCTTGATTTACGCAGTGGGAGCAAGGACACGTCAGTCCACTCAGTTATGCAGTTGAATTTGACCCATGATGTTGTATTACTTTGAGGCATTCCACCAGGAAGGCCCCCGTACCAGGAGTTGGTAAAGAGTTCTCACAACAAGCTGCACCATTCATAGATCTAGTTGAGATGGGAGCCCTGGGTAAGTCTAGCACATCGCAGAGAGTCTTATGTAGGCTCAAGGAGGAGATTGATATTCTCCCAGTATCAGTGTTGCCAACTCTCACCAAGAATCTCACGTTGAGAGGAGGTGTTTCAGGAGTAGTTGATGGCACAATCTTGGTGCAAAGGGGCTACTCCCTAGCCTTGGATAGTCAAAAGATACTTCCACATAGGAAGGAGTCTTCCATATATGGTAGAGGTTTGTTGGAATTCATGCATACATTGGCCAAAATCAGAAAGTTTTGGATGGACAATAGCTTCCAAATGAGGGCTAGCCTCCATAAACTTCAACCCTTACTTGAGTAGAAACAGTTGCAAGGGAGGAAGCAAAAGCAGGATAACAGTATTCCTTCATGTGGCTTTGGCATGGAGCATGTCAAAGAGGGGAGCAGTAAGGTGACAGTTGCCTTATCACAAAGACTAGCAGCGCTAACATTGTTGAGCATAGATCCATATTGGGAGTCCCAGCTATTGATGGGTATTCCAAGAATCACTTCACATGTGAAGTGCTTGATGGACAGGTGAAAGATGAGAGGTATAATGTGATGGGTGGATTCATCTATTACTAGGGTCGGATATTTTTGACTAGATACTCTCAGCTCAAGAAGAAGATCCTACATGCAGCACATGACTCTTTTCTTTCCAGTCACCAAGATTTCATTGGGACCTGTCAAGCCATTGGGGAGAGATTCTCATGGGAGGGTCTTAAGGAGGATATGCTTTAGCATATCAGGAGATGTATGGTTTTCTTGAAGAATGTGGAGGAAAACAAACACCCCGAAAGGTTGTTATAGCCACTTCCCTTTCCGATAAAGAGATGGGAAAGCTCATCTATGGACCTCTTCACTAGCTTACCGATAGTACATGGTAAGGGTTGTGTGTTTGTACTTATTGATCAACTAAAAAATTATTTGCATTACTTTTCCATTCATTCATAGTGCATTTCTCCACAAGAGGGAAAACCTCTATTTAGACTTCATGGTCTTCTTGGGGCCACAATAAGTGATGGGGATGGCCACCCCCTAGGAGGCTTTGGGGAGATGATACCTTATTTGGGGTGTGCTCAGTTGACACCAAACATCAGTTACTACCCCAAGAAGAGGAGCAGATATGGGCAGCAAGCAAGGGACTGGGAAGCTACTTTCCACATTGTGTTATGGGGAAGCAAGGAGCAGAACTGCTCTGGTTCCACTTGAGGGACTATTATCACCCTCCGGTATTTCATATTGCAGTCAATGTATCTCTAATTTTGATTCCATATGTCGATGATGTTTTAATAATTATCGTTGGAATGGTTGGAGGAATGGCACATGGATTGGAGCTTCTCATTGGGAGTAAGATCTCCAACATTTTTCATGTCCCATGCTTCAGTGAGGACATTGGACAGCCTATAGTTGCTGCCATGGATCTCTTACTTCCTTATAATGTGAGCCATTTGGCTAACTTGGACACTAGGGAGGAGAAGCTAAGAGGCAGATTGATTGGAGAACATCTAATTAGTGGAGGAGCTTATCATATGTGGGTGCCATCATAGAAGGAGAAGAGGTTTTACAGCATTCCTCCTTACATTTGCTTGAGGACAAAAAATATTTGGGAGGAGAAGAATGTAATATTCCTAATTACCTTTCAGCTAGTTGGAATATTAATTTTTCTTTTGTCATTTAGATAGATGAATAAGAGGGTAGGGAGACCCATAAATCTCCTTAGTAGGAATAAAACCACTTTTAGTGTGAATGTGGATCATCTTATCAGCTAGATAAAGCACTCTTAGATGTGAATAGAGGTTGAAGCATGTGGATGGGGTAAATTTTGACCAAATCAACAGTGCTGGTATGGAGGTACTGGAGAGTTATTCAGGGACAACAAAGTGTTAGTGGGAGGAATTATCCATGAGAGTACCATCTTTAATGAGTAGGGCCAAGGTTGAGGAGGCTCACAAAGAATATAAGGAAGGGGATGGCAGCCATGGAGGGTATTCTGAATATTGTTTATGTCTTGGTCTTTTATGACTTTCTGTACACTTCAATTTTTTAGCGGAGTCTGCTATGCTGTTTAGCACAAGGGTGTTTCTGAGCGGAAATACCACCCTCATCCTCGGGGGACTTCGAGTGCCCACTCAGTAGAGGTTCATTGAGCTGCATTTCTACCATCCAGAATCAAGCCAAGCTTCATCCATTACCCACAATGCAATATCCTTCATGATTATGTTGTTTTGCAAGGTAGTAGTAGTGGAGGATTGATAGATCCAGTTTGACAATAAATGTCGACGTTTCGAATCTCCATGGAGATCCATCTTCAGGACGAATGAATGAAAGAAGGACTTAGGTCTATAAATTTGACCTAAGTCCTTCTTTAATTTCTTCATTCATTCGTCCTGAAGATGGATCTCCATGGAGATTTGAAACGTCGACATTTATTATCTGACACTGCGGAAAATTCTGGTTCTTCCTCATCCACTGATAACCGTAGAAGCTTGAAAACCAGATCCAGTTTATGAGATTTTTTTCCAGTGAAGGGAGAAGCCCTTCATCTGGGAGGCTAGAAATGAGGGTCCTTGAGCATTACTTTGTCATCTGGCATCAGGCCAAGTTTCTGCCATCACCTACAATGCAGTCTCCTTCATAAACTGCGTTATTTTGCAGGGCAGTTGCAGTAGAGGGCTTAGTGGCCAAGTTTGAGAGTTATATTTCCAGTGACGAGAGCATCCCTTCATCTGGGAGATCTATTGGAGGAGTATCAGCCATTTCTATATCAAATAAGCCACCTCCTATCAGTTATCCATTTGTAGAGCATTAGTCATCCCTAGGGCTACATTTTGGTATTTTTCATTTTGTGTATTTCCAGAAACCCTTTCTGGGTTGTCTTGAAATTGTGCTAGAAGGCCCATATCTCTGATCCCGACATTTTCTAAGCACTATATCAATAGATCCATGTACTTTCATATACAGCAATAGTTACCCCCTGCAAAAATTGCGTTGTCTTAACCTCTGACATTCTTATATAGCAGTTTTTCTTCATGTTTCATGTACTGGGTTCTTAGAGGCTTGTTTTTCCTAGCTTGAGTGTCTTTTTCCTCAAGATTTTGTACATATGTTTTGCTATAATGTCTAATATAATGGTTTCATGATTTACTCTCATTTGATGTGTTTATATTTCACTGCAATTTCGAGTTATATGTTCTACATTCATGTTTTCCTAACTTAGAATATTACAAATCCGATCTTAACAGAACAGAAATAGTAAATAACTCAGATTCATAACACAGTAAGCTTGCAAAAATCTGTCCGTTGCATTAACTTAGATCTTTCAATACGTATCATACCTTCCCTTAGATAAACCCTTCCGTGCACACAGCCAGCGGAGTCTTCACACAGCCAGGACTAGGTCTTCGCGCACACAGCCAACAGGAGGCTTTCAACCCAACCCAAAAAAACCCTTACAATGTATTACAAACCCATATAGATCACAATATCATGAAATTATCTAAACTAATCTATATTCCTTAGACTCGGTCTATCTATTTATATTCTCCTTCCTCATAGACACTATGGTCTCAAACCATGGTTTAAGGCCCACAGTTTACCCTTAACCTATTTACATCAATATCAAGGAATTTCACCCACCCCAAATCCCCTTGACTCAATAGCGCAGCGCGCACATACAAACTTATACAAAATTACATCAAAAATTGTGCCTCAGGGGACCCTGCTCCAACAATCCCCCAACATAAACATGTGACTCGTCCTGAGTCATTGAGGTGCCTGCTCCTTGATCTTGGACTGAAGCTTGGTGAAAAAATATTTGAGAGGGAGCACTAATTATAAACTTTTCACTGTGGCACCTTACGCTTGTTGAACCAGCTTTTATGTGGTAGGCACTTCAGTGGTTATCTCTATGTTGCACTGAGTCTATTGGATTATCTTCAGAGTGTTATCTAGCGTCTCCAAAAGTTGAAGCGCTTCTTCTGCCCATGGATTCATGTGTGCTTCGAGTACTTTTTCCTTCCAGCACAAATCTTCAATCTTTTTTTTTATCATCCAACACTCCTGCAGACGAGAGAGGCACTGAGAAAGAACCAATGTTGGTGCCACTGTCCTGATTTCTTCAAACTGCTTCTCCTTCTAGCGGAGGGCATCGTGCAACTGCTGAACTACTGGATCATTTTGGACTGAGGTACAAACACTCATGGCTTCGTCTAACAAATTTTCCCATTGGGTGACTGCCGCAGCAATACTATCGCGGGTTGTTTGACTTCGGCTACTCTTTGCACGCAAATATCTGGTGGAGTCTCAAGCTGCAACCTAGTCTGAAGATCTGCAATCTCTTGTTCATATTCTATGCAGACTGTCTGCACCTCAGCACACATTTCTTTCACCGCGATAGCCAATCCTTCTAATTTCTCTTCAGGCGCAGTTGTGGCTAGGACAGCTAGAATATTTGGAAAACTTGGTGGATATTTTCCTCCAGCACAATGCGCTGGGCTTCGGCTTCTCGACAAGTTGCTTCTGCTTTTTGCTATTGTTGGTGTGTTCTCAGCCTTCTGTTGGGCTTCCATAGAATGAGTTTGTGCGGTATCTTCTCTGGACTAAAGCTCATCTGCGATCATTGAGTGCATTAAGTGTAACTTCCCTGCATGTAACACAGAAAGGTTAATGTTTATATCACCTGAGCCCCTGAATTAGGCATGTCGACTGGCGTCCATCTAAATTTATGGCATGGGGATTTGAACAAGGCGATCATCCCCGGAGGCTCGTAAAGCAACGTCTAATGGTTGCGCGCTTGTGACATGTGTGCTGGTTTGGCTCGCCTGAGCTATGCTCACTTGAATCTGTCTTGCATGTACCTTCAGCTCCTACAGTCCCACTTGAACAAGCTCTAGTGCATATTTGTATTGTACCTCCATATCTATCCATCGATACTCAATCATAGATGTGACAGTGTTGGCTATTTCATGTAAATCGTCTCTGTCAGCTTCAGGACCTCCTGCCCGGCCTCTTTGGAGCCCTTCCTATTTTTTCTAGATTCTTCAGTAGCCTGAGTGTCGCAGTTGGTTCCCTTAGAGGTTTCAGCATCCCTTGTTAACTTTGGCATAGATCCATTATTTTCTGACTTTGTTTCTATTTCTATAGTCTTGCCATTGGTCATGGGGGTTGCTTCTTTGTATGTGACTTTCTCGGTGACTTTCTCTGTGACTTTCTCTATTGCTTTCTCTGTTAGTTTCACTATCTGAGAGTCAGTGTGTGGCTTTGTTGTGGTGATTAGTGATAACCAGGCTGGTAGTCATTCAATTGTGACTCTCAGTAAATCATCCTCTGTCACCAGGTATGGTAACTCATACCATACTCCTATGGTGCCCTTTACGCAGAAATGTATTTTGTGAAAGGTAGCTTTGAAATTAGCTACCATCTTGTAGTGATCATAAAAGGTGGGTGACAGTCACGAATTTGAATGCACTGATTGATTTAGAGTAGTATCATACATAACCCAAAAAAAAATGTTTCCTCTAGCGTGCACCGAGTCTGAAGTGTTCCACAAGGTAGCGTAGTGTGTAGCCTCGCACATCTTCGGCTCAATTTCAGGGAACTGAGTTTCTTCAGGGGTCTTCCACCCAATTAGCGCAATCAATAATAAAAGCTAAGCATAGTGGAAATGTTTGCCTTCCTCATGTGCTTGGCACACATTTTCAAGGAATTATTTACAAATATAGTTGGACTAGTTGTAGATAATGCCCTTCTCGCATCGTCCAGTGAGTGCAATGACATGCGCGGGCACCTCCTTGGGTCTGCACTTATGCCTCATATTGCAGGCCAAGATGATCGTACCAAAGCGCACTATTGGGTCATTAATTTCATAAACAACAACGGTTTTATTTTTAATTTTACCTGAAACGGTTTTCTCCTACGCCTTACCACCGAAATCAACAATAGGGTCCACTCCTTTAGCAGGTCGACCCGTGATCTTGTGGATTAAAGCAGCATCAATAGGGATGCGCTCTCCCAACCATAGCACATCGTCGTGTAGAAGTGTGAATAATTGTCTGACACATATATCATTTATGGGGCTACACCCAAAATGAGTGATCTAGAGAAAATTGAGCAGGCATGCCTTGTGCAGACCTAGGACCCATATTTTTGGCTCAAGGACCTAGGACCCTCCTTCATAAGTACTCTGATCCAAGTATAGCTCTGGCGCAAGATCTGGAAATTTCTCGACATCAATAATGTCCCAATCATCAAATATAATTTGTGGAATCTTAGTGAACATATCCCCTTCCATCGAGACATTCCTAGGGATTAGAGGCATTTCAATACCCGCGCACACCTTCTCCAGGTCCTTAGGGATTCTGACTAAGGGTTTTTCCAGCGCAACATAGTTGGGAAATCGCGAGAATGGGGCCACTTTGACCACATCCTCCTCTCCTTCCTCAATAGTTTCAGAGACCTCTGACATAGGTCTTTTCATCTTCTCACCTGTTGAATTGAGCTGCCTTAGGGTCTTCTCTCTCGAAGATTTGCATGTACCAGAAGACTGCCCATTTTTAGACTTGGAGGGCACAGGTGTTTCCACAATTGGAACATCTGGCGCAACAAGTTCATCGCTCGGTCTTGTGGTCATCATTTTCTAAGGAATAGTTTAGCCAAACCCTGCTCGGCGCAACGCGTCCTCGAATCTCGTATCAAAACCAGACATAGAAACAAGATACACATCAACAATCAAGGAGCTTAAGGCAAAGAATTCACTTAGAAATAAAAGGGAACTATTGCGACCCCATAGGTCATATTTATACTTGTGGCGCATCTCCAACAGCTCCTTTGTCATTAATGAGGCTCCATTATTGACAAAACGGTCCCAAATATGCTCTCTTCATTAAATGCATCCTAGACGCTCCCAAAAATGGTAATAAATCTGTCTTTTCCAGTTTTACTGTTCCAACAGCTAGTTTTTTAAACCTTTATGACCCAGTAAAACTCATCACGCAGCTACCACGCGCGTGTCACACCTTACTGTGCCTATAATCCAAAGCTAAGGATAACCATCTATAGATCGTCCCCCCCAACACAGGCTTATTGACTGGTTAATTCAAAGCATATCGAGTAGTGTCTATCGCATCTCTTAATAACTGCAAACTTCTCTAACATTCGTCATCCCAATGGAATGTCGCACCTTTTCTGAGTAATATAGTCATGGCCATAGTGATCATCTCACACTTTGGAATGTGCTTCCTGTAGTATCCAACAAGGCTCATCATGGAGTGCACCTTTCGATCATTCTCAGGGGAAAGTATCGAAGTTCCAGCAACCGTGCACAGTTCCTTAGATGCCAGAATGGCCAATTGTCTACAATGCACAATTTCCTTTATCGGCTCAGTAATGATTTTGTGAATCCAATCGTGGCCAACTGTATCAAATCCAATCTTAAAGCTAAATTTAAGAATGAAACTCTTTGTCAGCACAAACCATTCACTAGTGCCTCTGTACAGCTCTATCTCCAAGTACGATTTAGTAGGCACCTTTCCCAACGTGTGAATAAACATATGGACCCATTCAGGCCTTGGATCTACACCCTATACTTGATTCCATTTTGCCAAATATCGACGCAGATTCTCTTTTCCAGAGTACACATCTTCCATTTTAATGACTAGACATTCAAACCACAACCTCATCATGTGCGCACATTCCTCCCAGTTACCCATATTTTCCTTATGCATTTCCCACCATCTTGCTGGAGTAGCATGCAAGCCAAGATCCAAAGCATAGAACCTATATACTTCAAGCAGGGTCCTTTCACGTTGTCCTATAAACATGTTTATATCAGTCAATCCATCATAGTGCGGTAATTCACGTACCTCAGATGTTATACATTGTAGAGAGTGGGTCATGCGATTACAGCGTAGCGCAGACACCTCATGCAATCGGTTCTACCAATTTTCTAGTTCTTCATCAGAGTCTAAAAACAAGAGCTATGCTTCTCCCAGGTAAGATTCTCATCTGCTGTTGGATTAATCCAGTCTTCCTCGTGCATGGTTAGCTTACAAATTTCATCAATCTCATCCTCAACGCACACTGGTTCATTATACCTTTGTCCTTCTACAGGATCAAGAGGAATGATTACCCAGACTCCATTTCTTTCAAATTCCATCCTCCTTTTCTTCAGATTGATAACACCATCCATGTCAATGGCCCAATCCAATTCTAGAAGCGCGGGATAGGGATCAGTATCATCTACAATTTGGATGACTTCAAAGTATGCCATCGCCTTAACACCCACTATACTGATCTCAACCTACGACAGCCTCCCTAAAGGAATGGTCTTCTACTGATTGGCCATGCGCAGTTGAATGGTAGACCACTCCAGCTTTGGTTCTCCCATGCACTACCATGTTTTCTTAGGTAAAACATTACTATCTAATCCCAGATCTGAAAGAACTTGGTCCATTTCATAAGCACCAATATGCGTGGTCATACACATCTCCCTACCCGTTCTCTTCTTATTCTTTTATATTTTGTTGACTGCTCGTTGTTCTATCATGGGTTTTTCCTTCTTTACGCAATTATCTATCAATGCCTGAAGATCTTCTACAGCCTTCTTATTGCGCAAAAAATTTATACATGCTTGTCGGAATGGTATGATCTCCTCATCTCCTCCTGCTTCCTTCACTATTCTTCCTGATGTTGACGCACTTCCTTCTGCAAATCCTCTCCACGCTTCAATAAAGGTCTCTTTTGTTCATTGAATATTAAGTCCTTCTTTGTTTACTGGTGCTTTATGGATCCATACATCAGTGGTTGGTTTCTTTCCTTTATCTTCATTCGTGGCTACACCACTCCTAGTAACCACATTCACACTGGGATCTTCTTCGCAGGTCTCAGCATGAACCATCTAAATATTTTGTGTTGGGTTATGCGTCTTCTTTTCCTGCATTTTAGCAATTAATATAAGACAAACTTCTATGACATGATCACATTGTCTATAGTACCTACAGGACTGTCGACTGTCGTGTTGGATTCAGACAGTCACACGCATAATGGCCAGCATCTCCACAATTATAACAAATTACTTGCCCTCTTCCTCGCCCAGTTGATTGTTAGAAAATTATATATTACAGAGAAATGCAACAAATAAAATATGCAGAAACACAAACATATAAAACCAGAGAGACACAGATATACATGGTTCACCCAATTTGGGCTACATCCATCCCGAACAGCCAGTCCTTCCTTTCTATTATCCAGCAAAATGAAGAGACACAACCTACAGTAGATATGTTTTAATATCCTTTGTTCTCTCTCACAGTCTCCCTATCTGTTTCTCACTCTGAGAATATACATACAATACACAGCCGCAATTACAAGACCCTCATACGAAACGAGGGGTTGCCTTCTAGGGAAAAAAACCTTAAATTAAACATAACTTCTACCGTCAGAGCATCCGCCTAATGAATGGCCCAGATTGACTAGAAATTACAAAACTTTTACAAGGCAATTTTACATATGTTTTTAGCTTCAAGGGCGCTGCCCCCCCGCATGGATCACGATGAAAATCAGGCTCCACCCAACATTGATCCACCTCCTCAACCTCTTCCTCTGCCTTGGAATCCTCCACACCCAGAAGGGGATGCTGGTGATGTAGGCTCAACTTGCATCCTATATATCTCCGCTTTATCTAACATCATATCAAAAGTGTGACAATGTTTCTTATCATTCCCTAATGACCAACATAATATGAAAAAAAACTGCTTCAAGTCAAGTTGATACTTTCCAATCCTTGGGCAAGAATCTGTGTCATGTAGTCCAACAATTTGACATATTATGCACCAAATAGGAGTCTTCAACAGACTCAGATCTACAGCTTTTAGATAATTTTTGAAGACATGACACTGATCTTTATGGTGACCATAAGATTTACATTTTATACACCACACCTCTGTGGCGCATACCTCCTTTCCTTTGCCCTTATGCAGGCTTTGAATCTCTAGATGCATGGCTTCCAACTAATTCTGAATTTGTTGATTTCTTAGCACAATAGGTGTTGGGGTAGCCTCCAATTTCATTGCAACCTCCACAGCCTCAGCTTGTGTGGCATTATTTTTTTGACCTAAGGGTTGGTGTACATGTGGGAGCAACATAGCAATGAACCAGTCCTTATGCTGAGTATCATCAATAACAAATCCACCTTCTATGATGGTGCGCTTCAACCTATGATCGGCTTCCCATACAGATTCATTAGCCTACTGACGAATCTCCTTCATTTTTGTCACCAGTTGTGTGTATGACTTAGGCTTCTTAAACTGCTCTTTTAGGGCTTCTTTGATTTTTTCCAAGGTAGCATTAGGGTTTTCTTGAGCGTACCTGATATAGAAATCTAATGCGCGATCTTGGAAAGAAGTAGCCAACTGTGCCTTCCTAATATCAATATTGTTAATTTGTTTAGCCTGCCATACAGCCTCACTCACAAACCAGAAGTGACAGTATCCTCATTTCCAATGCCTCTGAAATTAGGTAACTTCATTGATGCATCCATATCTACTTCAGGGGGAGGTGGAGATGGACTACGTAGTGGAGTGCGTGATCTGTGATGTGAGTGCAGAAGTGGAGTGGATGGAGTTGGAAACAGGCTCAAAGGTTTCTGGTGTGATGAAATTTCTTCTTCAGAGTCAATTGAGCTACTAGTTTCTGGTTCAGCTTCACTATCAGATCTAGGCTTCATAGGGCTATAAATAAACTTCTCAGAATCTTCGCGGTAAACTCTTCTACTACGCGTAGTTGGGCCTCTTTGATGCATTCAAGAAGTATGTTCGCACAGACAACCTCCTTCACATAATAGCATTTTCAACAACAATTTCAATGAACGTGAGAACTTACCTCTAGTGTCTTTGAAAAACCTTCTTTCTGCTTCAAAATATGACACAAATTTATCAATGGCGACTTCAATCACAAATCCTCCCAAAATTCGATCAATCCAATGATCTACTGTGCAGATGATCTTATTGTCAAACTTCTCTACGTGCTGCATCAATTCAAGAGTCCACTCAATGACTACATCGTCTTTAATGTAGTGATGGAATTCAGCTAAGTGCGACAACCACTCTTGTAGCTCGTGCACAAAGGAACAAAAGAATATTTCTTGCACTTCTATATAAATATATTTTTGTACCCATTTTTTGTCAAATAGCTTAGTACTCTATTCTCTTGGAGTGAAAATTCAAGGATCTTTCTATCCAGCCAATCTTGCAATTCATTTCATAAAGGATGCCACAACATCAAATCTCCCTCAAAATGATTCTTGTCCCAGCAACGGAATCATTTGTTGGCTTGAGGGGTCCTGACCCAGGTTCATAGTTTCATGGATAAACCAACAAACCCTCCAACTACTATCCCTTTTGGCAATGACCTGCTTGCGCAGATCAAAGTCTCGCTCGAAGCAGTATGGGGGGTGTTGGAACTAGTTTTCTGCACCCTGAGGAAGAAAATAATGAATTCATCCTAAGAAATTGAATGCATATTTATATCAACCTTAAACAGATGCACGCAACAGTATAAAGCAGAATCACAGAACATGTGCAACCCTTAACAGAATAAAGCAGAGTTCGCAGATCCTTTAGTGCATATAAAGTAAAACAGGTCCAAATCTGGCAATGCAGTTACTTAAGAGAATCTATCATTGATCAATGTAACTATAACAGATATCTTCGCTCAACAATCAATAAGCAACAAAAACAATGTGATCTTAACATAACAGAAATAGTAAAAAACTCAGATTCATAACATAGTAAGCTTGCCAAAATGTGTGCTTTGCATTAACTCAGATCTTTCAATACATATCAGACTTTCCCTTACATAAACCCTTCCGCGCACATAGCCAGCAGAGTCCCCACACAGTGAGGACTAGGTCTCCGTGCACACAGCTAGCAGGAGCCATTCAACCCAACCTAGAAAAACCCTTACAACATATTACAGATGCATATAGATCACAATATCATGAACTTATTTGAACTAAGATATCTTCTTTAGACTTGATCTATCTATTTATATTCGCCTAGTGAGCAAATATTATGGTCTCAAACCATGGTTTGAGGCCCACAGTTCACCCTTAAACCCATTTACATCAAAATTAGGGACTTTGACCAACCCCAAATCCCCTTGACTCAATCGCGCAACGCGCACATAAAAAATTATACAAAATTAAATCAAAAGTTGTGCCTCAGGTGACCCCACTCCAGCACGACTCATATTTCATTGGCGTCAAGACATCTGCAACTACCACAATGGTAGTAGTACATTCAACAGTGCAAACCCAACTCGTCTTCACTCTATCAACCTCATCTTGTTCCACGACATCAACCACATAATCATATTCATGTTTGTCGACCAACACTGTTAGGCCCAAACCAATTCCTTACGGCCTCGCACAAACCAATTCCCCCTTAGACATATTGTTTCACTCTAATGAAGATATTTTAGAGGCCATGATGGAACCAGATTGTCTGTGGGACTCAAAGCATCACCGCTCAATTTTTCTTCGAGAAAAAATGTTCATGCCTAACAGCCCAAAAACCCAGGATATATATGCCATTGAATCCAAATACTTCCTTCTATCTGGGAAGGTAGATTGGTTCAAAAACCCTATCCCAGCACCCGATGCGTTCGAAGAAGGGAATATGTCAAATATTTTTTCAACCATTAAGGTGAATATCTCAAGAAAACCAGGTAAAACTGAAGAAATCTCGCTAGGGGAAGCATGCTCCCCAGACGAGGTAGTCGCTTATATAGACTTATTACAAGGGTACAAGGATATCTTCGCATGGGATGATTCAGAAATGCCAGGGCTAAGCCCCACCATCGTAGAACACAATATTGACACCTGGCATAATGTATCACTAATCCACCAAAAGCAGCGTCAATTAAACCCATCCAAAGTAGAAGCAATCAAACAAGAGATAGACAAGCTTCATAAAGTTGGATTCACTCACCCAATCACCTACACATCGTGGGTTTCCAACCTTGTACCCATCATGAAAAAACAAGGCATCATCCGAGTCTGCACCGATTTTCAATATTTAAATAAAGCTTGTCCCAAGGAAAACTACCCTAACCCTTTCATCAACCAAGTCATTGATTTTTGCACCACTCACGAGGCCTTGTCCTTCATGGATGGATTCTCAGGGTACAATCAAATTCAAATCCAACATACGAAGCGGTACAAGACTGCGTTCACCTCCCCCTGGGCACATTTGCATATCAAGTTATGCCTTTCGGTCTTAAAAACGTTGGAGCCACCTTCTAGCGGGCCATGAATTATATCTTCCATGATTTGGCTCACCTCATCTTAGCTTACTTGGACGACCTCACAGTATGATCAAAGAAATGAGGTGACCATCTAGAGGACTTACGGTTAGTATTCCAACGGTGCCGACACTACAACCTACGCTTGAACTCCCTCAAGTGTGTCTTATGTGCTAATGCAAGAAGATTGTTAGGATTCATCATATCCCAACAAGGGATCATAGTTGACCCCCTCAAGGTCCAAGAAATAAAAGAAGTACCACCACCTAAAACTCCCAAGTAGCTTCAAAGCCTACAAGGGAAAGCCAACTTCTTATGACACTTTGTCCCCGACTATGCCACTTGTGCGCAAGGCTTCCTATGCCTACTCCATCAAGACATTTCATTCAAATGGCATGATCAAGCTCAAAATTTGTTTGAGGCACTAAAATACACCTTTTCTTCAGCACGAAAAAGACTACACCTTATATTTATCTACATCAGACACTACCACAGCTGGAGTGTTAGTCCAAGACAGACCAGATAATAAAGAGAACGTAATTTATTACATCAGCAAAAACCTATTTGGTTTTTCTTTAAAATATGAACCAGAAGAAAAAATTTCCCTATCCCTAATACACGCAATACAAAAGCTTCGACATTACATCATCCTAAGGACTAAAAAACTCATAGCAACTATCAACCCCATGCGATATTTTCTAATCCATCTTATAATGAATTATAAGTATGCTCAATGAGTAGTCATACTGTAGGAATACAACTTGCAGTTCAGCTCCCCCAAGAGCAGAAAACCATTAATCCTATTTGAGTTCATAACTGACCTTCCAAGTCTGACTCAAGGATCCCTAGTTAACAAATCACTACCAGATGAACATCTATTCTTAGTGACGATCGAGGACCCTTGGTATGGCGATATCCTTCTATTATTATGACCCCAAAAGTTCAAACCACAGCTCACCCATGACGACCAAAAGTGCATACTCCATCAAGCCCCCCGGTACCTTCTCATGGGGGACTTCCTTTATCGAAGAGGTGTTGACACTATTTTACGTCGATGCCTCACACACGACCAAGCTAAGAAAGCCATAAATTACAGCCATAGTGGGGCTTGCAGAGGCCACCTCTTAGGTATGGCCACTACCTAAAAATTCTTGTGGGCTGGTTATTTTTGGCCCACCTTATTCCACGATTTCATTCAAGTAGTCAAAAGGTGTGAGCGATGCCAACGCTTCTCCTACAAGGCAAGAGGACCTCCTGCTACTCTGCACCCGGTCATTGTAGCAGGTCCCTTTTTTAAATGGGGAATTGACTTTATGACTTGCAACCCTACTTCGTCTAGAAACCATAAATACATTATTGTAGTCATCGACTATTTCACCAAGTGGGTAGAATCCATGCCTACATATGAAAACACGGCAGAAACCGCAACTCGGTTTCTCTTCAACTATGTCATCGCACGATTCGGTGTGCCTAAGGAGTTAATCTCTGACCATGGAAAGAATTTTGAGAAAGAAATATTCCAGGATCTATCCCATCATCTATGATTTAAACACAAGTTTGTGTCACCATACTATCCCCAGTCCAATGGTTAGGTAGAAGTTGCTAAAAAAGTACTCAAAACGACGTTACAATGTATGGTCAACAACCATAAAACTAATTGGCACCATATGGTATTTTCAACCTTATGGTCATATCACATAGCGGTTAAATCTTCAATAGGATTCACACCTTTCCAATTGATATACAGAGTGGAGAGCATGCTTCACATTGAACGAGAAATCCCCAACTTACACAAAGCTATCGAACTCCTCGATGATACCCAGCCTTTAGAGAAATGGTTGGTATAGTTAGAGCTCATCGACGAAAGTCGGCAAGAGTCTCTCTGACATAATGAGGCTCACAAGAAAATGGTAAAAGCATCATTCAACCACAACATCACCCCTCGCTCATTTTCAGAGGGGGAGCTAGTCCTCCGCTACGATGTTGCAAAAGAAGCCTTAGGACCCGCGAAGTTAGAAACATTATGGAAAGGTCCTTATATCATCAAACATTTCCTCCTCAAAGGAGCATACATTCTGTCTGAGCCCGACGGTACATGCCTAGCTAATCTCGTCAATGGGCTCTACCTCAAAACATTCCACCCATAGGGTAGGAAGTCACATCCTTAGACATAAAGCAAGTGTAACATAAATTTTTGAGATGATCATAATCATCGTGGACTTGTTCTAAAAAATTCTCCCATGTCAAGGATGGATTGTCCCCCCATCCACTATTTTGTATTTGTTGTTGGAGCCTCCGATGGACACAAAATCTAGCAGCAGCTGCCTGGGCCATATACTCTCCTAACCGGTCACCATTCCTCACCAACAGAGTATGTATCAGATTAGCTACCAATAATCAAGCATAATATAATGCAATCATCGAGTTGTTGAGCGATGCCTCCAACCAAGGCATTCCCCATCTACATGTCTTTCTCAATTCCCAGTTAGTGGTATCGCAATTAAACCAAGCTTTTCAAGTATGAGATTCGCACCTATTTAGGAAATACTTGCATGAAGAATGGTTGAGTCATCACTTTGATCACATTACATTTACACATATACCAAGAAATCAAAATTAGATAGTCGATCGCATAGCTAACCATATCCTAGAGTGAAATGCATCTCTTATAAACCATCATCCATAAAAAGAAAAGTCATAAAGCATAACATCCATCATAAACATATACAAACATAAAAAATAATAATAACAACCATAGACACATCATAAGAGTCGCAAAAAATATACATCTCGCATATATACATCAAAAAATATATGTGTCCCAATATACAAAACAAGTCACTGACCATCTGTCAATCAAAATTATACATGTCATCAATACAGGGAATCATCCTCATAATGGGTGCTTTCCCTGACCATACAAAATCTCTAGGGTTGAGCCCCACCTAGTGGATCCTCTAGACCCACATGAGTACATGGTGCCAGTATAAGAGCAGCAACCGTAACAGCAAGTGCCGCCCTACGCAAATTCAGGCGATGCACCCTCTCATGGGCCATCACCGTCTCCAGCCATATGTTTTCCAGGTCATCAAAACCCCTGGCCAACATTCCTCGATTCAACCTCTTGAATCGACTCCACAAATAGGCTAGACCTACAGCACGAGCATCAGCCACCTCAACCCAAGCCTCTACTGCCAGGACTCTAATTTCGGCAGCAGCCAATAGCTCCTCGATCGTTGCCACCCGTGCCTCAGCTGACTCAGCATGTGCAAGAAGAGCATCATCCCCAGCGGCAGCTACAGTGGTGATACCTGTTAGTGTCAGTCCGTTCATCCTGTCACGAGTGTTAGGTTCCCAAAATCAATTTTTTGTTATTTCATTAGGTTTTCAAATAAAAATTTGGTCACTAGCTAGTGTGCCTAGGGTTATTTCCACTCCTTTCAAAAAATTTCACATGTTGGTCCTTGTCATCACTCAAATGATTGTACCACCATTGAAAGATAATCCTTATCACTTCAGTCATCACCATCATGATTTCATTCATCTCGGTGTCTCCATTAGGTCATTAGGGTTTCAGTCACAAAATTTGCCATTCCATGCATAAAATCTGGAAATGGAGGAGTGGTAATAGATAAATTTGTTCTAAAAGTTTGGTTTCAAATGTAATTCATGTTTCAAATATGTAATAATCTCATCATGTTCCTAAAGCTGCAAAGAAAGTGTCAAAGTTACAAGTTTTCAAAATAAACTGAAAGGACATGTAGTGGGCCATCCCACTACCATGAAGAAAAGTGACTGCCACAAGCTATAAAAGACCAATTCAACTCATTTTTTCATTCATCTCATTGAATAAGAGCTCTCATTCATCACCAAGTGCAAATTCAGCAATTTCAAGCCAAAAACACTCCAAAATTCGGTGCCAAAGCAGCCACGCTGTGCTTTCTGGCCTCCACGCTACGCTTTCTTTCCAACGTTGTGTTTTATATCCTGGAGGCATCAAAACAAGGTCTGAAGGCTGTAAAAGTGTCTAGAATCAGTGGACAAGTAAGTTACACCTTATAAAACCCCTCCTTGCAGCTCAATTTTATGGTTTTAGTGTGTAAACCCTCCATTGACCTCCATATTTTGTTTTAGTTGCTGGCCCATATTTTCACATTTTTCAAGGTAAATATACTCTCTCATAGACTTTTTACCCTCCCTCATAACCAAAACCATCTACCATAGATTTTATACCCTTTCATTCCCAATTCCTAAGTCCCAAACCCTAAACCCTAGCCTAATTTTGCAAATTTGGGTAGTTTTCCTAGCTAGGACTATGTAAGAGTTTCCTAGACCAATTCCCTTAATCATTTCACTCCATTTCACTTCCTATACCTCCCTAAAACCCTTTCCCATCTCCCAAAATTTTCCCACTCTCATCTCCCTTCCCTAACCCACTCATCCTATCCCTTTTCTCCCTTCCCTTAGTTTTTCCTATTAGGGGTTTTCCCCTTGCAAACAACCAAATGGAGGAGAAGAAATATTATAACAAAGAAGGCCAAGTGATAAGACATGATCCCTTAACCACTCTTGAAATGATGTCTAAACCATTGTTTAAGCACTATTTTCAAGCAGTAGGGTGTCTTCCTTTTTGTGAAAAAGTTGAGAGAGTCAAATACAATGCCACATTGACCAAATTGTTTGCCACAGCTCAAAATGGACAAAGTAACAATAGCAGGGGTTACTTTCACTATATCAACTAATATAGTAGTTGAGGCCACAGGGATACCTAATCATGGTGAAAAATGGTTTAAGAACCAAGACCTAGACCTTCACAATTACCATCTCTATCTTAGAAGACATTATAAACAACACATGAAGAAGGTTTTCCTGTTGGGAAACTCCTTGAGAAGTATACACCACTCATGAAGATCATCATGAAGTAATTCATCTGTGAGGGAAAATTTTCTACATTATATGGGTATCATGTCAGACTTCTCATGCATTCCACAAGGTTAATGCCACTCAATTTTCCCTATTACCTCTACAGAATTTTGCAAAGATGACAGAAAAAGTTTAGCATAAGCAAACTAGTATTGAAAGCAGCCTCTTCCACCATGCCCTAATCTCATTGTTTTACACCAGCTTGAGCAGAAAAGCATCACCTGGGAAACCTTCATGCAAGTAGATGTCTTTTTGTCTTCTAGTAGCAAGCCTACTAGCCCTAGTTCACCATCAGCACCATCTAGACATGTGAAGGTTGGATCACATAGCACAGTTTCATTGAGGAGGAATATTGAGTTCACTCAAACATACCAAAGAGGCATAAGTCTTGTGTTTTATCCTCAAATTGAGGAAGGGGCCAAGCCCACATCAGTAGTGCAGGAAACACCATTACAAAATGAGACATCTATGCATGATGAGGAGCATGACTTTGACTTAGTAGACTTGGAGGCTAGCGAAGAACATGAAAACCTAGAGAGGATCATCGAAGACAAAGATGCTTAGGTCAAAGAGCTCAAATACAACTTGGAAAGGGCTAATTTCATCATTTCATTCCTAGATAAATAAAACAATCAGTTGAAGGAAAAATAGTTGTCTTTAGAGAAAATTCAATTTGAAGCTAGTATGCATGATGTGAAAGGCAAAGCAATGGCTGATAATGAAGAGTCAAGGTGATCTTAAATATATTTTAAATAGGACTAAATATTTGTAAAGTGAAATGATTGTTAACTTGATCGCTTAGTGTGGAATACTGGAGGAAAGAAATTGACTTTACGACTTAATACAGAACTTAAGAAGCACAATTAAACATGAATTTGCAACAAAGAAAAGAGATAGAAGACAACAAACATTGATTATGGAATTCGTCCCTGGTGGACTACGTCTCTGGGTCCGCTTTCAAGATGGGCGTCCATTTGATTAAGGAATGATCCAAGGAATTCTTTACATATAAATTCACCAGACTGAATGTGCTCGCAGGCACCTCTAGTCTCTGTCAATAGACATCTCTCCCTCCTAGATTTCCAACGCCTGTCTCGATTCCCAATTCTGCCTCTGGATGACCAAGATACACCTGAAATAAAACTACCTCCTCTCTTCACAAAATTCTGAACAAGGCTCAAAAGCACTCTCTCTCTCATCCATGGAGCGATGGTGTAATTTTATAAGGAAATTCAGGTTCAGATCGAACCCCTTGGGCCAAAAATGGTATATTATTTTTCATTAGGTGTATTGGATGTGCTCTTGATGAAATAATGTTCCAACACCTAGGATAAGGTTACATGGTGGTTAAATTAACATAGCGCGCATAACCATTTAAAAACCTAAAATAAAATTTAGGCTAAAATAAGCCTGGCAGTTCTACAAACGGTGGTGCGGAGGAACGGTTGGCATGTGACGGGTTCTCATTCCCTTGTGGTCTAGTGGTGTACTGCCACATCACTGCTTAGGTCCAGTGGTTTTGGGCGGTCAACTATCCACGTGACAGCTGCTCTGATTGTGGTATTATGGCGGTAAATTGCTTGTGGTCTTCCCGGTGGTCATGTCTTTAACTACATGTTAACATTCCTACTGTTCACATGTCACTTGCGGTCAGCTCCTTCCGCGTGGTCAAACTCTGATGCAGTTAGACTGATATAAAATATGGTTTATTACATAGTTTTTAACATTGGATGGTATGCACTAGGTTTAGAACTTTAGGTTTACACACCATGTAGTCTTGCCACTTAGGTCCTTTCACATTACATCATGACATTTTCATCTTAGCTTAGGTTTACAATATAGTTTAAAACTTGGGATTTTTAACCATAGGGTTAATACACCTTTGACACATCATTAAATGCAACAACTTGAACCATGAACCAATTGAAGATTTCCTTCTCATCTGGATCACTAAATAAATGAAGGCTATATTGTACTTCCTTTTCGATCTTGGACTATGCAAGATCCTCCTAGATAAGTCCTCTCCACTTGAAAGCTTTTGGACCAAAAAAAGTTTGATTTAAGCAGACATGAGGTGAGGGTACATCTCCCTCACTCTTCTGATCTCCATCCACCTCGCCTTGCTTGGATTCATGCATTTGAGTCCCACTCGAAGATATTCAACATCTCCACGCCTTGAAGTGCGAACCTTCTTGTCCAAGATGGTATCTTCCTGCAACTCATTCATATGCTCAGGTGAAAAATCATCAACTATAGTGATATTTGTATCTTCCTCTGGATCAATGATCATCGGAGGTTCATACAACTTTAGTTTTTCTACATTTACAACTGAATAAACACGCATGTAAGGAGGTAAATATAACCAGAATGCATTGTTTCCAATCTTTTCCACAATATTGAAAGGACCATACTTGATGGGTTTCAGTTTCTTACCTTCCCCTTTCAATTTGTCTTTACTGATATACAACCATACCTGATCACCGACCTGAAAATGATGATCCATTTGATGCTTGTCATGCTGCATTTTGTACTTGGGTTGACTCTTCTCTAACTAATCCTGCGCTGCTTCATGTACCTGTTGTATCCATTCAATGAACTTAACTTCTTTATGTTTATCTTCGTGTCCATCCACTTTATCTTCTTCACCAAATATTAAATCCATTGGTGACTTTGGTAGATACCCGAAACATTTTTCTATGCTGATCTCTTAGTCGAAGAATGTAAGGCGCGATTGTAAGCATGTTGCACATAAGGTAAAGATTCATCCCACAACTTAGGATGTTTGTTGCAGTAACCTCAGAGAATATGTATCATTGTCTTATTCACCACTTTTTTATGTCCGTCGGTCTGTGGATGAAAATTTGTGCTCTTCTTTAGCTTTGTGTCCATGAGCCCCCACAAAGTGGACCAAAACTCTTCTACAAAGCGAGTGTCTCGGTCGGAAATGATGGAAGTAGGTAACCCAAAATGAACCCATACATGTTGAAAGAACATATGTGCAGTCTATTTAGCAATCACTTGATTTTTTCATGGAACAAGAATGCACATCTTGCCGAAACGATCAACCATGACATACATGTAATCATGCCCTCTCCTGGACATAGGAAGTCCTCCAACAAAGTCCATGGAAATGTTGGCCCATGGTTGTGAAGGAACTGGAAGTGGCATATACAAGCCAATGTTTCGATTTCTTGGTTTTCTTATCGAACACATAACACATCCTTTAATGTACTTAACAAATTTTTCATACATGCGAGGCTAGTAGCAATACCTTTGAATTTGCGCCATTGTCTTGCTTAAGCCAAAATACCCTGAAATACAAGAAGAATGTGCTTCCAGAATAACATGCACCCTTTCTGTCTGTGGTATGCACAACTTACCCAGATGATATAACAACCTGTCATGAACATGAAAATTAACTTCTTCCACTTGAGTACCATGAGTTAGTGATTCATAAATATCTTTGAACTCAACATATGTACTATATTGTTCTAAATAACTTTCAAGTTTTAAGGAACTATTCTGCATCACTACTGAAGCATTCAAAAATGGTTTAGACAACATATCAACTACTTTGTTTGTTACACCTTTCTTGTACTTAATTACTAAGTGAAATTGCTGAAGAAATCCCATCCATCAATAATGGCGAGATTGTTTCACCTTAGTCTGAGACTGAAGGTACTAAAGCATTTGATGATCTGTGTGAATCATTGTTTCCTTACCCATTAAGTAGTGTTTCCATTTCTTAACACTTTCAACCAAAGCAAAAAAGTATTTATCATATGTCGGATAATTTGCAACTGCCTTAGAAAAATTTTCTAAATGAAAACAAATAGGTTTCCCTTTTTGAAGTAGGACTGCACCCATTGCATAAGCACTAGCATCTGTTTCAATTTCAAATGGCTGTTGAAGATCTGGTAAAGCTAAGATTGGTGTTGTGACAATTTTCTGCTTAAGCGAATAAAAAAAGTTTGTTGTTTCTCTCCCCACTGAAAGGAAACTTTAAAACTTGTTAAAGCATGTAACAGTGATGCAATCAAAGAAAACTGAGAAATTAATTTTCTCCACTATTGAATTGGACCTAAGAAACTCCTAACTTCAGTCACATTCTGTGGTCTTAGCCACTTAACAATCACATTGATTTTAGTTGGATATATTTTCAAATGACTGCCTCCAACTATGTAACCAAGATAAATCAATGAATTTTTCCCAAACTCACATTTGGATAGTTTAAGGTACAAATTTTCCCTTTGAAACACTTCAAAGACCCGCTTAACATTCCTAACATGTTGTTCCATACTGGAACTAAAATTCAGGATATCATCTAAGTAGATTATGACAAATTTATCAATGTATAGATAGAATACATCATTCATAACCCACATGAAAGTTGTTGGAGCATTACACAAACCAAGAGGCATCACTAACCATTCAAATAGCCCCTGCCTAATTTTACATGCAGTTTTCTAGATGCCATTTTCTGCAATGTGAATTTGATGATACCCACTACGCAAATCCAACTTAGTGAAGTAGACAAAATTTTTCAACTGTTCAAGTAAATCATCTATCCTGAGAAGAGGATACCTGTTTTTTATTTTGATTTTTTTTAAGGCCCTAAAGTCGACACACATTCTCCATGTCCGATCTTTCTTAGGAACCAAAATTATTGGTGAACCACATGGAGATGAATTGGGTCGAAAGAAGCCTTTTTCAACCAGCTCTTGGATTTGTTTATTTATTTCTTCATTCTCTATGACTGACATGCGATACATTCTGACATTAGGAAGAGGGGCATCAGACAACAATTGTATCTCATGTTGTATTTCCCGTTTAGGAGGCAAATGTTTTGGTTCTTTAAATATACTTTGAAAAGAATCTACCACTTTACCAAATTATCTTTAAACTGAGATTCACAATCTGAAAAATCACCATGTTGATCCTTATGTTGTTCTTTTACAACCATGAGTACATATCTTTTACTTGAACTTATTAGCCTCTTCATCTGATTAGCAGTAACTAAATCCAAGTGTGTTTTGATTTTAGGTGCCCTGACAATGTATTCGATCCCATATTTCTTAAGGTGGTATTTATGCTCTTTCCTATGAAACGCACCATCACGACCATCGAGGTAAGGACTTCCTAGCACTACTCCACATATTTATAATGGAATCACATCTAAATACACTTCATCAATGTAATTAGTTGTGATGGAAAATTTTAAACGACACTCCTTTGTAACATTAATATAAGTCTTTTCTTTTAGCCAACCTAATGGGTATGGTCTTGGATGATTATGTGTCTCCAAACCCAATTTCTTAACTAATTCTTCAGATATCAAATCTTCTTGTGATCAATTATCAAATAATATGTCTATTTTTGTGTGCTTAGAATTTATCCTTATGTGAAATAATTCAACTCTTTTATCCTCATCCAGATGATTTATGTTTGAAGAAGATGCAAAAGTACTAGAACTTGAACTAGCATCAAAAGTTTTACATGTCGAAACCATTGTGGTTATTTTCCATTATTCACCCGAATCAAAGCCCAAATCTTGTTGGATTTATGTATTAGCCTTCTTTTCACCTTTATTTTTTTGGAACTTCTTTGGTATGAGTTTTGGGTGAATTTTCCAACTCTGGCTTCATCATGTCTAATCCTTTGGCAGTGAGTACAAGTAGGTCTTTCACTTTCCTTCTGAGTTTTCATTGTTTTCTTTCCCTTCGAAATGTTCTTCCTCTTGTTGTTTTTGGAATCCTTGATTTCCAACTGTTTGGATGCTTTCTATGAAAACTTGAATGGTCTTCCACCTAATTCAATATGTATGGCTTGAACACACACTTCATCAAAGTCAGTGGGATTAAACATCAATAATGTATGTTGTAAAAAAGAATGTAAATTGCCAATGTACTTTAATAAAGTTTCACATGTATCCAATGGAATACCAAGCGCCAAATATTTCTTCCTGGACTCCTGAGTAAAATTCTAAACATTATTCCCTTTACCTTGCCTCAAATGCTGCCAATAAATAGCAGCTTGTTGCATGTTATCCCAAGGGATAGAATTGTTTTCTAAGAGCTTTTAAAAACTTAGACCATGAAGAGATGACTTTATCTTTCCACTTTAAATATACTTGGGTATTAATTTCCCACTAGATTAAAGTTGTTTCCCCCATTCAAAGTGTAGCTAACTAAATTTTTGTTCTTTCATCAGAAATGCTCTGAATTCTACAATACACTTCTAACCGCTTAATCTAGTTATCTACCTTTTCAGGATTCATTTCGCCATCATAAATAGGTAGTTCAAATTTTACATCAAGTTTCAAAAGAGATTATTTTTTAGTTTTCTTTTCTGTTTCAAAATGTGAACTCAAATAAGAAGAAGATGATGATGAAGATGATGGAGGAGAAGGAGTTTTATCAGCTTTTCCTTTTCCTTTTTCCTTCTTCATTGCTTTCGAAGATGAAGCTGCATCTCTCACCTTCTTATCTTCATAGAGTTCTCCCAACATCCGCTGTATGTAAAAAAAACATTTGTTGAATCTGTCCCTCACCCATGACCTTCATTTTAGGAGTTTCACCTACATCGGATCCTCCCATTATCGATCATTGAGCGACTTTCCGCTTTCCAACTTCTGATTCGATCTCCTTGAGTGTTCCTTCTCCACGTCGCAACCTGGACCTGGTTAACATTCACTGGAAAAAATCCTACAAAATGAAACCTGATCTGATCCCAAAATATGATCTGAAATAGATCTGAAATAGGATTGAATATTCACCAAAGTGAATTGATTGTTAACGTAATCTCTTAGTGTGGAAGAATGAAGGAAAGAAATTGATTTTACGACTTAATCAAGAACTTAAGAAGCACAATTAAACATGAATTTTCATCAAATAAAAGAGAAATAAGATAGTAAACATTGATTACAGATTTCGTCCCTGGTGGACTACGTCTCTGAGTACGCTTTCAAGATGGGCATCTCTTTGATTAAAGAATGATCCAAGTAATTTTTTACATAGAAATTCACCAAACTGAACTTTCTCATAGGCACCTCTGATCTCTGTCAACAGAAGTCTCTCCCTCCTAGCTTTCCAACGCCTATCTCGACGCCCAATTCTGCCTCCGAAAAACCAAGATACACCTTAAATAAGACCGCCTCCTCTCTTCACAAAATTCTGAACAAGGCTCAAAAGCACTCTCTCTCATCCATGGAGCAATGGTGTAATTTTATAATGCAACTCAAGTTCAAGTCAAACCCCTTGGGCCAAAAATGGTATATTTTTTTTCATTAGGTGGATTGGATGTGCTCTCAGTGAAATAATGTTCCAACACCTAGGATAAGGTTACATGGTGGTTAAAATAACGTAGCGCACATAACCATTTAAAAACCCAAAATAAACTTTAGCCTAAAATAAGCCTGGCAGTTCTGCAAATGGTGGTGCAGAGGAACAATTGGAATGTGACAAGTTATCCTTCCCTTGTGGTCTAGTGGCAGACTGCCACATCACCACTTAGGTCCGGCAGTTTCAGGCGGTCGACTGTCCATGTGACCGCTGCTCTGACTGTGGTCTTCCGGCAGTAAACTACTTCCGGTCTTCCCAATGGTCGGGTCTTAAATTGTGCGTTAACATTTTGAATGTTCACATGTCACCTTTAGTCAACTCCTTCCATGCGATCAAACTCCGATGCAATTAGACTGATATACAATATGGTTTATTACATAGTTTTTAACATTGGATGGTATGCGCTAGGTTTAGAACTTTAGGTTTACACACCATGTAGTCTTGCCACTTAGGTCCTTTCACATTACACCATGAAATTTTCATCTTAGCTTAGGTTTACCATATAGTTTAAAATTCCTAGTTTAAAACTTAGGATTTTTAACCATAGGGTTAATAGACCTTTGACACATCATTTAAATGCAACAAATTGCACCATGAACCAATTGAATATTTCCTTCTCATCCGGATCACTAAAGAACTGAAGGCTATAAAATGACAATCCACTTGTTATATTTGCCCCCAATCACTTGCCTACTGAGAACAAACTGAAATGGGTTGACAGTCGCTAAGACAAAAGTTTTTGGAAGTAGAATATATTGTCTAAGTCGTTGGACAGCATGAACTGTTGCCAAATCTAATTTCTCTACAGGAGAGTATCGTGATTCAGGACCTACCAAGCCTCTGCTTAGATAGTAAATCACATGCTCACAAACAACATCGTCTTCCTAAACCAGAAGCATACCAATGGTTGATTCTGCTGCAACGAGATACAAGAGGAAATCCCTGCTATAATCAAGTGGACTCAGTAAAGGAGAAAAGGTCAATGATTTTTTCAAAGCATCGAACGAGCGTTGAGCGAAATTGTCCCAAAGAAATGGAACTCCTTTTTTCAGCAATATCATAAATCCCTTTGTGATCTCAACATAATTGATGATAAATCTCCTCAAGAAATTGGCTTTTCCTTGGAGACACTGAAGTTGATGGATGGTAGACAGGGGAGAAAATTGAAGTATTACCTCAACCTTGAAGGGATCTATGTAGATCCCTTCAGTAGACACTATGAATCCTAATAACCGACCGGATGTGACCATGAAAACACATTTAGTTGGATTCAACCAGATTTTATAATTCGATTTTATAAAAATGGCATCGCTCAAAAATCAATCGAAGATGATGATGATCGATTTTATTTCAATAATGAGAAGCTAAGTCATCCAAATAAGCTTTGATAATATGTTTGATATCGTGGAAAGCATAGGACATGGCCCACTGAAAAGTCACTGCAACATTTGTATGGCCAAAAGGCATCTTTTTGTATGCAAAGGTACCCCAGGGTCAGATAAAATTTGTCTTATGTTGATCTTCATTATGCATATTAATTTTATTATAACTCTAGAAACCTTCCATGAAGGATAAAATCTCATTTCCTACACACTCATCAATAATCTAATCAATAAAGGGTGTGGGGAAATTATATTTTGGACAAGCCTTATTTAAATCCATAAAATCTATGCACACGCGAATAATTTCTTGTTTATTATAAACTAGGATTGGATTTGAAACCCATTCAGTCAAAGGAACGAGATATATGAAACCCGTCGTAAGCAGCGTCTCAACCTTGGCTTTGAAAGTTTCCACTTTCCTAGGGTTTACCGGTTGAAGCTTCTGTCGTATAGGCTTAGCGTTCTCGTAAGTCTTCATCTCATGTTGGACTATTGATGGATCAATTCCAGGCATTTCCTCATAATACCAAGCGAACACGTAACGAAATTATTTGAAAAGATCAGTATAAACTTGAATTTCGGCTCCGATGAAAACATTCTCAATTATATTGGGAACCCTCGAGATGTTCACCGGAAATGTTTCTGAAATGATAGGAATATTACCTTCAGCAGAAATCTATATTGGAGCCAAAGGTTTTGGAATTTTATGAACACCGCCAGTTGACGAAGGGCTAGACAAACTTGATTCTACTTCACGCAAGTCTAGGAGAAAAAATGATCGATGATGCAAGTCATCCTATGGTATTTCTACACCCTTCTCTACTTCTAGGATTTCCTCCTCAGATGGAAAAACAATATCAAGGCAGTCCATAGAGGAAGTAGAGTTAAGAGTCCAAGCCGGAGCCACATCACCATCAAAATCCTTCGGTGAAATATGAGTAGGATCAGAATCTGCAGTGTTAACTATAAATTGATAAGAAATTTTAGTTGCAGACATGGTATATGCCATTCCACCCACTTTCCCTTCTTCTAATGTGGTCGTAGAAGAGGGTAAAGGCCAAGGATACGAAAAATAATTAGTTCTGAAGAACTCTCTTCGAGAAGGGGCCTTAGATGATGAAATGGCATTTATTCGAGCAGTAGGAGATGGAAGATCAAAAGTACCCATCAATGAGGAATACATTCTAACTCCTAAATTCTCCACAGATTGCTTAGCATTCTTCACCAAGGGAATAGTAGAATCAGAGGATGTATTGGATTCTTTCGGAGAATAATCCATATGATCAACAGTAACAATTCTCCCTTCATGGGGAAAGCATAGGATGTGAAATAATGATCATACAATGGCATCCATTTCATAAATCTAATTTCGTCCCAATACAAGATTATAGTCCAAATTAGCATCGACTATTTCCACCTCGATATTGACTACCTTTACCCCAACACAGATGGGAAAGGTTGGAAAATTTCCTTACAGCCTATAAGAATGACCATCAAAAACAGTCAAGAGAAAACGTGAAGGGGCAACTTGAGGAGGCCCGATAGCTTTCCAACATGCAATAGACATTACGCATGTGAATGCTCCCTCATCAACTACATTTGAAAAAGTATTCATCTTCTGATATGTAGATTTAATCTGGAAATCCCTGTTATAAGGGAGTCTCTTCTTAATATTTGACATGTCAAATGTAATAATAAGAGGGTTTGTCAGATATATTTCCTCGATCGTAGTGAGCACTGGACTCCTTTGTGTTGGGCACAACTAGAGTACCTCTAACGCAGACATCGCACAATGACTATGGGACAGATATTCAACAATGGAGCAGTTCTGGGCAGCCATGGCATTAGGGTATAGGCTCAACTATGGACCTCTCAATATGGAGTGGCTCTGGACCATCAGGGGTGACCTTAGCCTTAGAGCATTCTGGTTCACCATAATCATGTGACATTGTCACAACATCAGCATGAGAACTCATCATGTATACATTTGATGTATTTTCCCCCTTTCGGTTTCCCCTTGTGGGGGTTCAAGTATTAGCATTCGCGCAAGCAAAAATTTGTTGCCCTTGGAGAAAAGGGTTATTCAGAATAACCTGGGAGCTATAAGAACCCTGTTGAGCTAACAAGTGTTGAGCATCATGAATATTAGGGCAAATATGAGTTAAATGGTCTCCAATGCACAATTTGCAAGGAAACTTAACTCTTTTTTTTTACTCTTTTTTACCCTCCCTGGTATTATTACTTGGTTTTTTTGCATTACTCTTCATTTCCTTATCTTTATTGTAATTATGTCCCTTTTTCTTCCCATCGAATTGTTGATTTCCTTTGGGGTTAGAATATTGGATAGTGTTAATAGTTAATGGTTGAGAAGGTATAGGTGCTGACGGTGATGCTTGAATCGAAGAAGCAATTTGTAAAGACAGTTGTTGCAATTGACTTAACATGTTGCCAATTTTACGGGATAAAACACCCTAGGTTCTAGGTTGGAAACCCCAATAGAGCGAAGGGAATTCAACAACAAGAAGCAAGAAAACAAGAAATCCTAATGCTTAAACTACTAAAGTTGGATGAAGAGATAGTACCCGTAGGTCCTACATTTGAAGGTGTTCCCGCAGGGTTCAAACCCTATGCTTCCTCCAATGCATCAAAACCTGCAACTTATTCAAGAAAAGCATATATACTAGCAGTAGTTCAAAGCATGTTCAAAATGTGAATGTTAGATCATATAACCATATAAATATAAAACATGAAATCATACATAATTAAATCATAACATGATTCAAAGCATGAAGATCATAACTATCAAGAATAAGACAGATCTTCTTATTGATGTTTGCAAATAAATGTGGAGGAATACCACCTGATTCAACCACGGCTCCAAGCGAAACCATCCTTTGGATCCTTCCAACCGAAGCCTCAACAATCCTCTTCCAAATTCTTACACATATATGTCATATAAAGGATATTAACATCTCAATGAGGAAACAAGGGTTTCCTATACCTGGGAGTGTCGAAGGCACAAGGATAAATCAAACTTGATCATAGACCAATTGGCTATAATATCAATATCCTATATTTCTCCTCCTTTAGGCCTTCCCGTGAGGTGTATTTATACCACCCCAAAAAATTTGTTTCAGTTGGGATACGGTTAGGCCATGGACTTATATAGGTAGGCTTCCAGTGTAACCCGTAAACCCCACCCAAAAAATAGGGATTTTATATTTTTTTCATATTTTAAATTAAATACGTGGGTTGGATATAGATGGACCCATGTGTGTACGTGATTTTTGAAGGGGCGTATGGAATTTAAAATATTGTCTTTTAGTAAAAGGACCAAATCTTAAAGGAAAGGGTTGTGCAAGGTCATAACTCAGAGCATCAAGTATGCAAGGGTGGAAAATGATGATATAACAGATGCCCCCTATTATATGAGGTCGGAAGGGGTACATGATGGCCAAAATGTATTAAGTGTATAGAAATAATTATGTGAGGACTTGGGAGGAGATCACCAAATTACAGCCTGCTAAAAACCAATGGAAGAGATCAGAAAGAAAGATCATGTCTGAGGTGGGAATACCCATGCTTAGAGATAGTACATCATATGCATATCAAGTGTAGAGAGGATCTAATATGTATACAAGTACAAAGGAAATTGAGGAATACATAGTGTATCATTTGATCACAACCGCAAAAGTACATATCAAGGTCATGTCATAATATCACATATAGAATGACTGATCAATGATGTCAAAGGAGATATCTAATCATTGATGTCACATAACTGATCATCAAAGCACCAAGTCATAAAAGTGGAATAATGGTACTATACGCAATTCGAGTGCCAACGTATAGGATGGATGGTGTGTGACTGGCAGAAAACTGGAGGAGATAACAAGTGAACTAAAACATGTTGATGCAAACCCGAGGTCTTCACCGACCGCCATGGTACATTAATACACTATGGTTATAAATGAGTTGAAGTCGACCATGTGAGAAATCGTTTTATTTCTAGTCATTGATGTATATTGTTAACAAACGTGAGACAACTCACCGATAATGATGATGAGATTCAAGGTACCCCAGTACAATCTAACAAGTGTGAATAAATGAGTTGAAGTCGAACACTTGAGAGAATCTACCAATCAGGAGACATTTATGTATTCTCACTGTCGATAGCAAAGGATTCTGCCACTAATGACTACAAACCCAAAGGTACTAAAAAGGACTCTAGACCTTATTCCCAGAGCAATGAGTTGGATTCGATGGGAAAATATCTGTTGGAAGGAATTCATTAAGGCATCCCACATCAATCCAGTGCGAGTGTAACATGCAGGCCAATAATTTGGAAGGAATCAAATGAAGAAAGATGAAGTAACCATACTGAAGCATGT
Source organism: Pinus albicaulis (assembly GCA_034641835.2). Classification (NCBI taxonomy): domain Eukaryota; kingdom Viridiplantae; phylum Streptophyta; class Pinopsida; order Pinales; family Pinaceae; genus Pinus; species Pinus albicaulis. The sequence goes on from CM076580.1 coordinate 500,378,508, forward strand.
TTATGGCATACACAAGATGTGGCTAGCGCACGATAGAAACCCTTTGAACTAACCAATAATGAAAGCTGACATAGAGGCGAGGAATCCACCAATAGGGTCAAATGGAAACCAAGGTATTGCATGAATCCCAATGTGTGATAATGTAAGCTGATGTCAAACATAAGGGAAACCACTCAGTCAAAGACCCATGATGCTCATCGATGATGAGTACAAGGTCACCTATTAATGATGGAAATAAGGCCAAGGTGCGACTCTAGGCCTACTCTTAGAGCATTTTTTCGAAGTCGATAAGAGCAGACCTGCCAAAAAAAAGTCAATGGAGACCTTATTAACTAGCACGAGCAAAGGACCAAATAGTTGTTGTGATAGTGAACATAACTCTCACAGGTCGAGTATGGTCAACTGAAAATAATTCAAGAGACATCACAAAAAGGTCGACTCAGGTTTACTTCCCTTGAACAAAAGCACGACTCAAATGTGACTATATGGCAGCATATGATAACTTTGTATAAGCTTGTTATGCAGGAGGCATAAACAAACTCTCCATATGATTGGAAAAGATAACCGACTGAAGGAGTATTGACTCAATGACAAGGTTATGGCTCTCCTAAGTGAAACTAAAGCCCATCCCAATGGAGGAAAGACTTGCTTTTGAGTGATTTGTTCAAGGGCGACACAACTGACTCAATGATGTCGTCAATTATGGAAGTAATGTCTCGTTCCCACTCTTTTTTAAATATATGATTTTTTTGTCTTTTTCGTATTTAAAATCCTGAAAAGGAATAAAGTAATACATATGGTACAATGGAAAGAACAAGTGTTAGAATACAAATGTGCTAGTTCCTGAAACTAGAACATTCCTATGCTCAATGCAAGGTGACGAAACTGGTCAAGGACACTCAAAGGAATGTTCTTTCCATGGGCATAAGGTGTTGAGATGCAAAATCTAAGTGATTGCAGGGTTGATTTTGAAAAAAGAGATGGTCAAAAAGTGGCTTATACATGAGACAAGTGAAGCCGAATTGAGGCTAAAAAGTAGAAATAGTAAACATCCAATGCATCAGTACAACTCTACATGTGGGACCCTCTAGGGTATAAATCTAGAAATATGCGAAGAAGAAGGAGAATGAAGCTTCATCACAAAATTCATGGCGAGTCTAAATAGGACTCCCGAGCCTACTTAGTATTTTCACATGGGAAACATATGCTAGCGAAGATCTAACTAGGAAGCCCATGTAAAGGATGGGTCTACCATCATATCATGATTTTATAATTTGGCGAGTGAAAATGGTTTAAGAATCACAACACAATGGGGTCGACCCTATGGAAACATATCATAGTATGGAGGCAAGAATGCATGATGCAACGGAAAAAGTGATCTTCCCTAACCTATATGCCAGTGATGAAAATGATACCTGCCATGACGGGTCGGCAGTCATGGAATCGAAGTGGTAAAAATATCTCAAAGTCTTCATTTTGTCCTGAAAAACAACCTATCCCAACGCTCAAAGCCAAAAAGGTCACAAAGTTTTCATAAAATTAAAAAATAAAAGCATAAACTTTGTAAAAGTGGGTTTTAAAAAAAAATGAACTTTCAATTATAAATAGACCTTTTGACTAACAAATCCTCATTTGTGTTTTAAAAAATTGAGTACAACAGCTCTGGAGAAAAAACCCCCCACAACCATAATCCACTGAATTTCTCAGCCACAACAGCCGTCAATCTTCCAGGTAATCTCCTAATTCAATTTCCAAATGAAATTTTGCTCAATTCAATTGTTTTTCCAAAAAACATTAACCGTAAGGAATTAATTTTTGGGTTTTAACTCTGTGCGTAAGCAAGTTGGGCATATTGAAGTCGCATATTTGGAAGCCCTATACGCAACTGTATATGAAGTGAACCCACCTATGCACAGTCTAAGATTTAAAAATAAGGATTTTTAATGGATGAAAATACTTGAATGTGCAGGATGTTAATCAGCTGGAGGGAAAGAGAGCATGGTGCAATAGATAATGAGGTTATGAACAATCCATTAGCACTGGATGCACTAAGAGGATGTGGATTGTTGAAATTTTCCAAAATGCCAAACATGAAAACCAATACAAGATTGTTGGAAATGTTTTTCAACTACTGGGATACAAAATAAGATGCATTCATGATTGATCAGATGCCCCTGCGCATTGAAGTAGAATACATATACTTTATTACTAGACTTTCCTGGAAAGGAGAGCCAGTCAATTTGAAAGGGAATTCTCGAGGAGGCCTTAATGTGGATGATTAAATTATCATTTAATGCCCAGAAAACACCCAAAAGGTAGGGTCACATATCCCAATTAAGGATGTGGAGGGATTTCCCCTAAGGATTCTCCTTTTTACAATTGTGAGGGTATTTGTATCAGCCTCATTGCACCAATCTTCTCGTGTTGCCATTACTTTGGTAGTAGATTGTCTTACCACAGTTTTTGACTAGTGTATAGCCCTTCTAACCAACATGAAAAAACAACTGACTTCCATCAAGAAGAACAAGACAAAACATTTTTGGTATGGTACTATTATTTGTAATTTATTTTTTGAGAGACTACCAAGGCTTCGACCCAAAGTGATTTCCACCATCATTAGCCCAAGAGATCCATGGATAGCCAGATGGGATGACTTAATGAAGATACTAGGGGGTGGTGAGGTCCCTAGAATGGCATTTGATGACGAGTTATTCCTTTGGTGGGGAGAACAAGTCATGGCCATCGAGGACTATCCATGTACAGACATGGATTTCAGAGCAAACCCAGATCTGGTACTTCCACCTGACACTGCATGGGGAGCCATAAGTAAAATTGTTTTTAAGATGTTATTATTATTTGATCTTTTGGATTTCAAAGATATGAATTGAAATTATTTTTGATGAGACAAAAAACTCTTACAAAATTTCTTGATCATGATACAGATGCGGGACCAGTAAGACCTGAGGGTCTACCTACGCATAGGCGTCATGGAAGATACGCGGAGAATGCCACTGCTGAGACTGAAAGAGTTCTTCATGTTGTACAGAGGAACTTGGAGAGTTTGACTCGCCAAGTACCTATGGAAGCAGTGGAGGATCTACCAGAGGCAATATAGAGATGCGTGGTAGGAGTACCACGAGATTGGGTGCGGATTTTCCGACGGGTGGCAACTACCATTGTCTTCTTCTGATATGCACATCTAGGGCAGGGCCCACATATATAGCTTAGAAATGACCTCATATTTTTTATGGACATGATTGGGCTTAAGCCCTAATTTTGTAGGACATTTTGTCCCAATTTTGTATAATATTTTTGAACATATAACTTCTATCTATGTACAGACGGTTTCATGATGTGATGACCATATATACAAATGATGTTTGATTATTTTTTATTTTAATGTGATGAATGATGAATATTTCAATCTAATGCTTGATTAGCTATGGAATTAGCAAATTATTTTTCTGATCATGGAATATGAATAAATGTGATCAAATTAAATGATCTTTGTAATTAATTCTCTTTGAAATTGGCAATATAAATAAGGATCTCTCACACGATAGATGTTATTTAACTAAGACACTACTAGTTGTGAATCCAAGTACACTACTAACGAATCGACACCAAGAGATATTGTTTTAGATAGTAGGTTAAAAACAACAGTATATTTGGAAACGCTATTTAAAGTAGCATTGATACATGCGCCCCTTGAAACCAACCACTGACTTGATGGATAGTAAATCACCCAAGTTGCGGAAGCCAAATTCTGGGTATGTTGACTAGCACCATCAGCAAACCGTAGATTTACCAGATCATCCATCGATAGCTACCAAAGCAGATCAAAAATATCGATATCACTATGAAACCTATAGAAAGGTATGCACAAATATATACAATATTTTCAAAACCAAGAAAATGCTAGGCAGAAGCCTAGGCATAATAATTTTTAAGATAGAGCCCATTTATGGGCTTTGTCGGTTTGTTTCCATCAAAATCAACCAATTTGTAAGCTCCTTTTTTCATGACCTTTTTAATGATAAAAGGACGATACCACATGGATTTGAACTCGCCTTACCCCAAGGTGTCTTTTTCTTGGTCATAGACTAGGACAAGGTCACCTTCAGATAAAACCCTAGGGTGCACAGCCTTATTGTATTGGACTTTCAATCCATTTTTATGAGCTTCGTTAATTGTGGCAGAGTCCCGATGCTGCTCATCAAGAAGTTCCAAATAAATGAGGCACTCTTGAAGACTGAAAGTGTCTAGAAGAATTTCTATAACTAGTTTAAGAGAAGGAATTTCACATTCCACAGGGAACATCGATTCCAAACCATAAACTAGTTGAAAAGGAGTGAACCCTATTGCGATCTTGACTGACATCCGGTATGCCAAAATTGAAATGTAAAACATGACGTGCCAATTGGATCGAGCTTTATTAATTTTCCTTTGCAGGATAACCTTCAAGGATTTATTCACGACTTCCACTTGACCATTGGTCTGAGGATATTAAGGAGATGAATGCTCCTGCCAAAAACCTAACTTGAGATCCAATTCAGCCATCATCTTGTTCTGGAAATGACTTCCATGGTCAGTGAAAATCTCCTTTAGAATACCTGAACGAGAAATCACTTGGTTCAATATAAACATGGATGTTGTTTCACCATCATTCGCAAAAATGGGCATAGCCTTGGCCCACTTAGTAAAGTAGTCCACTCATACAATGATACACTTATGACCCTTTGTCGAAGGCAGATTACAAGTTGTAAAATCAATGCCCCACTTTGTGAACGAACCAACGGTAACAACAAGAAAGAGCAGGGTTGGATGAGCGCGCACCTTCTGAGTATAAACTTGACAAGGATGGCATTTCTTGACCGCTTCAACACAATCTTTGAAGATCAAAGGCCAAAAATTGCCTGCACGCAAGATTTTTTGGGTTGTAGCAAGCCCAGATGACCACCACAAGCTCCACTATAGCAATCATTCAGCATTAACTCAGCTTCTTCTAGGGTTAAGCAGAGTCTAAGGATTGAATCAACCCCATGACGATATAAATTGTCATTGATAATAATATAACTTTTAGCTAAGTGACGCAATTTTCTCTGCTTATCCTTTGAAAAAGTGAGGGGAAGCTTCAAAGTCTGAAGATATATAATAATATCTCCATACCAAGGATCTTGTGAAGAAATAAGAAAAATATGTTCATAAAGGAATGATTCATCATAAACCATTTTTTCTTCACAAGGAAACTCTGAAATTAACTCAGCAAATACTAAATATTTCTTATATTTGGCTGACAAGAAATCGAGATTGAATTCTTATAAAATGACAATCCACCTGTTATATTTTCCCCCAACCACTCGCCTACTTATAACAAACTGAAATGGTTTGATAGCCACTAAGAAAAATATTTTCGAAGTAGAATATAGTGTCTAAGTCCCTGGACAGCATGAACTACTGCCAAAGATAATTTCTCTTCAGGAGGGTATCGTAATTCAGGACCTACCAAGCCTCAGCTTAGATAGTAAATCACATGCTCATAGAGAGCATCATCTTCCTGAACCAAAACCATACCAATGGTTGATTCTACCGCAGCGAGATACAAAGTAAATCCCTGCTATAATCTGGTGGGCTCTGTAAAGGAGCAGAGGTCAATTATTTTTTCAAAGCATCGAACGAGCATTGAGTGAAATCGTCCCATAGAAATGGAACTCCTTTTTTCAACAATCTCATAAATCCCTTTGTGATCTCAGCATAATTGACTATAAATCTCCTCAATAAAATGGATTTTCCTTGGAGATTCTAAAGTTGACGGACGATAGACGGGGGAGGAAATTGAAGTATTGCCTCAACCTTGAAGGGATCTACATGGATCCCTTCAGTAGACACTATGAATCCAAATAACCGACTAGATGTGACTGTGAAAATGCATTTATTCGGATTCAACCACATTTTATAATAACGACATCGCTCAAAAATAAAACAAAGATGATGACGATGATTGATTCTGATTCGAGAACGAGCAGCTAAGTAATCCAAATAATCTTTGATAATATGTTTGATATCATGGAAATCATAGGACATCGCCCGCTAAAAAGTCACTTCAGCATTTTAAGGCCAAAACGCATCTTTTTGTATGCAAAGGTACCCTGGGGGCAGACAAAAGTTGTCTTATGTTGATCTTCAGGATGGATATTAATTTGAATATAACTCGAGAAACTGTCCATGAAGGAGAAAATCTCATTTCCTACACACTCATCAATAATCTAATCAATAAAGGGTGTGGGGAAATTATCTTTTGGAAAAGCCTTATTTAAATACCTAAAGTCTATGCACACGCAGATTGTTACTTGTTTCTTATCAACTGAGACTGGATTTGAAACCCAATCATTCAAAGGAACGGGGTATGTGAAACCTGCCTTAAGCAACTTCTCAAGCTCGTCTTTGATAGTTTCCGCTTTCCTATAGTTTACCAGTCGAAGCTTCTGCCATAAAGGCTTAACGTTCTCATAATTCTTGATCTCATGTTGGACTATTGATGGATCAATTTTAGGCATTTCCTCATGATACCAAGTGAACACATCACAGAATTATTTGAAACGATCAGTATAAACTTGAAATTCTTTAGGGGAACACTTGGCTCCGATCAAAACATTCTCAATTATATTGGGATCCCTTGAGATGTTCACCGGATTTTTTTCCAAAATGATAAACATGTTACGTTTGGCAGAAATCTATGTTGGAGAAAAATGATTTATAATATTCTATGAACACTGCCTGTTGATGAAGGGCTAGACAAACTTGATTCTACTTCACGCAAGTTTGGGAGAAAACATGACCGATGATGCAAGTCATCCCACAGTCTTTCTACACCCATCATTGCTTCTAGGATTTCCTCTTTAGATGGTAAAATAGTATCAAGGCAGTCCAAAGAGGAAGTAGAGTTAAGATTCCAATCTGGAGCCACATCTCCATCCAAATCGTCTAGTGAAAGAGGAGTAGGATCGGAATCTGCAGTGTTAACTATAAATTGATAAGAAATTTCAGCTGCAAACATGGGATATGTTATTCCACCCACTTTCCCTTCTTTTAATGTGGTTGTAGAAGAGGGTAAGGGCCAAGGATCCGAAAAATAATGAGTTCTGAAGAACTCTCTTCGAGACGGAGCCTTCGGTGATGAAATGGCATTTATTCGAGTGGTAGGAAACAGAATATCAAAAGTACGCATCAACGAGGAATACATTCTGACTCCTAAATTCTCCACAAGTTGCCCAGAATTCTTCACCAAGGGAACAAAGAATCATAGGATGCATTGGATTCTTTCAGAGAATAATCCATCTAATCAACAGTAACAATTCTCCATTCATAAGAAAAGCATAGGATGTGAAATAATGATGATACAATGACATCCATTTCACTTGTCCAAATTAGCATCGACTATTTCCACCTCAACATTGTTGGGTGTGGAGCCTAATTATCTTGTTTACTTTGTATCATAGCATTGGACCCCTGTACCTTAAAAGGGTCGGCAACGCCACCCGTAATTAATCACTACCGTGGGGGGTCCAGGGGGGGCGGCAGCACTTTTTGGAGCCCCCCCCTAGCGGGGGGTTTCGAGGGCAGCGCCCTCGAAGCTAAAAATAGATGTAAAATTTCCTTGTAAAAGTATAGTAATTTCTAGTCAATCTGGGCCGTTCATAGGCGGATGATATGACGGTAGAAGTTATGTTTAGTTTAGGGTTTTTTTCCCTAGAAGGCAAACTCCCTTGTATATATGAGGTATTGTATTGCGTCGTGTAATACGGTGTATTCGAGAGCGGAAACAGATAGGAGACCGTGAGAGAGAACAGAGATATTACAGCCGGATCACGTAGGGGTTTTGTCTCTTCACCTCTCGCTCGGATAGAAAGGAAGGACCGGCTATTCGGGTGGACGTAGCCCAAACCGTAACCACGTGTATATCTCGTGTCTCTCTCGTTTTATGTGTTTTGTGTGCTTGTATTTTTCGCATATTTTATGTGTTGCATTGCTCCATAACATATAATTTTTCAACAACCGGTATCGCAGCCGAAGGTCTATTTCCACGATAAACTCAGGAAAGAAGGGTTTAGTTCGAGTGGGAGTTAATACATGTGAAGATGGTAAATTTACTACGAGAAATTTAACTACCAAAAACTCAAACTTCCTATCAGGGAAGATGCAGATGGAAGATTATCTGTATCAGAAAGATCTATACCTACCATTGAGCGGAAAAACAAAGAAGTCGGCGGCCATGACAGACGCGGAATGGAACATTCTCGATAGAAAGGCACTCGGAACAGTACGGTTGTGTCTTGCGGCGTCAGTCGCCTTCAATATTTCGAAGGAAACAACAACAGAGGGTTTGATGTAGACGTTGGTGAAAGTATATGAAAAACCCTCGGCCTCAAACAAGGTATTTCTTATGAAACGAATATTTAATATGAAGATGTCGGAAGGTGGATCTGTTGCAGACCATTTAAATGAATTTAATACAGTTACCAGTCAGCTAAGTTCTGTAAGGGTAAACTTTGATGATGAAGTTAGAGCTTTGTTATTCTTGTGCTCATTGCCAGAGAGTTGGAATGGTTTAGTAATGGCCATTAGTAACTCTGTCTCTGGATCTAGTACTTTAAAGTTTGATGATGTTGTTGGTGCTATCCTTAGCGAGGAAATGCAACGGAAAAGCTCCGGTGAGACATCGGGTAATGCTTTGAGTGCAGAGTCTAGGGGAAGAAGAATGGAAAGAGGAAAGAGCTCGGGATATTGCAGTAAATCAAGGAAAGGTAGATCTAAGTCCAGATCGGGGATAGTGTGCTGGAAATGCATAAAGAAAGGACACCTAAAGAAAGACTATAGATCTTGGAAGGGAAAAGGAGACAAACAGTAAGAAAACAATCATGAAGCAAATGTGACAGGTGATGTGTTACAAGATGATTTGATTCTTTCTTTCAAAAATGTTACTGATTCTTGGGTTGTAGATTCAGGGGCTTCATTCCATGCCACACCTGATAAGAAATATTTTCATGACTATGTTCAAGGAGATTTTGGACAAGTTTGTTTGGGTGATGATAAACCCCGTAAAATTTTTGGAATGGGTAAAGTTCTTGTAAAACAACAGAATGGAAACCAATGGCTACTAAAGGTGGTAAGGCATGTTCCAGATCTGAAGAAAAATCTGATTTCAACAGGGCAGTTAGGCAGTGAAGGTTGTGTGACAACTTTCACAGATAAAACTTGGAAGGTCACCAAAGGAGCGCTAGTAATAGAAAAAGGTGAAAAGGTTGGTACATTGTATTTATGCAATGGTATTTATAACTCTGTTAATGCTTTAACTTCCAAAGGAGCAGATGCAGGATTATGGCATCATAGGCTCGAACACATGAGTGAGAAGGGAATGAAGATTCTTCACTCAAGAAATTTGTTGCCAAGTTTGAAGAATGTTGATTTGGATTTCTGTGAAAATTGCATTTATGGAAAACAAAAGAGAGTCAGATTTCTCAAAGTTGGGAAAGAAAAGAAGAGCGAAAAATTGGAGCTTGTGCATACAGATGTATGGGGACCTACTCAGGTATCATCTCTCGGTGGCTCTCGTTATTATGTTACTTTTATTGATGATGCAACTAGAAAAAAATGGATTTATTGTATTCAGAATAAATCTGATGTATTTGATACTTTCAAGAAATGGAAAGCTTTGGTTGAGATTGAGACAGGAAAGAAGTTAAAGTGTCTCAGATCAGACAATGGAGGTGAATATTGCAGCAAAGAGTTTGATAGGTACTATTTAGAGCATGGAATTCATAGAGAGAAGACAGTTCCAAGAACACCACAAGAAAATGGTGTGTCAGAAAGGATGAATAGAACAATCATGGAGCGTGCAAGGTGCATGAGATTGCATGCAGGATTGCCTTTACAATTTTGGGTAGATGCTATAGATACTGTTGTTTATCTAATAAACAGAGGGCCTTCAAGTTCCTTGGATGGTGGTATTCTAGAGGAAGCATGGACAGGTAAAAATGTAAACTACTCTTTTTTAAAGCCTTTTGGCTGTGAGGCCTTTGTCCATATTAATAAAGAAAATAGAACAAAGCTTGAGGCAAAATCAAAGAAATGTACCCTTATTGGATATGGTGTTAATGATTTTGGATATCGCTTATATGATTATGAAAATCACAAAATCATTAGGAGCAGAGATGTAATATTCAATGAAAAGGTTCTGTATAACAATCAGTTGCAGGAAAAGAAACGGGAAAAAGAAAGAAAGGAATACATGGTTCTTGATGAGATAACTGAAAAAGTAAAGGTGCCTGAAAATAATAATAATCCACAACCACAGTAGCAACAACCACCACAACAGCAACAGGCACCTCTGACACCTGAAAGTGGTGTTAGAAGATCTACCAAGATAAGTAGACCTCCTGAACGATACTCTCCTTCATTATATTATTTATTGTTGACTGATTCTGGTGAACCCGAATGTTATGAAGAAGCAATGCAGGTTGAAAGCAGGAAGAAGTGGGAGCTAGCCATGGAAGAAGAGATGGACTCTTTAATGCATAACCAGACTTGGGACTTAGTCAAGTTCCCTGCAGGTAAAACTGCATTGCAAAATAAATGGGTTTACAGGCTGAAGGAAGAAGATGGAGGAAAACAGAGGCACAAAGCTAGACTTGTGGTGAAGGGGTTTGCACAGAAGAAAGGTATTGATTTTGATGAAATATTTTCTCCTGTTGTTAAAATGACTTCAATCAGAACTGTTTTAAGTCTTGTAGCAGCAGAAGATTTACATCTTGAACAGTTAGATGTAAAGACAACATTTCTCCATGGAGATCCGGAGGAAGAGATCTATATGGAGCAACCAGAAGGATATGAGGTCAAAGGGAAAGAAAAATTAGTGTGCAGGCTAAAGAAGAGCTTGTATGGCTTAAAACAGGCTCCAAGGCATTGGTATCTAAAATTTGACAAGTTTATGTCTGAACAAGGTTATACTAGATGTCACTCTGATCATTGTGTTTATCTAAAAAGGAAAAATGATGGCAGCTATATTATATTGTTATTGTATGTAGATGGCATGCTTGTTGCAGGATCTAACATGCAGGAAATAAATGTGCTCAAAAGAAAATTGGCAAATTCATTTGCAATGAAGGATTTGGGAGCTGCAAAACAAATCCTTGGTATGAGGATAGCTAGAGACAAGAAAAATCGCAAATTAACACTGTCTCAGAATGAGTACATAGAAAAGGTGTTGAAAAGATTGAATATGCAGAATGCAAAACCAGTTAGTACACCTTTTGCTAGCCATTTCAAACTTAGTAAGGAGATGTGCCCCAAGACCCAAGAAGACATGGATTATATGTCTAAATTTCCATATGCATTAGCAGTTGGAAGCTTAATGTATGCAATGGTCTTCACAAGGCCTGATATTGCACATGCAGTGGGAGTTGTAAGCAGGTACATGAATAATCCAAGAAAAGAACATTGGATGGCAGTAAAATGGATTCTCAGATATTTGAGAGGTACTATAAATCAAGCATTATGCTTTGGTGGTTCAAACATTGCTCTACAGGGATATGTTGATGCAGATATGGCAGGTGACAGAGATAACAGGAAGAGCACTATAGGATATGTATTTACTGTAGGTGGAACAGCTGTCAGTTGGGTTTCAAAAATCCAAAGTGTTATTGCACTTTCAACAACAGAAGCAGAGTATGTTGCTGCTACAGAGGCTAGTAAAGAAATAATTTGGTTACAAAGGTTTATAGATGAATTGGGTAAGAAGCATGATATGGGCACGTTATACAGTCATAGCCAAAGTGCCATTCATCTTGAAAAGAACTTAGCATTTCATTCTAGGACTAAACACATACATCTTAAGTACCATTTCATACGGTCAGTATTGGAAGATGGAGAGTTGAAGTTGGAAAAGATACACACTACCCAAAATCCTGCAAATATGCTAACAAAAGTTGTAACCAGGGAGAAACTGAGAATGTGCTCAGTTTCAATTGGTCTTCAAGGATGACGATGAAGATGAGGAACAGCCAGGTCCAAAGAGGAGTCATTGTCCAACAAATGAAGTAGTGGTGGAGTTGCTACAATCAGTCTCCAAGTGGGAGATTGTTGGGTGTGGAGCCTGATTATCTTGTTTACTTTGTATCACAGCATTCGACCCCTGTACTCTTGCAAGGTGACAACGCTGCAATTCATTATTTATCGCCGCCGTAGGGGGGGGGGGGGGCCATAAATATGCAGAAACCCCCCCATGGGGTTTTGGGGCGTGCTCCCGTGGAAGCTAAAAAAATGATGTAAAATTTAGGATTAAAAGTATAGTACTGAAGCAGTGACGTCGCTTCATAAAGGATGATCCGTCAAAGAGAAGTTATGTTTAGCTTAGGGTTTTTTATTTGTAAGAAACCCCCTTGTATATAAGCTGAGGGCATTAACAAGGCCGTGTATTGGCTTTGGTGTATTCTCAAAGTGAGAAACAGATAGTGGAGACCGAGAGAGAATAAGAATATTACAACGGATTCGCCGTAGGTTTTGTCTCTTCATTTTTGCTGGATAATAGAAAGGAAGGACTGGCTGTTCGGGGTGGACGTAGCCCAAACTGGGTGAACCACGTATATCTGTGTCTCTCTGGTTTTATGTGTTTTGTGTGCTTGTATTTTTCACATATTTTATGTGTTGCATTGCTCCATAATATATAATTTTCTAACAGACATTGACCACCTCGCCCACAACATAGATGGGAAAGGTTGGAACAATGCCATGTGGCTTATGAGAATGACGATCAAACGCAGTAAAGAGATTAGGTGAAGGGACAGCTTGAGGATACTCGATATCTTTCTAACATGCAACAGACATTACACATGTGAAATCTCCCTCATCAAATACAGTTCGAAAAATATTCATCTTCCGATATGTAGATTTAATCTGGAAATCCATGTGATGAGGGAATATCTTCTTAATATTTGGCATGTCAAATGTAATAATAAGAGATTTTTTCAGATCTGTTTCCCTTCGCACTGAGCACCACACTCCTTTGTATTGGGAACGATTGGATTACCTATAACGCAGACATCGCACAATGAATTTGGGCCAGATATTCAACAATGGAGTACTTCTGGGCAACTTTGGCATTAGGGTTAATCGTCGAACTTTTTGTAGAGCCTTTCGGCATCTGAGGTATAGGCTCAACTGCAAACCTCTCAATATGGAGAGGCTCTGGAACAGCAGGGGAAAATTTATCCTTAAAGGATTCCTGTTCACCATAATCATGTGACCTTGTCGCAACATCAACATGAGAACTCATCATGTATACATTTGATGGATTTTCCCCCTCCTGGTTGCCCCATGTGGGGTTTCCAATATTAGCATTCACGCAAGCAAGCATTTGTTGCCCTTGGAGAAAAGGGTTAGTCATAACAGCCTAGGAACTAGAAGAACCCTACTAAGATAATGAGCGCAAAGCATCCTGAATCTTAGGGTAAAGATTAGTTAAATAGTCTCCAGTGCACAATTTGCAAAAAAACTTAAATTTTGTTTTTTACTCTTTTTTAACCTCCCTAGTATTATTACTGGGTTCTTTTGCAATACCCTTCCTATCCTTATCTTTCTTCTTATTACGTCCCTTTTTCTTCCCATCAGATTGTTGATTTCCTTTGGGGTTAGAATATTGAACATCATTAATAGCTAATGGTTGAGAAGGTATAGGCACTGACGACGATGCTTGAATCGAAGATGAAGTTTGTAAAGGCAATTGCTGAAATTAACTTAACAAGTTAGCCTATTTTGTTACGGGATAAAACACCCTAGGGTTTGGGTTGGAAACCCCAACATAGAAAAGATAATTCAACAACAAGAAGCAATAAAACAAGAAATATTAATGCGTAAACTACTAAAATGGGATGAAGAGATAGTACCTGTAGATCCTACGTTTGAAGGTGTTCCCGTAGCGTTCACACTCTTTGCTTCCTTCAATGCTTCAAAACTTGTAACTCAATCAAAAAAATCATATATACTAGCAGTAGTTCAAAACATGTTCAAGATATGAATGTTAGATCATATAAGAATATAGATATCTAACATGAAATCATACATAATTAGATCATAACATGAGTCAAAGCATGAAGATCATAACTATTAAGAATAGGACAAATATTCTTATTGATGTTTGCAAAGAAATGTGGAGGAATACCACCTGATTCAACCACGGCTCCAAGCGAACCCGTCCTCAGGATCCGTCCATACCAATCCTCATAATCCTCTTCCAAATGCATACACATAGATGTCATATAAATGAGATGAACATCTCTATGTGAAAACAAGGGTTTCCTATACTTGGGAGTGCGGGAGGCACAAGAATAAATCAGACTTGATCAGGGACTAATTGGCTATAATATCAATATCTTATCTTTCTCCTCCTTTAGGCCTTCCCATGAGGTGTATTTATACCACCTCAAAATAGTTGTTTCAGTTGGGATACAGTTAGGCCACATGCTTTTGTAGGTAGGCTTCTGGTGTAACCCATAATCCCTGCCCAAAAAATAGGGATTTTAAATTTTTTTCATATTTCAAATTATATACACGGGTTGGATATAGATGGACCCACATGTGTACGTGATTTTTGAAGGGCAGAGTCCCATATGGAATTTAAAATAATGTTTTTTAGTAAAATACCAGGTCTGAATGGAAAGGGCATCCCAAGGCCATAAATCAAAGCATGAAGTATACAAGGGTGGAAAATGATGCTATAACAACTTGGGATCTGTCGTGATTTCCTAGATGAGCATGGAGCAAAAACATATCACTCTCAGTGCAGCCAAGGCAAAGTACATTGCAGCTAGTATGGCTAGTTGTGAGGGAGTGTGGCTGCACAAGATATGTGCAAAATTGTTTGAGCATATGCTTGTTACGGCTACAATATACTTTGACAATAAAATCGGGATCAGACTTTCAAAGAATATGATATTTCATGATAGTTCGAAGCACATCAAGATAAAGTACCACTTTGTCAAAGATATGGTACTGCAAGGAGCAATGAGGCTCCAAAACATCTCGAATGATGAGCAGGTTGCAGACATTCTCACCAAGCCTTTTCTGAAAGTGAAGTTCTTATTCTTCATAGAGCAACCTAGATTGAAAGAGAATGTATTTTTCCCCAAGAGGGAACACTACTGATCAAGAAAATTGAGCATATGCTCTCCCCCAATCTTTCGACTACTTAGTGAGGAGAGATTGAACAACGAGGCTCCTGGGTGTGAGGGTACTCCTTAAATCCATGGACTTGGCTGAGTACATACCCCATTATGCATCCTACCTGAAAGTCACCTTTGTGTCTTTATTGACCAAAGGGCCATGGAATTGTTAAACTTTCTAGGATCGCCACCCATCTGGCCAGCCAGTGAGTATACTTAGGTGTGTGTGACATTTACCTAATGTTGAATGTGACTACCATGGACTTGATTATGGTAAATTGATCTCCCTAAGTATTGGATGTAGGTGTTCTACCACTTGAATTATGAGGATCAAGTTGGGTGAGGGTCAATCAGTGAACATAGGGTGTGTGTGATCTTTACCAAGGTCCTTTATGACTTCCATGGACTTGGTTGTGATAAATCGATCTCCCATATTGTCGTGTGGATCATTATTCTTCTTCTATGGATCGAGTCATCAATTATTCAGTTGAGATGAGATAAGATGAGATGAGACAATATGATTTTATATTATTTTGTGACATGCACATCTGAGATGAGACTTATGGTGCAACAGGAAATTTCTCCCTTACAGAGAGGGATTGTTGAAAATTGGACAGATTTGGTTAAAATTTCATTGGAAAATCATAAAGGAAAATTCATATTTTTGAATTTGACAAGTCGACCTAATGAAAGTATAAGCCAGCTCCACCAAGAGAAATTGGTCGTCCTAAACTACATATAAATAGATCATTCGAATGCAACTCATTTGGCATCACATCACATCATTGTTGGTGTAATTATATGTATTCTAATTCCAACATTTAATTATCGAATCCAGGATCATAATACTTAGAGATGCAATCACAGGAAATGTGAGATTAGAGCCCATTCTAAGTTATGCTAACAACCAACACTAGAAAGAACCAATCACTAAGGATTATAACTTGTCATTGGATTGTGGGACTCTAATGCTTATCAAGTTTTGAACCATAATATTTCATTACCGACAAACAATGTTCATGTGGTTTTACTTATGTAGTTTATTAGGTCTTGAGACTTCAGCGGTTCTAATCTATAGTGATGCATATAAAAACTCATTTTACATGTTGTAGAAAAGTAAATTGAAAAAAAAAAATGTCGGAAACTATAAGCAAAAGCATTTAAGGCAAGTAAACAAAAAGGGGCAATAATCTACAAGAAATGCATTAATAAAATATCAAAAATAAATGTTAAGCAAGCTTAGAGTCATAATGATATATTGTAGGTTCTTATTTGTCATAGGACTCTTTTACCAAGTGACTTCAAATATCTTAATCAATTAAAGAATCCTAAACCACATTATTTAGTATTCATATGTAAAGTCGATTTTTTGATACCAAATTTAGAGTTTTGGTTATGGTATCGAATTAAGTATCGAAAATCTGGAAATTAAAATTCAAAATAATGAAGTATATTAAGAAACAAGCTTTAATATTACTTGAATATTTATCCTGGAAAATCAATTCGAACTTGATCATAACATGTTCTATTAACATATTTAAGAATAGAGAAATAGATCTAATATTGCGTCAAATACAAATCAAATGTAAAATTGAAAAGAAACATCAATTAAAATATGCAGTCAATAAAAAACTAAATATTACCCTACTCTATGAATAAAACCAACGCGTTACCTGAATCGAGGGGCCCTTCCCAACCTGGAAATGCACCCAAAAACTAATCCAAATCAGCAAGATGCTCAAACTTCAATAATTAATCTTCATTGCAACAATTTCTCTTCTTACAAAAAAAATTTCAATTAAAAACTCATGATCCCCTTTATCAACCCTATGAGGCTCTATTTATACATAAAAACTAGTGAATATTATGCACATGGTGAATATTACTTATGTATTTATTATTATTTTATATTCACCATGTGCATAAAGATAAATCATAAATAATAAATACATCATTGCAATAAAATTATAAACATTGAACTAGCTAAGAAATCATAAACGCATATTAATAAAAACAAAACCGAATACATAATCTCAAATCTAAAATTCTAGTTGAAGTTTTTAGCTGAAGGATGATGAGTCAAGAGCAGTGTTGAGAAAGTGAACTATATTTCTAGTATGACACAAGGTAGTTAGTTGGAGGGTATCCATATATATAATGATACAAATGTCTTAGCGCTAAAACACTAACTCTTTCTAGTTTGACCTTTCAAAGGCCTAATTTGTTTTGCCATAAATGTCAAATCAAAAACCTAGGTTGGATTACTAGACCTAATTGTTTTTCTTGCTATTTTTGGTCAAATCCAAAAGCAGATTGAGTCTTACTATTCTTGGTTTACATTCTTGCATGTAAACCAATTTGCCTTATTATCTCAGTTGGAAAGCATGCTAATTTTGTCAAAATCAAGCCTTGGCTCAAATTCCTAATATTTCCAATCTCAACACCTAAATCAGCCATTTATGTTGATAGGTTTATCAAATAAAATCCAAGTTTAATTGGTCAACCACACTAGATTTTTTTGAATCCCATGAAAGCAAAAAGGGCCTTTCTTATAGTCACTGCTACTAATATGGCCAAGTTAAAAAAATTCAACTTCCTTGGCATAGTTAGCAAAGTTTTAAATTGTGTTAGAGCCTTGAACATAGTGTGGTTTCTTTACATTGATTTGACATGTAAATCAATCTTGAATCATGGTTTATTATTCTTGAACAAAGTAAGTGCAAAGAACATTTTTGGAAACATTAGTCTTAAGAGGAAATGTGCTTAAATGAGACACTGTTGGCAGCCTTTATACATCCATACAACCTTCACTAATTGAGGAAAAAAATATGTGGCTACTAGAACACACAACAAAATAACAACCCAATAATTTATTGCAAACAAAGCTAAACACAATTCAAAACTTTCCTATAGGATAGGAGTGGGTTTAGAAACTTGCTAAATGTGCCACATAGGAACGGTCTCAAAGATAATCTACTTAAGCTTCAAGACAGAACTAGAAGGTTTTCATCAACAATAATTGTGTTCTTGATTAATGCCACAGGAAGTAAAGGTTGGCATAATTCTTAATTATTTCTAAAGGGATTTCATTTTTAAGCAACAGTAATTATAGGCAGAAGTCCAACACTGAGGGTTATTGATTTATACAATTAAGTGACAAAGAGAGGAGAAAATAACAGGAGTGTTTCTAGCAGTTACCATTATAATTTAGCATAAACAACAACTTTTTCAAGCCAAAATATCATCCAAAACAGTAAGAAAATTCATCCAAACAACAAAGTGATCCTAGTCAAAATCGGGTCAGACATATCATTCTTTCCTTAGGGACAGCAAAACAGTACCTGAAAAGTCCCCAAAAACTGCCTGGGATGGATTGGGAACAGCTTGGAAGTCCCCAAGTCCCTAATGAAGTCCCCAAAAAATTGGGGACATTCCCAACCCTTGTAAAAGTCCCCGATACGTTGGAATGTCAGGTATAAGGGATTTTTTGGTGGGTGCGGGTCCCCATGCAACATAGGTATATTCCAAGGCTTGTGCCGACATATTAAGCCCATGAGGCACTTAATTTACCATGCTTTTATAAAGAAAAACATATTTTATAATTTTGACTTTTTTTCCTCAATTCATGCAAGTGCAGAATTAAGTACCGAATTGTTGAACTGATACAGAGATAGAAATTTTCATAGTGGAACATGCTCATTGGCCATATAACCACATTAGTAAAACATGATTGATAAAACCATATTAAAAACTCATTTAATCATTAAAAATACAAGAAATCGTTCATAATTAACCACAAGGTAAAATGTATGCATTTAGTGAAAAATTGTAATATAATAATTACAGAATATGTTGTAAGTGTATGTATATGACTTGTAAATGGAATGTTTGGATAGAAAATGCTACAACATATCTGGGGTCCAACAATCATCACATAATATGAAATTCACAAGAGATCGACACATGCAAATGAGAAGGAGGGAATTTCTGTTTTGACCAAGTTGACCTTCTAATGTTCTATTTTGGGCTATGTTGACTAGCATTGATTTCTGTTGGTGGAGCTCTCTTCCTATTGTTTGACCAAACTGTTTTGGAGGTTGAAACTTTGACTAATGTTGACTGAATATTTGACTCTATTATGAGCACTTTTACTGGCATTGACCATAGGTTGGAACTAGGGTTTGACCGCAAGGTTGACTGTGGAATTTGACCGAATTATAGGAAGAAATTTCGTCTCTGGTTTGATCGAGTTTGACTAAGGAAGGAAGGTTGAATTCAATGCCAAGTTGAATGAACTTTTCTAGGTAGTTTGACTATTGAATTTGACTGGAATTTTCATACCATTGATTGTTGTTGATCATACCTCCACAAATAGAAAATTGCAGACTGGTATCTTTAACTAAATTTTACTCTCTCTATATTTGGATTGGTTAATTTGGGAAAGTCAAATTTTGACTTTGACTGGTTATTAGATGTATAATTGGACTGTATACCTCATTTTGAACATTAATTGGCTAATAGAAGAAGAAGAATTTATTAAGGGTTTTCCCCCTTCTGGGGTTTTTCCCTAGTATTTGACCAAATCTGTCTCATTGTTGGAAATTGTAACTAGTTTCGGTCTTCATAATTGTCATTTGTCTCATATCATGATGTAATAATTAGAGAAATTTTGAGGTCTAAAATGGGCCTCCTAAGGAATATTATAAAATAATAGTGGAAACAATAAAATAAGATTACAATATATCATCAAATTTTAGAGGGAAAAAAGAAAAACTACTTTTTCAATTCATATTTTCAACTTATCTCCCTACTATTTTGCTCAAATTTCGAGTGGGAGAACTCATTGGATATGGAATTTAATTCTTCATGCAAGAAGTACTCATGTTGCATACTTTTGATGGACCCAGCTACACGAAAAAATAAAAATACATGAAAAACATGATTGCAACCACATTTTTCATGTATTTCCCATTTTTTGTGTAGCAGGGTCCATAAAAAGTATGCAACATGGGTACTCCTTGGATGAGGAATTAAATTATGCATCCAAAGAGTGCTTCTTCTCAAAATCTGAGTAAAACCATAGAGAGATAAGTTGAAACAATGAGTTCAAAAAGTAGTTTTTTTATTATTATTTTTTGTTATCATTTTTATTTTTTTACTCCAAAAATGGAGAATCATCCTCCATGGTTGACATCGTCATATTGAATCATATTGGCTCTTATAAAGTTGATTTTGGTTGTGTATTTTTTTTTTTGAGGCCCATTTTAGACCTCAAAATTTCTCTAATGTCTTATGTATTGATCAAAGGAAGAAATAAAATGTAAAAGAAAAATTATTTATAAAGCATGGGTTTCATGCTTATGTCATTTGGTCAATAGGTTAAGCATCCATTGTATGCTTCTAGGTCTTTGTCTTAAGTCATGGTCATTGTAATTATATAAAACACCCGATTGGGATTTTGGATCAATCTAAGAAATGTTATTTTTGTAATTATAAGGGAGGGCTCCATCAGTCAAGTCGGTCAACCCTACTCTAGTCGGCCTAGAGTAAGCTTAATAAGCCTCTTGTAAAAGCTATATAAAGGAGAATCTACAACCTCCTTCGGGAGAAAAATTAAGTGCAAATTTTGTTGAAATTTGGTACCGGAGGACGGGTGGTTCCCTAAGGCTTTGATCTTTGGCCTAGGGAAAAGTGGCCAAAAGAATTTAATTTTTCTCCTAAAGTGACTTTATAAAGTTATAAAGTCAAATCTAATTTAAAAGTGACTTTAAGTGATAAAGTTACTAAAGTGACTTTATAAAGTTATAAAGTCAAATCTAATTTAAAAGTGACTTTAAGTGATAAAGTTACAAAAGTCTAATTTTAAAGTGACTTTAATAAAGTCAATGTAAAATTAGAAAGGAAAAGTGACTTTGGAAATAAATGACTAAGTGGGTCTTTATTAAAGTGGGGTGAATTAAAAATAGAAAGTGAGATTTAAATGAGCATTTAATCTCAGCCCTAGATCTCAATCTATCTCAGCCATTGGATTTAGGGATTCCCCAAAAGTCACTTAGGGTTAGGTTAAAGGAGGAAAAGATCATTCATTCTTTCATGAGCAGATTGAGAGAGGAGGAGAGGGAGCTGAAGAGTAATTTCTGAGCTGAGGGAGAGCAGCAAAGGCAGCACAGCAAGTTCATACAGCAAGAGGGAACACTTCCCAAGGCTGAAAAATCCGTACAGCAGAGTTTCATTGGCACATTAACCAAGGCAGAAAGTCCGTACAGCATTTGCACGGTTTTCGAAAGAGGGGCATCACTGTTTTCGAGAGCTGGAACAGCAGCAAGGAGCACGGTTTTCAAGGCAGCTTTTTATGGGCACGAAAATCGAGAAAGGGGGCTGCTGTCCCATCCGTACAGTCCGTACGGTCATTCCTGGCACGCTTTTTGAGGCAGCTAAGACAGTATTTAATGCTGTAATTTCTCTGAAAAATTTCTGTTTGCTGTTCGGCACGTTTTTCAAGGTGGAGGGTGGCACGAAAGTCAAGATAAGTTATTTTTGTGTTTGTTGTAATTTTCTGTGTATTACTGCTCACTGTAAAAGCATTTTTTCAGAAATAAAAGAGAAGCTTCCAGACTGGTTTTCCCCAAGAGTTGTAGGGGGTTTTTCCAGGGTCACCTTGACCAAAAATTATTGTGTTATGATGTGTTGAATGGTTGTTTGTTACTGCTGATATTTATTTCTGCATTTTCCAGCATTCTGTAATTTTTCCAGAATTTGTGTTTTCAGCAAAAGTTATTTTCCATTTTGTTAAATGTATGGATATGGGAAAGGGCATTTAACTATTTTGGAGTAATAAGGTGAAAAACTGAAAACCGGGGTGGGAAACTATAAATTTCTACATGGTATTAGAGCTTGAGTGCTGAAGGGCAGTTTGGGACAGCAAGGAGGAAAATTACAGCCTGCTGATTTTTCACTCAGAAAATTCCAGCAAGCTGATTTTTCACAAACAATAGTTTTATCTTTACTACAGCAGTGCTATTTTTTCAGTTTTAGGACGGCAGGATGTCTTTGGGACTGAGGGTGGAGGATAGGTTGGATGGGCATTCCAATTATAGCATTTGGAAGGAGAGAATGCAGAGTATCTTTGAGGAGGCAGAAGTCTGGGACATTATGGTGCATACCACACAGAACCCTGTAAATGTGCCTACTGAAGCTACTCAGTTGGCAGCATATAATAAAAAGAACAACAAGGGTAAGAGATTGATTCTAGACGGAATCAAAGACCATTGCATTCCTCATGTGAGAGGGAAGAGAAATGCTCATGAGATGTGGACAGCATTGTCCAATCTCTACCAAAGTACCAATGAGAACCGGAAAATGGTCCTGAAGGAGAAGATGAAGACCATTAAGATGGGCAATGATAGTGCAGCTGGATATCTCACAAAGATTACTAATGTGAGAGATGAGTTGGCAGTGATTGGAGAGGCCATTCCACCCACTGAGTTGGTGCGGATTGCAGTGAATGGCCTCCCCAGTTCATGGATGAACTTTGCTGATGGGGTTTGTGCACGTGAGACCCTTCCCACATGGGAGAGGTTTTGGGATGATTGCATTCGGACAGAGATCAGGAAAGGTCAGCTTGGGGCAGCCAAGCCAGTTGAGCAGGATGAGGATGTAGCACTGTTGGCAGGACGCAAGAAAGGCAAAGGGAAGAAGCAGGCTTCCACAAGCAATGGTGGGGGCAAAGGCAAAGGTAAAGGTAAACAGGATAACACACAAAAGGACTATTCCAAGGTGAAGTGTTGGAATTGTCAGAAGATGGGACACTATGCAGTTGTGTGTCCGGAGAAGAAGAAGAAGAAGGGGAAGAACCAAAGCATGGCAGCTTCAGCAGAGGTTGAGGACTTTGCAGATCATTTTGACCGGGAGTTTGGGTTCACTGCGTGTGAGTCCTCTAGTGCGAGATTATCTGCCATAGAGGTTCAGAGGGAGCATGCATTTCCCTCGATTAGCGGAGCATCTTCGGGTATCTGGTATGTGGACAGTGGGGCTTCACGTCACATGACAGGAGTCCGTGAGTACTTCTCAGAGCTTTCAGAGAGTGGCACCGATGTAGAGGTAGTACTCGGTGATGACAGAGTTGTTAGAGCAGTCGGTGTGGGAACATTGACATTTCAGAGGGAGTCCAAACCTCCCTTGAAGGTGTCAGATGTTCTTTATGTGCCAGGGATGAGGAAGAACCTCATATCCGTCTTAGCTTTGGAGGATAGAGGATATGAGGTACTGTTCAGGGGAGGACAGGTGTTGATGTATCCCAGGGGCACTCCAGCTGATTCAGCTAGAGTGATAGGTGTACGCCATGCAAAGGTGTACAAGTTTGCATTTCAGTCCCTTTTGGCATTGAGCAGTAGCAGTGACAGCAGAGCTAGCAGTTCTGAGCTGTGTGATATTTGGCACCGCAGGATGGGGCACATGTATCATGGAGCCTTGAGGACTTTGCGAGAGATCACTACAGGTGTGCCAGATTTCAGTACTGATCACTTTGATACTTGCAGAGGATGTGCGGTGGGCAAGTTTGCCAAATCCCCTTTTCCCAGCAGTGACAGCAGAGCGACTGGGATACTTGATTTGATTCATTCCAATGTGAGCGGTTGGATGTCTCATGTTTCCTTTAGTGGGTATGAGTACTATGTCTTATTCATTGATGATCACTCCAGGAGGACCTGGATCTATTTCTTGAAGACCAAGAGTGATGTCTTCAAGCGGTTTCAGGAGTTCAGAGCTCTTGTGGAGACACAGACAGGTCGGAAGATCAAGTCCCTGAGGTCGGACAATGGAGGAGAGTACACCCTTGGAGAGTTTGTTGACTATTGTGCTGAGGCAGGCATTAGGAGGGAGCTCACTGTTCCTTACAACCCCCAGCAGAACGGGGTTGCGGAGAGGAAGAACAGATCCATCGGAGGGGCTGCCAAAGCCATGTTACATGATCAAGGGTTGCCATTGTTTTTGTGGGCAGAGGCCTGCAACACAGCTGTTTACTTGCAGAACAGGAGTCCGCATCGTGCCTTGGGGCACATGACTCCGGAGGAGGCTTTTTCTGGGAAGAAGCCTGATATTGGTCATCTTCGTATCCTTGGGTGCATCACATACTCCTACATACCCAAGGAGAAGAGGACCAAACTAGAGCCCACCGCAGAGAAGGGTATCTTTGTGGGCTACAGTGAGACCTCAAAGGCCTTTCGGATTTACATTCCTGCACAGAGGAAAGTTGTTGTCAAGCGGGATGTGAAGTTCGAGGAGGACAGGGCCTTTAGGAGGTCACGGGAGTTAGAGTATCTGGATCAGCCAGACCCTCAGCAGCAGTTGAGTCAGTCACAGGGATCCAGTGGGCAGGGATCAAGAGGATCCGGAGGTACATCTATGACGATGTCAGGTCCGTCAGTGGGGAGTGGCTCGCAGAGTCAGAGGGGTGGTGCTATGGGCAGCACGCAGAGCAGTCCACAGAGCAGTTCACTGGGGAGTCCACTGATGGACAGTTCACACGGTACCTCAGCATCTACAGGTTCAGGTGCAGGCAGGAGGACAGCAGACAGACAGTCAGGAGTTCAGGCTCCCGATGTTGAGGAGGAGGAGTTTTATTCTCCGGCGGGAGAAGTGTGCTCAGGGAAGAGGAAGCCCAAGTGGCTTCAGGACACCTTGAGAGATGCCACATCTGTTGCTGAGCCTAAGAGGCCGGTCAGAGAGAGCAGACCACCTGAGAGGTTTTGTAGCTATATGGCAATGGCTACCAGCATCCTTGACTCCGAGCCTTCTAGCTATGAGGAGGCAGCTAGCCAGCAGGTCTGGAGAGAGGCCATGCAGGAGGAGTATTCTTCTATCATGAAGAATGATGTTTGGGAGGTGGTGCCGAGGCCCGAGGGAAAATCCGTGGTTACTTCCAGATGGCTTTACAAGGTAAAGCATGCTGCAGATGGCAGCATTGAGAAATTCAAAGCGAGGTTTGTGGCTAGAGGGTTCTCCCAAGTAGAGGGAGTTGATTATGAGGAGACCTTCGCTCTCGTGGCTCGATATACTTCGATCCGCTCCATTATATCGATAGCAACAGAGATGGGTTGGAAGATCCACCAGATGGATGTGAAGACCGCATTTCTCAATGGCTTCATACAGGAGGAGGTGTACATTGAGTAGCCACAGGGCTTTGAGGTGCATGGGAAGGAGTCCCATGTGTGCAGACTGAAGAAGGCCCTTTATGGCCTGAAGCAAGCTACCAGAGCTTGGTACTCCAGGATAGATACTTACTTGCAGAAGATGGGTTTTACAAAGAGTGAGGTAGATCCGAACCTTTACTATATTGTGATAGGTGAGGAGCCTCTCATTCTGGTGCTGTATGTGGATGACTTGGTCATTACAGGTGCAGAGAGACTCATAGAGCACCGCAAGAGAGATCTTGCGGCGGAGTTTGAGATGAAGGACATCGGCTTGATGCATTACTTTTTGGGTTTGGAGGTGTGGCAGGAGGAGGGGCATTTCTTCCTGGGGCAGGGGAAGTATATTGTGGACATCCTTGGCAAATTCCACATGGAGGACTGTAAACCCATGTCGACACCGATGATCACCAACTGGAAGAAGCTCCATGCTTCGGATTCCGAGTTGGTGGATCCCACATTGTACAGACAGCTGATTGGTTCCTTGATGTATTTGGTCAACACTAGACCAGATATTTGTTTTGCAATCAACACGATGAGTCAGTTTATGTGTGAGCCTAGGAAGGTTCATTGGGTGGCTGCAAAACACATTTTGCGGTACTTGTAGGGGACAGTGGATTATGGTCTGGACTACAGGCAGGGGGATGGAGTGAGATTGGCAGGTTACACTGATTCTGATTGGGCAGGTTGTGCTTCTGATAGGAAGAGCACTTCAGAGTGTTGTTTTGGGTTGGGTTCGGCAGTGGTGTCATGGTTCAGCCGAAAGCAGCAGTCAGTAGCATTGAGTTCAGCGGAAGCAGAGTATATGGCAGCCAGTCTAGCTAGTTGTGAGGCCATCTGGCTTCGCAAGATGTTGTTTGGCTTATTTGGTCAGCCGTTGAGACCTTCAGTGATTTACTGTGATAATCAGAGTTGCATTAAACTCACGGAGAATCCAGTATTTCATGACATGTCAAAGCATATCGGGATCAAATATCATTTCATCAGAGACTATGTTCAGAAAGGAGCTGTGAAGCTTGAGTATATTCCCACTGATGAGCAGGTTGCAGTTATTCTTACCAAAGCCTTACCACGGGGCAAGCATGTCTACTTCAGAGACAAGATGGGTGTGGTGAGGAACACCTTCCTCGGTAAGAGGGAGTGTTGAAATTTGGTACCGGAGGACAGGTGGTTCCCTAAGGCTTTGATCTTTGGCCTAGGGAAAAGTGGCCAAAAGAATTTAATTTTTCTCCTAAAGTGACTTTATAAAGTTATAAAGTCAAATCTAATTTAAAAGTGACTTTAAGTGATAAAGTTACTAAAGTGACTTTATAAAGTTATAAAGTCAAATCTAATTTAAAAGTGACTTTAAGTGATAAAGTTATTAAAGTCTAATTTTAAAGTGACTTTAATAAATTCAATATAAAATTAGAAAGGAAAAAGTGACTTTGGAAATAAAAGACTAAGTGGGTCTTTATTAAAGTGGGGTGAATTAAAAAATAGAAAGTGAGATTTAAATGAGCATTTAATCTCAGCCCTAGATCTCAATCTATCTCAGCCATTGGATTTAGGGATTTCCCAAAAGTCACTTAGGGTTAGGTTAAAGGAGGAAAAGGAGGAAAAGGTCATTCATTCTTTCATGAGCAGATTGAGAGAGGAGGAGAGGGAGCTGAAGAGTGATTTCTGAGCAGAGGGAGAGCAGCAAGGCAGCACAGCAAGTCCGTACAGCAAGAGAGCACACTTCCCAAGGCTGGAAAATCCGTACAGCAGAGTTTATTGGCACATTAACCAAGGCAGAAAGTCCGTACATCATTTGCACGGTTTTCGAGAGAGGGGCAGCACTGTTTTCGAGAGCTGGAACAGCAGCAAGGAGCACGGTTTTCAAGGCAGATTTTTTTGGGCACAAAAATCGAGAAAGGGGGCTGCTGTCCCATCCATACGGAATCCGTACAGTCCGTACGGTCATTCATGGCACGCTTTTTGAGGCAGCTAAGACAGCATTTAATGCTGTAATTTCTCAGAAAAAATTATGTTTGCTGTTTGGCACGTTTTTCAAGGTGGAGGGTGGCACGAAAGTCAAGATAAGTGATTTTTGTGTTTGCTGTAATTTTCTGTGTATTACTGCTCACTGTAAAAGCATTTTTCAGAAATAAAAGAGAAGCTTCCAGATTGGTTTTCCCCAAGAGTTGTAGGGGGTTTTTCCAGGGTCACCTTGACCAAAAATTGCTGTGTTATGATGTGTTGAATGGCTGTTTGTTACTGCTGATATTTATTTCTGCATTTTCCAGCATTCTGTAATTTTTCCAGAATTTGTGTTTTCAGCAAAATTTATTTTCCAGTTTGTTAAATGTATGGATATGGGAAAGGGCATTTAACTATTTTGGAGTAATAAGGTGAAAAACTGAAAACCGGGGT